>CAUJGK010000001.1:1201071-2402143 GCA_963170105.1 Cantharis lateralis | reverse complement strand
AAATTGCGAAAACAAAACTTTTTCGGCTAGCTTCATCAAATCTCCAGGGTCGGCCGATACGGAATTCCCGGTCCCACAATGTCTTCGAGAATTGTGGGCCCCAATGATTACTTACCGTCCATACTTCAATTGTACAATGTCTACAAGAATCTTAGATACACACAAAAATAATCGGTAGGTAGGTACATTATTTAATGACAAAAAATAATTAATCAAAACAATGGCGACATTAATTTTTACGGCAAATTGTCGACAATGAACCTGCATTAACTTAAAGCTACTTATCTCTATATGTACAGCGGATACCAAATTAATTCTAATTTTCCGTTATCTTGAATGTCCATATAACTTGAAATCCGAAATTTAGTAATCTCACCAATCGCGATAAGAGTCGATATAACCCGGTCACTATATTGATCGATATTAATCCGATCTGCTTAATTCAAAGTCAATAATCATTCCATGGCTAGCGACATTAAAGATCGAGATGAACTGAGTCACGAGATTTATCGATATTAATCCGATCTGCATTAATCGAAAGTTACTAATTATTCCATCAATAGCGACAATGAAGATCGATATGAACAGATTCACTTATTTATCGATATTACTCCATATAGAGGTTGGTCCGGTAAGTATTAATGGAAAAGGAATAATAATTCCCTCGCTGTTTGGTTTGAAACACGCCCGCACTACTTAAAATTAGTGAACATGGTGTTTTTACTCACTTATTTATTAATTGAAGCGTGGACTGCCAAACTTCACAAAATAATGGTTTTTTCTTCTTTTAAGGCCTCACACTACAAACTCGATAACAATTTTACAACTTATCTCATCGAGAGCTCAAATCGGAATGCCGGTAGGCTCCGCTCAAGGCTAACCGTTGCCGCAACAAATGCAACCCTTGCACTATTTAAATCATTCCATAGGCGTAGAGCACCTAATTATTTTTTATTTAACATCTCAAGTACTTTAGTTTTTATTCCCAATATTTGGGACATTGTTAATCGTAACACACCCCTTTAAGTTCACAAAAAAAATAAAAAAAAAAAGGACGAAAGGTGGTCGTGAAAGCAAAAGGTTGCTTAACAATAAATTTTAAACAGCTAACCAGTGATAGCTCGTGATTAAAATAGGCTAGGTAATATAAAAAAAGAAAGTCATCGCTGTTGACTAAGGAGGGAGGATAGGGTTTCGTGGGTAACACGGAAAAAATTTGATTTGGGCGCCACTTGATTTTGATTGGGGAGACCTAAGTCCTAAAATCAAGAAACGGAGATAGGTGGGAGAGCGATCAAATTTACAGGCTCATAACTAAATCTAAATAAAGCAAGGGCCGGAGAGGTTCCGCGGAGTCGTCGATTGTCAGCATACGCGAGAGGGGCATCCCTTTTATCCGAGGTCAAAAAGCAATGCTGATCCCACAAGCGACGGCTGACCTATCTAAAAACCTTGCAACCCACCCGAAACACCAATTAAATTTATTGACTAAGACTAATCTAATTATAACGTATATTATACAAAAAGTTTTGGTCCAGGTGTAACACATGAGTATAAGGGGTTTAAAATCCTCAGACAGAATTATAAACTTAAGTTTTTTTTTTGGTTGGTTGTGTGTAATCAGAACGATTACTATAAGTTGGATTGGATTCCGAGTCTGGAATCAAAAAGGGTCCTATGACGGTTTGACACCGAAGGTCCTAAGTCGCAAAAACATGGGTCGCATCGAGTTTTTAAAACAAATGCGAAAATTAGATAATGGTTATGGATAACCTACTGTTAAACTCGAGAGCCGCATCGGCATCTAAGATAAGTACGATAATCAGGTAATGGTTACGATAAAGGTAGCCGAATTTTCAAGTTTAAATGCCGCACCGGCATTTAAGGTAGCTACGATAATCATATAATGGTTACGATAAAGGTAACCTGGTTTTTAAATTTTAGCGCCGCATCGGCATTTAAGATAGCTACGATAATCAGATAATGGTCACGATGAAGGTAACCTGGTTTTCAAGTTTAAGCGCCGCATCGGCATTTAAGATAGCTATGATAATCAGATAATGGTCACGATGAAAGTAACCTGGTTTTCAAGTTTAAGCGCCGCATCGGCATTTAAGATAGCTACGATAATCAGATAATGAGTGCGATAAACTTTATGATATTCCAACAGGGCTGTAATTAAAAGATAATTTTTCAAATATAAACGAGAGACAACGGGCAGTACCTGGACCCCACCAGTTCTAACTGAACTATCAAGTACTTGTATACGCCCTCAAAAGTAAACTAGGCCTTTGTTTACCAATTTAGACACAAATACCTAATTGCGTTCATCAAGAAAAGGCAGAAATTCAAGACACTGCAAATCATCACTCGATAAGTCGAAAACCCTGACAAAAGTGTTAGATAATATAAACGAGAATATCTAATTGGACGATAATAGCTTTAAGTTTGTCTTCAATACATGTTAAGACACACAATCAAGGGGTTGAGTAGGTTAATTTGGGTTCCATCGGGAGGGTGCTATTCCCTGCGTCCGAGATCAGCAGGCAATAGGGCTCACACAACCAATATTAATTCCGAACACCATTACAGCCTCACTTGATTAGATGGCAAAAAAATAACAGATTATGATATATTAAGCAATATAATTAATGCTGGAGCATAACACAATAAAAATTAAAAATGATATAAAAAGACAAAATAAAACGATATGTACAATTTGAGAATTAAACTCACAGGGAAGTAGTAAACATATGATTTGTGACAGCATGATACACAATTAAACATAGCCTAACCAGCCTAATGTTGTTTAATAAAATTTCATAGCGATAGGGACATAATAAAAATTGACATAATAAGCATCTATGGCGATAGTAAGATAAGTTCAAACAATTAACTTAAACTAATAAAATCACAACGATAGGGCTACGAGTTCAAAGAAAATTTGACTTAACCTAATCTACAATTATTGCGATAGGGACATAATAAAAAGTTTAACAATATAAAAAATCTCCAGCGATAGGGATACAAGTTCAACAATTAATTTGAACAATTAAAAACTCGAGCGATAGGGGCACGATTTAAAAAAATTAACTTAATTGAAATAAGCGAAAAATTAATACCTCTAAATACTGTATACAAATAAGGGAGGCAAAAATCATGGCATCACATAAGCGAGGTTACATGGAATAATTATATACAACAGAAATTTTTAAAGGAAAATTTTATGCAGGGGAAGATTTTAAATCTTTAATGTGCCAGCGACCAACGTTCTTATTATTTTCGTCCAATAGTTCGTACGTTAAATCCCCGTGTTTACGCAGGACAGTGCACTTGATGAACTTGGGCGCTAGTTTGGCCGAGAATTTCTTAGCGGCATCGGATAGAACGTAATTTTTTTTCCAAACGATATCCCCAACTTGGAAAGATAAAGGGCGCTTCCGAAGATCATAATGATTTTTACTCGAAAGGTAAGATTTCGAAAGATTTTTTCTAACTTCTACAAAGAGTGCCGGCAATTGTTGTTGGGATTCATCCCAGCGAATTCGTTCGTCTATTTGTATTGTGTTGGTGGAGTCAGGAACAGGGCCGTAATAAGAGCCATCGATAGGAAGATATCGCCCAAAGACTAAAAATGATGGGGAAAAATTAGTCACCTCATGCTTAGCGGTATTAATGGCCAACGCGATTTTGAAAATGTTTTCATCCCACTGCGTATGATCCGTTTTAATATAGGAGGAGATGGCAGTAACTAGGACTCTGTTGACCCTTTCAGTTGGGTTAAATTGTGGATGGTAACGAGCGTTGTACCATATTTTTTGTACATTGTATCGCGTAGCTAAGTCTCTAAATAAATGGGAAGTAAATTAAACCCCGTTGTCGCATAGAATAACTTGAGGGATTCCATAAACTAGAAATACTTGTTGCTCCACAAACTTGGCAACAGAAGCGGCAGTAGCCTTAGGTAATGGTTTTACAATGACATATTTCGTAAACCAGTCCGTGATTACCAGGAGGTGCTGGTTGCCCTTTTTAGAACGCGGTAAAGGTCCAAGCAAGTCCATGGAAATTAATTGAAAGGGATACGATATTTCCTTAGGCTTGCCCATAAAGCCTGGTCTTGCTTGCTGCGAACTTTTCTGTGAACAGCATATGTCGCAGTTGAGCACGTAATTTTTTACATCAAGTTGTAGCTTAGGCCAATAATACAGTTTAATAATGCGAGCGGTAGTTTTGGCTATACCAAGGTGTCCGGAGGTGGCGTCATCGTGACACTGCTTAAGGATTTCTCCTCGATTAGCTCGGGGGACGACTAATTTGAATTCTGGGATATTAGAGACGGTAGGGTTGGGTGATGGGATTAATTTGTACAAGAAGTCATTTTCGATTCGGAATTGGGGATAATCTTGAGGATTTCCGGTCACTTTTTCTTGTAAGTCTAGGTACCAAGGATCCTTGATTATATCGGTAGTCTTTAGTAAGCACACATCGCGAGATAATACGTCGGGGACTATGTTTAATTTTCCTGGCCGGTGTTTAACATCAAAGGAATGTTGTGCTAGTTTCAGGGACCAGCGAGCCAGACGTCCCGAGGATTCGTTGAAATTGTTTAGCCACTGCAATGCGGAGCAATCGGTTATAACGACGAAGTGCGTTCCCTCGATATACCCGCGGAATTTATTAATAGCAAATAAGATGGCTAGAAGTTCGCGTTCGGTAGCGTGATATTTTTGTTCAGCTGGTGTTAACGCGCGGCTAGCATAAGCGATGGGGTGTTCCAATCCATCCTTTTCTTGAAATAGTACCGCTCCCAGTCCTACCGCGCTCGAGTCGGTTTGAACAAAAAATTGTTTCGAAAAGTCTGGAGAGATTAATACAGGGGCCGTTGTAATTAAAACCGTAATTTTTTCAAAGGCTTCTTCCGCTTCGGGGGTCCATGAAATGGTTTGGCCTTTTTTCTTGTTTTTTATTAGGGCGGTAATTGGGGAGGAAATGGTAGATAAGTCCGGTAAAAAGATCCTATAATAGCTGACTAGCCCGATTAAACGCTTGACTTCGGTCGTGGTTTTTGGGGTTTTGAACCGTTGGATACATTCCACTTTAGTGGGGTCGGTACGTAAGCCTCTTTGGTCTACTACAAAGCCAAGGAAAGTTAGGGAAGTCAGGCAAAACCGGCATTTTTCTAAGTTAGTGCGGAACCCCGCGGCCTTTAGGCGTTCGTAAACCTCGGTAAGTGTCTTTAAGTGTTCTTCAAAGGTTTCGGAAATGACCATAATATCATCAAGGTAGACAAAAACTCGACCAGAATGAATAAGGGGTCCTAGTGTAGCATCCATGGCCCTCTGTAGGGTTTGGGGAGAATTAGATAGTCCGAAAGGCATGACTTTAAATTCAAATTGTCCTCTTCCCGGGACGCAAAAAGCAGTTTTTGGTCGAGACCGTTCAGTTAGCTCGATTTGCCAGAATGCCTTACGCAAATCTATGGACGAAAAAAATTTTGTATTTCTAAGTCGGTTTAAAATTGAGTCTACTCGCGGAAGATTATAAGCATCCCTTTTGGTTACTTCGTTAAGTGTTCTACCGTCATAACAAAAACGATATTCTCCATTCTTTTTTTTGACTAGTAAAAAGGGGCTGGAATATGGGGAACATGACGGTTGTATTACTCCATCCCGGAGCATTTCATCTATTTCCCGATGTAGGTGCACCTGCATGGCGGGGGATAAAGGATATTGCCTTTTTCTAAAAGGGGGAGTCGTACCGGTGTCAATGTCATGTGTGGTTGCCGTAACACAACCAATTGCTGGAGTGCTTAACGACTCAAACTTGGCCATGACTTCAGATAATTGAGTTTGTTGTTCGGGAGTAAGGGGGGCTCTATTCTCCGAAGGGGTCTCAGGAGTTACGGGGTCGGATACAAAATCTTCGGGTAGAGAGGCATTATAAGGTGAGCTCTCTACCTCATTGAACTCGAGAGAGGATACATTCGTGGGTTTAATAGAGGCAGGTTTGAGTGAAGTCGATAGGGGCTTAACTGAGGGTAGGTCATTCTCCGCCACTGGCATACTCCAGCGAGAATTTTCAAAATCTAAGGTTAGTTCAAAAGTGCGAAGAAAATCAGCCCCTAACAAAAAGGCATGGGGGACGGAGGGGACAACTAAAAACGAAATAGATTTGGTTAAATTATTTAGTTTAATTTTAATCGAAATTTGGCCTAACACTTCAGAGTGGGAACCATTAGCAATACTTATTCCACCCGTACTTGACGATTGGTATTGGAATAAATTTTTGGATTTCAAATAATCTATACCCTTACGTCCGATAACACTGTTGGTAGCCCCCGAGTCTAATAATGATAGAAAAAGCGTATCATGAACGGATACCTCTATGTAAGGTCGGTTATCTCCGGATTGTCTTAAAAATAGTTTATTGGAAATATTTATTCCGGGGATGGACGTGGTTCCAAAAGATACAGACGTTTTAAAAAGATGACAAAAATCTGAGCCGATAATGAATGTTTCTTGTACATCCGGTGTAATTAAAAACGAAACGCCTTTTGTTTGATTGTTGATGGTCATGTTAAGAACGGCCGTACCGATAACAGGGGAGTCAGTGCCGTCAGCCATTTTTATCTGCGTTTGATGTTTCGAGTTAGAATATTTCGCGAGTGGGAGTTGCAAAAATTTCAATCCCTTTTTTCCGATAACGGAATTAGTCGCCCCTGTGTCTAATAAAGCTGGAATTTGTTTTTTAGATAAATTTAAATTCAAAAATAATCTATTATCATTAGGGGTGGTGGAAAACACTGGTTCGATAGCAGGCTCGACATTTTTAAAAAATTGCGTAACTTGCGACAACCAATTGGCCCAATTTATTTTGTCAAACTCCATTTTTTCTTTTGCTATTTTCTGCGTCGACAATTCTGGGTTTGTGGTTTTGAAAAAATTTTAATTTTGGTTAACCAATCATTCCAATTATTTTTGTTTAATTGGAATTCGGTTTTCGGCAGGGGGGCATTATCAAATTTAGTTAATTTGCGCGAGTCGAGGGATTGTTGGTACGTTGGGTGTTGGTTCGGCCGCCACGACCTCTTCCCCGACGATTGGTTTCGCGAGCTGCTCTTAATTGTGTTGATGATGGGTTGGTCGATTGAGAGTTGGCGGACATGGGTTCGACCGTTAGCGTCACGCCGCCTGTTTGGTTTCCCGAAGCCGTACAATTAGGGCATTTGTCTTTATAGACATCAGGATGACCGCATTTGTAACAAAAAATTCTCCTTTCGGCCGGACAACTGGAGTATCTATGATTTTTTTGATTACAATTCCAACAAATTAATCCAGAATCAGCATTGGGGGTCCTAGATGAGACATTATTGGTCGGTAAGGTATTGTTATTGGCGGGGTTTAAATCTAGTTGGTCCAACTGCCCGGAAATAGTATCGATGGATTTCGAATGAGTGCGATAGGATGAATTTCTAACTTTTAATTCGTGGATACGTTTACATTTTTGTTTCAGTTCCTCTAATGAATTGTATTCGGAAGCTATCAAAATAGATGCGAAATACGGCTGAATGCCCCTTAAGATTACTTGAATAAGTTCCTGTTCTGAAACTGGGCGTTCTAGTTTTTTAGCTAGGGTTTCCACCGCGGTAAGATAGGTAAATATATTTTCGTTGGCCTGATTGCTATTTTGAAATTTTTGCTCTAATTGGACTTGAAAATCCGACGGTAAGTATTCTGCCTTCAAGAGTTTTACAAAATTTTCCCAATTGTTAGTTTTGTTTTTTGCGATACGACAGAAATTTATAGCTTCGTGACTAAAAAGGTCGGTTGCCGCATCGAAAAGGTTTTGATGGGTGGCTGAGCGCGCTACGCGTAAATCCTCGATTTGTTCCAGAAATGTAAGAATGTCTCTTTTATCCACATGTCCCCGGAATGGATCAAATTTCCATTTAAAAATGTCAACACTTTTAACGCAAGGGGGGTTTGGGGGAGTCAGGACGCAAGGATTAATTAACTGTTGACCTTCTTTTTCTAACAAAGTTTTTTCGAAAATGTTTATTTGTAACAAGAAACTTTTTAATAGGCATTCACGATCTTCATTGTTTTTTGTGTCGATCCAGGCTATTCGATTTTTTACATGTAAAATTTGAGTTTCTAATTTTTGAATTAATTCGATATCGAGCATTTCCTTAAGATTGTTTTCAATAGAGTTCATTGACTCTTTTAATTGTGAAATATTTGTTTCCCAGTCGAAAGGATTTAATTTTTGAGTTCGTTTTTCCTTAAGGGCTATGTCTAGTTGGACTTTTCTGCTTGTTATAGTCAACCTAGGGGGAATGCTGCGGGATAACAATTCCCAATCAATTTCCTGACCCGTAAGATATTTTGGTTCCATCTTAAATATTAATTTTACAATGATAACTAAAATATTAATTTTATCCGATATGCGTAATATTAATTGAATTTTCTCGTTACCAAGTCACATAAATAAAATCTGAGTTTACATTGTACATGAGATGTTATTTCCGCTTGACCTCGAAATTCCGCTTGCATTTGCTGCAATAAAAGCCGCACGATCAGCCCTGATACGGTGCCACATCGAGTTCCGATGTTTCATAAATATAATTTTTAAATTTGAATTATGATTTTGCACGATAATTTTGAATGTTTCGAGCCCCACGTTAAGGCAACAATTGATACGATGTCCACGATAAATTGCGAAAACAAAACTTTTTCGGCTAGCTTCATCAAATCTCCAGGGTCGGCCGATACGGAATTCCCGGTCCCACAATGTCTTCGAGAATTGTGGGCCCCAATGATTACTTACCGTCCACACTTCAATTGTACAATGTCTACAAGAATCTTAGATACACACAAAAATAATCGGTAGGTAGGTACATTATTTAATGACAAAAAATAATTAATCAAAACAATGGCGACATTAATTTTTTCGGCAAATTGTCGACAATGAACCTGCATTAACTTAAAGCTACTTATCTCTATATGTACAGCGGATACCAAATTAATTCTAATTTTCCGTTATCTTGAATGTCCATATAACTTGAAATCCGAAATTTAGTAATCTCACCAATCGCGATAAGAGTCGATATAACCCGGTCACTATATTGATCGATATTAATCCGATCTGCTTAATTCAAAGTCAATAATCATTCCATGGCTAGCGACATTAAAGATCGAGATGAACCGAGTCACGAGATTTATCGATATTAATCCGATCTGCATTAATCGAAAGTTACTAATTATTAATTGAAGCGTGGACTGCCAAACTTCACAAAATAATGGTTTTTTCTTCTTTTAAGGCCTCACACTACAAACTCGATAACAATTTTACAACTTATCTCATCGAGAGCTCAAATCGGAATGCCGGTAGGCTCCGCTCAAGGCTAACCGTTGCCGCAACAAATGCAACCCTTGCACTATTTAAATCATTCCATAGGCGTAGAGCACCTAATTATTTTTTATTTAACATCTCAAGTACTTTAGTTTTTATTCCCAATATTTGGGACATTGTTAATCGTAACAAAGTTATAATTTGAAATTATAATTTATATTTAACAAATCTAAGTTCTGTAATTAACTATTACAAATTCAGATCGTCAAGTTATAATTTGCAATCATAATTTGAAGTTATCAATTCTAAGTTCTGTATTTGACAATTACAAGTTCTGATGTTCAAGTTATAATTAGCAAGCATAATATGAATTTTACAATTCTAAGTCTGTATTTGACTATTACAAGTTCAGATCTTCAAGTTATAATTTGCAATCATAATTAGAAGTTATCAATTCTAAGTTCTGTATTTTACAGTTACAAGTTCAGATCATTAAGTTATAATTTGAAATAATAATTAGTATTTAACAAATTTAAGTTCTGTAATTCACTATTACAAGTTCAGTTCTTCAAGTTATAATTTGCAATAATAATTAGAAGCTATCAATTTTAAGTTCTGTATTTGACAATTACAAGTTCAGATCTTCAAGATATAATTAGCAATCATAATTTGAATTTTACAATTCTAAGTCTGTATTTGACTATTACAAGTTCAGATCTTCAAGTTATAATTTGCAATCATAATTAGAAGTTATCAATTCTAAGTTCTGTATTTTACAGTTACAAGTTCAGATCATTAAGTTATAATTTGAAATAATAATTAGTATTTAACAAATTTAAGTTCTGTAATTCACTATTACAAGTTCAGTTCTTCAAGTTATAATTTGCAATAATAATTAGAAGCTATCAATTTTAAGTTCTGTATTTGACAATTACAAGTTCAGATCTTCAAGATATAATTAGCAATCATAATTTGAATTTTACAATTCTAATTTCTGTATTTGACTATTACAAGTTCAGATCTTCAAGTTATAATTTGCAATCATAATTAAAAGTTATCAATTCTAAGTTCTGTATTGAACAGTTACAAGTTCAGATCATTAAGTTATAATTTGAAATAATAATTAGTATTTAACAAATTTCAGTTCTGTAATTCACTATTACAAGTTCAGATCTTCAAGTTATAATTTGCAATAATAATTAGAACTATCAATTTTTAGTTCTGTATTTGACAATTACAAGTTCAGATCTTCAAGTTATAATTTGAACTAATAATTTGTATTTAAATATTCGAAGTTCTGTATTTGACTATTACAAGTTCAGATCTTCAAATGATAATTTGCAATCATAATTTGAAGTTATCAATTCTAAGTTCTCTATTTGACAATTACAAGTTCAGATCTTCAAGTTATAATTAGAATTCATAATTTGTATTTAACAATTCGAAGTTCTGTATTTGACTATTACAAGTTCAGATCTTCAAATTATTATTTACAATCTTAGTTTGAAATTAACAATTCGAAGTTCTGTATTTACTTATTACAAGTTCAGATCTTCAAGTTATAATTTGAAATCATAATTTGAATTTTACAATTCTAAGTTCTGTATTTGACTATTACAAGTTCAGATCTTCAAGTTATAATTTGCAATCATAATTTGAAGTTATCAATTCGAAGTTCTGTATTTACTTATTACAAGTTCAGATCTTCAAGTTATAATTTGAAATCATAATTTGAATTTTACAATTCTAAGTTCTGTATTTGACTATTACAAGTTCAGATCTTCAAGTTATAATTTGATATCATAATTAGAAGTTATCAATTCTAAGTTCTGTATTTGACAGTTACAAGTTCAGATCATTAAGTTATAATTTGAAATAATAATTAGTATTTAACAAATTTAAGTTCTGTAATTCACTATTACAAGTTCAGATCTTCAAGTTATAATTTGCAATAATAATTAGAACTATCAATTTTAAGTTCTGTATTTGACAATTACAAGTTAAGATCTTCAAGATATAATTAGCAATCATAATTTGAATTTTACAATTCTAAGTTCAGTATTTGACTATTACAAGTTCAGATCTTCAAGTTATAATTTGCAATCATAATTTGAAGTTATCAATTCTATGTTCTGTATTTGACAATTACAAGTTCAGATCTTCAAGTTATAATTTGAACTAATAATTTGTATTTAACAATTCGAAGTTCTGTATTTGACTATTACAAGTTCAGATCTTCAAATTATTATTTAAAATCTTAGTTTGAAATTAACAATTCGAAGTTCTGTATTTACTTATTACAAGTTCAGATCTTCAAGTTATAATTTGCAATCTTAATTTGAAGTTATCAATTCTAAGTCCTGTATTTGACAATTACAAGGTCAGATGTTCAAGTTATAATTAGTAATCATAATTTGAATTTTACAATTCTAAGTTCTGTATTTGTCTATTACAAGTTCAGATCTTCAAGTTATAATTTGCAATCATAATTAGAAGTTATCCATTCTAAGTTCTGCATTTGACAGTTACAAGTTCAGATCATTAAGATATAATTTGAAATAATAATTAGTATTTAACAAATTTAAGTTCTGTAATTCACTATTACAAGTTCAGATCTTCAAGTTATAATTTGCAATAATAATTAGAAGCTATCAATTTTAAGTTCTGTATTTGACAATTACAAGTTCAGATCTTCTAGATATAATTAGCAATCATAATTTGAATTTTACAATTCTAAGTTCAGTATTTGACTATTACAAGTTCAGATCTTCAAGTTATAATTTGCAATCATAATTTGAAGTTATCAATTCTAAGTTCTGTATTTGACATTTACAAGTTCAGATGTTCAAGTTATAATAAGCAATCATAATTTGAATTTTACAATTCTAAGTTCTGTATTTGACTACTACAAGTTCAGATCTTCAAGTTATAATTTGCAATTATAATTATAAGCTATCAATTTTAAGTTCTGTTTTTGACAATTACAAGTTCAGATCTTTAAGTTATAATTTGCACTAATAATTGGTATTTAACAATTCTAAGTTCTGTATTTGACTATTACAAGTTCAGATCTTCAAGTTATAATTTGCAATCATAATTTGAAGTTATCAATGCTAAGTTCTGTATTTGACAATTACAAGTTCAAATCTTCAAGTTATAATTAGCAATCATAATTTGTATTTAACAATTCGAAGTTCTGTATTTGACTATTACAAGTTCAGATCTTCAAATTATTATTTACAATCTTAGTTTGAAATTAACAATTCGATGTTCTGTATTTACTTATTACAAGTTCAGATCTTCAAGTTATAATTTGTAATTATAATTTATATTTAACAAATCTAAGTTCTGTAATTAACTATTACAATTTCAGATCTTCAAGTTATAATTTGCAATCATAATTTGAAGTTATCAATTCTAAGTTCTGTATTTGACAATTACAAGTTCAGATGTTCAAGTTATAATTAGCAATCATAATTTGAATTTTACAATTCTAAGTTCTGTATTTGACTATTACAAGTTCAGATCTTCAAGTTATAATTTGCAATCATAATTTGAAGTTATCAATGCTAAGTTCTGTATTTGACAATTACAAGTTCAAATCTTCAAGTTATAATTAGCAATCATAATTTGTATTTAACAATTCGAAGTTCTGTATTTGACTATTACAAGTTCAGATCTTCAAATTATTATTTACAATCTTAGTTTGAAATTAACAATTCGATGTTCTGTATTTACTTATTACAAGTTCAGATCTTCAAGTTATAATTTGTAATTATAATTTATATTTAACAAATCTAAGTTCTGTAATTAACTTTTACAAGTTCAGATCTTCAAGTTATAATTTGCAATCATAATTTGAAGTTATCAATTCTAAGTTCTGTATTGAACAGTTACAAGTTCAGATCATTAAGTTATAATTTGAAATAATAATTAGTATTTAACAAATTTCAGTTCTGTAATTCACTATTACAAGTTCAGATCTTCAAGTTATAATTTGCAATAATAAATTAGAACTATCAATTTTTAGTTCTGTATTTGACAATTACAAGTTCAGATCTTCGAGGTATAATTAGCAATCATAATTTGAATTTTACAATTCTAAGTTCAGTATTTGACTATTACCAGTTCAGATGTTCAAGTTATAATAAGCAATCATAATTTGAATTTTACAATTCTAAGTTCTGTATTTGACTACTACAAGTTCAGATCTTCAAGTTATAATTTGCAATTATAATTATAAGCTATCAATTTTAAGTTCTGTTTTTGACAATTACAAGTTCAGATCTTCAAGTTATAATTTGCAGTAATAATTGGTATTTAACAATTCTAAGTTCTGTATTTGACTAATACAAGTTCAGATCTTCAAGTTATAATTTGCAATCATAATTTGAAGTTATCAATGCTAAGTTCTGTATTTTACAATTACAAGTTCAAATCTTCAAGTTATAATTAGCAATCATAATTAGTATTTAACAATTCGAAGTTCTGTATTTGACTATTACAAGTTCAGATCTTCAAATTATTATTTACAATCTTAGTTTGAAATTAACAATTCGATGTTCTGTATTTACTTATTACAAGTTCAGATCTTCAAGTTATAATTTGTAATTATAATTTATATTTAACAAATCTAAGTTCTGTAATTAACTATTACAAGTTCAGATCTTCAAGTTATAATTTGCAATCATAATTTGAAGTTATCAATTCTAAGATCTGTATTTGACAATTACAAGTTCAGATGTTCAAGTTATAATTAGCAATCATAATTTGAATTTTACAATTCTAAGTTCTGTATTTGACTATTACAAGTTCTGATCTTCAAGTTATAATTTGCAATCATAATTTGAAGTTATCAATGCTAAGTTCTGTATTTGACAATTACAAGTTCAGATCTTCAAGTTATAATTAGCAATCATAATTTGTATTTAACAATTCGAAGTTCTGTATTTGACTATTACAAGTTCAGATCTTCAAATGATAATTTGCAATCATAATTTGAAGTTATCAATTCTAAGTTCTGTATTTGACAATTACAAGTTCAGATCTTCAAGTTATAATTAGCAATCATAATTTGTATTTAACAATTCGAAGTTCTATATTTGACTATTACAAGTTCAGATCTTCAAATTATTATTTACAATCTTAGTTTGAAATTAACAATTCGAAGTTCTGTATTTATTTATTACAAGTTCAGATCTTCAAGTTATAATTTGAAATCATAATTTGAATTTTACAATTCTAAGTTCTGTATTTGACTATTACAAGTTCAGATCTTCAAGTTATAATTTGCAATCATAATTTGAAGTTATCAATTCGAAGTTCTGTATTTACTTATTACAAGTTCAGATCTCCAAATTATAATTTGCAATCATAATTTGAATTTTACAATTCTAAGTTCTGTATTTGACTATTACAAGTTCAGATCTTCAAGTTATAATTTGCAATCATAATTAGAAGTTATCAATTCTAAGTTCTGTATTTGACAATTACAAGTTCAGATCATTAAGTTATAATTTGAAATAATAATTAGTATTTAACAAATTTAAGTTCTGTAATTCACTATTACAAGTTCAGATCTTCAAGTTATAATTTGCAATAATAATTAGAACTATCAATTTTAAGTTCTGTATTTGACAATTACAAGTTAAGATCTACAAGTTATAATTTGCAATCATAATTTGAAGTTATCAATTCTAAGTTCTGTATTTGACAATTACAAGTTCAGATCTTCAAATTATTATTTAAAATCTTAGTTTGAAATTAACAATTCGAAGTTCTGTATTTACTTATTACAAGTTCAGATCTTCAAGTTATAATTTGCAATCATAATTTGAAATTAACAATTCGATGTTCTGTATTTACTTATTACAAGTTCAGATGTTCAAGTTATAATAAGCAATCATAATTTGAATTTTACAATTCTAAGTTCTGTATTTGACTACTACAAGTTCAGATCTTCAAGTTATAATTTGCAATTATAATTATAAGCTATCAATTTTAAGTTCTGTTTTTGACAATTACAAGTTCAGATCTTTAAGTTATAATTTGCACTAATAATTGGTATTTAACAATTCTAAGTTCTGTATTTGACTATTACAAGTTCAGATCTTCAAGTTATAATTTGCAATCATAATTTGAAGTTATCAATGCTAAGTTCTGTATTTGACAATTACAAGTTCAAATCTTCAAGTTATAATTAGCAATCATAACTAGTATTTAACAATTCGAAGTTCTGTATTTGACTATTACAAGTTCTGATCTTCAAATTATTATTTACAATCTTAGTTTGAAATTAACAATTCGATGTTCTGTATTTACTTATTATAAGTTCAGATCTTCAAGTTATAATTTGTAATTATAATTTATATTTAACAAATCTAAGTTCTGTAATTATGATATTCCAACAGGGCTGTAATTAAAAGATAATTTTTCAAATATAAACGAGAGACAACGGGCAGTACCTGGACCCCACCAGTTCTAACTGAACTATCAAGTACTTGTATACGCCCTCAAAAGTAAACTAGGCCTTTGTTTACCAATTTAGACACAAATACCTAATTGCGTTCATCAAGAAAAGGCAGAAATTCAAGACACTGCAAATCATCACTCGATAAGTCGAAAACCCGGACAAAAGTGTTAGATAATATTAACGTTAAGGCAACAATTGATACGATGTCCACGATAAATTGCGAAAACAAAACTTTTTCGGCTAGCTTCATCAAATCTCCAGGGTCGGCCGATACGGAATTCCCGGTCCCACAATGTCTTCGAGAATTGTGGGCCCCAATGATTACTTACCGTCCACACTTCAATTGTACAATGTCTACAAGAATCTTAGATACACACAAAAATAATCGGTAGGTAGGTACATTATTTAATGACAAAAAATAATTAATCAAAACAATGGCGACATTAATTTTTTCGGCAAATTGTCGACAATGAACCTGCATTAACTTAAAGCTACTTATCTCTATATGTACAGCGGATACCAAATTAATTCTAATTTTCCGTTATCTTGAATGTCCATATAACTTGAAATCCGAAATTTAGTAATCTCACCAATCGCGATAAGAGTCGATATAACCCGGTCACTATATTGATCGATATTAATCCGATCTGCTTAATTCAAAGTCAATAATCATTCCATGGCTAGCAACATTAAAGATCGAGATGAACCGAGTCACGAGATTTATCGATATTAATCCGATCTGCATTAATCGAAAGTTACTAATTATTCCATCAATAGCGACAATGAAGATCGATATGAACAGATTCACTTATTTATCGATATTACTCCATATAGAGGTTGGTCCGGTAAGTATTAATGGAAAAGGAATAATAATTCCCTCGCTGTTTGGTTTGAAACACGCCCGCACTACTTAAAATTAGTGAACATGGTGTTTTTACTCACTTATTTATTAATTGAAGCGTGGACTGCCAAACTTCACAAAATAATGGTTTTTTCTTCTTTTAAGGCCTCACACTACAAACTCGATAACAATTTTACAACTTATCTCATCGAGAGCTCAAATCGGAATGCCGGTAGGCTCTGCTCAAGGCTAACCGTTGCCGCAACAAATGCAACCCTTGCACTATTTAAATCATTCCATAGGCGTAGAGCACCTAATTATTTTTTATTTAACATCTCAAGTACTTTAGTTTTTATTCCCAATATTTGGGACATTGTTAATCGTAACAAAGTTATAATTTGAAATTATAATTTATATTTAACAAATCTAAGTTCTGTAATTAACTATTACAAATTCAGATCGTCAAGTTATAATTTGCAATCATAATTTGAAGTTATCAATTCTAAGTTCTGTATTTGACAATTACAAGTTCTGATGTTCAAGTTATAATTAGCAAGCATAATTTGAATTTTACAATTCTAAGTCTGTATTTGACTATTACAAGTTCAGATCTTCAAGTTATAATTTGCAATCATAATTAGAAGTTATCAATTCTAAGTTCTGTATTTTACAGTTACAAGTTCAGATCATTAAGTTATAATTTGAAATAATAATTAGTATTTAACAAATTTAAGTTCTGTAATTCACTATTACAAGTTCAGTTCTTCAAGTTATAATTTGCAATAATAATTAGAAGCTATCAATTTTAAGTTCTGTATTTGACAATTACAAGTTCAGATCTTCAAGATATAATTAGCAATCATAATTTGAATTTTACAATTCTAATTTCTGTATTTGACTATTACAAGTTCAGATCTTCAAGTTATAATTTGCAATCATAATTAAAAGTTATCAATTCTAAGTTCTGTATTGAACAGTTACAAGTTCAGATCATTAAGTTATAATTTGAAATAATAATTAGTATTTAACAAATTTCAGTTCTGTAATTCACTATTACAAGTTCAGATCTTCAAGTTATAATTTGCAATAATAATTAGAACTATCAATTTTTAGTTCTGTATTTGACAATTACAAGTTCAGATCTTCAAGTTATAATTTGAACTAATAATTTGTATTTAAATATTCGAAGTTCTGTATTTGACTATTACAAGTTCAGATCTTCAAATGATAATTTGCAATCATAATTTGAAGTTATCAATTCTAAGTTCTCTATTTGACAATTACAAGTTCAGATCTTCAAGTTATAATTAGAATTCATAATTTGTATTTAACAATTCGAAGTTCTGTATTTGACTATTACAAGTTCAGATCTTCAAATTATTATTTACAATCTTAGTTTGAAATTAACAATTCGAAGTTCTGTATTTACTTATTACAAGTTCAGATCTTCAAGTTATAATTTGAAATCATAATTTGAATTTTACAATTCTAAGTTCTGTATTTGACTATTACAAGTTCAGATCTTCAAGTTATAATTTGATATCATAATTAGAAGTTATCAATTCTAAGTTCTGTATTTGACAGTTACAAGTTCAGATCATTAAGTTATAATTTGAAATAATAATTAGTATTTAACAAATTTAAGTTCTGTAATTCACTATTACAAGTTCAGATCTTCAAGTTATAATTTGCGATAATAATTAGAACTATCAATTTTAAGTTCTGTATTTGACAATTACAAGTTAAGATCTTCAAGATATAATTAGCAATCATAATTTGAATTTTACAATTCTAAGTTCAGTATTTGACTATTACAAGTTCAGATCTTCAAGTTATAATTGGCAATCATAATTTGAAGTTATCAATTCTATGTTCTGTATTTGACAATTACAAGTTCAGATCTTCAAGTTATAATTTGAACTAATAATTTGTATTTAACAATTCGAAGTTCTGTATTTGACTATTACAAGTTCAGATCTTCAAATTATTATTTAAAATCTTAGTTTGAAATTAACAATTCGAAGTTCTGTATTTACTTATTACAAGTTCAGATCTTCAAGTTATAATTTGCAATCTTAATTTGAAGTTATCAATTCTAAGTCCTGTATTTGACAATTACAAGTTCAGATGTTCAAGTTATAATTAGCAATCATAATTTGAATTTTACAATTCTAAGTTCTGTATTTGTCTATTACAAGTTCAGATCTTCAAGTTATAATTTGCAATCATAATTAGAAGTTATCAATTCTAAGTTCTGCATTTGACAGTTACAAGTTCAGATCATTAAGATATAATTTGTAATAATAATTAGTATTTAACAAATTTAAGTTCTGTAATTCACTATTACAAGTTCAGATCTTCAAGTTATAATTTGCAATAATAATTAGAAGCTATCAATTTTAAGTTCTGTATTTGACAATTACAAGTTCAGATCTTCTAGATATAATTAGCAATCATAATTTGAATTTTACAATTCTAAGTTCAGTATTTGACTATTACAAGTTCAGATCTTCAAGTTATAATTTGCAATCATAATTTGAAGTTATCAATTCTAAGTTCTGTATTTGACATTTACAAGTTCAGATGTTCAAGTTATAATAAGCAATCATAATTTGAATTTTACAATTCTAAGTTCTGTATTTGACTACTACAAGTTCAGATCTTCAAGTTATAATTTGCAATTATAATTATAAGCTATCAATTTTAAGTTCTGTTTTTGACAATTACAAGTTCAGATCTTTAAGTTATAATTTGCACTAATAATTGGTATTTAACAATTCTAAGTTCTGTATTTGACTATTACAAGTTCAGATCTTCAAGTTATAATTTGCAATCATAATTTGAAGTTATCAATGCTAAGTTCTGTATTTGACAATTACAAGTTCAAATCTTCAAGTTATAATTAGCAATCATAATTTGTATTTAACAATTCGAAGTTCTGTATTTGACTATTACAAGTTCAGATCTTCAAATTATTATTTACAATCTTAGTTTGAAATTAACAATTCGATGTTCTATATTTACTTATTACAAGTTCAGATCTTCAAGTTATAATTTGTAATTATAATTTATATTTAACAAATCTAAGTTCTGTAATTAACTATTACAAGTTCAGATCTTCAAGTTATAATTTGCAATCATAATTTGAAGTTATCAATTCTAAGTTCTGTATTTGACAATTACAAGTTCAGATGTTCAAGTTATAATTAGCAATCATAATTTGAATTTTACAATTCTAAGTTCTGTATTTGACTATTACAAGTTCAGATCTTCAAGTTATAATTTGCAATCATAATTTGAAGTTATCAATGCTAAGTTCTGTATTTGACAATTACAAGTTCAAATCTTCAAGTTATAATTAGCAATCATAATTTGTATTTAACAATTCGAAGTTCTGTATTTGACTATTACAAGTTCAGATCTTCAAATTATTATTTACAATCTTAGTTTGAAATTAACAATTCGATGTTCTGTATTTACTTATTACAAGTTCAGATCTTCAAGTTATAATTTGTAATTATAATTTATATTTAACAAATCTAAGTTCTGTAATTAACTTTTACAAGTTCAGATCTTCAAGTTATAATTTGCAATCATAATTTGAAGTTATCAATTCTAAGTTCTGTATTGAACAGTTACAAGTTCAGATCATTAAGTTATAATTTGAAATAATAATTAGTATTTAACAAATTTCAGTTCTGTAATTCACTATTACAAGTTCAGATCTTCAAGTTATAATTTGCAATAATAAATTAGAACTATCAATTTTTAGTTCTGTATTTGACAATTACAAGTTCAGATCTTCGAGGTATAATTAGCAATCATAATTTGAATTTTACAATTCTAAGTTCAGTATTTGACTATTACCAGTTCAGATGTTCAAGTTATAATAAGCAATCATAATTTGAATTTTACAATTCTAAGTTCTGTATTTGACTACTACAAGTTCAGATCTTCAAGTTATAATTTGCAATTATAATTATAAGCTATCAATTTTAAGTTCTGTTTTTGACAATTACAAGTTCAGATCTTCAAGTTATAATTTGCACTAATAATTGGTATTTAACAATTCTAAGTTCTGTATTTGACTAATACAAGTTCAGATCTTCAAGTTATAATTTGCAATCATAATTTGAAGTTATCAATGCTAAGTTCTGTATTTGACAATTACAAGTTCAAATCTTCAAGTTATAATTAGCAATCATAATTAGTATTTAACAATTCGAAGTTCTGTATTTGACTATTACAAGTTCAGATCTTCAAATTATTATTTACAATCTTAGTTTGAAATTAACAATTCGATGTTCTGTATTTACTTATTACAAGTTCAGATCTTCAAGTTATAATTTGTAATTATAATTTATATTTAACAAATCTAAGTTCTGTAATTAACTATTACAAGTTCAGATCTTCAAGTTATAATTTGCAGTCATAATTTGAAGTTATCAATTCTAAGTTCTGTATTTGACAATTACAAGTTCAGATGTTCAAGTTATAATTAGCAATCATAATTTGAATTTTACAATTCTAAGTTCTGTATTTGACTATTACAAGTTCTGATCTTCAAGTTATAATTTGCAATCATAATTTGAAGTTATCAATGCTAAGTTCTGTATTTGACAATTACAAGTTCAGATCTTCAAGTTATAATTAGCAATCATAATTTGTATTTAACAATTCGAAGTTCTGTATTTGACTATTACAAGTTCAGATCTTCAAATGATAATTTGCAATCATAATTTGAAGTTATCAATTCTAAGTTCTGTATTTGACAATTACAAGTTCAGATCTTCAAGTTATAATTAGCAATCATAATTTGTATTTAACAATTCGAAGTTCTGTATTTGACTATTACAAGTTCAGATCTTCAAATTATTATTTACAATCTTAGTTTGAAATTAACAATTCGAAGTTCTGTATTTACTTATTACAAGTTCAGATCTTCAAGTTATAATTTGAAATCATAATTTGAATTTTACAATTCTAAGTTCTGTATTTGACTATTACAAGTTCAGATCTTCAAGTTATAATTTGCAATCATAATTTGAAGTTATCAATTCGAAGTTCTGTATTTACTTATTACAAGTTCAGATCTCCAAATTATAATTTGCAATCATAATTTGAATTTTACAATTCTAAGTTCTGTATTTGACTATTACAAGTTCAGATCTTCAAGTTATAATTTGCAATCATAATTAGAAGTTATCAATTCTAAGTTCTGTATTTGACAATTACAAGTTCAGATCATTAAGTTATAATTTGAAATAATAATTAGTATTTAACAAATTTAAGTTCTGTAATTCACTATTACAAGTTCAGATCTTCAAGTTATAATTTGCAATAATAATTAGAACTATCAATTTTAAGTTCTGTATTTGACAATTACAAGTTAAGATCTTCAAGTTATAATTTGCAATCATAATTTGAAGTTATCAATTCTAAGTTCTGTATTTGACAATTACAAGTTCAGATCTTCAAATTATTATTTAAAATCTTAGTTTGAAATTAACAATTCGAAGTTCTGTATTTACTTATTACAAGTTCAGATCTTCAAGTTATAATTTGCAATCATAATTTGAAATTAACAATTCGATGTTCTGTATTTACTTATTACAAGTTCAGATGTTCAAGTTATAATAAGCAATCATAATTTGAATTTTACAATTCTAAGTTCTGTATTTGACTACTACAAGTTCAGATCTTCAAGTTATAATTTGCAATTATAATTATAAGCTATCAATTTTAAGTTCTGTTTTTGACAATTACAAGTTCAGATCTTTAAGTTATAATTTGCACTAATAATAGGTATTTAACAATTCTAAGTTCTGTATTTGACTATTACAAGTTCAGATCTTCAAGTTATAATTTGCAATCATAATTTGAAGTTATCAATGCTAAGTTCTGTATTTGACAATTACAAGTTCAAATCTTCAAGTTATAATTAGCAATCATAACTAGTATTTAACAATTCGAAGTTCTGTATTTGACTATTACAAATTCTGATCTTCAAATTATTATTTACAATCTTAGTTTGAAATTAACAATTCGATGTTCTGTATTTACTTATTACAAGTTCAGATCTTCAAGTTATAATTTGTAATTATAATTTATATTTAACAAATCTAAGTTCTGTAATTATCTATTACAAGTTCAGATCTTCAAGTTATAATTTGCAATCATAATTTGAAGTTATCAATTCTAAGTTCTGTATTTGACAATTACAAGTTCAGATGATCAAGTTATAATTAGCAATCATAATTTGAATTTTACAATTCTAAGTTCTGTATTTGACTATTACAAGTTCTGATCTTCAAGTTATAATTTGCAATCATAATTTGAAGTTATCAATTCTAAGTTCTGTATTTGACAGTTCCAAGTTCAGATCATTAAGTTATAATTTGAAATAATAATTAGTATTTAACAAATTTAAGTTCTGTAATTCACTATTACAAGTTCAGATCTTCAAGTTATAATTTGCAATAATAATTAGAACTATCAATTTTAAGTTCTGTATTTGACAATTACTAGTTAAGATCTTCAAGATATAATTAGCAATCATAATTTGAATTTTACAATTCTAAGTTCAGTATTTGACTATTACAAGTTCAGATCTTCAAGTTATAATTTGCAATCATAATTTGAAGTTATCAATGCTAAGTTCTGTATTTGACAATTACAAGTTCAGATCTTCAAGTTATAATTTGAACTAATAATTTGTATTTAACTATTCGAAGTTCTGTATTTGACTATTACAAGTTCAGATCTTCAAATGATAATTTGCAATCATAATTTGAAGTTATCAATTCTAAGTTCTGTATTTGACAATTACAAGTTCAGATCTTCAAGTTATAATTAGCAATCATAATTTGTATTTAACAATTCGAAGTTCTGTATTTGACTATTTCAAGTTCAGATCTTCAAATTATTATTTACAATCTTAGTTAGAGATTAACAATTCGAAGTTCTGTATTTACTTATTACAAGTTCAGATCTTCAAGTTATAATTTGCAATTATAATTATAAGCTATCAATTTTAAGTTCTGTTTTTGACAATTACAAGTTCAGATCTTTAAGTTATAATTTGCACTAATAATTGGTATTTAACAATTCTAAGTTCTGTATTTGACTATTACAAGTTCAGATCTTCAAGTTATAATTTGCAATCATAATTTGAAGTTATCAATGCTAAGTTCTGTATTTGACAATTACAAGTTCAAATCTTCAAGTTATAATTAGCAATCATAATTTGTATTTAACAATTCGAAGTTCTGTATTTGACTATTACAAGTTCAGATCTTCAAATTATTATTTACAATCTTAGTTTGAAATTAACAATTCGATGTTCTGTATTTACTTATTACAAGTTCAGATCTTCAAGTTATAATTTGTAATTATAATTTATATTTAACAATTCTAAGTTCTGTAATTAACTATTACAAGTTCAGATCTTCAAGTTATAATTTGCAATCATAATTTGAAGTTATCAATTCTAAGTTCTGTATTTGACAATTACAAGTTCAGATGTTCAAGTTATAATTAGCAATCATAATTTGAATTTTACAACTCTAAGTTCTGTATTTGACTATTACAAGTTCAGATCTTCAAGTTATAATTTGCAATCATAATTTGAAGTTATCAATGCTAAGTTCTGTATTTGACAATTACAAGTTCAAATCTTCAAGTTATAATTAGCAATCATAATTTGTATTTAACAATTCGAAGTTCTGTATTTGACTATTACAAGTTCAGATCTTCAAATTATTATTTACAATCTTAGTTTGAAATTAACAATTCGATGTTCTGTATTTACTTATTACAAGTTCAGATCTTCAAGTTATAATTTGTAATTATAATTTATATTTAACAAATCTAAGTTCTGTAATTAACTATTACAAGTTCAGATCTTCAAGTTATAATTTGCAATCATAATTTGAAGTTATCAATTCTAAGTTCTGTATTGAACAGTTACAAGTTCAGATCATTAAGTTATAATTTGAAATAATAATTAGTATTTAACAAATTTCAGTTCTGTAATTCACTATTACAAGTTCAGATCTTCAAGTTATAATTTGCAATAATAAATTAGAACTATCAATTTTTAGTTCTGTATTTGACAATTACAAGTTCAGATCTTCGAGGTATAATTAGCAATCATAATTTGAATTTTACAATTCTAAGTTCAGTATTTGACTATTACCAGTTCAGATGTTCAAGTTATAATAAGCAATCATAATTTGAATTTTACAATTCTAAGTTCTGTATTTGACTACTACAAGTTCAGATCTTCAAGTTATAATTTGCAATTATAATTATAAGCTATCAATTTTAAGTTCTGTTTTTGACAATTACAAGTTCAGATCTTCAAGTTATAATTTGCACTAATAATTGGTATTTAACAATTCTAAGTTCTGTATTTGACTAATACAAGTTCAGATCTTCAAGTTATAATTTGCAATCATAATTTGAAGTTATCAATGCTAAGTTCTGTATTTGACAATTACAAGTTCAAATCTTCAAGTTATAATTAGCAATCATAATTAGTATTTAACAATTCGAAGTTCTGTATTTGACTATCACAAGTTCAGATCTTCAAATTATTATTTACAATCTTAGTTTGAAATTAACAATTCGATGTTCTGTATTTACTTATTACAAGTTCAGATCTTCAAGTTATAATTTGTAATTATAATTTATATTTAACAAATCTAAGTTCTGTAATTAACTATTACAAGTTCAGATCTTCAAGTTATAATTTGCAATCATGATTTGAAGTTATCAATTCTAAGTTCTGTATTTGACAATTACAAGTTCAGATGTTCAAGTTATAATTAGCAATCATAATTTGAATTTTACAATTCTAAGTTCTGTATTTGACTATTACAAGTTCTGATCTTCAAGTTATAATTTGCAATCATAATTTGAAGTTATCAATGCTAAGTTCTGTATTTGACAATTACAAGTTCAGATCTTCAAGTTATAATTAGCAATCATAATTTGTATTTAACAATTCGAAGTTCTGTATTTGACTATTACAAGTTCAGATCTTCAAATGATAATTTGCAATCATAATTTGAAGTTATCAATTCTAAGTTCTGTATTTGACAATTACAAGTTCAGATCTTCAAGTTATAATTAGCAATCATAATTTGTATTTAACAATTCGAAGTTCTGTATTTGACTATTACAAGTTCAGATCTTCAAATTATTATTTACAATCTTAGTTTGAAATTAACAATTCGAAGTTCTGTATTTACTTATTACAAGTTAAGATCTTCAAGTTATAATTTGAAATCATAATTTGAATTTTACAATTCTAAGTTCTGTATTTGACTATTACAAGTTCAGATCTTCAAGTTATAATTTGCAATCATAATTTGAAGTTATCAATTCGAAGTTCTATATTTACTTATTACAAGTTCAGATCTCCAAATTATAATTTGCAATCATAATTTGAATTTTACAATTCTAAGTTCTGTATTTGACTATTACAAGTTCAGATCTTCAAGTTATAATTTGCAATTATAATTATAAGCTATCAATTTTAAGTTCTGTTTTTGACAATTACAAGTTCAGATCTTCAAGTTATAATTTGCACTAATAATTGGTATTTAACAATTCTAAGTTCTGTATTTGACTAATACAAGTTCAGATCTTCAAGTTATAATTTGCAATCATAATTTGAAGTTATCAATGCTAAGTTCTGTATTTGACAATTACAAGTTCAAATCTTCAAGTTATAATTAGCAATCATAATTAGTATTTAACAATTCGAAGTTCTGTATTTGACTATCACAAGTTCAGATCTTCAAATTATTATTTACAATCTTAGTTTGAAATTAACAATTCGATGTTCTGTATTTACTTATTACAAGTTCAGATCTTCAAGTTATAATTTGTAATTATAATTTATATTTAACAAATCTAAGTTCTGTAATTAACTATTACAAGTTCAGATCTTCAAGTTATAATTTGCAATCATGATTTGAAGTTATCAATTCTAAGTTCTGTATTTGACAATTACAAGTTCAGATGTTCAAGTTATAATTAGCAATCATAATTTGAATTTTACAATTCTAAGTTCTGTATTTGACTATTACAAGTTCTGATCTTCAAGTTATAATTTGCAATCATAATTTGAAGTTATCAATGCTAAGTTCTGTATTTGACAATTACAAGTTCAGATCTTCAAGTTATAATTAGCAATCATAATTTGTATTTAACAATTCGAAGTTCTGTATTTGACTATTACAAGTTCAGATCTTCAAATGATAATTTGCAATCATAATTTGAAGTTATCAATTCTAAGTTCTGTATTTGACAATTACAAGTTCAGATCTTCAAGTTATAATTAGCAATCATAATTTGTATTTAACAATTCGAAGTTCTGTATTTGACTATTACAAGTTCAGATCTTCAAATTATTATTTACAATCTTAGTTTGAAATTAACAATTCGAAGTTCTGTATTTACTTATTACAAGTTCAGATCTTCAAGTTATAATTTGAAATCATAATTTGAATTTTACAATTCTAAGTTCTGTATTTGACTATTACAAGTTCAGATCTTCAAGTTATAATTTGCAATCATAATTTGAAGTTATCAATTCGAAGTTCTATATTTACTTATTACAAGTTCAGATCTCCAAATTATAATTTGCAATCATAATTTGAATTTTACAATTCTAAGTTCTGTATTTGACTATTACAAGTTCAGATCTTCAAGTTATAATTTGCAATCATAATTAGAAGTTATCAATTCTAAGTTCTGTATTTGACAATTACAAGTTCAGATCATTAAGTTATAATTTGAAATAATAATTAGTATTTAACAAATTTAAGTTCTGTAATTCACTATTACAAGTTCAGATCTTCAAGTTATAATTTGCAATAATAATTAGAACTATCAATTTTAAGTTCTGTATTTGACAATTACAAGTTAAGATCTTCAAGTTATAATTTGCAATCATAATTTGAAGTTATCAATTCTAAGTTCTGTATTTGACAATTACAAGTTCAGATCTTCAAATTATTATTTAAAATCTTAGTTTGAAATTAACAATTCGAAGTTCTGTATTTACTTATTACAAGTTCAGATCTTCAAGTTATAATTTGCAATCATAATTTGAAATTAACAATTCGATGTTCTGTATTTACTTATTACAAGTTCAGATGTTCAAGTTATAATAAGCAATCATAATTTGAATTTTACAATTCTAAGTTCTGTATTTGACTACTACAAGTTCAGATCTTCAAGTTATAATTTGCAATTATAATTATAAGCTATCAATTTTAAGTTCTGTTTTTGACAATTACAAGTTCAGATCTTTAAGTTATAATTTGCACTAATAATTGGTATTTAACAATTCTAAGTTCTGTATTTGACTATTACAAGTTCAGATCTTCAAGTTATAATTTGCAATCATAATTTGAAGTTATCAATGCTAAGTTCTGTATTTGACAATTACAAGTTCAAATCTTCAAGTTATAATTAGCAATCATAACTAGTATTTAACAATTCGAAGTTCTGTATTTGACTATTACAAGTTCTGATCTTCAAATTATTATTTACAATCTTAGTTTGAAATTAACAATTCGATGTTCTGTATTTACTTATTACAAGTTCAGATCTTCAAGTTATAATTTGTAATTATAATTTATATTTAACAAATCTAAGTTCTGTAATTATCTATTACAAGTTCAGATCTTCAAGTTATAATTTGCAATCATAATTTGAAGTTATCAATTCTAAGTTCTGTATTTGACAATTACAAGTTCAGATGATCAAGTTATAATTAGCAATCATAATTTGAATTTTACAATTCTAAGTTCTGTATTTGACTATTACAAGTTCTGATCTTCAAGTTATAATTTGCAATCATAATTTGAAGTTATCAATTCTAAGTTCTGTATTTGACAGTTCCAAGTTCAGATCATTAAGTTATAATTTGAAATAATAATTAGTATTTAACAAATTTAAGTTCTGTAATTCACTATTACAAGTTCAGATCTTCAAGTTATAATTTGCAATAATAATTAGAACTATCAATTTTAAGTTCTGTATTTGACAATTACAAGTTAAGATCTTCAAGATATAATTAGCAATCATAATTTGAATTTTACAATTCTAAGTTCAGTATTTGACTATTACAAGTTCAGATCTTCAAGTTATAATTTGCAATCATAATTTGAAGTTATCAATGCTAAGTTCTGTATTTGACAATTACAAGTTCAGATCTTCAAGTTATAATTTGAACTAATAATTTGTATTTAACTATTCGAAGTTCTGTATTTGACTATTACAAGTTCAGATCTTCAAATGATAATTTGCAATCATAATTTGAAGTTATCAATTCTAAGTTCTGTATTTGACAATTACAAGTTCAGATCTTCAAGTTATAATTAGCAATCATAATTTGTATTTAACAATTCGAAGTTCTGTATTTGACTATTACAAGTTCATATCTTCAAATTATTATTTACAATCTTAGTTAGAGATTAACAATTCGAAGTTCTGTATTTACTTATTACAAGTTCAGATCTTCAAGTTATAATTTGAAATCATAATTTGAATTTTACAGTTCTAAGTTCTGTATTTGACTATTACAAGTTCAGATCTTCAAGTTATATTTTGCAATCATAATTTGAAGTTATCAATTCGAAGTTCTGTATTTACTTATTACAAGTTCAGATCTTCAAATTATAATTTGCAATCATAATTTGAATTTTACAATTCTAAGTTCTGTATTTGACTATTACAAGTTCAGATCTTCAAGTTATAATTTGCAATCATAATTAGAAGTTATCAATTCTAAGTTCTGTATTTGACAGTTACAAGTTCAGATCATTAAGTTATAATTTGAAATAATAATTAGTATTTAACAAATTTAAGTTCTGTAATTCACTATTACAAGTTCAGATCTTCAAGTTATAATTTGCAATAATAATTAGAACTATCAATTTTAAGTTCTGTATTTGACAATTACAAGTTAAGATCTTCAAGTTATAATTTGCAATCATAATTAGAAGTTATCAATTCTAAGTTCTGTATTTGACAATTACAAGTTCAGATCTTCAAATTATTATTTAAAATCTTAGTTTGAAATTAACAATTCGAAGTTCTGTATTTGACTACTACAAGTTCAGATCTTCAAGTTATAATTTGCAATTATAATTATAAGCTATCAATTTTAAGTTCTGTTTTTGACAATTACAAGTTCAGATCTTTAAGTTATAATTTGCACTAATAATTGGTATTTAACAATTCTAAGTTCTGTATTTGACTATTACAAGTTCAGATCTTCAAGTTATAATTTGCAATCATAATTTGAAGTTATCAATGCTAAGTTCTGTATTTGACAATTACAAGTTCAAATCTTCAAGTTATAATTAGCAATCATAACTAGTATTTAACAATTCGAAGTTCTGTATTTGACTATTACAAGTTCTGATCTTCAAATTATTATTTACAATCTTAGTTTGAAATTAACAATTCGATGTTCTGTATTTACTTATTACAAGTTCAGATCTTCAAGTTATAATTTGTAATTATAATTTATATTTAACAAATCTAAGTTCTGTAATTATCTATTACAAGTTCAGATCTTCAAGTTATAATTTGCAATCATAATTTGAAGTTATCAATTCTAAGTTCTGTATTTGACAATTACAAGTTCAGATGATCAAGTTATAATTAGCAATCATAATTTGAATTTTACAATTCTAAGTTCTGTATTTGACTATTACAAGTTCTGATCTTCAAGTTATAATTTGCAATCATAATTTGAAGTTATCAATTCTAAGTTCTGTATTTGACAGTTCCAAGTTCAGATCATTAAGTTATAATTTGAAATAATAATTAGTATTTAACAAATTTAAGTTCTGTAATTCACTATTACAAGTTCAGATCTTCAAGTTATAATTTGCAATAATAATTAGAACTATCAATTTTAAGTTCTGTATTTGACAATTACAAGTTAAGATCTTCAAGATATAATTAGCAATCATAATTTGAATTTTACAATTCTAAGTTCAGTATTTGACTATTACAAGTTCAGATCTTCAAGTTATAATTTGCAATCATAATTTGAAGTTATCAATGCTAAGTTCTGTATTTGACAATTACAAGTTCAGATCTTCAAGTTATAATTTGAACTAATAATTTGTATTTAACTATTCGAAGTTCTGTATTTGACTATTACAAGTTCAGATCTTCAAATGATAATTTGCAATCATAATTTGAAGTTATCAATTCTAAGTTCTGTATTTGACAATTACAAGTTCAGATCTTCAAGTTATAATTAGCAATCATAATTTGTATTTAACAATTCGAAGTTCTGTATTTGACTATTACAAGTTCATATCTTCAAATTATTATTTACAATCTTAGTTAGAGATTAACAATTCGAAGTTCTGTATTTACTTATTACAAGTTCAGATCTTCAAGTTATAATTTGAAATCATAATTTGAATTTTACAGTTCTAAGTTCTGTATTTGACTATTACAAGTTCAGATCTTCAAGTTATATTTTGCAATCATAATTTGAAGTTATCAATTCGAAGTTCTGTATTTACTTATTACAAGTTCAGATCTTCAAATTATAATTTGCAATCATAATTTGAATTTTACAATTCTAAGTTCTGTATTTGACTATTACAAGTTCAGATCTTCAAGTTATAATTTGCAATCATAATTAGAAGTTATCAATTCTAAGTTCTGTATTTGACAGTTACAAGTTCAGATCATTAAGTTATAATTTGAAATAATAATTAGTATTTAACAAATTTAAGTTCTGTAATTCACTATTACAAGTTCAGATCTTCAAGTTATAATTTGCAATAATAATTAGAACTATCAATTTTAAGTTCTGTATTTGACAATTACAAGTTAAGATCTTCAAGTTATAATTTGCAATCATAATTAGAAGTTATCAATTCTAAGTTCTGTATTTGACAATTACAAGTTCAGATCTTCAAATTATTATTTAAAATCTTAGTTTGAAATTAACAATTCGAAGTTCTGTATTTACTTATTACAAGTTCAGATCTTCAAGTTATAATTTGCAATCATAATTTGAAGTTATCAATTCTAAGTTCTGTATTTGAAAATTACAAGTTCAGATGTACAAGTTATAATAAGCAATCATAATTTGAATTTTACAATTCTAAGTTCTGTATTTGACTACTACAAGTTCAGATCTTCAAGTTATAATTTGCAATTATAATTATAAGCTATCAATTTTAAGTTCTGTTTTTGACAATTACAAGTTCAGATCTTTAAGTTATAATTTGCACTAATAATTGGTATTTAACAATTCTAAGTTCTGTATTTGACTATTACAAGTTCAGATCTTCAAGTTATAATTGGCAATCATAATTTGAAGTTATCAATGCTAAGTTCTGTATTTGACAATTACAAGTTCAAATCTTCAAGTTATAATTAGCAATCATAATTTGTATTTAACAATTCGAAGTTCTGTATTTGACTATTACAAGTTCAGATCTTCAAATTATTATTTACAATCTTAGTTTGAAATTAACAATTCGATGTTCTGTATTTACTTATTACAAGTTCAGATCTTCAAGTTATAATTTGTAATTATAATTTATATTTAACAAATCTAAGTTCTGTAATTAACTATTACAAGTTCAGATCTTCAAGTTATAATTTGCAATCATAATTTGAAGTTATCAATTCTAAGTTCTGTATTGGACAATTACAAGTTCAGATGTTCAAGTTATAATTAGCAATCATAATTTGACTTTTACAATTCTAAGTTCTGTATTTGACTATTACAAGTTCTGATCTTCAAGTTATAATTTGCAATCATAATTTGAAGTTATCAATTCCAAGTTCTGTATTTGACAGTTCCAAGTTCAGATCATTAAGTTATAATTTGAAATAATAATTAGTATTTAACAAATTTAAGTTCTGTAATTCACTATTACAAGTTCAGATCTTCAAGTTATAATTTGCAATAATAGTTAGAACTATCAATTTTAAGTTCTGTATTTGACAATTACAAGTTTAAATCTTCAAGTTATAATTAGCAATCATAATTTGTATTTAACAATTCGAAGTTCTGTATTTGACTATTACAAGTTCAGATCTTCAAATTATTATTTACAATCTTAATTTGAAATTAACAATTCGAAGTTCTGTATTTACTTATTACAAGTTCAGATCTTCAAGTTATAATTTGCAATCATAATTTGAAGTTATCAATTCTAAGTTCTGTATTTGACAATTACAAGTTCAGATCTTCAAGTTATAATTAGCAATCATAATTTGAATTTTACAATTCTAAGTTCAGTATTTGATGATTACAAGTTCAGATCTTCAAATTATTATTTACAATCTTAGTTTGAAATTAACAATTCGAAGTTCTGTATTTACTTATTACACGTTCAGATCTTCAAGTTATAATTTGAAATTATAATTTATATTTAACAAATCTAAGTTCTGTAATTAACTATTACAAGTTCAGATCTTCAAGTTATAATTTGCAATCATAATTTGAAGTTATCAATTCTAAGTTCTGTATTTGATAATTACAAGATCAGATGTTCAAGTTATAATTAGCAATCATAATTTGAATTTTACAATTCTAAGTACTGTATTTGACTATTACAAGTTCAGATCATTAAGTTATAATTTGAAATAATAATTAGTATTTAACAAATTTAAGTTCTGTAATTCACTATTACAAGTTCAGATCTTCAAGTTATAATTTGCAATAATAATTAGAAGATATCAATTTTAAGCTCTGTATTTGACAATTACAAGTTCAGATCTTCAAGATATAATTAGCAAACATAATTTGAATTTTACAATTCTAAGTTCTGTATTTGACTATTACAAGTTCAGATCATTAAGTTATAATTTGAAATAATAATTAGTATTTAACAAATTTAAGTTCTGTAATTCACTATTACAAGTTCAGATCTTCAAGTTATAATTTGCAATAATAATTAGAAGATATCAATTTTAAGCTCTGTATTTGACAATTACAAGTTCAGATCTTCAAGATATAATTAGCAAACATAATTTGAATTTTACAATTCTAAGTTCTGTATTTGACTATTACAAGTTCAGATCTTCAAGTTATAATTTGCAATAATAATTTGAATTTTACAATTCTAAGTTCAGTATTTTATGATTACAAGTTAAAATCTTCAAGTTATAATTTGCAATCATAATTTGAAGTTATCAATGCTAAGTTCTGTATTTGTCAATTACAAGTTCAGATCTTCAAATTATTATTTAAAATCTTAGTTGGAAATTAACAATTCGAAGTTCTGTATTTACTTATTACAAGTTCAGATCTTCAAGTTATAATTTGCAATCATAATTTGAAGTTATCAACTCTAAGTTCTGTATTTGACGATTACAAGTTCAGATCTTCAAGTTATAATTAGCAATCATAATTTGAATTTTACCATTCTAAGTTCAGTATTTGATGATTACAAGTTCAGATCTTCCAATTATTAATTACAATCTTAGATTGAAATTTACAATTCGAAGTTCTGTATTTACTTATTACAAGTTCAGATCTTCAAGTTATAATTTGAAATTATAATTTATATTTAACATATCTAAGTTCTGTAATTAACTATTACAAGTTCAGATCTTCAAGTTATAATTAGCAATCATAATTAGAAGTTATCAATTCTAAGTTCTGTATTTGACAGTTACAAGTTCAGATGATTAAGTTATAATTTGAAATAATAATTAGTATTTAACAAATTTAAGTTCTGTAATTCACTATTACAAGTTCAGATCTTCAAGTTATAATTTGCAATAATAATTAGAAGCTATCAATTTTAAGCTCTGTATTTGACAATTACTAGTTCAGATCTTCAAGATATAATTAGCACACATAATTTGAATTTTACACTTCTAAGTTCAGTATTTGACTATTCCAAGTTCAGATCTTCAAGTTATAATTTGCAACCATAATTTGATGTTATCAATTCTAAGTTCTGTATTTGACAATTACAAGTTCAGATGTTCAAGTTATAATTAGCAATCATAATTTGTATTTTACAATTCTAAGTTCTGTATTTGACTATTACAAGTTCAGATCTTCAAGTTATAATTTGCAATAATAATTTGGATTTTACAATTCTAAGTTCAGTATTTTATGATTACAAGTTCAGATCTTCAAGTTATCATTTGCAATCATAATTTGAAGTTATCAATGCTAAGTTCTGTATTTGACAATTACAAGTTCAGATCTTCAAGTTATAATTTGAACTAATAATTTGTATTTAACTATTTGAAGTTCTGTATTTGACTATTACAAGTTCAGATCTTCAAATTATAATTTGCAATCACAATTTGAAGTTATCAATTCTAAGTTCTGTATTTGACAATTACAAGTTTAAAGCTTCAAGTTATAATTAGCAATCATAATTTGTATTTAACAATTCGAAGTTCTGTATTTGACTATTACAAGTTTAGATCTTCAAATTATTATTTACAATCTTAGTTTGAAATTAACAATTCGTAGTTCTGTATTTACTTATTACAAGTTCAGATCTTCAAGTTATAATTTGTAATTATAATTTATATTTAACAAATCTAAGTTCTGTAATTAACTATTACAAGTTCAGATCTTCAAGTTATAATTTGAACTAATAATTTGTATTTAAGTATTCGAAGTTCTGTATTTGACTATTACAAGTTCAGATCTTCAAATTATAATTTGCAATCATAATTTGAAGTTATCAATTCTAAGTTCTGTATTTGACAATTACAAGTTCAGATCTTCAAGTTATAATTAGCAATCATAATTTGTATTTAACAATTCGAAGTTCTGTATTTGACTATTACAAGTTCAGATCTGCAAATTATTATTTACAATCTTAATTTGAAATTAACAATTCGAAGTTCTGTATTTACTTATTACAAGTTCAGATCTTCAAGTTATAATTTGCAATCATAATTTGAAGTTATCAATTCTAAGTTCTGTATTTGACAATTACAAGTTCAGATCTTCAAGTTATAATTTGCAATCATAATTTGAAGTTATCAATTCTAAGTTCTGTATTTGACAATTACAAGTTCAGATCTTCAAGTTATAATTAGCAATCATAATTTGAATTTTACAATGCTAAGTTCAGTATTTGATGATTACAAGTTCAGATCTTCAAATTATTATTTACAATCTTAGTTTGAAATTTTCAATTCGAAGTTCTGTATTTACTTATTACAAGTTCAGATCTTCAAGTTATAATTTGAAATTATAATTTATATTTAACATATCTAAATTCTGTAATTAACTATTACAAGTTCAGATCTTCAAGTTATAATTAGCAATCATAATTAGAAGTTATCAATTCTAAGTTCTGTATTTGACAGTTACAAGTTCAGATGTTCAAGTTATAATTAGCAATCATAATTTGTATTTTACAATTCTAAGTTCTGTATTTGACTATTACAAGTTCAGATCTTCAAGTTATAATTTGCAATAATAATTTGAATTTTACAATTCTAAGTTCAGTATTTTATGATTACAAGTTAAGATCTTCAAGTTATAATTTGCAATCATAATTTGAAGTTATCAATGCTAAGTTCTGTATTTGTCAATTACAAGTTCAGATCTTCAAGTTATAATTTGCAATCATAATTTGAAGTTATCAATTCTAAGTTCTGTATTTGACATTTACAAGTTCAGATGTTCAAGTTATAATAAGCAATCATAATTTGAATTTTACAATTCTAAGTTCTGTATTTGACTACTACAAGTTCAGATCTTCAAGTTATAATTTGTAATTATAATTATAAGCTATCAATTTTAAGTTCTGTTTTTGACAATTACAAGTTCAGATCTTTAAGTTATAATTTGCACTAATAATTGGTATTTAACAATTCTAAGTTCTGTATTTGACTATTACAAGTTCAGATCTTCAAGTTATAATTTGCAATCATAATTTGAAGTTATCAATGCTAAGTTCTGTATTTGACTATTACAAGTTCAAATCTTCAAGTTATAATTAGCAATCATAATTTGTATTTAACAATTCGAAGTTCTGTATTTGACTATTACAAGTTCAGATCTTCAAATTATTATTTACAATCTTAGTTTGAAATTAACAATTCGATGTTCTGTATTTACTTATTACAAGTTCAGATCTTCAAGTTATAATTTGTAATTATAATTTATATTTAACAAATCTAAGTTCTGTAATTAACTATTACAAGTTCAGATCTTCAAGTTATAATTTGCAATCATAATTTGAAGTTATCAATTCTAAGTTCTGTATTTGACAATTACAAGTTCAGATGTTCAAGTTATAATTAGCAATCATAATTTGAATTTTACAATTCTAAGTTCTGTATTTGACTATTACAAGTTCAGATCTTCAAGTTATAATTTGCAATCATAATTTGAAGTTATCAATGCTAAGTTCTGTATTTGACAATTACAAGTTCAAATCTTCAAGTTATAATTTGCAATCATAATTTGAAGTTATCAATTCTAAGTTCTGTATTTGACAATTACAAGTTCAGATCTTCAAGTTATAATTAGCAATCATAATTTGAATTTTACAATGCTAAGTTCAGTATTTGATGATTACAAGTTCAGATCTTCAAATTATTATTTACAATCTTAGTTTGAAATTTTCAATTCGAAGTTCTGTATTTACTTATTACAAGTTCAGATCTTCAAGTTATAATTTGAAATTATAATTTATATTTAACATATCTAAATTCTGTAATTAACTATTACAAGTTCAGATCTTCAAGTTATAATTAGCAATCATAATTAGAAGTTATCAATTCTAAGTTCTGTATTTGACAGTTACAAGTTCAGATGTTCAAGTTATAATTAGCAATCATAATTTGTATTTTACAATTCTAAGTTCTGTATTTGACTATTACAAGTTCAGATCTTCAAGTTATAATTTGCAATAATAATTTGAATTTTACAATTCTAAGTTCAGTATTTTATGATTACAAGTTAAGATCTTCAAGTTATAATTTGCAATCATAATTTGAAGTTATCAATGCTAAGTTCTGTATTTGTCAATTACAAGTTCAGATCTTCAAGTTATAATTTGCAATCATAATTTGAAGTTATCAATTCTAAGTTCTGTATTTGACATTTACAAGTTCAGATGTTCAAGTTATAATAAGCAATCATAATTTGAATTTTACAATTCTAAGTTCTGTATTTGACTACTACAAGTTCAGATCTTCAAGTTATAATTTGCAATTATAATTATAAGCTATCAATTTTAAGTTCTGTTTTTGACAATTACAAGTTCAGATCTTTAAGTTATAATTTGCACTAATAATTGGTATTTAACAATTCTAAGTTCTGTATTTGACTATTACAAGTTCAGATCTTCAAGTTATAATTTGCAATCATAATTTGAAGTTATCAATGCTAAGTTCTGTATTTGACAATTACAAGTTCAAATCTTCAAGTTATAATTAGCAATCATAATTTGTATTTAACAATTCGAAGTTCTGTATTTGACTATTACAAGTTCAGATCTTCAAATTATTATTTACAATCTTAGTTTGAAATTAACAATTCGATGTTCTGTATTTACTTATTACAAGTTCAGATCTTCAAGTTATAATTTGTAATTATAATTTATATTTAACAAATCTAAGTTCTGTAATTAACTATTACAAGTTCAGATCTTCAAGTTATAATTTGCAATCATAATTTGAAGTTATCAATTCTAAGTTCTGTATTTGACAATTACAAGTTCAGATGTTCAAGTTATAATTTGCAATCATAATTTGAAGTTATCAATTCGAAGTTCTGTATTTACTTATTACAAGTTCAGATCTTCAAATTATAATTTGCAATCATAATTTGAATTTTACAATTCTAAGTTCTGTATTTGACTATTACAAGTTCAGATCTTCAAGTTATAATTTGCAATCATAATTAGAAGTTATCAATTCTAAGTTCTGTATTTGACAGTTACAAGTTCAGATCATTAAGTTATAATTTGAAATAATAATTAGTATTTAACAAATTTAAGTTCTGTAATTCACTATTACAAGTTCAGATCTTCAAGTTATAATTTGCAATAATAATTAGAACTATCAATTTTAAGTTCTGTATTTGACAATTACAAGTTAAGATCTTCAAGTTATAATTTGCAATCATAATTAGAAGTTATCAATTCTAAGTTCTGTATTTGACAATTACAAGTTCAGATCTTCAAATTATTATTTAAAATCTTAGTTTGAAATTAACAATTCGAAGTTCTGTATTTACTTATTACAAGTTCAGATCTTCAAGTTATAATTTGCAATCATAATTTGAAGTTATCAATTCTAAGTTCTGTATTTGAAAATTACAAGTTCAGATGTTCAAGTTATAATAAGCAATCATAATTTGAATTTTACAATTCTAAGTTCTGTATTTGACTACTACAAGTTCAGATCTTCAAGTTATAATTTGCAATTATAATTATAAGCTATCAATTTTAAGTTCTGTTTTTGACAATTTCAAGTTCAGATCTTTAAGTTATAATTTGCACTAATAATTGGTATTTAACAATTCTAAGTTCTGTATTTGACTATTACAAGTTCAGATCTTCAAGTTATAATTTGCAATCATAATTTGAAGTTATCAATGCTAAGTTCTGTATTTGACAATTACAAGTTCAAATCTTCAAGTTATAATTAGCAATCATAATTTGTATTTAACAATTCGAAGTTCTGTATTTGACTATTACAAGTTCAGATCTTCAAATTATTATTTACAATCTTAGTTTGAAATTAACAATTCGATGTTCTGTATTTACTTATTACAAGTTCAGATCTTCAAGTTATAATTTGTAATTATAATTTATATTTAACAAATCTAAGTTCTGTAATTAACTATTACAAGTTCAGATCTTCAAGTTATAATTTGCAATCATAATTTGAAGTTATCAATTCTAAGTTCTGTATTGGACAATTACAAGTTCAGATGTTCAAGTTATAATTAGCAATCATAATTTGACTTTTACAATTCTAAGTTCTGTATTTGACTATTACAAGTTCTGATCTTCAAGTTATAATTTGCAATCATAATTTGAAGTTATCAATTCCAAGTTCTGTATTTGACAGTTCCAAGTTCAGATCATTAAGTTATAATTTGAAATAATAATTAGTATTTAACAAATTTAAGTTCTGTAATTCACTATTACAAGTTCAGATCTTCAAGTTATAATTTGCAATAATAATTAGAACTATCAATTTTAAGTTCTGTATTTGACAATTACAAGTTTAAATCTTCAAGTTATAATTAGCAATCATAATTTGTATTTAACAATTCGAAGTTCTGTATTTGACTATTACAAGTTCAGATCTTCAAATTATTATTTACAATCTTAATTTGAAATTAACAATTCGAAGTTCTGTATTTACTTATTACAAGTTCAGATCTTCAAGTTATAATTTGCAATCATAATTTGAAGTTATCAATTCTAAGTTCTGTATTTAACAATTACAAGTTCAGATCTTCAAGTTATAATTAGCAATCATAATTTGAATTTTACAATTCTAAGTTCAGTATTTGATGATTACAAGTTCAGATCTTCAAATTATTATTTACAATCTTAGTTTGAAATTAACAATTCGAAGTTCTGTATTTACTTATTACACGTTCAGATCTTCAAGTTATAATTTGAAATTATAATTTATATTTAACAAATCTAAGTTCTGTAATTAACTATTACAAGTTCAGATCTTCAAGTTATAATTTGAAATTATAATTTATATTTAACATATCTAAATTCTGTAATTAACTATTACAAGTTCAGATCTTCAAGTTATAATTAGCAATCATAATTAGAAGTTATCAATTCTAAGTTCTGTATTTGACAGTTACAAGTTCAGATGTTCAAGTTATAATTAGCAATCATAATTTGTATTTTACAATTCTAAGTTCTGTATTTGACTATTACAAGTTCAGATCTTCAAGTTATAATTTGCAATAATAATTTGAATTTTACAATTCTAAGTTCAGTATTTTATGATTACAAGTTAAGATCTTCAAGTTATAATTTGCAATCATAATTTGAAGTTATCAATGCTAAGTTCTGTATTTGTCAATTACAAGTTCAGATCTTCAAGTTATAATTAGCAATCATAATTAGAAGTTATCAATTCTAAGTTCTGTATTTGACAGTTACAAGTTCAGATGTTCAAGTTATAATTAGCAATCATAATTTGTATTTTACAATTCTAAGTTCTGTATTTGACTATTACAAGTTCAGATCTTCAAGTTATAATTTGCAATCATAATTTGAAGTTATCAATTCTAAGTTCTGTATTTGACATTTACAAGTTCAGATGTTCAAGTTATAATAAGCAATCATAATTTGAATTTTACAATTCTAAGTTCTGTATTTGACTACTACAAGTTCAGATCTTCAAGTTATAATTTGCAATTATAATTATAAGCTATCAATTTTAAGTTCTGTTTTTGACAATTACAAGTTCAGATCTTTAAGTTATAATTTGCACTAATAATTGGTATTTAACAATTCTAAGTTCTGTATTTGACTATTACAAGTTCAGATCTTCAAGTTATAATTTGCAATCATAATTTGAAGTTATCAATGCTAAGTTCTGTATTTGACTATTACAAGTTCAAATCTTCAAGTTATAATTAGCAATCATAATTTGTATTTAACAATTCGAAGTTCTGTATTTGACTATTACAAGTTCAGATCTTCAAATTATTATTTACAATCTTAGTTTGAAATTAACAATTCGATGTTCTGTATTTACTTATTACAAGTTCAGATCTTCAAGTTATAATTTGTAATTATAATTTATATTTAACAAATCTAAGTTCTGTAATTAACTATTACAAGTTCAGATCTTCAAGTTATAATTTGCAATTATAATTATAAGCTATCAATTTTAAGTTCTGTTTTTGACAATTACAAGTTCAGATCTTTAAGTTATAATTTGCACTAATAATTGGTATTTAACAATTCTAAGTTCTGTATTTGACTATTACAAGTTCAGATCTTCAAGTTATAATTTGCAATCATAATTTGAAGTTATCAATGCTAAGTTCTGTATTTGACTATTACAAGTTCAAATCTTCAAGTTATAATTAGCAATCATAATTTGTATTTAACAATTCGAAGTTCTGTATTTGACTATTACAAGTTCAGATCTTCAAATTATTATTTACAATCTTAGTTTGAAATTAACAATTCGATGTTCTGTATTTACTTATTACAAGTTCAGATCTTCAAGTTATAATTTGTAATTATAATTTATATTTAACAAATCTAAGTTCTGTAATTAACTATTACAAGTTCAGATCTTCAAGTTATAATTTGCAATCATAATTTGAAGTTATCAATTCTAAGTTCTGTATTTGACAATTACAAGTTCAGATGTTCAAGTTATAATTAGCAATCATAATTTGAATTTTACAATTCTAAGTTCTGTATTTGACTATTACAAGTTCAGATCTTCAAGTTATAATTTGCAACCATAATTTGAAGTTATCAATGCTAAGTTCTGTATTTGACAATTACAAGTTCAAATCTTCAAGTTATAATTTGCAATCATAATTTGAAGTTATCAATTCTAAGTTCTGTATTTGACAATTACAAGTTCAGATCTTCAAGTTATAATTAGCAATCATAATTTGAATTTTACAATGCTAAGTTCAGTATTTGATGATTACAAGTTCAGATCTTCAAATTATTATTTACAATCTTAGTTTGAAATTTTCAATTCGAAGTTCTGTATTTACTTATTACAAGTTCAGATCTTCAAGTTATAATTTGAAATTATAATTTATATTTAACATATCTAAATTCTGTAATTAACTATTACAAGTTCAGATCTTCAAGTTATAATTAGCAATCATAATTAGAAGTTATCAATTCTAAGTTCTGTATTTGACAGTTACAAGTTCAGATGTTCAAGTTATAATTAGCAATCATAATTTGTATTTTACAATTCTAAGTTCTGTATTTGACTATTACAAGTTCAGATCTTCAAGTTATAATTTGCAATAATAATTTGAATTTTACAATTCTAAGTTCAGTATTTTATGATTACAAGTTAAGATCTTCAAGTTATAATTTGCAATCATAATTTGAAGTTATCAATGCTAAGTTCTGTATTTGTCAATTACAAGTTCAGATCTTCAAGTTATAATTTGCAATCATAATTTGAAGTTATCAATTCTAAGTTCTGTATTTGACATTTACAAGTTCAGATGTTCAAGTTATAATAAGCAATCATAATTTGAATTTTACAATTCTAAGTTCTGTATTTGACTACTACAAGTTCAGATCTTCAAGTTATAATTTGCAATTATAATTATAAGCTATCAATTTTAAGTTCTGTTTTTGACAATTACAAGTTCAGATCTTTAAGTTATAATTTGCACTAATAATTGGTATTTAACAATTCTAAGTTCTGTATTTGACTATTACAAGTTCAGATCTTCAAGTTATAATTTGCAATCATAATTTGAAGTTATCAATGCTAAGTTCTGTATTTGACAATTACAAGTTCAAATCTTCAAGTTATAATTAGCAATCATAATTTGTATTTAACAATTCGAAGTTCTGTATTTGACTATTACAAGTTCAGATCTTCAAATTATTATTTACAATCTTAGTTAGAAATTAACAATTCGATGTTCTGTATTTACTTATTACAAGTTCAGATCTTCAAGTTATAATTTGTAATTATAATTTATATTTAACAAATCTAAGTTCTGTAATTAACTATTACAAGTTCAGATCTTCAAGTTATAATTTGCAATCATAATTTGAAGTTATCAATTCTAAGTTCTGTATTTGACAATTACAAGTTCAGATGTTCAAGTTATAATTTGCAATCATAATTTGAAGTTATCAATTCGAAGTTCTGTATTTACTTATTACAAGTTCAGATCTTCAAAATATAATTTGCAATCATAATTTGAATTTTACAATTCTAAGTTCTGTATTTGACTATTACAAGTTCAGATCTTCAAGTTATAATTTGCAATCATAATTAGAAGTTATCAATTCTAAGTTCTGTATTTGACAGTTACAAGTTCAGATCATTAAGTTATAATTTGAAATAATAATTAGTATTTAACAAATTTAAGTTCTGTAATTCACTATTACAAGTTCAGATCTTCAAGTTATAATTTGCAATAATAATTAGAACTATCAATTTTAAGTTCTGTATTTGACAATTACAAGTTAAGATCTTCAAGTTATAATTTGCAATCATAATTAGAAGTTATCAATTCTAAGTTCTGTATTTGACAATTACAAGTTCAGATCTTCAAATTATTATTTAAAATCTTAGTTTGAAATTAACAATTCGAAGTTCTGTATTTACTTATTACAAGTTCAGATCTTCAAGTTATAATTTGCAATCATAATTTGAAGTTATCAATTCTAAGTTCTGTATTTGAAAATTACAAGTTCAGATGTTCAAGTTATAATAAGCAATCATAATTTGAATTTTACAATTCTAAGTTCTGTATTTGACTACTACAAGTTCAGATCTTCAAGTTATAATTTGCAATTATAATTATAAGCTATCAATTTTAAGTTCTGTTTTTGACAATTTCAAGTTCAGATCTTTAAGTTATAATTTGCACTAATAATTGGTATTTAACAATTCTAAGTTCTGTATTTGACTATTACAAGTTCAGATCTTCAAGTTATAATTTGCAATCATAATTTGAAGTTATCAATGCTAAGTTCTGTATTTGACAATTACAAGTTCAAATCTTCAAGTTATAATTAGCAATCATAATTTGTATTTAACAATTCGAAGTTCTGTATTTGACTATTACAAGTTCAGATCTTCAAATTATTATTTACAATCTTAGTTTGAAATTAACAATTCGATGTTCTGTATTTACTTATTACAAGTTCAGATCTTCAAGTTATAATTTGTAATTATAATTTATATTTAACAAATCTAAGTTCTGTAATTAACTATTACAAGTTCAGATCTTCAAGTTATAATTTGCAATCATAATTTGAAGTTATCAATTCTAAGTTCTGTATTGGACAATTACAAGTTCAGATGTTCAAGTTATAATTAGCAATCATAATTTGACTTTTACAATTCTAAGTTCTGTATTTGACTATTACAAGTTCTGATCTTCAAGTTATAATTTGCAATCATAATTTGAAGTTATCAATTCCAAGTTCTGTATTTGACAGTTCCAAGTTCAGATCATTAAGTTATAATTTGAAATAATAATTAGTATTTAACAAATTTAAGTTCTGTAATTCACTATTACAAGTTCAGATCTGCAAGTTATAATTTGCAATAATAATTAGAACTATCAATTTTAAGTTCTGTATTTGACAATTACAAGTTTAAATCTTCAAGTTATAATTAGCAATCATAATTTGTATTTAACAATTCGAAGTTCTGTATTTGACTATTACAAGTTCAGATCTTCAAATTATTATTTACAATCTTAATTTGAAATTAACAATTCGAAGTTCTGTATTTACTTATTACAAGTTCAGATCTTCAAGTTATAATTTGCAATCATAATTTGAAGTTATCAATTCTAAGTTCTGTATTTGACAATTACAAGTTCAGATCTTCAAGTTATAATTAGCAATCATAATTTGAATTTTACAATTCTAAGTTCAGTATTTGATGATTACAAGTTCAGATCTTCAAATTATTATTTACAATCTTAGTTTGAAATTAACAATTCGAAGTTCTGTATTTACTTATTACACGTTCAGATCTTCAAGTTATAATTTGAAATTATAATTTATATTTAACAAATCTAAGTTCTGTAATTAACTATTACAAGTTCAGATCTTCAAGTTATAATTTGCAATCATAATTTGAAGTTATCAATTCTAAGTTCTGTATTTGATAATTACAAGATCAGATGTTCAAGTTATAATTAGCAATCATAATTTGAATTTTACAATTATAAGTACTGTATTTGACTATTACAAGTTCAGATCATTAAGTTATAATTTGAAATAATAATTAGTATTTAACAAATTTAAGTTCTGTAATTCACTATTACAAGTTCAGATCTTCAAGTTATAATTTGCAATAATAATTAGAAGATATCAATTTTAAGCTCTGTATTTGACAATTACAAGTTCAGATCTTCAAGATATAATTAGCAAACATAATTTGAATTTTACAATTCTAAGTTCTGTATTTGACTATTACAAGTTCAGATCATTAAGTTATAATTTGAAATAATAATTAGTATTTAACAAATTTAAGTTCAGTATTTGACTATTCCAAGTTCAGATCTTCAAGTTATAATTTGCAATCATAATTTGATGTTATCAATTCTAAGTTCTGTATTTGACAATTACAAGTTCAGATGTTCAAGTTATAATTAGCAATCATAATTTGTATTTTACAATTCTAAGTTCTGTATTTGACTATTACAAGTTCAGATCTTCAAGTTATAATTTGCAATAATAATTTGAATTTTACAATTCTAAGTTCAGTATTTTATGATTACAAGTTAAAATCTTCAAGTTATAATTTGCAATCATAATTTGAAGTTATCAATGCTAAGTTCTGTATTTGTCAATTACAAGTTCAGATCTTCAAATTATTATTTAAAATCTTAGTTGGAAATTAACAATTCGAAGTTCTGTATTTACTTATTACAAGTTCAGATCTTCAAGTTATAATTTGCAATCATAATTTGAAGTTATCAACTCTAAGTTCTGTATTTGACGATTACAAGTTCAGATCTTCAAGTTATAATTAGCAATCATAATTTGAATTTTACCATTCTAAGTTCAGTATTTGATGATTACAAGTTCAGATCTTCAAATTATTATTTACAATCTTAGATTGAAATTTACAATTCGAAGTTCTGTATTTACTTATTACAAGTTCAGATCTTCAAGTTATAATTTGAAATTATAATTTATATTTAACATATCTAAGTTCTGTAATTAACTATTACAAGTTCAGATCTTCAAGTTATAATTAGCAATCATAATTAGAAGTTATCAATTCTAAGTTCTGTATTTGACAGTTACAAGTTCAGATGATTAAGTTATAATTTGAAATAATAATTAGTATTTAACAAATTTAAGTTCTGTAATTCACTATTACAAGTTCAGATCTTCAAGTTATAATTTGCAATAATAATTAGAAGCTATCAATTTTAAGCTCTGTATTTGACAATTACTAGTTCAGATCTTCAAGATATAATTAGCACACATAATTTGAATTTTACACTTCTAAGTTCAGTATTTGACTATTCCAAGTTCAGATCTTCAAGTTATAATTTGCAACCATAATTTGATGTTATCAATTCTAAGTTCTGTATTTGACAATTACAAGTTCAGATGTTCAAGTTATAATTAGCAATCATAATTTGTATTTTACAATTCTAAGTTCTGTATTTGACTATTACAAGTTCAGATCTTCAAGTTATAATTTGCAATAATAATTTGGATTTTACAATTCTAAGTTCAGTATTTTATGATTACAAGTTCAGATCTTCAAGTTATCATTTGCAATCATAATTTGAAGTTATCAATGCTAAGTTCTGTATTTGACAATTACAAGTTCAGATCTTCAAGTTATAATTTGAACTAATAATTTGTATTTAACTATTTGAAGTTCTGTATTTGACTATTACAAGTTCAGATCTTCAAATTATAATTTGCAATCACAATTTGAAGTTATCAATTCTAAGTTCTGTATTTGACAATTACAAGTTTAAATCTTCAAGTTATAATTAGCAATCATAATTTGTATTTAACAATTCGAAGTTCTGTATTTGACTATTACAAGTTTAGATCTTCAAATTATTATTTACAATCTTAGTTTGAAATTAACAATTCGTAGTTCTGTATTTACTTATTACAAGTTCAGATCTTCAAGTTATAATTTGTAATTATAATTTATATTTAACAAATCTAAGTTCTGTAATTAACTATTACAAGTTCAGATCTTCAAGTTATAATTTGAACTAATAATTTGTATTTAAGTATTCGAAGTTCTGTATTTGACTATTACAAGTTCAGATCTTCAAATTATAATTTGCAATCATAATTTGAAGTTATCAATTCTAAGTTCTGTATTTGACAATTACAAGTTCAGATCTTCAAGTTATAATTAGCAATCATAATTTGTATTTAACAATTCGAAGTTCTGTATTTGACTATTACAAGTTCAGATCTTCAAATTATTATTTACAATCTTAATTTGAAATTAACAATTCGAAGTTCTGTATTTACTTATTACAAGTTCAGATCTTCAAGTTATAATTTGCAATCATAATTTGAAGTTATCAATTCTAAGTTCTGTATTTGACAATTACAAGTTCAGATCTTCAAGTTATAATTTGCAATCATAATTTGAAGTTATCAATTCTAAGTTCTGTATTTGACAATTACAAGTTCAGATCTTCAAGTTATAATTAGCAATCATAATTTGAATTTTACAATGCTAAGTTCAGTATTTGATGATTACAAGTTCAGATCTTCAAATTATTATTTACAATCTTAGTTTGAAATTTTCAATTCGTAGTTCTGTATTTACTTATTACAAGTTCAGATCTTCAAGTTATAATTTGAAATTATAATTTATATTTAACATATCTAAATTCTGTAATTAACTATTACAAGTTCAGATCTTCAAGTTATAATTAGCAATCATAATTAGAAGTTATCAATTCTAAGTTCTGTATTTGACAGTTACAAGTTCAGATGTTCAAGTTATAATTAGCAATCATAATTTGTATTTTACAATTCTAAGTTCTGTATTTGACTATTACAAGTTCAGATCTTCAAGTTATAATTTGCAATAATAATTCGAATTTTACAATTCTAAGTTCAGTATTTTATGATTACAAGTTAAGATCTTCAAGTTATAATTTGCAATCATAATTTGAAGTTATCAATGCTAAGTTCTGTATTTGTCAATTACAAGTTCAGATCTTCAAGTTATAATTTGCAATCATAATTTGAAGTTATCAATTCTAAGTTCTGTATTTGACATTTACAAGTTCAGATGTTCAAGTTATAATAAGCAATCATAATTTGAATTTTACAATTCTAAGTTCTGTATTTGACTACTACAAGTTCAGATCTTCAAGTTATAATTTGCAATTATAATTATAAGCTATCAATTTTAAGTTCTGTTTTTGACAATTACAAGTTCAGATCTTTAAGTTATAATTTGCACTAATAATTGGTATTTAACAATTCTAAGTTCTGTATTTGACTATTACAAGTTCAGATCTTCAAGTTATAATTTGCAATCATAATTTGAAGTTATCAATGCTAAGTTCTGTATTTGACTATTACAAGTTCAAATCTTCAAGTTATAATTAGCAATCATAATTTGTATTTAACAATTCGAAGTTCTGTATTTGACTATTACAAGTTCAGATCTTCAAATTATTATTTACAATCTTAGTTTGAAATTAACAATTCGATGTTCTGTATTTACTTATTACAAGTTCAGATCTTCAAGTTATAATTTGTAATTATAATTTATATTTAACAAATCTAAGTTCTGTAATTAACTATTACAAGTTCAGATCTTCAAGTTATAATTTGCAATCATAATTTGAAGTTATCAATGCTAAGTTCTGTATTTGACAATTACAAGTTCAGTTCTTCAAGTTATAATTAGCACTAATAATTTGTATTTAACAATTCGAAGGTCTTTATTTGATTATTACAAGTTCAGATCTTCAAATTATTATTTGCAATCTTAGTTTGAATTTAACAATTCGAAGTTCTGTATTTGACAGTTACAAGTTCAGATCTTCAAGTTATAATTTGAAATAATAATTAGTATTTAACAAAGCTAAGTTCTGTAATTCACTATTACAAATTCAGATCTTCAAGTTATAATTTGCAATAATAATTAGAAGCTATCAATTTTAAGTTCTGTATTTGACTATTACAAGTTCAGATCTTCAAATCTATTTGCAATCTTAGTTTGTAATTAACAATTCGAAGTTCTGTATTTACTTATTACAAGTTCAGATCTTCAAGTTATAATTTGAAATAATAATTTATATTTTACAAATCTAAGTTCTGTAATTCACTATTACAAGTTCAGATCTTCAAATTATAATTTGCACTAATAATTTGTATTTAACAATTCGAAGTTCTGTATTTACCTACGACAAGTTCAGATCTTCAAGTTATAATTTGCAATCATAATTTGAAGTTATCAATTTTAAAGTCTGTATTTGACAATTACAAGTTCAGATCTTCAAGTTATAATTTGCACTATTAATTTGTATTTAACAATTCGAAGTTCTGTATTTGACAGTTACAAGTTCAGATCTTCAAGTTATAATTTGAAATAATAATTTATATTTAACAAATCTAAGTTCTGTAATTCACTATTACAAGTTCAGATCTTCAAGTTATAATTTGCAATCATAATTTGAAGTTATCAATTTTAAAGTCTGTATTTGACAATTACAAGTTCAGATCTTCAAGTTATAATTTGCACTATTAATTTGTATTTAACAATTCGAAGTTCTGTATTTGACTATTCCAAGTTCAGATCTTCAAATTTTATTTGCAAAGTTAGTTTGAATTTAACAATTCGAAGTTCTGTATTTAACTACTACAAGTTCAGATCTTCAAGTTATAATTTGCAATCATAATTTGAATATATCAATTCTAAGTTCTGTATTTGACAGTTACAAGTTCAGATCTTCAAGTTATTATTTGAAATAATAATTAGTATTTAACAAATCTAAGTTCTGTAATTCACTATTACTAGTTCAGATCTTCAAGTTATAATTTGCAATAATAATCAGAAGCTATCAATTTTATGTTCTGTATTTGACAATTACAAGTTCAGATCTACAAGTTATAATTTGCAATAATAATTAGAAGCTATCAATTTTAAGTTCTGTATTTGACAATTACAAGTTCAGATCTACAAGTTATAATTTGCACTAATAATTTGTATTTAACAATTCGAAGTTCTGTATTTGACTATTACAAGTTCAGATCTTCAAATTATTATTTGCAATCTTAGTTTGAATTTAACAATTCGAAGTTCTGTATTTGACAGTTACAAGTTCAGATCTTCAAGTTATAATTTGAAATAATAGTTTATATTTAACAAATCTAAGTTCTGTAATTCACTATTACAAGTTCAGATCTTCAAATTATAATTTGCACTAATAATTTGTATTTAACAATTCGAAGTTCTGCATTTACCTACGACAAGTTCAGATCTTCAAGTTATAATTTGCAATCATAATTTGAAGTTATCAATTTTAAAGTTTGTATTTGACAATTACAAGTTCAAATCTTCAAGTTATAATTTGCACTAATAATTTGTATTTAACAATTCGAAGTTCTGTATTTGACTATTACAAGTTCAGATCTTCAAATTATTATTTGCAATCTTAGTTTGAATTTAACAATTCGAAGTTCTGTAATTCACTATTACTAGTTCAGATCTTCAAGTTATAATTTGCAATAATAATTAGAAGCTATCAATTTTAAGTTCTGTATTTGACAATTACAAGTTCAGATCTTCAAGTTATAATTTGCAATAATAATTAGAAGCTATCAATTTTAAGTTCTGTATTTGACAATTACAAGTTCAGATCTTCAAGTTATAATTTGAAATAATAATTAGTATTTAACAAATCTAAGTTCTGTAATTCACTATTACTAGTTCAGATCTTCAAGTTATAATTTGCAATAATAATTAGAAGCTATCAATTTTAAGTTCTGTATTTGACAATTACAAGTTCAGATCTTCAAGTTATAATTTGCAATAATAATTAGAAGCTATCAATTTTAAGTTCTGTATTTGACAATTACAAGTTCAGATCTTCAAGTTATAATTTGCACTAATAATTTGTATTTAGCAATTCGAAGTTCTGTATTTGACTATTACAAGTTCAGATCTTCAAATTATTATTGGCAATCTTAGTTTGAATTTAACAATTCGAAGTTCTGTATTTACTTACTACAAGTTCAGATCTTCAAGTTATAATTAGCACTAATAATTTGTATTTAACAATTCGAAGGTCTTTATTTGACTATTACAAGTTCAGATCTTCAAATTATTATTTACAATCTTAGTTTGAATTTAACAATTCGAAGTTCTGTATTTGACAGTTACAAGTTCAGATCTTGAAGTTATAATTTGAAATAATAATTAGTATTTAACAAATCTAAGTTCTGTAATTTACTATTACTAGTTCAGATCTTCAAGTTATAATTTGCAATAATAATTAGAAGCTATCAATTTTAAGTTCTGTATTTGACAATTACAAGTTCAGATCTTCAAGTTATAATTTGAAATAATAGTTTATATTTAACAAATCTAAGTTCTGTAATTCACTATTACAAGTTCAGATCTTCAAATTATAATTTGCACTAATAATTTGTATTTAACAATTCGAAGTTCTGCATTTACCTACGACAAGTTCAGATCTTCAAGTTATAATTTGCAATCATAATTTGAAGTTATCAATTTTAAAGTCTGTATTTGACAATTACAAGTTCAAATCTTCAAGTTATAATTAGCACTAATAATTTGTATTTAACAATTCGAAGGTCTTTATTTGACTATTACAAGTTCAGATCTTCAAATTATTATTAGCAATCTTAGTTTGAATTTAACAATTCGAAGTTCTGTATTTGACAGTTACAAGTTCAGATCTTCAAGTTATAATTTGAAATAATAGTTTATATTTAACAAATCTAAGTTCTGTAATTCACTATTACAAGTTCAGATCTTCAAATTATAATTTGCACTAATAATTTGTATTTAACAATTCGAAGTTCTGCATTTACCTACGACAAGTTCAGATCTTCAAGTTATAATTTGCAATCATAATTTGAAGTTATCAATTTTAAAGTTTGTATTTGACAATTACAAGTTCAAATCTTCAAGTTATAATTAGCACTAATAATTTGTATTTAACAATTCGAAGGTCTTTATTTGACTATTACAAGTTCAGATCTTCAAATTATTATTTGCAATCTTAGTTTGAATTTAACAACTCGAAGTTCTGTATGTAACTACTACAAGTTCAAATCTTCAAGTTATAATTTGCACTAATAATTTGAATTTAACAATTCGAAGTTCTGTATTTGACTATTACAAGTTCAGATCTTCAAATTATTATTTGCAATCTTAGTTTGAATTTAACAACTCGAAGTTCTGTATGTAACTACTACAAGTTCAGATCTTCAAGTTATAATTTGCACTAATAATTTGTATTTAACAACTCGAAGTTCTGTATTTGACTATTCCAAGTTCAGATCTTCAAATTTTATTTGCAATCTTAGTTTGAATTTAACAATTCGAAGTTCTGTATTTAACTACTACAAGTTCAGATCTGCAAGTTATAATTTGCACTAATAATTTGTATTTAAGAATTCGAACTTATGTATTTGACTATTACAAGTTCAGATCTTCAAATTATTATTTGCAATTTTAGTTTGAAATTAACAACTCGAAGTTCTGTATGTAACTACTACAAGTTCAGATCTTCAAGTTATAATTTGCACTAATAATTTGAATTTAACAATTCGAAGTTCTGTATTTGACTATTACAAGTTCAGATCTTCAAATTATTATTTGCAATCTTAGTTTGAATTTAACAATTCGAAGTTCTGTATTTACATACTACAAGTTCAGATCTTCAAGTTATAATTTGCAATCATAATTTGAATATATCAATTCTAAGTTCTGTATTTGACAGTTACAAGTTCAGATCTTCAAGTTATTATTTGAAATAATAATTAGTATTTAACAAATCTAAGTTCTGTAATTCACTATTACTTGTTCAGATCTTCAAGTTATAATTTGCAATAATAATTAGAAGCTATCAATTTTATGTTCTGTATTTGACAATTACAAGTTCAAATCTACAAGTTATAATTTGCAATAATAATTAGAAGCTATCAATTTTAAGTTCTGTATTTGACAATTACAAGTTCAGATCTTCAAGTTATAATTTGCACTAATAATTTGTATTTAACAATTCGAAGTTCTGTATTTGACTATTACAAGTTCAGATCTTCAAATTATTATTTGCAATCTTAGTTTGAATTTAACAATTTGAAGTTCTGTAATTCACTATTACTAGTTCAGATCTTCAAGTTATAATTTGCAATAATAATTAGAAGCTATCAATTTTAAGTTCTGTATTTGACAATTACAAGTTCAGATCTTCAAGTTATAATTTGCAATAATAAATAGAAGCTATCAATTTTAAGTTCTGTATTTGACTATTACAAGTTCAGATCTTCAAATTATTATTTGCAATCTTAGTTTGAATTTAACAATTCGAAGTTCTGTATTTACTTATTACAAGTTCAGAACTTCAAGTTATAATTTGAAATAATAATTTATATTTAACAAATCTAAGTTCTGTAACTCACTATTACAAGTTCAGATCTTCAAATTATAATTTGCACTAATAATTTGTATTTAACAATTCCAAGTTCTGTATTTACCTACGACAAGTTCAGATCTTCAAGTTATAATTTGCAATCATAATTTGAAGTTATCAATTTTAAAGTCTGTATTTGACAATTACAAGTTCAGATCTTCAAGTTAAAATTTGCACTAATAATTTGTATTTAACAATTCGAAGTTCTGTATTTGACTATTACAAGTTCAGATCTTCAAATTATTATTTGCAATCTTAGTTTGAATTTAACAATTCGAAGTTCTGTAATTCACTATTACTAGTTCAGATCTTCAAGTTATAATTTGCAATAATAACTAGAAGCTATCAATTTTAAGTTCTGTATTTGACAATTACAAGTTCAGATCTTCAAGTTATAATTTGCAATAATAATTAGAAGCTATCAATTTTAAGTTCTGTATTTGACAATTACAAGTTCAGATTTTCAAGTTATAATTGGAAATAATAATTAGTATTTAACAAATCTAAGTTCTGTAATTCACTATTACTAGTTCAGATCTTCAAGTTATAATTTGCAATAATAATTAGAAGCTATCAATTTTAAGTTCTGTATTTGACAATTACAAGTTCAGATCTTCAAGTTATAATTTGCAATAATAATTAGAAGCTATCAATTTTAAGTTCTGTATTTGACAATTACAAGTTCAGATCTTCAAGTTATAATTTGCACTAATAATTTGTATTTAGCAATTCGAAGTTCTGTATTTGACTATTACAAGTTCAGATCTTCAAATTATTATTTGCAATCTTAGTTTGAATTTAACAATTCGAAGTTCTGTATTTACTTACTACAAGTTCAGATCTTCAAGTTATAATTAGCACTAATAATTTGTATTTAACAATTCGAAGGTCTTTATTTGACTATTACAAGTTCAGATCTTCAAATTATTATTTACAATCTTAGTTTGAATTTAACAATTCGAAGTTCTGTATTTGACAGTTACAAGTTCAGATCTTGAAGTTATAATTTGAAATAATAATTAGTATTTAACAAATCTAAGTTCTGTAATTTACTATTACTAGTTCAGATCTTCAAGTTATAATTTGCAATAATAATTAGAAGCTATCAATTTTAAGTTCTGTATTTGACAATTACAAGTTCAGATCTTCAAGTTATAATTTGAAATAATAGTTTATATTTAACAAATCTAAGTTCTGTAATTCACTATTACAAGTTCAGATCTTCAAATTGTAATTTGCACTAATAATTTGTATTTAACAATTCGAAGTTCTGCATTTACCTACGACAAGTTCAGATCTTCAAGTTATAATTTGCAATCATAATTTGAAGTTATCAATTTTAAAGTCTGTATTTGACAATTACAAGTTCAAATCTTCAAGTTATAATTAGCACTAATAATTTGTATTTAACAATTCGAAGGTCTTTGTTTGACTATTACAAGTTCAGATCTTCAAATTATTATTAGCAATCTTAGTTCGAATTTAACAATTCGAAGTTCTGTATTTGACAGTTACAAGTTCAGATCTTCAAGTTATAATTTGAAATAATAATTAGTATTTAACAAAGCTAAGTTCTGTAATTCACTATTACAAATTCAGATCTTCAAGTTATAATTTGCAATAATAATTAGAAGCTATCAATTTTAAGTTCTGTATTTGACTATTACAAGTTCAGATCTTCAAATTATTATTTGCAATCTTAGTTTGAATTTAACAACTCGAAGTTCTGTATGTAACTACTACAAGTTCAGATCTTCAAGTTATAATTTGCACTAATAATTTGAATTGAACAATTCGAAGTTCTGTATTTGACTATTACAAGTTCAGATCTTCAAATTATTATTTGCAATCTTAGTTTGAATTTAACAATTCGAAGTTCTGTATTTACATACTACAAGTTCAGATCTTCAAGTTATAATTTGCAATCTTAATTTGAATTTATCAATTCCAAGTTCTGTATTTGACAGTTACAAGTTCAGATCTTCAAGTTATTATTTGAAATAATAATTAGTATTTAACAAATCTAAGTTCTGTAATTCACTATTACTAGTTCAGATCTTCAAGTTATAATTTGCAATAATAATTAGAAGCTATCAATTTTATGTTCTGTATTTGACAATTACAAGTTCAGATCTACAAGTTATAATTTGCAATAATAATTAGAAGCTATCAATTTTAAGTTCTGTATTTGACAATTACAAGTTCAGATCTTCAAGTTATAATTTGCACTAATAATTTGTATTTAACAATTCGAAGTTCTGTATTTGACTATTACAAGTTCAGATCTTCAAATTATTATTTGCAATCTTAGTTTGAATTTAACAATTCGAAGTTCTGTAATTCACTATTACTAGTTCAGATCTTCAAGTTATAATTTGCAATAATAATTAGAAGCTATCAATTTTAAGTTCTGTATTTGACAATTACAAGTTCAGATCTTCAAGTTATAATTTGCAATAATAATTAGAAGCTATCAATTTTAAGTTCTGTATTTGACAATTACAAGTTCAGATTTTCAAGTTATAATTTGAAATAATAATTAGTATTTAACAAATCTAAGTTCTGTAATTCACTATTACTAGTTCAGATCTTCAAGTTATAATTTGCAATAATAATTAGAAGCTATCAATTTTAAGTTCTGTATTTGACAATTACAAGTTCAGATCTTCAAATTATTATTTGCAATCTTAGTTTGTATTTAACAATTCGAAGTTCTGTATTTACTTATTACAAGTTCAGATCTTCAAGTTATAATTTGAAATAATAATTTATATTTAACAAATCTAAGTTCTGTAATTCACTATTACAAGTTAAGATCTTCAAATTATAATTTGCACTAATAATTTGAAGTTATCAATTTTAAAGTCTGTATTTGACAATTACAAGTTCAGATCTTCAAGTTATAATTTGCACTAATAATTTGTATTTAACAATTCGAAGTTCTGTATTTGACTATTACAAGTTCAGATCTTCCAATTATTATATGCAATCTTAGTTTGAATTTAACAATTCGAAGTTCTGTATTTGACAGTTACAAGTTCAGATCTTCAAGTTATAATTTGAAATAATAATTTATATTTAACAAATCTAAGTTCTGTAATTCACTATTACAAGTTCAGATCTTCAAGTTATAATTTGCAATAATAATTAGAAGCTATCAATTTTAAGTTCTGTATTTGACAATTACAAGTTCAGATCTTCAAGTTATAATTTGCACTAATAATTTGTATTTAACAATTCGAAGTTCTGTAATTGACTATTCCTAGTTCAGATCTTCAAATTTTATTTGCATTCTTAGTTTGAATTTAACAATTCGAAGTTCTGTATTTAACTACTACAAGTTCAGATCTGCAAGTTATAATTTGCACTAATAATTTGTTTTTAAGAATTCGAACTTATGTATTTGACTATTACAAGTTCAGATCTTCAAATTATTATTTGCAATCTTAGTTTGAATTTAACAACTCGAAGTTCTGTATGTAACTACTACAAGTTCAGATCTTCAAGTTATAATTTGCACTAATAATTTGAATTTAACAATTCGAAGTTCTGTATTTGACTATTACAAGTTCAGATCTTCAAATTATTATTTGCAATCTTAGTTTGAATTTAACAATTCGAAGTTCTGTATTTACATACTACAAGTTCAGATCTTCAAGTTATAATTTGCAATCATAATTTGAATTTATCAATTCTAAGTTCTGTATTTGACAGTTACAAGTTCAGATCTTCAAGTTATTATTTGAAATAATAATTAGTATTTAACAAATCTAAGTTCTGTAATTCACTATTACTAGTTCAGATCTTCAAGTTTTAATTTGCAATAATAATTAGAAGCTATCAATTTTATGTTCTGTTTTTGTCAATTACAAGTTCAGATCTACAAGTTATAATTTGCAATAATAATTAGAAGCTATCAGTTTTAAGTTCTGTATTTTACAATTAAAAGTTCAGATCTTCAAGTTATAATTTGCACTAATAATTTGTATTTAACAATTCGAAGTTCTGTAATTAACTATTACTAGTTCAGATCTACAAGTTATAATTAGTAATAATAATTAGAAGCTATCAATTTTAAGTTCTGTATTTGACAATTACAAGTTCAGATCTTCAAGTTATATTATGCAATCTTAATTTGAATTTATCAATTCTAAGTTCTGTATTTGACAGTTACAAGTTCAGATCTTCAAGTTATGATTTGAAATAATAATTAGTATTTAACAAATCTAAGTTCTGTAATTCACTATTACTAGTTCAGATCTTCAAGTTATAATTTGCAATAATAATTAGAAGCTATCAATTTTAAGTTCTGTATTTGACAATTACAAGTTCAGATCTTCAAGTTATAATTTGAAATAATAATTAGTATTTAACAAATCTAAGTTCTGTAATTCACTATTACAAGTTCAGATCTTCAAATTATAATTTGCACTAACAATTTGTATTTAACAATTCGAAGTTCTGTATTTACCTACGACAAGTTCAGATCTTCAAGTTATAATTTGCAATCATAATTTGAAGTTATCAATTTTTAAGTCTGTATTTGACAATTACTAGTTCAGATCTTCAAGTTATAATTTGCACTATTAATTTGTATTTAACAATTCGAAGTTCTGTATTTGCCTATTACAAGTTCAGATCTTCAAATTATTATTTGCAATCTTAGTTTGAATTTAACAATTCGAAGTTCTGTATTTGACAGTTACAAGTTCAGATCTTCAAGTTATAATTTGAAATAATAATTTATATTTAACAAATCTAAGTTCTGTAATTCACTATTACAAGTTCAGATCTTCAAGTTATAATTTGCAATAATAATTAGAAGCTATCAATTGTAAGTTCTGTATTTGACAATTACAAGTTCAGATCTTCAAGTTATAATTTGCACTAATAATTTGTATTTAACAATTCGAAGTTCTGTATTTGACTATTCCAAGTTCAGATCTTCAAATTTTATTTGCAATCTTAGTTTGAATTTAACAATTCGAAGTTCTGTATTTAACTACTACAAGTTCAGATCTGCAAGTTATAATTTGCACTAATAATTTGTATTTAAGAATTCGAACTTATGTATTTGACTATTACAAGTTCAGATCTTCAAATTATTATTTGCAATCTTAGTTTGAATTTAACAACTCGAAGTTCTGTATGTAACTACTACAAGTTCAGATCTTCAAGTTATAATTTGCACTAATAATTTGAATTTAACAATTCGAAGTTCTGTATTTGACAGTTACAAGTTCAGATCTTCAAGTTATAATTTGAAATAATAATTTGTATTTAACAAAGCTAAGTTCTGTAATTCACTATTACAAATTCATATCTTCAAGTTATAATTTGCAATAATAATTAGAAGCTATCAATTTTAAGTTCTGTATTTGACTATTACAAGTTCAGATATTCAAATTATTATTTGCAATCTTAGTTTGTATTTAACTATTCGAAGTTCTGTATTTACTTATTACAAGTTCAGAACTTCAAGTTATAATTTGAAATAATAATTTATATTTAACAAATCTAAGTTCTGTAATTCACTATTACAAGTTCAGATCTTCAAATTATAATTTGCACTAATAAATTGTATTTAACAATTCGAAGTTCTGTATTTACCTACGACAAGTTCAGATCTTCAAGTTATAATTTGCAATCATAATTTGAAGTTATCAATTTTAAAGTCTGTATTTGACAATTACAAGTTCAGATCTTCAAGTTAAAATTTGCACTAATAATTTGTATTTAACAATTCGAAGTTCTGTATTTGACTATTACAAGTTCAGATCTTCAAGTTATAATTTGCAATAATAATTAGAAGCTATCAATTTTAAGTTCTGTATTTGACAATTACAAGTTCAGATCTTCAAGTAATAATTTGCACTAATAATTTGTATTTAACAATTCGAAGTTCTGTATTTGACTATTCCAAGTTCAGATCTTCAAATTTTATTTGCAATCTTAGTTTGAATTTTACAATTCGAAGTTCTGTATTTAACTACTACAAGTTCAGATCTGCAAGTTATAATTTGCACTAATAATTTGTATTTAAGAATTCGAACTTATGTATTTGACTATTACAAGTTCAGATCTTCAAATTATTATTTGCAATCTTAGTTTGAATTTAACAACTCGAAGTTCTGTATGTAACTACTACAAGTTCAGATCTTCAAGTTATCATTTGCACTAATAATTTGAATTTAACAATTCGAAGTTCTGTATTTGACTATTACAAGTTCAGATCTTCAAATTATTATTTGCAATCTTAGTTTGAATTTAACAATTCGAAGTTCTGTATTTACTTACTACAAGTTCAGATCTTCAAGTTATAATTAGCACTAATAATTTGTATTTAACAATTCGAAGGTCTTTATTTGATTATTACAAGTTCAGATCTTCAAATTATTATTTGCAATCTTAGTTTGAATTTAACAATTCGAAGTTCTGTATTTGACAGTTACAAGTTCAGATCTTCAAGTTATAATTTGAAATAATAATTAGTATTTAACAAAGCTAAGTTCTGTAATTCACTATTACAAATTCAGATCTTCAAGTTATAATTTGCAATAATAATTAGAAGCTATCAATTTTAAGTTCTGTATTTGACTATTACAAGTTCAGATCTTCAAATTATTATTTGCAATCTTAGTTAGTAATTAACAATTCGAAGTTCTGTATTTACTTATTACAAGTTCAGATCTTCAAGTTATAATTTGAAATAATAATTTATATTTAACAAATCTAAGTTCTGTAATTCACTATTACAAGTTCAGATCTTCAAGTTATAATTTGCAATAATAATTAGAAGCTATCAATTTTAAGTTCTGTATTTGACAATTACAAGTTCAGATCTTCAAGTTATAATTTGCACTAATAATTTGTATTTAACAATTCGAAGTTCTGTATTTGACTATTCCAAGTTCAGATCTTCAAATTTTATTTGCAATCTTAGTTTGAATTTTACAATTCGAAGTTCTGTATTTAACTACTACAAGTTCAGATCTGAAAGTTATAATTTGCACTAATAATTAGTATTTAAGAATTCGAACTTATGTATTTGACTATTACAAGTTCAGATCTTCAAATTATTATTTGCAATCTTAGTTTGAATTTAACAACTCGAAGTTCTGTATGTAACTACTACAAGTTCAGATCTTCAAGTTATAATTTGCACTAATAATTTGAATTTAACAATTCGAAGTTCTGTATTTGACTATTACAAGTTCAGATCTTCAAATTATTATTTGCAATCTTAGTTTGAATTTAACAATTCGAAGTTCTGTATTTGATAGTTACAAGTTCAGATCTTCAAGTTATAATTTGAAATAATAATTAGTATTTAACAAAGCTAAGTTCTGTAATTCACTATTACAAATTCAGCTCTTCAAGTTATAATTTGCAATAATAATTAGAAGCTATCAATTTTAAGTTCTGTATTTGACTACTACAAGTTCAGATCTTCAAATTATTATTTGCAATCTTAGTTTGTAATTAACAATTCGAAGTTCTGTATTTACTTATTACAAGTTCAGATCTTCAAGTTATAATTTGAAATAATAATTTATATTTAACAAATCTAAGTTCTGTAATTCACTATTACAAGTTCAGATCTTCAAATTATAATTTGCACTAACAATTTGTATTTAACAATTCGAAGTTCTGTATTTACCTACGACAAGTTCAGATCTTCAAGTTATAATTTGCAATCATAATTTGAAGTTATCAATTTTAAAGTCTGTATTTGACAATTACTAGTTCAGATCTTCAAGTTATAATTTGCACTATTAATTTGTATTTAACAATTCGAAGTTCTGTATTTGCCTATTACAAGTTCAGATCTTCAAATTATTATTTGCAATCTTAGTTTGAATTTAACAATTCGAAGTTCTGTATTTGACAGTTACAAGTTCAGATCTTCAAGTTATAATTTGAAATAATAATTTATATTTAACAAATCTAAGTTCTGTAATTCACTATTACAAGTTCAGATCTTCAAGTTATAATTTGCAATAATAATTAGAAGCTATCAATTGTAAGTTCTGTATTTGACAATTACAAGTTCAGATCTTCAAGTTATAATTTGCACTAATAATTTGTATTTAACAATTCGAAGTTCTGTATTTGACTATTCCAAGTTCAGATCTTCAAATTTTATTTGCAATCTTAGTTTGAATTTAACAATTCGAAGTTCTGTATTTAACTACTACAAGTTCAGATCTGCAAGTTATAATTTGCACTAATAATTTGTATTTAAGAATTCGAACTTATGTATTTGACTATTACAAGTTCAGATCTTCAAATTATTATTTGCAATCTTAGTTTGAATTTAACAACTCGAAGTTCTGTATGTAACTACTACAAGTTCAGATCTTCAAGTTATAATTTGCACTAATAATTTGAATTTAACAATTGGAAGTTCTGTATTTGACAGTTACAAGTTCAGATCTTCAAGTTATAATTTGAAATAATAATTTGTATTTAACAAAGCTAAGTTCTGTAATTCACTATTACAAATTCATATCGTCAAGTTATAATTTGCAATAATAATTAGAAGCTATCAATTTTAAGTTCTGTATTTGACTATTACAAGTTCAGATCTTCAAATTATTATTTGCAATCTTAGTTTGTATTTAACAATTCGAAGTTCTGTATTTACTTATTACAAGTTCAGAACTTCAAGTTATAATTTGAAATAATAATTTATATTTAACAAATCTAAGTTCTGTAATTCACTATTACAAGTTCAGATCTTCAAATTATAATTTGCACTAATAAATTGTATTTAACAATTCGAAGTTCTGTATTTACCTACGACAAGTTCAGATCTTCAAGTTATAATTTGCAATCATAATTTGAAGTTATCAATTTTAAAGTCTGTATTTGACAATTACAAGTTCAAATCTTCAAGTTAAAATTTGCACTAATAATTTGTATTTAACAATTCGAAGTTCTGTATTTGACTATTACAAGTTCAGATCTTCAAGTTATAATTTGCAATAATAATTAGAAGCTATCAATTTTAAGTTCTGTATTTGACAATTACAAGTTCAGATCTTCAAGTAATAATTTGCACTAATAATTTGTATTTAACAATTCGAAGTTCTGTATTTGACTATTCCAAGTTCAGATCTTCAAATTTTATTTGCAATCTTAGTTTGAATTTTACAATTCGAAGTTCTGTATTTAACTACTACAAGTTCAGATCTGCAAGTTATAATTTGCACTAATAATTTGTATTTAAGAATTCGAACTTATGTATTTGACTATTACAAGTTCAGATCTTCAAATTATTATTTGCAATCTTAGTTTGAATTTAACAACTCGAAGTTCTGTATGTAACTACTACAAGTTCAGATCTTCAAGTTATCATTTGCACTAATAATTTGAATTTAACAATTCGAAGTTCTGTATTTGACTATTACAAGTTCAGATCTTCAAATTATTATTTGCAATCTTAGCTTGAATTTAACAATTCGAAGTTCTGTATTTACTTACTACAAGTTCAGATCTTCAAGTTATAATTAGCACTAATAATTTGTATTTAACAATTCGAAGGTCTTTATTTGATTATTACAAGTTCAGATCTTCAAATTATTATTTGCAATCTTAGTTTGAATTTAACAATTCGAAGTTCTGTATTTGACAGTTACAAGTTCAGATCTTCAAGTTATAATTTGAAATAATAATTAGTATTTAACAAAGCTAAGTTCTGTAATTCACTATTACAAATTCAGATCTTCAAGTTATAATTTGCAATAATAATTAGAAGCTATCAATTTTAAGTTCTGTATTTGACTATTACAAGTTCAGATCTTCAAATTATTATTTGCAATCTTAGTTAGTAATTAACAATTCGAAGTTCTGTATTTACTTATTACAAGTTCAGATCTTCAAGTTATAATTTGAAATAATAATTTATATTTAACAAATCTAAGTTCTGTAATTCACTATTACAAGTTCAGATCTTCAAGTTATAATTTGCAATAATAATTAGAAGCTATCAATTTTATGTTCTGTATTTGACAATTACAAGTTCAGATCTACAAGTTATAATTTGCAATAATAATTAGAAGCTATCAATTTTAAGTTCTGTATTTGACAATTACAAGTTCAGATCTTCAAGTTATAATTTGCACTAATAATTTGTATTTAACAATTCGAAGTTCTGTATTTGACTATTACAAGTTCAGATCTTCAAATTATTATTTGCAATCTTAGTTTGAATTTAACAATTCGAAGTTCTGTAATTCACTATTACTAGTTCAGATCTTCAAGTTATAATTTGCAATAATAATTCGAAGCTATCAATTGTAAGTTCTGTATTTGACAATTACAAGTTCAAATCTTCAAGTTATAATTTGCACTAATAATTTGTATTTAACAATTCGAAGTTCTGTATTTGACTATTCCAAGTTCAGATCTTCAAATTTTATTTGCAAAGTTAGTTTGAATTTAACAATTCGAAGTTCTGTATTTAACTACTACAAGTTCAGATCTGCAAGTTATAATTTGCACTAATAATTTGTATTTAAGAATTCGAACTTATGTATTTGACTATTACAAGTTCAGATCTTCAAATTATTATTTGCAATCTTAGTTTGAATTTAACAACTCGAAGTTCTATATGTAACTACTACAAGTTCAGATCTTCAAGTTATAATTTGCACTAATAATTTGAATTTAACAATTCGAAGTTCTGTATTTGACTATTACAAGTTCAGATCTTCAAATTTTTATTTGCAATCTTAGTTTGAATTTAACAATTCGAAGTTTTGCATTTACATACTACAAGTTCAGATCTTCAAGTTATAATTTGCAATCATAATTTGAATTTATCAATTCTAAGTTCTGTATTTGACAGTTACAAGTTCAGATCTTCAAGTTATTATTTGAAATAATAATTAGTATTTAACAAATCTAAGTTCTGTAATTCACTATTACTAGTTCAGATCTTCAAGTTATAATTTGCAATAATAATTAGAAGGTATCAATTTTAAGTTCTGTATTTGACAATTACAAGTTCAGATCTTCAAGTTATAATTTGCACTAATAATTTGTATTTAACAATTCGAAGTTCTGTATTTGACTATTCCAAGTTCAGATCTTCAAATTTTATTTGCAATCTTAGTTTGAATTTAACAATTCGAAGTTCTGTATTTAACTACTACAAGTTCAGATCTGCAAGTTATAATTTGCACTAATAATTTGTATTTAAGAATTCGAACTTATGTATTTGACTATTACAAGTTCAGATCTTCAAATTAATATTTGCAATCTTAGTTTGAATTTAACAACTCGAAGTTCTGTATGTAACTACTACAAGTTCAGATCTTCAAGTTATAATTTGCACTAATAATTTGAATTGAACAATTCGAAGTTCTGTATTTGACTATTACAAGTTCAGATCTTCAAATTATTATTTGCAATCTTAGTTTGAATTTAACAATTCGAAGTTCTGTATTTACATACTACAAGTTCAGATCTTCAAGTTATAATTTGCAATCATAATTTGAATATATCAATTCTAAGTTCTGTATTTGACAGTTACAAGTTCAGATCTTCAAGTTATTATTTGAAATAATAATTAGTATTTAACAAATCTAAGTTCTGTAATTCACTATTACTAGTTCAGATCTTCAAGTTATAATTTGCAATAATAATTAGAAGCTATCAATTTTATGTTCTGTATTTGACAATTACAAGTTCAGATCTACAAGTTATAATTTGCAATAATAATTAGAAGCTATCAATTTTAAGTTCTGTATTTGACAATTACAAGTACAGATCTTTAAGTTATAATTTGCACTAATAATTTGTATTTAACAATTCGAAGTTCTGTAATTCACTATTACTAGTTCAGATCTTCAAATTATTATTTGCAATCTTAGTTTGAATTTAACAATTCGGAGTTCTGTAATTCACTATTACTAGTTCAGATCTTCAAGTTATAATTTGCAATAATAATTAGAAGCTATCAATTTTAAGTTCTGTATTTGACAATTACAAGTTCAGATCTTCAAGTTATAATTTGCAATAATAAATAGAAGCTATCAATTTTAAGTTCTGTATTTGACTATTACAAGTTCAGATCTTCAAATTATTATTTGCAATCTTAGTTTGTCTTTAACAATTCGAAGTTCTGTATTTACTTATTACAAGTTCAGAACTTCAAGTTATAATTTGAAATAATAATTTATATTTAACAAATCTAAGTTCTGTAATTCACTATTACAAGTTCAGATCTTCAAATTATAATTTGCACTAATAATTTGTATTTAACAATTCGAAGTTCTGTATTTACCTACGACAAGTTCAGATTTTCAAGTTATAATTTGCAATCATAATTTGAAGTTATCAATTTTAAAGTCTGTATTTGACAATTACAAGTTCAGATCTTCAAGTTAAAATTTGCACTAATAATTTGTATTTAACAATTCGAAGTTCTGTATTTGACTATTACAAGTTCAGATCTTCAAATTATTATTTGCAATCTTAGTTTGAATTTAACAAATCTAAGTTCTGTAATTCACTATTACAAGTTCAGATCTTCAAGTTATAATTTGCACTAATAATTTGTATTTAAAAATTCGAAGTTCTGTATTTGACTATTCCAAGTTCAGATCTTCAAATTTTATTTGCAATCTTAGTTTGAATTTAACAATTCGAAGTTCTGTATTTAACTACTACAAGTTCAGATCTCCAAGTTATAATTTGCACTAATAATTTGTATTTAAGAATTCGAACTTATGTATTTGACTATTACAAGTTCAGATCTTCAAATTATTATTTGCAATCTTAGTTTGAATTTAACAACTCGAAGTTCTGTATGTAACTACTACAAGTTCAGATCTTCAAGTTATAATTTGCACTAATAATTTGAATTGAACAATTCGAAGTTCTGTATTTGACTATTACAAGTTCAGATCTTCAAATTATTATTTGCAATCTTAGTTTGAATTTAACAATTCGAAGTTCTGTATTTACATACTACAAGTTCAGATCTTCAAGTTATAATTTGCAATCTTAATTTGAATTTATCAATTCCAAGTTCTGTATTTGACAGTTACAAGTTCAGATCTTCAAGTTATTATTTGAAATAATAATTAGTATTTAACAAATCTAAGTTCTGTAATTCACTATTACTAGTTCAGATCTTCAAGTTATAATTTGCAATAATAATTAGAAGCTATCAATTTTATGTTCTGTATTTGACAATTACAAGTTCAGATCTACAAGTTATAATTTGCAATAATAATTAGAACTATCAATTTTAAGTTCTGTATTTGACAATTACAAGTTAAGATCTTCAAGATATAATTAGCAATCATAATTTGAATTTTACAATTCTTAGTTCAGTATTTGACTATTACAAGTTCAGATCTTCAAGTTATAATTTGCAATCATAATTTGAAGTTATCAATTCGAAGTTCTGTATTTGACTATTACAAGTTCAGATCTTCAAATTATTATTTAAAATCTTAGTTTGAAATTAACAATTCTAAGTTCTGTATTTGACTATTACAAGTTCAGATCTTCAAGTTATAATTTGCACTAATAATTTGTATTTAACAATTCGAAGTTCTGTATTTGACTATTACAAGTTCAGATCTTCAAATTATTATTTGCAATCTTAGTTTGAATTTAACAATTCGAAGTTCTGTAATTCACTATTACTAGTTCAGATCTTCAAGTTATAATTTGCAATAATAATTAGAAGCTGTCAATTTTAAGTTCTGTATTTGACAATTACAAGTTCAGATCTTCAAGTTATAATTTGCAATAATAATTAGAAGCTATCAATTTTAAATTCTGTATTTGACAATTACAAGTTCAGATTTTCAAGTTATAATTTGAAATAATAATTAGTATTTAACAAATCTAAGTTCTGTAATTCACTATTACTAGTTCAGATCTTCAAGTTATAATTTGCAATAATAATTAGAAGCTATCAATTTTAAGTTCTATATTTGACAATTACAAGTTCAGATCTTCAAGTTATAATTTGCAATAATAATTAGAAGCTATCAATTTTAAGTTCTGTATTTCACAATTACAAGTTCAGATCTTCAAGTTATAATTTGCACTAATAATTTGTATTTAACAATTCGAAGTTCTGTATTTGACTATTACAAGTTCAGATCTTCAAATTATTATTTGCAATCTTAGTTTGAATTTAACAATTCGAAGTTCTGTATTTACTTACTACAAGTTCAGATCTTCAAGTTATAATTAGCACTAATAATTTGTATTTAACAATTCGAAGGTCTTTATTTGACTATTACAAGTTCAGATCTTCAAATTATTATTTTTAAGTCAATTTTCTATCAATTTTAAGTTCTATATTTGACAATTACAAGTTCAGATCTTCAAGTTATAATTTGCAATAATAATTAGAAGCTATCAATTAAAAATAAAAAAAAAAAAAAAGCTACAGAAATTCGAATTTAACAATTCGAAGTTCTGTATTTACTTACTACAAGTTCAGATCTTCAAGTTATAATTTGCACTAATAATTTGTATTTAACAATTCGAAGTTCTGTATTTGACTATTACAAGTTCAGATCTTCAAATTATTATTTGCAATCTTAGTTTGAATTTAACAATTCGAAGTTCTGTATTTACTTACTACAAGTTCAGATCTTCAAGTTATAATTAGCACTAATAATTTGTATTTAACAATTCGAAGGTCTTTATTTGACTATTACAAGTTCAGATCTTCAAATTATTATTTGCAATCTTAGTTTGAATTTAACAATTCGAAGTACTGTATTTGACAGTTACAAGTTCAGATCTTGAAGTTATAATTTGAAATAATAATTAGTATTTAACAAATCTAAGTTCTGTAATTCACTATTACTAGTTCAGATCTTCAAGTTATAATTTGCAATAATAATTAGAAGCTATCAATTTTAAGTTCTGTATTTGACAATTACAAGTTCAGATCTTCAAGTTATAATTTGAAATAATAGTTTATATTTAACAAATCTAAGTTCTGTAATTCACTATTACAAGTTCAGATCTTCAAATTATAATTTGCACTAATAATTTGTATTTAACAATTCGAAGTTCTGCATTTACCTACGACAAGTTCAGATCTTCAAGTTATAATTTGCAATCATAATTTGAAGTTATCAATTTTAAAGTCTGTATTTGACAATTACAAGTTCAAATCTTCAAGTTATAATTAGCACTAATAATTTGTATTTAACAATTCGAAGGTCTTTATTTGACTATTACAAGTTCAGATCTTCAAATTATTATTTGCAATCTTAGTTTGAATTTAACAATTCGAAGTTCTGTATTTGACAGTTACAAGTTCAGATCTTCAAGTTATAATTTGAAATAATAATTAGTATTTAAAAAAGCTAAGTTCTGTAATTCACTATTACAAATTCAGATCTTCAAGTTATAATTTGGAATAATAATTAGAAGCTATCAATTTTAAGTTCTGTATTTGACTATTACAAGTTCAGATCTTCAAATTATTATTTGCAATCTTAGTTTGTATTTAACAATTCGAAGTTCTGCATTTACCTACGACAAGTTCAGATCTTCAAGTTATAATTTGCAATCATAATTTGAAGTTATCAATTTTAAAGTCTGTATTTGACAATTACAAGTTCAGATCTTCAAGTTATAATTTGCACTAATAATTTGTATTTAACAATTCGAAGCTCTGTATTTGACTATTACAAGTTCAGATCTTCAAATTATTATTTGCAATCTTAGTTTGAATTTAACAATTCGAAGTTCTGTATTTGACAGTTACAAGTTCAGATCTTCAAGTTATAATTTGAAATAATAATTTATATTTAACAAATCTAAGTTCTGTAATTCACTATTACAAGTTCAGATCTTCAAGTTATAATTTGCAATAATAATAAGTAGCTATCAATTTTAAGTTCTGTATTTGACAATTACAAGTTCAGATCTTCAAGTTATAATTTGCACTAATAATTTGTATTTAACAATTCGAAGTTCTGTAATTGACTATTCCAAGTTCAGATCTTCAAATTTTATTTGCAATCTTAGTTTGAATTTAACAATTCGAAGTTCTGTATTTAACTACTATAAGTTCAGATCTGCAAGTTATAATTTGCACTAATAATTTGTATTTAAGAATTCGAACTTATGTATTTGACTATTACTAGTTCAGATCTTCAAATTATTATTTGCAATCTTAGTTTGAATTTAACAACTCGAAGTTCTGTATGTAACTACTACAAGTTCAGATCTTCAAGTTATAATTTGCACTAATAATTTGAATTTAACAATTCGAAGTTCTGTATTTGACTATTACAAGTTCAGATCTTCAAATTAGTATTTGCAATCTTAGTTTGAATTTAACAATTCGAAGTTCTGTATTTACATACTACAAGTTCAGATCTTCAAGTTATAATTTGCAATCATAATTTGAATTTATCAATTCTAAGTTCTGTATTTGACAGTTACAAGTTCAGATCTTCAAGTTATTATTTGAAATAATAATTAGTATTTAACAAATCTAAGTTCTGTAATTCACTATTACTAGTTCAGATCTTCAAGTTATAATTTGCAATAATAATTAGAAGCTATCAATTTTATGTTCTGTATTTGTCAATTACAAGTTCAGATCTACAAGTTATAATTTGCAATAATAATTAGAAGCTATCAATTTTAAGTTCTGTATTTGACAGTTACAAGTTCAGATCTTCAAGTTATTATTTGAAATAATAATTAGTATTTAACAAATCTAAGTTCTGTAATTCACTATTACTAGTTCAGATCTTCAAGTTATAATTTGCAATAATAATTAGAAGCTATCAATTTTAAGTTCTGTATTTGACAATTACAAGTTCAGATCTTCAAGTTATAATTAGCACTAATAATTTGTATTTAACAATTCGAAGGTCTTTATTTGACTATTACAAATTCAGATCTTCAAATTATTATTTGCAATCTTAGTTTGAATTTAACAATTCGAAGTTCTGTATTTGACAGTTACAGGTTCAGATCTTCAAGTTATAATTTGAAATAATAATTTGTATTTAACAAAGCTAAGTTCTGTAATTCACTATTACAAATTCAGATCTTCAAGTTATAATTTGCAATAATAATTAGAAGCTATCAATTTTAAGTTCTGTATTTGACTATTACAAGTTCAGATCTTCAAATTATTATTTGCAATCTTAGTTTGTATTTAACAATTCGAAGTTCTGTATTTACTTATTACAAGTTCAGAACTTCAAGTTATAATTTGAAATAATAATTTATATTTAACTAATCTAAGTTCTGTAATTCACTATTACAAGTTCAGATCTTCAGATTATAATTTGCACTAATAATTTGTATTTAACAATTCGAAGTTCTGTATTTACCTACGACAAGTTCAGATCTTCAAGTTATAATTTGCAATCATAATTTGAAGTTATCAATTTTAAAGTCTGTATTTGACAATTATAAGTTCAGATCTTCAAGTTAAAATTTGCACTAATAATTTGTATTTAACAATTCGAAGTTCTGTATTTGACTATTACAAGTTCAGATCTTCAAGTTATAATTTGCAATAATAATTAGAAGTTATCAATTTTAAGTTCTGTATTTGACAATTACAAGTTCAGATCTTCAAGTTATAATTTGCAATAAAAATTAGAAGCTATCAATTTTAAGTTCTGTATTTGACAATTACAAGTTCAGAACTTCAAGTTATAATTTGAAATAATAATTTATATTTAACAAATCTAAGTTCTGTAATTCACTAATACAAGTTCAGATCTTCAAATTATAATTTGCACTAATAAATTGTATTTAACAATTCGAAGTTCTGTATTTACCTACGACAAGTTCAGATCTTCAAGTTATAATTTGCAATCATAATTTGAAGTTATCAATTTTAAAGTCTGTATTAGACAATTACAAGTTCAGATCTTCAAGTTAAAATTTGCACTAATAATTTGTATTTAACAATTCGAAGTTCTGTATTTGACTATTACAAGTTCAGATCTTCAAGTTATAATTTGCAATAATAATTAGAAGCTATCAATTTTAAGTTCTGTATTTGACAATTACAAGTTCAGATCTTCAAGTAATAATTTGCACTAATAATTTGTATTTAACAATTCGAAGTTCTGTATTTGACTATTCCAAGTTCAGATCTTCAAATTTTATTTGCAATCTTAGTTTGAATTTTACAATTCGAAGTTCTGTATTTAACTACTACAAGTTCAGATCTGCAAGTTATAATTTGCACTAACAAACTTATGTATTTGACTATTACAAGTTCAGATCTTCAAATTATTATTTGCAATCTTAGTTTGAATTTAACAACTCGAAGTTCTGTATGTAACTACTACAAGTTCAGATCTTCAAGTTATAATTTGCACTAATAATTTGAATTTAACAATTCAAAGTTCTGTATTTGACTATTACAAGTTCAGATCTTCAAATTATTATTTGCAATCTTAGTTTGAATTTAACAATTCGAAGTTCTGTATTTACTTATTACAAGTTCAGTTCTTCAAGTTATAATTAGCACTAATAATTTGTATTTAACAATTCGAAGGTCTTTATTTGATTATTACAAGTTCAGATCTTCAAATTATTATTTGCAATCTTAGTTTGAATTTAACAATTCGAAGTTCTGTATTTGACAGTTACAAGTTCAGATCTTCAAGTTATAATTTGAAATAATAATTAGTATTTAACAAAGCTAAGTTCTGTAATTCACTATTACAAATTCAGATCTTCAAGTTATAATTTGCAATAATAATTAGAAGCTATCAATTTTAAGTTCTGTATTTGACTATTACAAGTTCAGATCTTCAAATCTATTTGCAATCTTAGTTTGTAATTAACAATTCGAAGTTCTGTATTTACTTATTACAAGTTCAGATCTTCAAGTTATAATTTGAAATAATAATTTATATTTTACAAATCTAAGTTCTGTAATTCACTATTACAAGTTCAGATCTTCAAATTATAATTTGCACTAATAATTTGTATTTAACAATTCGAAGTTCTGTATTTACCTACGACAAGTTCAGATCTTCAAGTTATAATTTGCAATCATTATTTGAAGTTATCAATTTTAAAGTCTGTATTTGACAATTACAAGTTCAGATCTTCAAGTTATAATTTGCACTATTAATTTGTATTTAACAATTCGAAGTTCTGTATTTGCCTATTACAAGTTCAGATCTTCAAATTATTATTTGCAATCTTAGTTTGAATTTAACAATTCGAAGTTCTGTATTTGACAGTTACAAGTTCAGATCTTCAAGTTATAATTTGAAATAATAATTTATATTTAACAAATCTAAGTTCTGTAATTCACTATTACAAGTTCAGATCTTCAAGTTATAATTTGCAATAATAATTAGAAGCTATCAATTGTAAGTTCTGTATTTGACAATTACAAGTTCAGATCTTCAAGTTATAATTTGCACTAATAATGTGTATTTAAAATTCGAAGTTCTGTATTTGACTATTACAAGTTCAGATCTTCAAATTATTATTTGCAATCTTAGTTTGAATTTAACAACTCGAAGTTCTGTATGTAACTACTACAAGTTCAGATCTTCAAGTTATAATTTGCACTAATAATTTGAATTTAACAATTCGAAGTTCTGTATTTGACTATTACAAGTTCAGATCTTCAAATTATTATTTGCAATCTTAGTTTGAATTTAACAATTCGAAGTTTTGCATTTACATACTACAAGTTCAGATCTTCAAGTTATAATTTGCAATCATAATTTGAATTTATCAATTCTAAGTTCTGTATTTGACAGTTACAAGTTCAGATCTTCAAGTTATTATTTGAAATAATAATTAGTATTTAACAAATCTAAGTTCTGTAATTCACTATTACTAGTTCAGATCTTCAAGTTATAATTTGCAATAATAATTAGAAGCTATCAATTTTAAGTTCTGTATTTGACAATTACAAGTTCAGATCTTCAAGTTATAATTTGCACTAATAATTTGTATTTAACAATTCGAAGTTCTGTAATTGACTATTCCAAGTTCAGATCTTCAAATTTTATTTGCAATCTTAGTTTGAATTTAACAATTCGAAGTTCTGTATTTAACTACTATAAGTTCAGATCTGCAAGTTATAATTTGCACTACTAATTTGTATTTAAGAATTCGAACTTATGTATTTGACTATTACTAGTTCAGATCATCAAATTATTATTTGCAATCTTAGTTTGAATTTAACAACTCGAAGTTCTGTATGTAACTACTACAAGTTCAGATCTTCAAGTTATAATTTGCACTAATAATTTGAATTTAACAATTCGAAGTTCTGTATTTGACTATTACAAGTTCAGATCTTCAAATTATTATTTGCAATCTTAGTTTGAATTTAACAATTCGAAGTTCTGTATTTACATACTACAAGTTCAGATCTTCAAGTTATAATTTGCAATCATAATTTGAATTTATCAATTCTAAGTTCTGTATTTGACAGTTACAAGTTCAGATCTTCAAGTTATTATTTGAAATAATAATTAGTATTTAACAAATCTAAGTTCTGTAATTCACTATTACTAGTTCAGATTTTCAAGTTATAATTTGCAATAATAATTAGAAGCTATCAATTTTATGTTCTGTATTTGTCAATTACAAGTTCAGATCTACTAGTTATAATTTGCAATAATAATTAGAAGCTATCAATTTTAAGTTCTGTATTTTACAATTAAAAGTTCAGATCTTCAAGTTATAATTTGCACTAATAATTAGTATTTAACAATTCGAAGTTCTGTAATTAACTATTACTAGTTCAGATCTACAAGTTATAATTAGCAATAATAATTAGAAGCTATCAATTTTAAGTTCTGTATTTGACAATTACAAGTTCAGATCTTCAAGTTATAATATGCAATCTTAATTTGAATTTATCAATTCTAAGTTCTGTATTTGACAGTTACAAGTTCAGATCTTCAAGTTATAATTTGAAATAATAATTAGTATTTAACAAATCTAAGTTCTGTAATTCACTATTACTAGTTCAGATCTTCAAGTTATAATTTGCAATAATAATTAGAAGCTATCAATTTTAAGTTCTGTATTTGACAATTACAAATTCAGATCTTCAAGTTATAATTAGCACTAATAATTTGTATTTAACAATTCGAAGGTCTTTATTTGACTATTACAAATTCAGATCTTCAAATTATTATTTGCAATCTTAGTTTGAATTTAACAATTCGAAGTTCTGTATTTGACAGTTACAGGTTCAGATCTTCAAGTTATAATTTGAAATAATAATTTGTATTTAACAAAGCTAAGTTCTGTAATTCACTATTACAAATTCAGATCTTCAAGTTATAATTTGCAATAATAATTAGAAGCTATCAATTTTAAGTTCTGTATTTGACTATTACAAGTTCAGATCTTCAAATTATTATTTGCAATCTTAGTTTGTATTTAACAATTCGAAGTTCTGTATTTACTTATTACAAGTTCAGAACTTCAAGTTATAATTTGAAATAATAATTTATATTTAACAAATCTAAGTTCTGTAATTCACTATTACAAGTTCAGATCTTCAGATTATAATTTGCACTAATAATTTGTATTTAACAATTCGAAGTTCTGTATTTACCTACGACAAGTTCAGATCTTCAAGTTATAATTTGCAATCATAATTTGAAGTTATCAATTTTAAAGTCTGTATTTGACAATTACAAGTTCAGATCTTCAAGTTAAAATTTGCACTAATAATTTGTATTTAACAATTCGAAGTTCTGTATTTGACTATTACAAGTTCAGATCTTCAAGTTATAATTTGCAATAATAATTAGAAGCTATCAATTTTAAGTTCTGTATTTGACAATTACAAGTTCAGATCTTCAAGTTATAATTTGCAATAAAAATTAGAAGCTATCAATTTTAAGTTCTGTATTTGACAATTACAAGTTCAGAACTTCAAGTTATAATTTGAAATAATAATTTATATTTAACAAATCTAAGTTCTGTAATTCACTATTACAAGTTCAGATCTTCAAATTATAATTTGCACTAATAAATTGTATTTAACAATTCGAAGTTCTGTATTTACCTACGACAAGTTCAGATCTTCAAGTTATAATTTGCAATCATAATTTGAAGTTATCAATTTTAAAGTCTGTATTAGACAATTACAAGTTCAGATCTTCAAGTTAAAATTTGCACTAATAATTTGTATTTAACAATTCGAAGTTCTGTATTTGACTATTACAAGTTCAGATCTTCAAGTTATAATTTGCAATAATAATTAGAAGCTATCAATTTTAAGTTCTGTATTTGACAATTACAAGTTCAGATCTTCAAGTAATAATTTGCACTAATAATTTGTATTTAACAATTCGAAGTTCTGTATTTGACTATTCCAAGTTCAGATCTTCAAATTTTATTTGCAATCTTAGTTTGAATTTTACAATTCGAAGTTCTGTATTTAACTACTACAAGTTCAGATCTGCAAGTTATAATTTGCACTAACAAACTTATGTATTTGACTATTACAAGTTCAGATCTTCAAATTATTATTTGCAATCTTAGTTTGAATTTAACAACTCGAAGTTCTGTATGTAACTACTACAAGTTCAGATCTTCAAGTTATAATTTGCACTAATAATTTGAATTTAACAATTCAAAGTTCTGTATTTGACTATTACAAGTTCAGATCTTCAAATTATTATTTGCAATCTTAGTTTGAATTTAACAATTCGAAGTTCTGTATTTACTTATTACAAGTTCAGATCTTCAAGTTATAATTAGCACTAATAATTTGTATTTAACAATTCGAAGGTCTTTATTTGATTATTACAAGTTCAGATCTTCAAATTATTATTTGCAATCTTAGTTTGAATTTAACAATTCGAAGTTCTGTATTTGACAGTTACAAGTTCAGATCTTCAAGTTATAATTTGAAATTATAATTAGTATTTAACAAAGCTAAGTTCTGTAATTCACTATTACAAATTCAGATCTTCAAGTTTTAATTTGCAATAATAATTAGAAGCTATCAATTTTAAGTTCTGTATTTACTTATTACAAGTTCAGATCTTCAAGTTATAATTTGAAATAATAATTTATATTTAACAAATCTAAGTTCTGTAATTCACTATTACAAGTTCAGATCTTCAAATTATAATTTGCACTAATAATTTGTATTTAACAATTCGAAGTTCTGTATTTACCTACGACAAGTTCAGATCTTCAAGTTATAATTTGCAATCATAATTTGAAGTTATCAATTTTAAAGTCTGTATTTGACAATTACAAGTTCAGATCTTCAAGTTATAATTTTCACTATTAATTTGTATTTAACAATTCGAAGTTCTGTATTTGCCTATTACAAGTTCAGATCTTCAAGTTATAATTTGCAATCATAATTTGAAGTTATCAATTTTAAAGTCTGTATTTGACAATTACAAGTTCAGATCTTCAAGTTAAAATTTGCACTAATAATTTGTATTTAACAATTCGAAGTTCTGTATTTGACTATTACAAGTTCAGATCTTCAAGTTATAATTTGCAATAATAATTAGAAGCTATCAATTTTAAGTTCTGTATTTGACAATTACAAGTTCAGATCTTCAAGTTATAATTTGCAATAAAAATTAGAAGCTATCAATTTTAAGTTCTGTATTTGACAATTACAAGTTCAGAACTTCAAGTTATAATTTGAAATAATAATTTATATTTAACAAATCTAAGTTCTGTAATTCACTATTACAAGTTCAGATCTTCAAATTATAATTTGCACTAATAAATTGTATTTAACAATTCGAAGTTCTGTATTTACCTACGACAAGTTCAGATCTTCAAGTTATAATTTGCAATCATAATTTGAAGTTATCAATTTTAAAGTCTGTATTAGACAATTACAAGTTCAGATCTTCAAGTTAAAATTTGCACTAATAATTTGTATTTAACAATTCGAAGTTCTGTATTTGACTATTACAAGTTCAGATCTTCAAGTTATAATTTGCAATAATAATTAGAAGCTATCAATTTTAAGTTCTGTATTTGACAATTACAAGTTCAGATCTTCAAGTAATAATTTGCACTAATAATTTGTATTTAACAATTCGAAGTTCTGTATTTGACTATTCCAAGTTCAGATCTTCAAATTTTATTTGCAATCTTAGTTTGAATTTTACAATTCGAAGTTCTGTATTTAACTACTACAAGTTCAGATCTGCAAGTTATAATTTGCACTAACAAACTTATGTATTTGACTATTACAAGTTCAGATCTTCAAATTATTATTTGCAATCTTAGTTTGAATTTAACAACTCGAAGTTCTGTATGTAACTACTACAAGTTCAGATCTTCAAGTTATAATTTGCACTAATAATTTGAATTTAACAATTCAAAGTTCTGTATTTGACTATTACAAGTTCAGATCTTCAAATTATTATTTGCAATCTTAGTTTGAATTTAACAATTCGAAGTTCTGTATTTACTTATTACAAGTTCAGATCTTCAAGTTATAATTAGCACTAATAATTTGTATTTAACAATTCGAAGGTCTTTATTTGATTATTACAAGTTCAGATCTTCAAATTATTATTTGCAATCTTAGTTTGAATTTAACAATTCGAAGTTCTGTATTTGACAGTTACAAGTTCAGATCTTCAAGTTATAATTTGAAATTATAATTAGTATTTAACAAAGCTAAGTTCTGTAATTCACTATTACAAATTCAGATCTTCAAGTTTTAATTTGCAATAATAATTAGAAGCTATCAATTTTAAGTTCTGTATTTACTTATTACAAGTTCAGATCTTCAAGTTATAATTTGAAATAATAATTTATATTTAACAAATCTAAGTTCTGTAATTCACTATTACAAGTTCAGATCTTCAAATTATAATTTGCACTAATAATTTGTATTTAACAATTCGAAGTTCTGTATTTACCTACGACAAGTTCAGATCTTCAAGTTATAATTTGCAATCATAATTTGAAGTTATCAATTTTAAAGTCTGTATTTGACAATTACAAGTTCAGATCTTCAAGTTATAATTTTCACTATTAATTTGTATTTAACAATTCGAAGTTCTGTATTTGCCTATTACAAGTTCAGATCTTCAAATTATTATTTGCAATCTTAGTTTGAATTTAACAATTCGAAGTTCTGTATTTGACAGTTACAAGTTCAGATCTTCAAGTTATAATTTGAAATAATAATTTATATTTAACAAATCTAAGTTCTGTAATTCACTATTACAAGTTCAGATCTTCAAGTTATAATTTGCAATAATAATTAGAAGCTATCAATTGTAAGTTCTGTATTTGACAATTACAAGTTCAGATCTTCAAGTTATAATTTGCACTAATAATGTGTATTTAAAATTCGAAGTTCTGTATTTGACTATTCCAAGTTCAGATCTTCAAATTTTATTTGCAAAGTTAGTTTGAATTTAAAAATTCGAAGTTCTGTATTTAACTACTACAAGTTCAGATCTGCAAGTTATAATTTGCACTAATAATTTGTATTTAAGAATTCGAACTTATGTATTTGACTATTACAAGTTCAGATCTTCAAATTATTATTTGCAATCTTAGTTTGAATTTAACAACTCGAAGTTCTGTATGTAACTACTACAAGTTCAGATCTTCAAGTTATAATTTGCACTAATAATTTGAATTTAACAATTCGAAGTTCTGTATTTGACTATTACAAGTTCAGATCTTCAAATTCTTATTTGCAATCTTAGTTTGAATTTAACAATTCGAAGTTTTGCATTTACATACTACAAGTTCAGATCTTCAAGTTATAATTTGCAATCATAATTTGAATTTATCAATTCTAAGTTCTGTATTTGACAGTTACAAGTTCAGATCTTCAAGTTATTATTTGAAATAATAATTAGTTTTTAACAAATCTAAGTTCTGTAATTCACTATTACTAGTTCAGATCTTCAAGTTATAATTTGCAATAATAATTAGAAGCTATCAATTTTAAGTTCTGTATTTGACAATTACAAGTTCAGATCTTCAAGTTATAATTTGCACTAATAATTTGTATTTAACAATTCGTAGTTCTGTATTTGACTATTCCAAGTTCAGATCTTCAAATTTTATTTGCAATCTTAGTTTGAATTTAACAATTCGAAGTTCTGTATTTAACTACTACAAGTTCAGATCTGCAAGTTATAATTTGCACTAATAATTTGTATTTAAGAATTCGAACTTATGTATTTGACTATTACAAGTTCAGATCTTCAAATTATTATTTGCAATCTTAGTTTGAATTTAACAACTCGAAGTTCTGTATGTAACTACTACAAGTTCAGATCTTCAAGTTATAATTTGCACTAATAATTTGAATATATCAATTCTAAGTTCTGTATTTGACAGTTACAAGTTCAGATCTTCAAGTTATTATTTGAAATAATAATTAGTATTTAACAAATCTAAGTTCTGTAATTCACTATTACTAGTTCAGATCTTCAAGTTATAATTTGCAATAATAATTAGAAGCTATCAATTTTATGTTCTGTATTTGACTATTACAAGTTCAGATCTACAAGTTATAATTTGCAATAATAATTAGAAGCTATCAATTTTAAGTTCTGTATTTGACAATTACAAGTTCAGATCTACAAGTTATAATTTGCACTAATAATTTGTATTTAACAATTCGAAGTTCTGTATTTGACTATTACAAGTTCAGATCTTCAAATTATTATTTGCAATCTTAGTTTGAATTTAACAAATCTAAGTTCTGTAATTCATTATTACTAGTGCAGATCTTCAAGTTATAATTTGCAATAATAATTAGAAGCTATCAATTTTAAGTTCTGTATTTGACAATTACAAGTTCAGATCTTCAAGTTATAATTTGCAATAATAATTAGAAGCTATCAATTTTAAGTTCTGTATTTGACTATTACAAGTTCAGATCTTCAAATTATTATTTGCAATCTTAGTTTGTATTTAACAATTCGAAGTTCTGTATTTACTTATTACAAGTTCAGAACTTCAAGTTATAATTTGAAATAATAATTTATATTTAACAAATCTAAGTTCTGTAATTCACTATTACAAGTTCAGATCTTCAAATTATAATTTGCACTAATAATTTGTATTTAACAATTCGAAGTTCTGTATTTACCTACGACAAGTTCAGATCTTCAAGTTATAATTTGCAATCATAATTTGAAGTTATCAATTTTAAAGTCTGTATTTGACAATTACAAGTTCAGATCTTCAAGTTAAAATTTGCACTAATAATTTGTATTTAACAATTCGAAGTTCTGTATTTGACTATTATAAGTTCAGATCTTCAAATTATTATTTGCAATCTTAGTTTGAATTTAACAAATCTAAGTTCTGTAATTCACTATTACAAGTTCAGATCTTCAAGTTATAATTTGCACTAATAATTTGTATTTAACAATTCAAAGTTCTGTATTTGACTATTCCAAGTTCAGATCTTCAAATTTTATTTGCAATCTTAGTTTGAATTTAACAATTCGAAGTTCTGTATTTACCTACGACAAGTTCAGATCTTCAAGTTATAATTTGCAATCATAATTTGAAGTTATCAATTTTAAAGTCTGTATTTGACAATTACAAGTTCAGATCTTCAAGTTATAATTTGCACTATTAATTTGTATTTAACAATTCGAAGTTCTGTATTTGACTATTCCAAGTTCAGATCTTCAAATTTTATTTGCAAAGTTAGTTTGAATTTAACAATTCGAAGTTCTGTATTTAACTACTACAAGTTCAGATCTTCAAGTTATAATTTGCAATCATAATTTGAATATATCAATTCTAAGTTCTGTATTTGACAGTTACAAGTTCAGATCTTCAAGTTATTATTTGAAATAATAATTAGTATTTAACAAATCTAAGTTCTGTAATTCACTATTACTAGTTCAGATCTTCAAGTTATAATTTGCAATAATAATCAGAAGCTATCAATTTTATGTTCTGTATTTGACAATTACAAGTTCAGATCTACAAGTTATAATTTGCAATAATAATTAGAAGCTATCAATTTTAAGTTCTGTATTTGACAATTACAAGTTCAGATCTACAAGTTATAATTTGCACTAATAATTTGTATTTAACAATTCGAAGTTCTGTATTTGACTATTACAAGTTCAGATCTTCAAATTATTATTTGCAATCTTAGTTTGAATTTAACAAATCTAAGTTCTGTAATTCACTATTACTAGTGCAGATCTTCAAGTTATAATTTGCAATAATAATTAGAAGCTATCAATTTTAAGTTCTGTATTTGACAATTACAAGTTCAGAACTTCAAGTTATAATTTGCAATAATAATTAGAAGCTATCAATTTTAAGTTCTGTATTTGACTATTACAAGTTCAGATCTTCAAGTTATAATTTGCAATAATAATTGGAAGCTATCAATTTTAAGTTCTGTATTTGACTATTACAAGTTCAGATCTTCAAATTATTATTTGCAATCTTAGTTTGTATTTAACAATTCGAAGTTCTGTATTTACTTATTACAAGTTCAGATCTTCAAATTATTATTTGCAATCTTAGTTTGAATTTAACAATTCGAAGTTCTGTATTTACTTATTACAAGTTCAGATCTTCAAGTTATAATTAGCACTAATAATTTGTATTTAACAATTCGAAGGTCTTTATTTGATTATTACAAGTTCAGATCTTCAAATTATTATTTGCAATCTTAGTTTGAATTTAACAATTCGAAGTTCTGTATTTGACAGTTACAAGTTCAGATCTTCAAGTTATAATTTGAAATAATAATTAGTATTTAACAAAGCTAAGTTCTGTAATTCACTATTACAAATTCAGATCTTCAAGTTATAATTTGCAATAATAATTAGAAGCTATCAATTTTAAGTTCTGTATTTGACTATTACAAGTTCAGATCTTCAAATCTATTTGCAATCTTAGTTTGTAATTAACAATTCGAAGTTCTGTATTTACTTATTACAAGTTCAGATCTTCAAGTTATAATTTGAAATAATAATTTATATTTAACAAATCTAAGTTCTGTAATTCACTATTACAAGTTCAGATCTTCAAATTATAATTTGCACTAATAATTTGTATTTAACAATTCGAAGTTCTGTATTTACCTACGACAAGTTCAGATCTTCAAGTTATAATTTGCAATCATAATTTGAAGTTATCAATTTTAAAGTCTGTATTTGACAATTACAAGTTCAGATCTTCAAGTTATAATTTGCACTATTAATTTGTATTTAACAATTCGAAGTTCTGTATTTGCCTATTACAAGTTCAGATCTTCAAATTATTATTTGCAATCTTAGTTTGAATTTAACAATTCGAAGTTCTGTATTTGACAGTTACAAGTTCAGATCTTCAAGTTATAATTTGAAATAATAATTTATATTTAACAAATCTAAGTTCTGTAATTCACTATTACAAGTTCAGATCTTCAAGTTATAATTTGCAATAATAATTAGAAGCTATCAATTGTAAGTTCTGTATTTGACAATTACAAGTTCAGATCTTCAAGTTATAATTTGCACTAATAATGTGTATTTAAAATTCGAAGTTCTGTATTTGACTATTCCAAGTTCAGATCTTCAAATTTTATTTGCAAAGTTAGTTTGAATTTAACAATTCGAAGTTCTGTATTTAACTACTACAAGTTCAGATCTGCAAGTTATAATTTGCACTAATAATTTGTATTTAAGAATTCGAACTTATGTATTTGACTATTACAAGTTCAGATCTTCAAATTATTATTTGCAATCTTAGTTTGAATTTAACAACTCGAAGTTCTGTATGTAACTACTACAAGTTCAGATCTTCAAGTTATAATTTGCACTAATAATTTGAATTTAACAATTCGAAGTTCTGTATTTGACTATTACAAGTTCAGATCTTCAAATTCTTATTTGCAATCTTAGTTTGAATTTAACAATTCGAAGTTTTGCATTTACATACTACAAGTTCAGATCTTCAAGTTATAATTTGCAATCATAATTTGAATTTATCAATTCTAAGTTCTGTATTTGACAGTTACAAGTTCAGATCTTCAAGTTATTATTTGAAATAATAATTAGTATTTAACAAATCTAAGTTCTGTAATTCACTATTACTAGTTCAGATCTTCAAGTTATAATTTGCAATAATAATTAGAAGCTATCAATTTTAAGTTCTGTATTTGACAATTACAAGTTCAGATCTTCAAGTTATAATTTGCACTAATAATTTGTATTTAACAATTCGTAGTTCTGTATTTGACTATTCCAAGTTCAGATCTTCAAATTTTATTTGCAATCTTAGTTTGAATTTAACAATTCGAAGTTCTGTATTTAACTACTACAAGTTCAGATCTGCAAGTTATAATTTGCACTAATAAATTGAATTGAACAATTCGAAGTTCTGTATTTGACTATTACAAGTTCAGATCTTCAAATTATTATTTGCAATCTTAGTTTGAATTTAACAATTCGAAGTTCTGTATTTACATACTACAAGTTCAGATCTTCAAGTTATAATTTGCAATCATAATTTGAATATATCAATTCTAAGTTCTGTATTTGACAGTTACAAGTTCAGATCTTCAAGTTATTATTTGAAATAATAATTAGTATTTAACAAATCTAAGTTCTGTAATTCACTATTACTAGTTCAGATCTTCAAGTTATAATTTGCAATAATAATTAGAAGCTATCAATTTTATGTTCTGTATTTGACAATTACAAGTTCAGATCTACAAGTTATAATTTGCAATAATAATTAGAAGCTATCAATTTTAAGTTCTGTATTTGACAATTACAAGTTCAGATCTACAAGTTATAATTTGCACTAATAATTTGTATTTAACAATTCGAAGTTCTGTATTTGACTATTACAAGTTCAGATCTTCAAATTATTATTTGCAATCTTAGTTTGAATTTAACAAATCTAAGTTCTGTAATTCACTATTACTAGTGCAGATCTTCAAGTTATAATTTGCAATAATAATTAGAAGCTATCAATTTTAAGTTCTGTATTTGACTATTACAAGTTCAGATCTTCAAATTATTATTTGCAATCTTAGTTTGTATTTAACAATTCGAAGTTCTGTATTTACTTATTACAAGTTCAGAACTTCAAGTTATAATTTGAAATAATAATTTATATTTAACAAATCTAAGTTCTGTAATTCACTATTACAAGTTCAGATCTTCAAATTATAATTTGCACTAATAATTTGTATTTAACAATTCGAAGTTCTGTATTTACCTACGACAAGTTCAGATCTTCAAGTTATAATTTGCAATCATAATTTGAAGTTATCAATTTTAAAGTCTGTATTTGACAATTACAAGTTCAGATCTTCAAGTTAAAATTTGCACTAATAATTTGTATTTAACAATTCGAAGTTCTGTATTTGACTATTATAAGTTCAGATCTTCAAATTATTATTTGCAATCTTAGTTTGAATTTAACAAATCTAAGTTCTGTAATTCACTATTACAAGTTCAGATCTTCAAGTTATAATTTGCACTAATAATTTGTATTTAACAATTCAAAGTTCTGTATTTGACTATTCCAAGTTCAGATCTTCAAATTTTATTTGCAATCTTAGTTTGAATTTAACAATTCGAAGTTCTGTATTTACCTACGACAAGTTCAGATCTTCAAGTTATAATTTGCAATCATAATTTGAAGTTATCAATTTTAAAGTCTGTATTTGACAATTACAAGTTCAGATCTTCAAGTTATAATTTGCACTATTAATTTGTATTTAACAATTCGAAGTTCTGTATTTGACTATTCCAAGTTCAGATCTTCAAATTTTATTTGCAAAGTTAGTTTGAATTTAACAATTCGAAGTTCTGTATTTAACTACTACAAGTTCAGATCTTCAAGTTATAATTTGCAATCATAATTTGAATATATCAATTCTAAGTTCTGTATTTGACAGTTACAAGTTCAGATCTTCAAGTTATTATTTGAAATAATAATTAGTATTTAACAAATCTAAGTTCTGTAATTCACTATTACTAGTTCAGATCTTCAAGTTATAATTTGCAATAATAATCAGAAGCTATCAATTTTATGTTCTGTATTTGACAATTACAAGTTCAGATCTACAAGTTATAATTTGCAATAATAATTAGAAGCTATCAATTTTAAGTTCTGTATTTGACAATTACAAGTTCAGATCTACAAGTTATAATTTGCACTAATAATTTGAATTTAACAATTCGAAGTTCTGTATTTGACTATTACAAGTTCAGATCTTCAAATTATTATTTGCAATCTTAGTTTGAATTTAACAAATCTAAGTTCTGTAATTCACTATTACTAGTGCAGATCTTCAAGTTATAATTTGCAATAATAATTAGAAGCTATCAATTTTAAGTTCTGTATTTGACAATTACAAGTTCAGAACTTCAAGTTATAATTTGCAATAATAATTAGAAGCTATCAATTTTAAGTTCTGTATTTGACTATTACAAGTTCAGATCTTCAAGTTATAATTTGCAATAATAATTGGAAGCTATCAATTTTAAGTTCTGTATTTGACTATTACAAGTTCAGATCTTCAAATTATTATTTGCAATCTTAGTTTGTATTTAACAATTCGAAGTTCTGTATTTACTTATTACAAGTTCAGATCTTCAAATTATTATTTGCAATCTTAGTTTGAATTTAACAATTCGAAGTTCTGTATTTACTTATTACAAGTTCAGATCTTCAAGTTATAATTAGCACTAATAATTTGTATTTAACAATTCGAAGGTCTTTATTTGATTATTACAAGTTCAGATCTTCAAATTATTATTTGCAATCTTAGTTTGAATTTAACAATTCGAAGTTCTGTATTTGACAGTTACAAGTTCAGATCTTCAAGTTATAATTTGAAATAATAATTAGTATTTAACAAAGCTAAGTTCTGTAATTCACTATTACAAATTCAGATCTTCAAGTTATAATTTGCAATAATAATTAGAAGCTATCAATTTTAAGTTCTGTATTTGACTATTACAAGTTCAGATCTTCAAATCTATTTGCAATCTTAGTTTGTAATTAACAATTCGAAGTTCTGTATTTACTTATTACAAGTTCAGATCTTCAAGTTATAATTTGAAATAATAATTTATATTTAACAAATCTAAGTTCTGTAATTCACTATTACAAGTTCAGATCTTCAAATTATAATTTGCACTAATAATTTGTATTTAACAATTCGAAGTTCTGTATTTACCTACGACAAGTTCAGATCTTCAAGTTATAATTTGCAATCATAATTTGAAGTTATCAATTTTAAAGTCTGTATTTGACAATTACAAGTTCAGATCTTCAAGTTATAATTTGCACTATTAATTTGTATTTAACAATTCGAAGTTCTGTATTTGCCTATTACAAGTTCAGATCTTCAAATTATTATTTGCAATCTTAGTTTGAATTTAACAATTCGAAGTTCTGTATTTGACAGTTACAAGTTCAGATCTTCAAGTTATAATTTGAAATAATAATTTATATTTAACAAATCTAAGTTCTGTAATTCACTATTACAAGTTCAGATCTTCAAGTTATAATTTGCAATAATAATTAGAAGCTATCAATTGTAAGTTCTGTATTTGACAATTACAAGTTCAGATCTTCAAGTTATAATTTGCACTAATAATGTGTATTTAAAATTCGAAGTTCTGTATTTGACTATTCCAAGTTCAGATCTTCAAATTTTATTTGCAAAGTTAGTTTGAATTTAACAATTCGAAGTTCTGTATTTAACTACTACAAGTTCAGATCTGCAAGTTATAATTTGCACTAATAATTTGTATTTAAGAATTCGAACTTATGTATTTGACTATTACAAGTTCTGATCTTCAAATTATTATTTGCAATCTTAGTTTGAATTTAACAACTCGAAGTTCTGTATGTAACTACTACAAGTTCAGATCTTCAAGTTATAATTTGCACTAATAATTTGAATTTAACAATTCGAAGTTCTGTATTTGACTATTACAAGTTCAGATCTTCAAATTCTTATTTGCAATCTTAGTTTGAATTTAACAATTCGAAGTTTTGCATTTACATACTACAAGTTCAGATCTTCAAGTTATAATTTGCAATCATAATTTGAATTTATCAATTCTAAGTTCTGTATTTGACTATTCCAAGTTCAGATCTTCAAATTTTATTTGCAATCTTAGTTTGAATTTAACAATTCGAAGTTCTGTATTTAACTACTACAAGTTCAGATCTGCAAGTTATAATTTGCACTAATAATTTGTATTTAAGAATTCGAACTTATGTATTTGACTATTACAAGTTCAGATCTTCAAATTATTATTTGCAATCTTAGTTTGAATTTAACAACTCGAAGTTCTGTATGTAACTACTACAAGTTCAGATCTTCAAGTTATAATTTGCACTAATAAATTGAATTGAACAATTCGAAGTTCTGTATTTGACTATTACAAGTTCAGATCTTCAAATTATTATTTGCAATCTTAGTTTGAATTTAACAATTCGAAGTTCTGTATTTACATACTACAAGTTCAGATCTTCAAGTTATAATTTGCAATCATAATTTGAATATATCAATTCTAAGTTCTGTATTTGACAGTTACAAGTTCAGATCTTCAAGTTATTATTTGAAATAATAATTAGTATTTAACAAATCTAAGTTCTGTAATTCACTATTACTAGTTCAGATCTTCAAGTTATAATTTGCAATAATAATTAGAAGCTATCAATTTTTTGTTCTGTATTTGACAATTACAAGTTCAGATCTACAAGTTATAATTTGCAATAATAATTAGAAGCTATCAATTTTAAGTTCTGTATTTGACAATTACAAGTTCAGATCTACAAGTTATAATTTGCACTAATAATTTGTATTTAACAATTCGAAGTTCTGTATTTGACTATTACAAGTTCAGATCTTCAAATTATTATTTGCAATCTTAGTTTGAATTTAACAAATCTAAGTTCTGTAATTCACTATTACTAGTGCAGATCTTCAAGTTATAATTTGCAATAATAATTAGAAGTTATCAATTTTAGTTCTGTATTTGACAATTACAAGTTCAGATCTTCAAGTTATAATTTGCAATAATAATTAGAAGCTATCAATTTTAAGTTCTGTATTTGACTATTACAAGTTCAGATCTTCAAATTATTATTTGCAATGTTAGTTTGTATTTAACAATTCGAAGTTCTGTATTTACTTATTACAAGTTCAGAACTTCAAGTTATAATTTGAAATAATAATTTATATTTAACAAATCTAAGTTCTGTAATTCACTATTACAAGTTCAGATCTTCAAATTATAATTTGCACTAATAATTTGTATTTAACAATTCGAAGTTCTGTATTTACCTTCGACAAGTTCAGATCTTCAAGTTATAATTTGCAATCATAATTTGAAGTTATCAATTTTAAAGTCTGTATTTGACAATTACAAGTTCAGATCTTCAAGTTAAAATTTGCACTAATAATTTGTATTTAACAATTCGAAGTTCTGTATTTGACTATTATAAGTTCAGATCTTCAAATTATTATTTGCAATCTTAGTTTGAATTTAACAAATCTAAGTTCTGTAATTCACTATTACAAGTTCAGATCTTCAAGTTATAATTTGCACTAATAATTTGTATTTAACAATTCAAAGTTCTGTATTTGACTATTCCAAGTTCAGATCTTCAAATTTTATTTGCAATCTTAGTTTGAATTTAACAATTCGAAGTTCTGTATTTACCTACGACAAGTTCAGATCTTCAAGTTATAATTTGCAATCATAATTTGAAGTTATCAGTTTTAAAGTCTGTATTTGACAATTACAAGTTCAGATCTTCAAGTTATAATTTGCACTATTAATTTGTATTTAACAATTCGAAGTTCTGTATTTGCCTATTACAAGTTCAGATCTTCAAATTATTATTTGCAATCTTAGTTTGAATTTAACAATTCGAAGTTCTGTATTTGACAGTTACAACTTCAGATCTTCAAGTTATAATTTGAAATAATTATTTATATTTAACAAATCTAAGTTCTGTAATTCACTATTACAAGTTCAGATCTTCAAGTTATAATTTGCAATATTAATTAGAAGCTATCAATTGTAAGTTCTGTATTTGACAATTACAAGTTCAGATCTTCAAGTTATAATTTGCACTAATAATTTGTATTTAACAATTCGAAGTTCTGTATTTGACTATTCCAAGTTCAGATCTTCAAATTTTATTTGCAAAGTTAGTTTGAATTTAACAATTCGAAGTTCTGTATTTAACTACTACAAGTTCAGATGTGCAAGTTATAATTTGCACTAATAATTTGTATTTAAGAATTCGAACTTATGTATTTGACTATTACAAGTTCAGATCTTCAAATTATTATTTGCAATCTTAGTTTGAATTTAACAACTCGAAGTTCGGTATGTAACTACAACAGGTTCAGATCTTCAAGTTATAATTTGCACTAATAATTTGAATTTAACAATTCGAAGTTCTGTATTTGACTATTACAAGTTCAGATCTTCAAATTATTATTTGCAATCTTAGTTTGAATTTAACAATTCGAAGTTTTGCATTTACATACTACAAGTTCAGATCTTCAAGTTATAATTTGCAATCATAAATTGAATTTATCAATTCTAAGTTCTGTATTTACATACTACAAGTTCAGATCTTCAAGTTATAATTTGCAATCATAATTTGAATATATCAATTCTAAGTTCTGTATTTGACAGTTACAAGTTCAGATCTTCAAGTTATTATTTGAAATAATAATTAGTATTTAACAAATCTAAGTTCTGTAATTCACTATTACTAGTTCAGATCTTCAAGTTATAATTTGCAATAATAATTAGAAGCTATCAATTTTATGTTCTGTATTTGACAATTACAAGTTCAGATCTACAAGTTATAATTTGCAATAATAATTAGAAGCTATCAATTTTAAGTTCTGTATTTGACAATTACAAGTTCAGATCTTCAAGTTATAATTTGCACTAATAATTTGTATTTAACAATTCGAAGTTCTGTATTTGACTATTACAAGTTCAGATCTTCAAATTATTATTTGCAATCTTAGTTTGAATTTAACAATTCGAAGTTCTGTAATTCACTATTACTAGTTCAGATCTTCAAGTTATAATTTGCAATAATAATTAGAAGCTATCAATTTTAAGTTCTGTATTTGACAATTACAAGTTCAGATCTTCAAGTTATAATTTGCAATAATAATTAGAAGCTATCAATTTTAAGTTCTGTATTTGACTATTACAAGTTCAGATCTTCAAATTATTATTTGCAATCTTAGTTTGTATTTAACAATTCGAAGTTCTGTATTTACTTATTACAAGTTCAGAACTTCAAGTTATAATTTGAAATAATAATTTATATTTTACAAATCTAAGTTCTGTAATTCACTATTACAAGTTCAGATCTTCAAATTATAATTTGCACTAATAATTTGTATTTAACAATTCGAAGTTCTGTATTTGACTATTCCAAGTTCAGATCTTCAAATTTTATTTGCAAAGTTAGTTTGAATTTAACAATTCGAAGTTCTGTATTTAACTACTACAAGTTCAGATGTGCAAGTTATAATTTGCACTAATAATTTGTATTTAAGAATTCGAACTTATGTATTTGACTATTACAAGTTCAGATCTTCAAATTATTATTTGCAATCTTAGTTTGAATTTAACAACTCGAAGTTCGGTATGTAACTACAACAGGTTCAGATCTTCAAGTTATAATTTGCACTAATAATTTGAATTTAACAATTCGAAGTTCTGTATTTGACTATTACAAGTTCAGATCTTCAAATTATTATTTGCAATCTTAGTTTGAATTTAACAATTCGAAGTTTTGCATTTACATACTACAAGTTCAGATCTTCAAGTTATAATTTGCAATCATAAATTGAATTTATCAATTCTAAGTTCTGTATTTACATACTACAAGTTCAGATCTTCAAGTTATAATTTGCAATCATAATTTGAATATATCAATTCTAAGTTCTGTATTTGACAGTTACAAGTTCAGATCTTCAAGTTATTATTTGAAATAATAATTAGTATTTAACAAATCTAAGTTCTGTAATTCACTATTACTAGTTCAGATCTTCAAGTTATAATTTGCAATAATAATTAGAAGCTATCAATTTTATGTTCTGTATTTGACAATTACAAGTTCAGATCTACAAGTTATAATTTGCAATAATAATTAGAAGCTATCAATTTTAAGTTCTGTATTTGACAATTACAAGTTCAGATCTTCAAGTTATAATTTGCACTAATAATTTGTATTTAACAATTCGAAGTTCTGTATTTGACTATTACAAGTTCAGATCTTCAAATTATTATTTGCAATCTTAGTTTGAATTTAACAATTCGAAGTTCTGTAATTCACTATTACTAGTTCAGATCTTCAAGTTATAATTTGCAATAATAATTAGAAGCTATCAATTTTAAGTTCTGTATTTGACAATTACAAGTTCAGATCTTCAAGTTATAATTTGCAATAATAATTAGAAGCTATCAATTTTAAGTTCTGTATTTGACAATTACAAGTTCAGATCTACAAGTTATAATTTGCACTAATAATTTGAATTTAACAATTCGAAGTTCTGTATTTGACTATTACAAGTTCAGATCTTCAAATTATTATTTGCAATCTTAGTTTGAATTTAACAAATCTAAGTTCTGTAATTCACTATTACTAGTGCAGATCTTCAAGTTATAATTTGCAATAATAATTAGAAGCTATCAATTTTAAGTTCTGTATTTGACAATTACAAGTTCAGAACTTCAAGTTATAATTTGCAATAATAATTAGAAGCTATCAATTTTAAGTTCTGTATTTGACTATTACAAGTTCAGATCTTCAAGTTATAATTTGCAATAATAATTGGAAGCTATCAATTTTAAGTTCTGTATTTGACTATTACAAGTTCAGATCTTCAAATTATTATTTGCAATCTTAGTTTGTATTTAACAATTCGAAGTTCTGTATTTACTTATTACAAGTTCAGATCTTCAAATTATTATTTGCAATCTTAGTTTGAATTTAACAATTCGAAGTTCTGTATTTACTTATTACAAGTTCAGATCTTCAAGTTATAATTAGCACTAATAATTTGTATTTAACAATTCGAAGGTCTTTATTTGATTATTACAAGTTCAGATCTTCAAATTATTATTTGCAATCTTAGTTTGAATTTAACAATTCGAAGTTCTGTATTTGACAGTTACAAGTTCAGATCTTCAAGTTATAATTTGAAATAATAATTAGTATTTAACAAAGCTAAGTTCTGTAATTCACTATTACAAATTCAGATCTTCAAGTTATAATTTGCAATAATAATTAGAAGCTATCAATTTTAAGTTCTGTATTTGACTATTACAAGTTCAGATCTTCAAATCTATTTGCAATCTTAGTTTGTAATTAACAATTCGAAGTTCTGTATTTACTTATTACAAGTTCAGATCTTCAAGTTATAATTTGAAATAATAATTTATATTTAACAAATCTAAGTTCTGTAATTCACTATTACAAGTTCAGATCTTCAAATTATAATTTGCACTAATAATTTGTATTTAACAATTCGAAGTTCTGTATTTACCTACGACAAGTTCAGATCTTCAAGTTATAATTTGCAATCATAATTTGAAGTTATCAATTTTAAAGTCTGTATTTGACAATTACAAGTTCAGATCTTCAAGTTATAATTTGCACTATTAATTTGTATTTAACAATTCGAAGTTCTGTATTTGCCTATTACAAGTTCAGATCTTCAAATTATTATTTGCAATCTTAGTTTGAATTTAACAATTCGAAGTTCTGTATTTGACAGTTACAAGTTCAGATCTTCAAGTTATAATTTGAAATAATAATTTATATTTAACAAATCTAAGTTCTGTAATTCACTATTACAAGTTCAGATCTTCAAGTTATAATTTGCAATAATAATTAGAAGCTATCAATTGTAAGTTCTGTATTTGACAATTACAAGTTCAGATCTTCAAGTTATAATTTGCACTAATAATGTGTATTTAAAATTCGAAGTTCTGTATTTGACTATTCCAAGTTCAGATCTTCAAATTTTATTTGCAAAGTTAGTTTGAATTTAACAATTCGAAGTTCTGTATTTAACTACTACAAGTTCAGATCTGCAAGTTATAATTTGCACTAATAATTTGTATTTAAGAATTCGAACTTATGTATTTGACTATTACAAGTTCTGATCTTCAAATTATTATTTGCAATCTTAGTTTGAATTTAACAACTCGAAGTTCTGTATGTAACTACTACAAGTTCAGATCTTCAAGTTATAATTTGCACTAATAATTTGAATTTAACAATTCGAAGTTCTGTATTTGACTATTACAAGTTCAGATCTTCAAATTCTTATTTGCAATCTTAGTTTGAATTTAACAATTCGAAGTTTTGCATTTACATACTACAAGTTCAGATCTTCAAGTTATAATTTGCAATCATAATTTGAATTTATCAATTCTAAGTTCTGTATTTGACTATTCCAAGTTCAGATCTTCAAATTTTATTTGCAATCTTAGTTTGAATTTAACAATTCGAAGTTCTGTATTTAACTACTACAAGTTCAGATCTGCAAGTTATAATTTGCACTAATAATTTGTATTTAAGAATTCGAACTTATGTATTTGACTATTACAAGTTCAGATCTTCAAATTATTATTTGCAATCTTAGTTTGAATTTAACAACTCGAAGTTCTGTATGTAACTACTACAAGTTCAGATCTTCAAGTTATAATTTGCACTAATAAATTGAATTGAACAATTCGAAGTTCTGTATTTGACTATTACAAGTTCAGATCTTCAAATTATTATTTGCAATCTTAGTTTGAATTTAACAATTCGAAGTTCTGTATTTACATACTACAAGTTCAGATCTTCAAGTTATAATTTGCAATCATAATTTGAATATATCAATTCTAAGTTCTGTATTTGACAGTTACAAGTTCAGATCTTCAAGTTATTATTTGAAATAATAATTAGTATTTAACAAATCTAAGTTCTGTAATTCACTATTACTAGTTCAGATCTTCAAGTTATAATTTGCAATAATAATTAGAAGCTATCAATTTTTTGTTCTGTATTTGACAATTACAAGTTCAGATCTACAAGTTATAATTTGCAATAATAATTAGAAGCTATCAATTTTAAGTTCTGTATTTGACAATTACAAGTTCAGATCTACAAGTTATAATTTGCACTAATAATTTGTATTTAACAATTCGAAGTTCTGTATTTGACTATTACAAGTTCAGATCTTCAAATTATTATTTGCAATCTTAGTTTGAATTTAACAAATCTAAGTTCTGTAATTCACTATTACTAGTGCAGATCTTCAAGTTATAATTTGCAATAATAATTAGAAGTTATCAATTTTAGTTCTGTATTTGACAATTACAAGTTCAGATCTTCAAGTTATAATTTGCAATAATAATTAGAAGCTATCAATTTTAAGTTCTGTATTTGACTATTACAAGTTCAGATCTTCAAATTATTATTTGCAATGTTAGTTTGTATTTAACAATTCGAAGTTCTGTATTTACTTATTACAAGTTCAGAACTTCAAGTTATAATTTGAAATAATAATTTATATTTAACAAATCTAAGTTCTGTAATTCACTATTACAAGTTCAGATCTTCAAATTATAATTTGCACTAATAATTTGTATTTAACAATTCGAAGTTCTGTATTTACCTTCGACAAGTTCAGATCTTCAAGTTATAATTTGCAATCATAATTTGAAGTTATCAATTTTAAAGTCTGTATTTGACAATTACAAGTTCAGATCTTCAAGTTAAAATTTGCACTAATAATTTGTATTTAACAATTCGAAGTTCTGTATTTGACTATTATAAGTTCAGATCTTCAAATTATTATTTGCAATCTTAGTTTGAATTTAACAAATCTAAGTTCTGTAATTCACTATTACAAGTTCAGATCTTCAAGTTATAATTTGCACTAATAATTTGTATTTAACAATTCAAAGTTCTGTATTTGACTATTCCAAGTTCAGATCTTCAAATTTTATTTGCAATCTTAGTTTGAATTTAACAATTCGAAGTTCTGTATTTACCTACGACAAGTTCAGATCTTCAAGTTATAATTTGCAATCATAATTTGAAGTTATCAGTTTTAAAGTCTGTATTTGACAATTACAAGTTCAGATCTTCAAGTTATAATTTGCACTATTAATTTGTATTTAACAATTCGAAGTTCTGTATTTGCCTATTACAAGTTCAGATCTTCAAATTATTATTTGCAATCTTAGTTTGAATTTAACAATTCGAAGTTCTGTATTTGACAGTTACAACTTCAGATCTTCAAGTTATAATTTGAAATAATTATTTATATTTAACAAATCTAAGTTCTGTAATTCACTATTACAAGTTCAGATCTTCAAGTTATAATTTGCAATATTAATTAGAAGCTATCAATTGTAAGTTCTGTATTTGACAATTACAAGTTCAGATCTTCAAGTTATAATTTGCACTAATAATTTGTATTTAACAATTCGAAGTTCTGTATTTGACTATTCCAAGTTCAGATCTTCAAATTTTATTTGCAAAGTTAGTTTGAATTTAACAATTCGAAGTTCTGTATTTAACTACTACAAGTTCAGATGTGCAAGTTATAATTTGCACTAATAATTTGTATTTAAGAATTCGAACTTATGTATTTGACTATTACAAGTTCAGATCTTCAAATTATTATTTGCAATCTTAGTTTGAATTTAACAACTCGAAGTTCGGTATGTAACTACAACAGGTTCAGATCTTCAAGTTATAATTTGCACTAATAATTTGAATTTAACAATTCGAAGTTCTGTATTTGACTATTACAAGTTCAGATCTTCAAATTATTATTTGCAATCTTAGTTTGAATTTAACAATTCGAAGTTTTGCATTTACATACTACAAGTTCAGATCTTCAAGTTATAATTTGCAATCATAAATTGAATTTATCAATTCTAAGTTCTGTATTTACATACTACAAGTTCAGATCTTCAAGTTATAATTTGCAATCATAATTTGAATATATCAATTCTAAGTTCTGTATTTGACAGTTACAAGTTCAGATCTTCAAGTTATTATTTGAAATAATAATTAGTATTTAACAAATCTAAGTTCTGTAATTCACTATTACTAGTTCAGATCTTCAAGTTATAATTTGCAATAATAATTAGAAGCTATCAATTTTATGTTCTGTATTTGACAATTACAAGTTCAGATCTACAAGTTATAATTTGCAATAATAATTAGAAGCTATCAATTTTAAGTTCTGTATTTGACAATTACAAGTTCAGATCTTCAAGTTATAATTTGCACTAATAATTTGTATTTAACAATTCGAAGTTCTGTATTTGACTATTACAAGTTCAGATCTTCAAATTATTATTTGCAATCTTAGTTTGAATTTAAAAATTCGAAGTTCTGTAATTCACTATTACTAGTTCAGATCTTCAAGTTATAATTTGCAATAATAATTAGAAGCTATCAATTTTAAGTTCTGTATTTGACAATTACAAGTTCAGATCTTCAAGTTATAATTTGCAATAATAATTAGAAGCTATCAATTTTAAGTTCTGTATTTGACTATTACAAGTTCAGATCTTCAAATTATTATTTGCAATCTTAGTTTGTATTTAACAATTCGAAGTTCTGTATTTACTTATTACAAGTTCAGAACTTCAAGTTATAATTTGAAATAATAATTTATATTTTACAAATCTAAGTTCTGTAATTCACTATTACAAGTTCAGATCTTCAAATTATAATTTGCACTAATAATTTGTATTTAACAATTCGAAGTGCTGTATTTACCTACGACAAGTTCAGATCTTCAAGTTATAATTTGCAATCATAATTTGAAGTTATCAATTTTAAAGTCTGTATTTGACAATTACAAGTTCAGATCTTCAAGTTAAAATTTGCACTAATAATTTGTATTTAACAATTCGAAGTTCTGTATTTGACTATTACAAGTTCAGATCTTCAAATTATTATTTGCAATCTTAGTTTGAATTTAACAAATCTAAGTTCTGTAATTCACTATTACAAGTTCAGATCTTCAAGTTATAATTTGCACTAATAATTTGTATTTAACAATTCGAAGTTCTGTATTTACCTACGACAAGTTCAGATCTTCAAGTTATAATTTGCAATCATAATTTGAAGTTATCAATTTTAAAGTCTGTATTTGACAATTACAAGTTCAGATCTTCAAGTTAAAATTTGCACTAATAATTTGTATTTAACAATTCGAAGTTCTGTATTTGACTATTATAAGTTCAGATCTTCAAATTATTATTTGCAATCTTAGTTTGAATTTAACAAATCTAAGTTCTGTAATTCACTATTACAAGTTCAGATCTTCAAGTTATAATTTGCACTAATAATTTGTATTTAACAATTCAAAGTTCTGTATTTGACTATTCCAAGTTCAGATCTTCAAATTTTATTTGCAATCTTAGTTTGAATTTAACAATTCGAAGTTCTGTATTTACCTACGACAAGTTCAGATCTTCAAGTTATAATTTGCAATCATAATTTGAAGTTATCAATTTTAAAGTCTGTATTTGACAATTACAAGTTCAGATCTTCAAGTTATAATTTGCACTATTAATTTGTATTTAACAATTCGAAGTTCTGTATTTGACTATTCCAAGTTCAGATCTTCAAATTTTATTTGCAAAGTTAGTTTGAATTTAACAATTCGAAGTTCTGTATTTAATTACTACAAGTTCAGATCTTCAAGTTATAATTTGCAATCATAATTTGAATATATCAATTCTAAGTTCTGTATTTGACAGTTACAAGTTCAGATCTTCAAGTTATTATTTGAAATAATAATTAGTATTTAACAAATCTAAGTTCTGTAATTCACTATTACTAGTTCAGATCTTCAAGTTATAATTTGCAATAATAATCAGAAGCTATCAATTTTATGTTCTGTATTTGACAATTACAAGTTCAGATCTACAAGTTATAATTTGCAATAATAATTAGAAGCTATCAATTTTAAGTTCTGTATTTGACAATTACAAGTTCAGATCTACAAGTTATAATTTGCACTAATAATTTGTATTTAACAATTCGAAGTTCTGTATTTGACTATTACAAGTTCAGATCTTCAAATTATTATTTGCAATCTTAGTTTGAATTTAACAAATCTAAGTTCTGTAATTCACTATTACTAGTGCAGATCTTCAAGTTATAATTTGCTATAATAATTAGAAGCTATCAATTTTAAGTTCTGTATTTGACAATTACAAGTTCAGAACTTCAAGTTATAATTTGCAATAATAATTAGAAGCTATCAATTTTAAGTTCTGTATTTGACTATTACTAGTTCAGATCTTCAAGTTATAATTTGCAATAATAATTAGAAGCTATCAATTTTAAGTTCTGTATTTGACTATTACAAGTTCAGATCTTCAAATTATTATTTGCAATCTTAGTTTGTATTTAACAATTCGAAGTTCTGTATTTACTTATTACAAGTTCAGATCTTCAAATTATTATTTGCAATCTTAGTTTGAATTTAACAATTCGAAGTTCTGTATTTACTTATTACAAGTTCAGATCTTCAAGTTATAATTAGCACTAATAATTTGTATTTAACAATTCGAAGGTCTTTATTTGATTATTACAAGTTCAGATCTTCAAATTATTATTTGCAATCTTAGTTTGAATTTAACAATTCGAAGTTCTGTATTTGACAGTTACAAGTTCAGATCTTCAAGTTATAATTTGAAATAATAATTAGTATTTAACAAAGCTAAGTTCTGTAATTCACTATTACAAATTCAGATCTTCAAGTTATAATTTGCAATAATAATTAGAAGCTATCAATTTTAAGTTCTGTATTTGACTATTACAAGTTCAGATCTTCAAATCTATTTGCAATCTTAGTTTGTAATTAACAATTCGAAGTTCTGTATTTACTTATTACAAGTTCAGATCTTCAAGTTATAATTTGAAATAATAATTTATATTTAACAAATCTAAGTTCTGTAATTCACTATTACAAGTTCAGATCTTCAAATTATAATTTGCACTAATAATTTGTATTTAACAATTCGAAGTTCTGTATTTACCTACGACAAGTTCAGATCTTCAAGTTATAATTTGCAATCATAATTTGAAGTTATCAATTTTAAAGTCTGTATTTGACAATTACAAGTTCAGATCTTCAAGTTATAATTTGCACTATTAATTTGTATTTAACAATTCGAAGTTCTGTATTTGCCTATTACAAGTTCAGATCTTCAAATTATTATTTGCAATCTTAGTTTGAATTTAACAATTCGAAGTTCTGTATTTGACAGTTACAAGTTCAGATCTTCAAGTTATAATTTGAAATAATAATTTATATTTAACAAATCTAAGTTCTGTAATTCACTATTACAAGTTCAGATCTTCAAGTTATAATTTGCAATAATAATTAGAAGCTATCAATTGTAAGTTCTGTATTTGACAATTACAAGTTCAGATCTTCAAGTTATAATTTGCACTAATAATGTGTATTTAAAATTCGAAGTTCTGTATTTGACTATTCCAAGTTCAGATCTTCAAATTTTATTTGCAAAGTTAGTTTGAATTTAACAATTCGAAGTTCTGTATTTAACTACTACAAGTTCAGATCTGCAAGTTATAATTTGCACTAATAATTTGTATTTAAGAATTCGAACTTATGTATTTGACTATTACAAGTTCAGATCTTCAAATTATTATTTGCAATCTTAGTTTGAATTTAACAACTCGAAGTTCTGTATGTAACTACTACAAGTTCAGATCTTCAAGTTATAATTTGCACTAATAATTTGAATTTAACAATTCGAAGTTCTGTATTTGACTATTACAAGTTCAGATCTTCAAATTCTTATTTGCAATCTTAGTTTGAATTTAACAATTCGAAGTTTTGCATTTACATACTACAAGTTCAGATCTTCAAGTTATAATTTGCAATCATAATTTGAATTTATCAATTCTAAGTTCTGTATTTGACAGTTACAAGTTCAGATCTTCAAGTTATTATTTGAAATAATAATTAGTATTTAACAAATCTAAGTTCTGTAATTCACTATTACTAGTTCAGATCTTCAAGTTATAATTTGCAATAATAATTAGAAGCTATCAATTTTAAGTTCTGTATTTGACAATTACAAGTTCAGATCTTCAAGTTATAATTTGCACTAATAATTTGTATTTAACAATTCGTAGTTCTGTATTTGACTATTCCAAGTTCAGATCTTCAAATTTTATTTGCAATCTTAGTTTGAATTTAACAATTCGAAGTTCTGTATTTAACTACTACAAGTTCAGATCTGCAAGTTATAATTTGCACTAATAATTTGTATTTAAGAATTCGAACTTATGTATTTGACTATTACAAGTTCAGATCTTCAAATTATTATTTGCAATCTTAGTTTGTATTTAACAACTCGAAGTTCTGTATGTAACTACTACAAGTTCAGATCTTCAAGTTATAATTTGCACTAATAATTTGAATTGAACAATTCGAAGTTCTGTATTTGACTATTACAAGTTCAGATCTTCAAATTATTATTTGCAATCTTAGTTTGAATTTAACAATTCGAAGTTCTGTATTTACATACTACAAGTTCAGATCTTCAAGTTATAATTTGCAATCATAATTTGAATATATCAATTCTAAGTTCTGTATTTGACAGTTACAAGTTCAGATCTTCAAGTTATTATTTGAAATAATAATTAGTATTTAACAAATCTAAGTTCTGTAATTCACTATTACTAGTTCAGATCTTCAAGTTATAATTTGCAATAATAATTAGAAGCTATCAATTTTATGTTCTGTATTTGACAATTACAAGTTCAGATCTACAAGTTATAATTTGCAATAATAATTAGAAGCTATCAATTTTAAGTTCTGTATTTGACAATTACAAGTTCAGATCTACAAGTTATAATTTGCACTAATAATTTGTATTTAACAATTCGAAGTTCTGTATTTGACTATTACAAGTTCAGATCTTCAAATTATTATTTGCAATCTTAGTTTGAATTTAACAAATCTAAGTTCTGTAATTCACTATTACTAGTGCAGATCTTCAAGTTATAATTTGCAATAATAATTAGAAGTTATCAATTTTAAGTTCTGTATTTGACAATTACAAGTTCAGATCTTCAAGTTATAATTTGCAATAATAATTAGAAGCTATCAATTTTAAGTTCTGTATTTGACTATTACAAGTTCAGATCTTCAAATTATTATTTGCAATGTTAGTTTGTATTTAACAATTCGAAGTTCTGTATTTACTTATTACAAGTTCAGAACTTCAAGTTATAATTTGAAATAATAATTTATATTTAACAAATCTAAGTTCTGTAATTCACTATTACAAGTTCAGATCTTCAAATTATAATTTGCACTAATAATTTGTATTTAACAATTCGAAGTTCTGTATTTACCTTCGACAAGTTCAGATCTTCAAGTTATAATTTGCAATCATAATTTGAAGTTATCAATTTTAAAGTCTGTATTTGACAATTACAAGTTCAGATCTTCAAGTTAAAATTTGCACTAATAATTTGTATTTAACAATTCGAAGTTCTGTATTTGACTATTATAAGTTCAGATCTTCAAATTATTATTTGCAATCTTAGTTTGAATTTAACAAATCTAAGTTCTGTATTTGACAGTTACAAGTTCAGATCTTCAAGTTATAATTTGAAATAATAATTAGTATTTAACAAAGCTAAGTTCTGTAATTCACTATTACAAATTCAGATCTTCAAGTTATAATTTGCAATAATAATTAGAAGCTATCAATTTTAAGTTCTGTATTTACTTATTACAAGTTCAGATCTTCAAGTTATAATTAGCACTAATAATTTGTATTTAACAATTCGAAGGTCTTTATTTGATTATTACAAGTTCAGATCTTCAAATTATTATTTGCAATCTTAGTTTGAATTTAACAATTCGAAGTTCTGTATTTGACAGTTACAAGTTCAGATCTTCAAGTTATAATTTGAAATAATAATTAGTATTTAACAAAGCTAAGTTCTGTAATTCACTATTACAAATTCAGATCTTCAAGTTATAATTTGCAATAATAATTAGAAGCTATCAATTTTAAGTTCTGTATTTGACTATTACAAGTTCAGATCTTCAAATCTATTTGCAATCTTAGTTTGTAATTAACAATTCGAAGTTCTGTATTTACTTATTACAAGTTCAGATCTTCAAGTTATAATTTGAAATAATAATTTATATTTAACAAATCTAAGTTCTGTAATTCACTATTACAAGTTCAGATCTTCAAATTATAATTTGCACTAATAATTTGTATTTAACAATTCGAAGTTCTGTATTTACCTACGACAAGTTCAGATCTTCAAGTTATAATTTGCAATCATAATTTGAAGTTATCAATTTTAAAGTCTGTATTTGACAATTACAAGTTCAGATCTTCAAGTTATAATTTGCACTATTAATTTGTATTTAACAATTCGAAGTTCTGTATTTGCCTATTACAAGTTCAGATCTTCAAATTATTATTTGCAATCTTAGTTTGAATTTAACAATTCGAAGTTCTGTATTTGACAGTTACAAGTTCAGATCTTCAAGTTATAATTTGAAATAATAATTTATATTTAACAAATCTAAGTTCTGTAATTCACTATTACAAGTTCAGATCTTCAAGTTATAATTTGCAATAATAATTAGAAGCTATCAATTGTAAGTTCTGTATTTGACAATTACAAGTTCAGATCTTCAAGTTATAATTTGCACTAATAATGTGTATTTAAAATTCGAAGTTCTGTATTTGACTATTCCAAGTTCAGATCTTCAAATTTTATTTGCAAAGTTAGTTTGAATTTAACAATTCGAAGTTCTGTATTTAACTACTACAAGTTCAGATCTGCAAGTTATAATTTGCACTAATAATTTGTATTTAAGAATTCGAACTTATGTATTTGACTATTACAAGTTCAGATCTTCAAATTATTATTTGCAATCTTAGTTTGAATTTAACAACTCGAAGTTCTGTATGTAACTACTACAAGTTCAGATCTTCAAGTTATAATTTGCACTAATAATTTGAATTTAACAATTCGAAGTTCTGTATTTGACTATTACAAGTTCAGATCTTCAAATTCTTATTTGCAATCTTAGTTTGAATTTAACAATTCGAAGTTTTGCATTTACATACTACAAGTTCAGATCTTCAAGTTATAATTTGCAATCATAATTTGAATTTATCAATTCTAAGTTCTGTATTTGACAGTTACAAGTTCAGATCTTCAAGTTATTATTTGAAATAATAATTAGTATTTAACAAATCTAAGTTCTGTAATTCACTATTACTAGTTCAGATCTTCAAGTTATAATTTGCAATAATAATTAGAAGCTATCAATTTTAAGTTCTGTATTTGACAATTACAAGTTCAGATCTTCAAGTTATAATTTGCACTAATAATTTGTATTTAACAATTCGTAGTTCTGTATTTGACTATTCCAAGTTCAGATCTTCAAATTTTATTTGCAATCTTAGTTTGAATTTAACAATTCGAAGTTCTGTATTTAACTACTACAAGTTCAGATCTGCAAGTTATAATTTGCACTAATAATTTGTATTTAAGAATTCGAACTTATGTATTTGACTATTACAAGTTCAGATCTTCAAATTATTATTTGCAATCTTAGTTTGTATTTAACAACTCGAAGTTCTGTATGTAACTACTACAAGTTCAGATCTTCAAGTTATAATTTGCACTAATAATTTGAATTGAACAATTCGAAGTTCTGTATTTGACTATTACAAGTTCAGATCTTCAAATTATTATTTGCAATCTTAGTTTGAATTTAACAATTCGAAGTTCTGTATTTACATACTACAAGTTCAGATCTTCAAGTTATAATTTGCAATCATAATTTGAATATATCAATTCTAAGTTCTGTATTTGACAGTTACAAGTTCAGATCTTCAAGTTATTATTTGAAATAATAATTAGTATTTAACAAATCTAAGTTCTGTAATTCACTATTACTAGTTCAGATCTTCAAGTTATAATTTGCAATAATAATTAGAAGCTATCAATTTTATGTTCTGTATTTGACAATTACAAGTTCAGATCTACAAGTTATAATTTGCAATAATAATTAGAAGCTATCAATTTTAAGTTCTGTATTTGACAATTACAAGTTCAGATCTACAAGTTATAATTTGCACTAATAATTTGTATTTAACAATTCGAAGTTCTGTATTTGACTATTACAAGTTCAGATCTTCAAATTATTATTTGCAATCTTAGTTTGAATTTAACAAATCTAAGTTCTGTAATTCACTATTACTAGTGCAGATCTTCAAGTTATAATTTGCAATAATAATTAGAAGTTATCAATTTTAAGTTCTGTATTTGACAATTACAAGTTCAGATCTTCAAATCTATTTGCAATCTTAGTTTGTAATTAACAATTCGAAGTTCTGTATTTACTTATTACAAGTTCAGATCTTCAAGTTATAATTTGAAATAATAATTTATATTTAACAAATCTAAGTTCTGTAATTCACTATTACAAGTTCAGATCTTCAAATTATAATTTGCACTAATAATTTGTATTTAACAATTCGAAGTTCTGTATTTACCTACGACAAGTTCAGATCTTCAAGTTATAATTTGCAATCATAATTTGAAGTTATCAATTTTAAAGTCTGTATTTGACAATTACAAGTTCAGATCTTCAAGTTATAATTTGCACTATTAATTTGTATTTAACAATTCGAAGTTCTGTATTTGCCTATTACAAGTTCAGATCATCAAATTATTATTTGCAATCTTAGTTTGAATTTAACAATTCGAAGTTCTGTATTTGACAGTTACAAGTTCAGATCTTCAAGTTATAATTTGAAATAATAATTTATATTTAACAAATCTAAGTTCTGTAATTCACTATTACAAGTTCAGATCTTCAAGTTATAATTTGCAATAATAATTAGAAGCTATCAATTGTAAGTTCTGTATTTGACAATTACAAGTTCAGATCTTCAAGTTATAATTTGCACTAATAATGTGTATTTAAAATTCGAAGTTCTGTATTTGACTATTCCAAGTTCAGATCTTCAAATTTTATTTGCAAAGTTAGTTTGAATTTAACAATTCGAAGTTCTGTATTTAACTACTACAAGTTCAGATCTGCAAGTTATAATTTGCACTAATAATTTGTATTTAAGAATTCGAACTTATGTATTTGACTATTACAAGTTCAGATCTTCAAATTATTATTTGCAATCTTAGTTTGAATTTAACAACTCGAAGTTCTGTATGTAACTACTACAAGTTCAGATCTTCAAGTTATAATTTGCACTAATAATTTGAATTTAACAATTCGAAGTTCTGTATTTGACTATTACAAGTTCAGATCTTCAAATTCTTATTTGCAATCTTAGTTTGAATTTAACAATTCGAAGTTTTGCATTTACATACTACAAGTTCAGATCTTCAAGTTATAATTTGCAATCATAATTTGAATTTATCAATTCTAAGTTCTGTATTTGACAGTTACAAGTTCAGATCTTCAAGTTATTATTTGAAATAATAATTAGTATTTAACAAATCTAAGTTCTGTAATTCACTATTACTAGTTCAGATCTTCAAGTTATAATTTGCAATAATAATTAGAAGCTATCAATTTTAAGTTCTGTATTTGACAATTACAAGTTCAGATCTTCAAGTTATAATTTGCACTAATAATTTGTATTTAACAATTCGTAGTTCTGTATTTGACTATTCCAAGTTCAGATCTTCAAATTTTATTTGCAATCTTAGTTTGAATTTAACAATTCGAAGTTCTGTATTTAACTACTACAAGTTCAGATCTGCAAGTTATAATTTGCACTAATAATTTGTATTTAAGAATTCGAACTTATGTATTTGACTATTACAAGTTCAGATCTTCAAATTATTATTTGCAATCTTAGTTTGTATTTAACAACTCGAAGTTCTGTATGTAACTACTACAAGTTCAGATCTTCAAGTTATAATTTGCACTAATAATTTGAATTGAACAATTCGAAGTTCTGTATTTGACTATTACAAGTTCAGATCTTCAAATTATTATTTGCAATCTTAGTTTGAATTTAACAATTCGAAGTTCTGTATTTACATACTACAAGTTCAGATCTTCAAGTTATAATTTGCAATCATAATTTGAATATATCAATTCTAAGTTCTGTATTTGACAGTTACAAGTTCAGATCTTCAAGTTATTATTTGAAATAATAATTAGTATTTAACAAATCTAAGTTCTGTAATTCACTATTACTAGTTCAGATCTTCAAGTTATAATTTGCAATAATAATTAGAAGCTATCAATTTTATGTTCTGTATTTGACAATTACAAGTTCAGATCTACAAGTTATAATTTGCAATAATAATTAGAAGCTATCAATTTTAAGTTCTGTATTTGACAATTACAAGTTCAGATCTACAAGTTATAATTTGCACTAATAATTTGTATTTAACAATTCGAAGTTCTGTATTTGACTATTACAAGTTCAGATCTTCAAATTATTATTTGCAATCTTAGTTTGAATTTAACAAATCTAAGTTCTGTAATTCACTATTACTAGTGCAGATCTTCAAGTTATAATTTGCAATAATAATTAGAAGTTATCAATTTTAAGTTCTGTATTTGACAATTACAAGTTCAGATCTTCAAGTTATAATTTGCAATAATAATTAGAAGCTATCAATTTTAAGTTCTGTATTTGACTATTACAAGTTCAGATCTTCAAATTATTATTTGCAATGTTAGTTTGTATTTAACAATTCGAAGTTCTGTATTTACTTATTACAAGTTCAGAACTTCAAGTTATAATTTGAAATAATAATTTATATTTAACAAATCTAAGTTCTGTAATTCACTATTACAAGTTCAGATCTTCAAATTATAATTTGCACTAATAATTTGTATTTAACAATTCGAAGTTCTGTATTTACCTACGACAAGTTCAGATCTTCAAGTTATAATTTGCAATCATAATTTGAAGTTATCAATTTTAAAGTCTGTATTTGACAATTACAAGTTCAGATCTTCAAGTTATAATTTGCACTATTAATTTGTATTTAACAATTCGAAGTTCTGTATTTGCCTATTACAAGTTCAGATCTTCAAATTATTATTTGCAATCTTAGTTTGAATTTAACAATTCGAAGTTCTGTATTTGACAGTTACAAGTTCAGATCTTCAAGTTATAATTTGAAATAATAATTTATATTTAACAAATCTAAGTTCTGTAATTCACTATTACAAGTTCAGATCTTCAAGTTATAATTTGCAATAATAATTAGAAGCTATCAATTGTAAGTTCTGTATTTGACAATTACAAGTTCAGATCTTCAAGTTATAATTTGCACTAATAATGTGTATTTAAAATTCGAAGTTCTGTATTTGACTATTCCAAGTTCAGATCTTCAAATTTTATTTGCAAAGTTAGTTTGAATTTAACAATTCGAAGTTCTGTATTTAACTACTACAAGTTCAGATCTGCAAGTTATAATTTGCACTAATAATTTGTATTTAAGAATTCGAACTTATGTATTTGACTATTACAAGTTCAGATCTTCAAATTATTATTTGCAATCTTAGTTTGAATTTAACAACTCGAAGTTCTGTATGTAACTACTACAAGTTCAGATCTTCAAGTTATAATTTGCACTAATAATTTGAATTTAACAATTCGAAGTTCTGTATTTGACTATTACAAGTTCAGATCTTCAAATTCTTATTTGCAATCTTAGTTTGAATTTAACAATTCGAAGTTTTGCATTTACATACTACAAGTTCAGATCTTCAAGTTATAATTTGCAATCATAATTTGAATTTATCAATTCTAAGTTCTGTATTTGACAGTTACAAGTTCAGATCTTCAAGTTATTATTTGAAATAATAATTAGTATTTAACAAATCTAAGTTCTGTAATTCACTATTACTAGTTCAGATCTTCAAGTTATAATTTGCAATAATAATTAGAAGCTATCAATTTTAAGTTCTGTATTTGACAATTACAAGTTCAGATCTTCAAGTTATAATTTGCACTAATAATTTGTATTTAACAATTCGTAGTTCTGTATTTGACTATTCCAAGTTCAGATCTTCAAATTTTATTTGCAATCTTAGTTTGAATTTAACAATTCGAAGTTCTGTATTTAACTACTACAAGTTCAGATCTGCAAGTTATAATTTGCACTAATAATTTGTATTTAAGAATTCGAACTTATGTATTTGACTATTACAAGTTCAGATCTTCAAATTATTATTTGCAATCTTAGTTTGTATTTAACAACTCGAAGTTCTGTATGTAACTACTACAAGTTCAGATCTTCAAGTTATAATTTGCACTAATAATTTGAATTGAACAATTCGAAGTTCTGTATTTGACTATTACAAGTTCAGATCTTCAAATTATTATTTGCAATCTTAGTTTGAATTTAACAATTCGAAGTTCTGTATTTACATACTACAAGTTCAGATCTTCAAGTTATAATTTGCAATCATAATTTGAATATATCAATTCTAAGTTCTGTATTTGACAGTTACAAGTTCAGATCTTCAAGTTATTATTTGAAATAATAATTAGTATTTAACAAATCTAAGTTCTGTAATTCACTATTACTAGTTCAGATCTTCAAGTTATAATTTGCAATAATAATTAGAAGCTATCAATTTTATGTTCTGTATTTGACAATTACAAGTTCAGATCTACAAGTTATAATTTGCAATAATAATTAGAAGCTATCAATTTTAAGTTCTGTATTTGACAATTACAAGTTCAGATCTACAAGTTATAATTTGCACTAATAATTTGTATTTAACAATTCGAAGTTCTGTATTTGACTATTACAAGTTCAGATCTTCAAATTATTATTTGCAATCTTAGTTTGAATTTAACAAATCTAAGTTCTGTAATTCACTATTACTAGTGCAGATCTTCAAGTTATAATTTGCAATAATAATTAGAAGTTATCAATTTTAAGTTCTGTATTTGACAATTACAAGTTCAGATCTTCAAGTTATAATTTGCAATAATAATTAGAAGCTATCAATTTTAAGTTCTGTATTTGACTATTACAAGTTCAGATCTTCAAATTATTATTTGCAATGTTAGTTTGTATTTAACAATTCGAAGTTCTGTATTTACTTATTACAAGTTCAGAACTTCAAGTTATAATTTGAAATAATAATTTATATTTAACAAATCTAAGTTCTGTAATTCACTATTACAAGTTCAGATCTTCAAATTATAATTTGCACTAATAATTTGTATTTAACAATTCGAAGTTCTGTATTTACCTTCGACAAGTTCAGATCTTCAAGTTATAATTTGCAATCATAATTTGAAGTTATCAATTTTAAAGTCTGTATTTGACAATTACAAGTTCAGATCTTCAAGTTAAAATTTGCACTAATAATTTGTATTTAACAATTCGAAGTTCTGTATTTGACTATTATAAGTTCAGATCTTCAAATTATTATTTGCAATCTTAGTTTGAATTTAACAAATCTAAGTTCTGTAATTCACTATTACAAGTTCAGATCTTCAAGTTATAATTTGCACTAATAATTTGTATTTAACAATTCAAAGTTCTGTATTTGACTATTCCAAGTTCAGATCTTCAAATTTTATTTGCAATCTTAGTTTGAATTTAACAATTCGAAGTTCTGTATTTACCTACGACAAGTTCAGATCTTCAAGTTATAATTTGCAATCATAATTTGAAGTTATCAGTTTTAAAGTCTGTATTTGACAATTACAAGTTCAGATCTTCAAGTTATAATTTGCACTATTAATTTGTATTTAACAATTCGAAGTTCTGTATTTGCCTATTACAAGTTCAGATCTTCAAATTATTATTTGCAATCTTAGTTTGAATTTAACAATTCGAAGTTCTGTATTTGACAGTTACAACTTCAGATCTTCAAGTTATAATTTGAAATAATTATTTATATTTAACAAATCTAAGTTCTGTAATTCACTATTACAAGTTCAGATCTTCAAGTTATAATTTGCAATATTAATTAGAAGCTATCAATTGTAAGTTCTGTATTTGACAATTACAAGTTCAGATCTTCAAGTTATAATTTGCACTAATAATTTGTATTTAACAATTCGAAGTTCTGTATTCGACTATTCCAAGTTCAGATCTTCAAATTTTATTTGCAAAGTTAGTTTGAATTTAACAATTCGAAGTTCTGTATTTAACTACTACAAGTTCAGATCTGCAAGTTATAATTTGCACTAATAATTTGTATTTAAGAATTCGAACTTATGTATTTGACTATTACAAGTTCAGATCTTCAAATTATTATTTGCAATCTTAGTTTGAATTTAACAACTCGAAGTTCGGTATGTAACTACTACAGGTTCAGATCTTCAAGTTATAATTTGCACTAATAATTTGAATTTAACAATTCGAAGTTCTGTATTTGACTATTACAAGTTCAGATCTTCAAATTATTATTTGCAATCTTAGTTTGAATTTAACAATTCGAAGTTTTGCATTTACATACTACAAGTTCAGATCTTCAAGTTATAATTTGCAATCATAAATTGAATTTATCAATTCTAAGTTCTGTATTTACATACTACAAGTTCAGATCTTCAAGTTATAATTTGCAATCATAATTTGAATATATCAATTCTAAGTTCTGTATTTGACAGTTACAAGTTCAGATCTTCAAGTTATTATTTGAAATAATAATTAGTATTTAACAAATCTAAGTTCTGTAATTCACTATTACTAGTTCAGATCTTCAAGTTATAATTTGCAATAATAATTAGAAGCTATCAATTTTATGTTCTGTATTTGACTATTACAAGTTCAGATCTTCAAATTATTATTTGCAATCTTAGTTTGAATTTAACAATTCGAAGTTCTGTAATTCACTATTACTAGTTCAGATCTTCAAGTTATAATTTGCAATAATAATTAGAAGCTATCAATTTTAAGTTCTGTATTTGACAGTTACAAGTTCAGATCTTCAAGTTATAATTTGAAATAATAATTAGTATTTAACAAAGCTAAGTTCTGTAATTCACTATTACAAATTCAGATCTTCAAGTTATAATTTGCAATAATAATTAGAAGCTATCAATTTTAAGTTCTGTATTTGACTATTACAAGTTCAGATCTTCAAATTATTTTTTGCAATCTTAGTTTGTATTTAACAATTCGAAGTTCTGTATTTACTTATTACAAGTTCAGATCTTCAAGTTATAATTTGAAATAATAATTTATATTTAACAAATCTAAGTTCTGTAATTCACTATTACAAGTTCAGATCTTCAAATTATAATTTGCACTAATAATTTGTATTTAACAATTCGAAGTTCTGTATTTGACTATTATAAGTTCAGATCTTCAAATTATTATTTGCAATCTTAGTTTGAATTTAACAAATCTAAGTTCTGTAATTCACTATTACAAGTTCAGATCTTCAAGTTATAATTTGCACTAATAATTTGTATTTAACAATTCAAAGTTCTGTATTTGACTATTCCAAGTTCAGATCTTCAAATTTTATTTGCAATCTTAGTTTGAATTTAACAATTCGAAGTTCTGTATTTACCTACGACAAGTTCAGATCTTCAAGTTATAATTTGCAATCATAATTTGAAGTTATCAGTTTTAAAGTCTGTATTTGACAATTACAAGTTCAGATCTTCAAGTTATAATTTGCACTATTAATTTGTATTTAACAATTCGAAGTTCTGTATTTGCCTATTACAAGTTCAGATCTTCAAATTATTATTTGCAATCTTAGTTTGAATTTAACAATTCGAAGTTCTGTATTTGACAGTTACAACTTCAGATCTTCAAGTTATAATTTGAAATAATTATTTATATTTAACAAATCTAAGTTCTGTAATTCACTATTACAAGTTCAGATCTTCAAGTTATAATTTGCAATATTAATTAGAAGCTATCAATTGTAAGTTCTGTATTTGACAATTACAAGTTCAGATCTTCAAGTTATAATTTGCACTAATAATTTGTATTTAACAATTCGAAGTTCTGTATTTGACTATTCCAAGTTCAGATCTTCAAATTTTATTTGCAAAGTTAGTTTGAATTTAACAATTCGAAGTTCTGTATTTAACTACTACAAGTTCAGATCTGCAAGTTATAATTTGCACTAATAATTTGTATTTAAGAATTCGAACTTATGTATTTGACTATTACAAGTTCAGATCTTCAAATTATTATTTGCAATCTTAGTTTGAATTTAACAACTCGAAGTTCGGTATGTAACTACTACAGGTTCAGATCTTCAAGTTATAATTTGCACTAATAATTTGAATTTAACAATTCGAAGTTCTGTATTTGACTATTACAAGTTCAGATCTTCAAATTATTATTTGCAATCTTAGTTTGAATTTAACAATTCGAAGTTTTGCATTTACATACTACAAGTTCAGATCTTCAAGTTATAATTTGCAATCATAAATTGAATTTATCAATTCTAAGTTCTGTATTTACATACTACAAGTTCAGATCTTCAAGTTATAATTTGCAATCATAATTTGAATATATCAATTCTAAGTTCTGTATTTGACAGTTACAAGTTCAGATCTTCAAGTTATAATTTGAAATAATAATTAGTATTTAACAAAGCTAAGTTCTGTAATTCACTATTACAAGTTCAGATCTTCAAGTTATAATTAGCACTAATAATTTGTATTTAACAATTCGAAGGTCTTTATTTGACTATTACAAGTTCAGATCTTCAAATTATTATTTGCAATCTTAGTTTGAATTTAAAAATTCGAAGTTCTGTATTTGACAGTTACAAGTTCAGATCTTCAAGTTATAATTTGAAATAATAATTAGTATTTAACAAAGCTAAGTTCTGTAATTCACTATTACAAATTCAGATCTTCAAGTTATAATTTGCAATAATAATTAGAAGCTATTAATTTTAAGTTCTGTATTTGACTATTACAAGTTCAGATCTTCAAGTTATAATTTGCAATAATAATTAGAAGCTATCAATTTTAAGTTCTGTATTTGACAATTACAAGTTCAGATCTTCAAGTTATAATTTGCACTAATAATTTGTATTTAACAATTCGAAGTTCTGTATTTGACTATTACAAGTTCAGATCTTCAAATTATTATTTGTAATCTTAGTTTGAATTTAACAATTCGAAGTTCTGTATTTACTTACTACAAGTTCAGATCTTCAAGTTATAATTAGCACTAATAATTTGTATTTAACAATTCGAAGGTCTTTATTTGACTATTACAAGTTCAGATCTTCAAAATATTATTAGCAATCTTAGTTTGAATTTAACAATTCGAAGTTCTGTATTTGACAGTTACAAGTTCAGATCTTCAAGTTATAATTTGAAATAATAATTAGTATTTAACAAAGCTAAGTTCTGTAATTCACTATTACACATTCAGATCTTCAAGTTATAATTTGCAATAATAATTAGAAGCTATCAATTTTAAGTTCAGTATTTGACTATTACAAGTTCAGTTCTTCAAATTATTTTTTGCAATCTTAGTTTGTATTTAACAATTCGAAGTTCTGTATTTACTTATTACAAGTTCAGATCTTCAAGTTATAATTAGAAATAATAATTTATATTTAACAAATCTAAGTTCTGTAATTCACTATTACAAGTTCAGATCTTTAAATTATAATTTGCACTAATAATTTGTATTTAACAATTCGAAGTTCTGTATTTGACTATTATAAGTTCAGATCTTCAAATTATTATTTGCAATCTTAGTTTGAATTTAACAAATCTAAGTTCTGTAATTCACTATTACAAGTTCAGATCTTCAAGTTATAATTTGCACTAATAATTTGTATTTAACAATTCAAAGTTCTGTATTTGACTATTCCAAGTTCAAATCTTCAAATTTTATTTGCAATCTTAGTTTGAATTTAACAATTCGAAGTTCTGTATTTACCTACGACAAGTTCAGATTTTCAAGTTATAATTTGCAATCATAATTTGAAGTTATCAGTTTTAAAGTCTGTATTTGACAATTACAAGTTCAGATCTTCAAGTTATAATTTGCACTATTAATTTGTATTTAACAATTCGAAGTTCTGTATTTGCCTATTACAAGTTCAGATCTTCAAATTATTATTTGCAATCTTAGTTTGAATTTAACAATTCGAAGTTCTGTATTTGACAGTTACAACTTCAGATCTTCAAGTTATAATTTGAAATAATTATTTATATTTAACAAATCTAAGTTCTGTAATTCACTATTACAAGTTCAGATCTTCAAGTTATAATTTGCAATATTAATTAGAAGCTATCAATTGTAAGTTCTGTATTTGACAATTACAAGTTCAGATCTCCAAGTTATAATTTGCACTAATAATTTGTATTTAACAATTCGAAGTTCTGTATTTGACTATTCCAAGTTCAGATCTTCAAATTTTATTTGCAAAGTTAGTTTGAATTTAACAATTCGAAGTTCTGTATTTAACTACTACAAGTTCAGATCTGCAAGTTATAATTTGCACTAATAATTTGTATTTGAGAATTCGAACTTATGTATTTGACTATTACAAGTTCAGATCTTCAAATTATTATTTGCAATCTTAGTTTGAATTTAACAACTCGAAGTTCGGTATGTAACTACTACAGGTTCAGATCTTCAAGTTATAATTTGCACTAATAATTTGAATTTAACAATTCGAAGTTCTGTATTTGACTATTACAAGTTCAGATCTTCAAATTATTATTTGCAATCTTAGTTTGAATTTAACAATTCGAAGTTTTGCATTTACATACTACAAGTTCAGATCTTCAAGTTATAATTTGCAATCATAAATTGAATTTATCAATTCTAAGTTCTGTATTTACATACTACAAGTTCAGATCTTCAAGTTATAATTTGCAATCATAATTTGAATATATCAATTCTAAGTTCTGTATTTGACAGTTACAAGTTCAGATCTTCAAGTTATTATTTGAAATAATAATTAGTATTTAACAAATCTAAGTTCTGTAATTCACTATTACTAGTTCAGATCTTCAAGTTATAATTTGCAATAATAATTAGAAGCTATCTATTTTATGTTCTGTATTTGACAATTACAAGTTCAGATCTACAAGTTATAATTTGCAATAATAATTAGAAGCTATCAATTTTAAGTTCTGTATTTGACAATTACAAGTTCAGATCTTCAAGTTATAATTTGCACTAATAATTTGTATTTAACAATTCGAAGTTCTGTATTTGATTATTACAAGTTCAGATCTTCAAATTATTATTTGCAATCTTAGTTTGAATTTAACAATTCGAAGTTCTGTAATTCACTATTACTAGTTCAGATCTTCAAGTTATAATTTGCAATAATAATTAGAAGCTATCAATTTTAAGTTCTGTATTTGACAATTACAAGTTCAGATCTTCAAGTTATAATTTGCAATAATAATTAGAAGCTATCAATTTTAAGTTCTGTATTTGACTATTACAAGTTCAGATCTTCAAATTATTATTTGCAATCTTAGTTTGTATTTAACAATTCGAAGTTCTGTATTTACTTATTACAAGTTCAGAACTTCAAGTTATAATTTGAAATAATAATTTATATTTTACTAATCTAAGTTCTGTAATTCACTATTACAAGTTCAGATCTTCAAATTATAATTTGCACTAATAATTTGTATTTAACAATTCGAAGTGCTGTATTTACCTACGACAAGTTCAGATCTTCAAGTTATAATTTGCAATCATAATTTGAAGTTATCAATTTTAAAGTCTGTATTTGACAATTACAAGTTCAGATCTTCAAGTTAAAATTTGCACTAATAATTTGTATTTAACAATTCGAAGTTCTGTATTTGACTATTACAAGTTCAGATCTTCAAATTATTATTTGCAATCTTAGTTTGAATTTAACAAATCTAAGTTCTGTAATTCACTATTACAAGTTCAGATCTTCAAGTTATAATTTGCACTAATAATTTGTATTTAACAATTCGAAGTTCTGTATTTGACTATTCCAAGTTCAGATCTTCAAATTTTATTTGCAATCTTAGTTTGAATTTAACAATTCGAAGTTCTGTATTTACCTACGACAAGTTCAGATCTTCAAGTTATAATTTGCAATCATAATTTGAAGTTATCAATTTTAAAGTCTGTATTTGACAATTACAAGTTCAGATCTTCAAGTTATAATTTGCACTATTAATTTGTATTTAACAATTCGAAGTTCTGTATTTGCCTATTACAAGTTCAGATCTTCAAATTATTATTTGCAATCTTAGTTTGAATTTAACAATTCGAAGTTCTGTATTTGACAGTTACAAGTTCAGATCTTCAAGTTATAATTTGAAATAATTATTTATATTTAACAAATCTAAGTTCTGTAATTCACTATTACAAGTTCAGATTTTCAAGTTATAATTTGAAATAATAATTAGTATTTAACAAATCTAAGTTCTGTAATTCACTATTACTAGTTCAGATCTTCAAGTTATAATTTGCAATAATAATTAGAAGCTATCAATTTTAAGTTCTGTATTTGACAATTACAAGTTCAGATCTTCAAGTTATAATTTGCACTATTAATTTGTATTTAACAATTCGAAGTTCTGTATTTGCCTATTACAAGTTCAGATCTTCAAATTATTATTTGCAATCTTAGTTTGAATTTAACAATTCGAAGTTCTGTACTTGACTATTACAAGTTCAGATCTTCAAATTATTATTTGTAATCTTAGTTTGAATTTAACAATTAGAAGTTCTGTATTTACTTACTACAAGTTCAGATCTTCAAGTTATAATTAGCACTAATAATTTGTATTTAACAATTCGAAGGTCTTTATTTGACTATTACAAGTTCAGATCTTCAAATTATTATTTGCAATCTTAGTTTGAATTTAACAATTCGAAGTTCTGTATTTGACAGTTACAAGTTCAGATCTTCAAGTTATAATTTGCAATCATAATTTGAATATATCAATTCTAAGTTCTGTATTTGACAGTTACAAGTTCAGATCTTCAAGTTATTATTTGAAATAATAATTAGTATTTAACAAATCTAAGTTCTGTAATTCACTATTACTAGTTCAGATCTTCAAGTTATAATTTGCAATAATAATTAGAAGCTATCAATTTTATGTTCTGTATTTGACTATTACAAGTTCAGATCTTCAAATTATTATTTGCAATCTTAGTTTGAATTTAACAATTCGAAGTTCTGTAATTCACTATTACTAGTTCAGATCTTCAAGTTATAATTTGCAATAATAATTAGAAGCTATCAATTTTAAGTTCTGTATTTGACAGTTACAAGTTCAGATCTTCAAGTTATAATTTGAAATAATAATTAGTATTTAACAAAGCTAAGTTCTGTAATTCACTATTACAAATTCAGATCTTCAAGTTATAATTTGCAATAATAATTAGAAGCTATCAATTTTAAGTTCTGTATTTGACTATTACAAGTTCAGATCTTCAAATTATTTTTTGCAATCTTAGTTTGTATTTAACAATTCGAAGTTCTGTATTTACTTATTACAAGTTCAGATCTTCAAGTTATAATTTGAAATAATAATTTATATTTAACAAATCTAAGTTCTGTAATTCACTATTACAAGTTCAGATCTTCAAATTATAATTTGCACTAATAATTTGTATTTAACAATTCGAAGTTCTGTATTTGACTATTATAAGTTCAGATCTTCAAATTATTATTTGCAATCTTAGTTTGAATTTAACAAATCTAAGTTCTGTAATTCACTATTACAAGTTCAGATCTTCAAGTTATAATTTGCACTAATAATTTGTATTTAACAATTCAAAGTTCTGTATTTGACTATTCCAAGTTCAGATCTTCAAATTTTATTTGCAATCTTAGTTTGAATTTAACAATTCGAAGTTCTGTATTTACCTACGACAAGTTCAGATCTTCAAGTTATAATTTGCAATCATAATTTGAAGTTATCAGTTTTAAAGTCTGTATTTGACAATTACAAGTTCAGATCTTCAAGTTATAATTTGCACTATTAATTTGTATTTAACAATTCGAAGTTCTGTATTTGCCTATTACAAGTTCAGATCTTCAAATTATTATTTGCAATCTTAGTTTGTATTTAACAATTCGAAGTTCTGTATTTACTTATTACAAGTTCAGAACTTCAAATTATAATTTGCACTAATAATTTGTATTTAACAATTCGAAGTGCTGTATTTACCTACGACAAGTTCAGATCTTCAAGTTATAATTTGCAATCATAATTTGAAGTTATCAATTTTAAAGTCTGTATTTGACAATTACAAGTTCAGATCTTCAAGTTAAAATTTGCACTAATAATTTGTATTTAACAATTCGAAGTTCTGTATTTGACTATTACAAGTTCAGATCTTCAAATTATTATTTGCAATCTTAGTTTGAATTTAACAAATCTAAGTTCTGTAATTCACTATTACAAGTTCAGATCTTCAAGTTATAATTTGCACTAATAATTTGTATTTAACAATTCGAAGTTCTGTATTTGACTATTCCAAGTTCAGATCTTCAAATTTTATTTGCAATCTTAGTTTGAATTTAACAATTCGAAGTTCTGTATTTACCTACGACAAGTTCAGATCTTCAAGTTATAATTTGCAATCATAATTTGAAGTTATCAATTTTAAAGTCTGTATTTGACAATTACAAGTTCAGATCTTCAAGTTATAATTTGCACTATTAATTTGTATTTAACAATTCGAAGTTCTGTATTTGCCTATTACAAGTTCAGATCTTCAAATTATTATTTGCAATCTTAGTTTGAATTTAACAATTCGAAGTTCTGTATTTGACAGTTACAAGTTCAGATCTTCAAGTTATAATTTGAAATAATTATTTATATTTAACAAATCTAAGTTCTGTAATTCACTATTACAAGTTCAGATTTTCAAGTTATAATTTGAAATAATAATTAGTATTTAACAAATCTAAGTTCTGTAATTCACTATTACTAGTTCAGATCTTCAAGTTATAATTTGCAATAATAATTAGAAGCTATCAATTTTAAGTTCTGTATTTGACAATTACAAGTTCAGATCTTCAAGTTATAATTTGCACTATTAATTTGTATTTAACAATTCGAAGTTCTGTATTTGCCTATTACAAGTTCAGATCTTCAAATTATTATTTGCAATCTTAGTTTGAATTTAACAATTCGAAGTTCTGTACTTGACTATTACAAGTTCAGATCTTCAAATTATTATTTGTAATCTTAGTTTGAATTTAACAATTAGAAGTTCTGTATTTACTTACTACAAGTTCAGATCTTCAAGTTATAATTAGCACTAATAATTTGTATTTAACAATTCGAAGGTCTTTATTTGACTATTACAAGTTCAGATCTTCAAATTATTATTTGCAATCTTAGTTTGAATTTAACAATTCGAAGTTCTGTATTTGACAGTTACAAGTTCAGATCTTCAAGTTATAATTTGCAATCATAATTTGAATATATCAATTCTAAGTTCTGTATTTGACAGTTACAAGTTCAGATCTTCAAGTTATTATTTGAAATAATAATTAGTATTTAACAAATCTAAGTTCTGTAATTCACTATTACTAGTTCAGATCTTCAAGTTATAATTTGCAATAATAATTAGAAGCTATCAATTTTATGTTCTGTATTTGACTATTACAAGTTCAGATCTTCAAATTATTATTTGCAATCTTAGTTTGAATTTAACAATTCGAAGTTCTGTAATTCACTATTACTAGTTCAGATCTTCAAGTTATAATTTGCAATAATAATTAGAAGCTATCAATTTTAAGTTCTGTATTTGACAGTTACAAGTTCAGATCTTCAAGTTATAATTTGAAATAATAATTAGTATTTAACAAAGCTAAGTTCTGTAATTCACTATTACAAATTCAGATCTTCAAGTTATAATTTGCAATAATAATTAGAAGCTATCAATTTTAAGTTCTGTATTTGACTATTACAAGTTCAGATCTTCAAATTATTTTTTGCAATCTTAGTTTGTATTTAACAATTCGAAGTTCTGTATTTACTTATTACAAGTTCAGATCTTCAAGTTATAATTTGAAATAATAATTTATATTTAACAAATCTAAGTTCTGTAATTCACTATTACAAGTTCAGATCTTCAAATTATAATTTGCACTAATAATTTGTATTTAACAATTCGAAGTTCTGTATTTGACTATTATAAGTTCAGATCTTCAAATTATTATTTGCAATCTTAGTTTGAATTTAACAAATCTAAGTTCTGTAATTCACTATTACAAGTTCAGATCTTCAAGTTATAATTTGCACTAATAATTTGTATTTAACAATTCAAAGTTCTGTATTTGACTATTCCAAGTTCAGATCTTCAAATTTTATTTGCAATCTTAGTTTGAATTTAACAATTCGAAGTTCTGTATTTACCTACGACAAGTTCAGATCTTCAAGTTATAATTTGCAATCATAATTTGAAGTTATCAGTTTTAAAGTCTGTATTTGACAATTACAAGTTCAGATCTTCAAGTTATAATTTGCACTATTAATTTGTATTTAACAATTCGAAGTTCTGTATTTGCCTATTACAAGTTCAGATCTTCAAATTATTATTTGCAATCTTAGTTTGAATTTAACAATTCGAAGTTCTGTATTTGACAGTTACAACTTCAGATCTTCAAGTTATAATTTGAAATAATTATTTATATTTAACAAATCTAAGTTCTGTAATTCACTATTACAAGTTCAGATCTTCAAGTTATAATTTGCAATATTAATTAGAAGCTATCAATTGTAAGTTCTGTATTTGACAATTACAAGTTCAGATCTTCAAGTTATAATTTGCACTAATAATTTGTATTTAACAATTCGAAGTTCTGTATTTGACTATTCCAAGTTCAGATCTTCAAATTTTATTTGCAAAGTTAGTTTGAATTTAACAATTCGAAGTTCTGTATTTAACTACTACAAGTTCAGATCTGCAAGTTATAATTTGCACTAATAATTTGTATTTAAGAATTCGAACTTATGTATTTGACTATTACAAGTTCAGATCTTCAAATTATTATTTGCAATCTTAGTTTGAATTTAACAACTCGAAGTTCGGTATGTAACTACTACAGGTTCAGATCTTCAAGTTATAATTTGCACTAATAATTTGAATTTAACAATTCGAAGTTCTGTATTTGACTATTACAAGTTCAGATCTTCAAATTATTATTTGCAATCTTAGTTTGAATTTAACAATTCGAAGTTTTGCATTTACATACTACAAGTTCAGATCTTCAAGTTATAATTTGCAATCATAAATTGAATTTATCAATTCTAAGTTCTGTATTTACATACTACAAGTTCAGATCTTCAAGTTATAATTTGCAATCATAATTTGAATATATCAATTCTAAGTTCTGTATTTGACAGTTACAAGTTCAGATCTTCAAGTTATAATTTGAAATAATAATTAGTATTTAACAAAGCTAAGTTCTGTAATTCACTATTACAAGTTCAGATCTTCAAGTTATAATTAGCACTAATAATTTGTATTTAACAATTCGAAGGTCTTTATTTGACTATTACAAGTTCAGATCTTCAAATTATTATTTGCAATCTTAGTTTGAATTTAAAAATTCGAAGTTCTGTATTTGACAGTTACAAGTTCAGATCTTCAAGTTATAATTTGAAATAATAATTAGTATTTAACAAAGCTAAGTTCTGTAATTCACTATTACAAATTCAGATCTTCAAGTTATAATTTGCAATAATAATTAGAAGCTATTAATTTTAAGTTCTGTATTTGACTATTACAAGTTCAGATCTTCAAGTTATAATTTGCAATAATAATTAGAAGCTATCAATTTTAAGTTCTGTATTTGACAATTACAAGTTCAGATCTTCAAGTTATAATTTGCACTAATAATTTGTATTTAACAATTCGAAGTTCTGTATTTGACTATTACAAGTTCAGATCTTCAAATTATTATTTGTAATCTTAGTTTGAATTTAACAATTCGAAGTTCTGTATTTACTTACTACAAGTTCAGATCTTCAAGTTATAATTAGCACTAATAATTTGTATTTAACAATTCGAAGGTCTTTATTTGACTATTACAAGTTCAGATCTTCAAAATATTATTAGCAATCTTAGTTTGAATTTAACAATTCGAAGTTCTGTATTTGACAGTTACAAGTTCAGATCTTCAAGTTATAATTTGAAATAATAATTAGTATTTAACAAAGCTAAGTTCTGTAATTCACTATTACACATTCAGATCTTCAAGTTATAATTTGCAATAATAATTAGAAGCTATCAATTTTAAGTTCAGTATTTGACTATTACAAGTTCAGTTCTTCAAATTATTTTTTGCAATCTTAGTTTGTATTTAACAATTCGAAGTTCTGTATTTACTTATTACAAGTTCAGATCTTCAAGTTATAATTAGAAATAATAATTTATATTTAACAAATCTAAGTTCTGTAATTCACTATTACAAGTTCAGATCTTTAAATTATAATTTGCACTAATAATTTGTATTTAACAATTCGAAGTTCTGTATTTGACTATTATAAGTTCAGATCTTCAAATTATTATTTGCAATCTTAGTTTGAATTTAACAAATCTAAGTTCTGTAATTCACTATTACAAGTTCAGATCTTCAAGTTATAATTTGCACTAATAATTTGTATTTAACAATTCAAAGTTCTGTATTTGACTATTCCAAGTTCAAATCTTCAAATTTTATTTGCAATCTTAGTTTGAATTTAACAATTCGAAGTTCTGTATTTACCTACGACAAGTTCAGATTTTCAAGTTATAATTTGCAATCATAATTTGAAGTTATCAGTTTTAAAGTCTGTATTTGACAATTACAAGTTCAGATCTTCAAGTTATAATTTGCACTATTAATTTGTATTTAACAATTCGAAGTTCTGTATTTGCCTATTACAAGTTCAGATCTTCAAATTATTATTTGCAATCTTAGTTTGAATTTAACAATTCGAAGTTCTGTATTTGACAGTTACAACTTCAGATCTTCAAGTTATAATTTGAAATAATTATTTATATTTAACAAATCTAAGTTCTGTAATTCACTATTACAAGTTCAGATCTTCAAGTTATAATTTGCAATATTAATTAGAAGCTATCAATTGTAAGTTCTGTATTTGACAATTACAAGTTCAGATCTCCAAGTTATAATTTGCACTAATAATTTGTATTTAACAATTCGAAGTTCTGTATTTGACTATTCCAAGTTCAGATCTTCAAATTTTATTTGCAAAGTTAGTTTGAATTTAACAATTCGAAGTTCTGTATTTAACTACTACAAGTTCAGATCTGCAAGTTATAATTTGCACTAATAATTTGTATTTGAGAATTCGAACTTATGTATTTGACTATTACAAGTTCAGATCTTCAAATTATTATTTGCAATCTTAGTTTGAATTTAACAACTCGAAGTTCGGTATGTAACTACTACAGGTTCAGATCTTCAAGTTATAATTTGCACTAATAATTTGAATTTAACAATTCGAAGTTCTGTATTTGACTATTACAAGTTCAGATCTTCAAATTATTATTTGCAATCTTAGTTTGAATTTAACAATTCGAAGTTTTGCATTTACATACTACAAGTTCAGATCTTCAAGTTATAATTTGCAATCATAAATTGAATTTATCAATTCTAAGTTCTGTATTTACATACTACAAGTTCAGATCTTCAAGTTATAATTTGCAATCATAATTTGAATATATCAATTCTAAGTTCTGTATTTGACAGTTACAAGTTCAGATCTTCAAGTTATTATTTGAAATAATAATTAGTATTTAACAAATCTAAGTTCTGTAATTCACTATTACTAGTTCAGATCTTCAAGTTATAATTTGCAATAATAATTAGAAGCTATCTATTTTATGTTCTGTATTTGACAATTACAAGTTCAGATCTACAAGTTATAATTTGCAATAATAATTAGAAGCTATCAATTTTAAGTTCTGTATTTGACAATTACAAGTTCAGATCTTCAAGTTATAATTTGCACTAATAATTTGTATTTAACAATTCGAAGTTCTGTATTTGACTATTACAAGTTCAGATCTTCAAATTATTATTTGCAATCTTAGTTTGAATTTAACAATTCGAAGTTCTGTAATTCACTATTACTAGTTCAGATCTTCAAGTTATAATTTGCAATAATAATTAGAAGCTATCAATTTTAAGTTCTGTATTTGACAATTACAAGTTCAGATCTTCAAGTTATAATTTGCAATAATAATTAGAAGCTATCAATTTTAAGTTCTGTATTTGACTATTACAAGTTCAGATCTTCAAATTATTATTTGCAATCTTAGTTTGTATTTAACAATTCGAAGTTCTGTATTTACTTATTACAAGTTCAGAACTTCAAGTTATAATTTGAAATAATAATTTATATTTTACTAATCTAAGTTCTGTAATTCACTATTACAAGTTCAGATCTTCAAATTATAATTTGCACTAATAATTTGTATTTAACAATTCGAAGTGCTGTATTTACCTACGACAAGTTCAGATCTTCAAGTTATAATTTGCAATCATAATTTGAAGTTATCAATTTTAAAGTCTGTATTTGACAATTACAAGTTCAGATCTTCAAGTTAAAATTTGCACTAATAATTTGTATTTAACAATTCGAAGGTCTTTATTTGACTATTACAAGTTCAGATCTTCAAATTATTATTTGCAATCTTAGTTTGAATTTAACAATTCGAAGTTCTGTATTTGACAGTTACAAGTTCAGATCTTCAAGTTATAATTTGCAATCATAATTTGAATATATCAATTCTAAGTTCTGTATTTGACAGTTACAAGTTCAGATCTTCAAGTTATTATTTGAAATAATAATTAGTATTTAACAAATCTAAGTTCTGTAATTCACTATTACTAGTTCAGATCTTCAAGTTATAATTTGCAATAATAATTAGAAGCTATCAATTTTATGTTCTGTATTTGACTATTACAAGTTCAGATCTTCAAATTATTATTTGCAATCTTAGTTTGAATTTAACAATTCGAAGTTCTGTAATTCACTATTACTAGTTCAGATCTTCAAGTTATAATTTGCAATAATAATTAGAAGCTATCAATTTTAAGTTCTGTATTTGACAGTTACAAGTTCAGATCTTCAAGTTATAATTTGAAATAATAATTAGTATTTAACAAAGCTAAGTTCTGTAATTCACTATTACAAATTCAGATCTTCAAGTTATAATTTGCAATAATAATTAGAAGCTATCAATTTTAAGTTCTGTATTTGACTATTACAAGTTCAGATCTTCAAATTATTTTTTGCAATCTTAGTTTGTATTTAACAATTCGAAGTTCTGTATTTACTTATTACAAGTTCAGATCTTCAAGTTATAATTTGAAATAATAATTTATATTTAACAAATCTAAGTTCTGTAATTCACTATTACAAGTTCAGATCTTCAAATTATAATTTGCACTAATAATTTGTATTTAACAATTCGAAGTTCTGTATTTGACTATTATAAGTTCAGATCTTCAAATTATTATTTGCAATCTTAGTTTGAATTTAACAAATCTAAGTTCTGTAATTCACTATTACAAGTTCAGATCTTCAAGTTATAATTTGCACTAATAATTTGTATTTAACAATTCAAAGTTCTGTATTTGACTATTCCAAGTTCAGATCTTCAAATTTTATTTGCAATCTTAGTTTGAATTTAACAATTCGAAGTTCTGTATTTACCTACGACAAGTTCAGATCTTCAAGTTATAATTTGCAATCATAATTTGAAGTTATCAGTTTTAAAGTCTGTATTTGACAATTACAAGTTCAGATCTTCAAGTTATAATTTGCACTATTAATTTGTATTTAACAATTCGAAGTTCTGTATTTGCCTATTACAAGTTCAGATCTTCAAATTATTATTTGCAATCTTAGTTTGAATTTAACAATTCGAAGTTCTGTATTTGACAGTTACAACTTCAGATCTTCAAGTTATAATTTGAAATAATTATTTATATTTAACAAATCTAAGTTCTGTAATTCACTATTACAAGTTCAGATCTTCAAGTTATAATTTGCAATATTAATTAGAAGCTATCAATTGTAAGTTCTGTATTTGACAATTACAAGTTCAGATCTTCAAGTTATAATTTGCACTAATAATTTGTATTTAACAATTCGAAGTTCTGTATTTGACTATTCCAAGTTCAGATCTTCAAATTTTATTTGCAAAGTTAGTTTGAATTTAACAATTCGAAGTTCTGTATTTAACTACTACAAGTTCAGATCTGCAAGTTATAATTTGCACTAATAATTTGTATTTAAGAATTCGAACTTATGTATTTGACTATTACAAGTTCAGATCTTCAAATTATTATTTGCAATCTTAGTTTGAATTTAACAACTCGAAGTTCGGTATGTAACTACTACAGGTTCAGATCTTCAAGTTATAATTTGCACTAATAATTTGAATTTAACAATTCGAAGTTCTGTATTTGACTATTACAAGTTCAGATCTTCAAATTATTATTTGCAATCTTAGTTTGAATTTAACAATTCGAAGTTTTGCATTTACATACTACAAGTTCAGATCTTCAAGTTATAATTTGCAATCATAAATTGAATTTATCAATTCTAAGTTCTGTATTTACATACTACAAGTTCAGATCTTCAAGTTATAATTTGCAATCATAATTTGAATATATCAATTCTAAGTTCTGTATTTGACAGTTACAAGTTCAGATCTTCAAGTTATAATTTGAAATAATAATTAGTATTTAACAAAGCTAAGTTCTGTAATTCACTATTACAAGTTCAGATCTTCAAGTTATAATTAGCACTAATAATTTGTATTTAACAATTCGAAGGTCTTTATTTGACTATTACAAGTTCAGATCTTCAAATTATTATTTGCAATCTTAGTTTGAATTTAAAAATTCGAAGTTCTGTATTTGACAGTTACAAGTTCAGATCTTCAAGTTATAATTTGAAATAATAATTAGTATTTAACAAAGCTAAGTTCTGTAATTCACTATTACAAATTCAGATCTTCAAGTTATAATTTGCAATAATAATTAGAAGCTATTAATTTTAAGTTCTGTATTTGACTATTACAAGTTCAGATCTTCAAGTTATAATTTGCAATAATAATTAGAAGCTATCAATTTTAAGTTCTGTATTTGACAATTACAAGTTCAGATCTTCAAGTTATAATTTGCACTAATAATTTGTATTTAACAATTCGAAGTTCTGTATTTGACTATTACAAGTTCAGATCTTCAAATTATTATTTGTAATCTTAGTTTGAATTTAACAATTCGAAGTTCTGTATTTACTTACTACAAGTTCAGATCTTCAAGTTATAATTAGCACTAATAATTTGTATTTAACAATTCGAAGGTCTTTATTTGACTATTACAAGTTCAGATCTTCAAAATATTATTAGCAATCTTAGTTTGAATTTAACAATTCGAAGTTCTGTATTTGACAGTTACAAGTTCAGATCTTCAAGTTATAATTTGAAATAATAATTAGTATTTAACAAAGCTAAGTTCTGTAATTCACTATTACACATTCAGATCTTCAAGTTATAATTTGCAATAATAATTAGAAGCTATCAATTTTAAGTTCAGTATTTGACTATTACAAGTTCAGTTCTTCAAATTATTTTTTGCAATCTTAGTTTGTATTTAACAATTCGAAGTTCTGTATTTACTTATTACAAGTTCAGATCTTCAAGTTATAATTAGAAATAATAATTTATATTTAACAAATCTAAGTTCTGTAATTCACTATTACAAGTTCAGATCTTTAAATTATAATTTGCACTAATAATTTGTATTTAACAATTCGAAGTTCTGTATTTGACTATTATAAGTTCAGATCTTCAAATTATTATTTGCAATCTTAGTTTGAATTTAACAAATCTAAGTTCTGTAATTCACTATTACAAGTTCAGATCTTCAAGTTATAATTTGCACTAATAATTTGTATTTAACAATTCAAAGTTCTGTATTTGACTATTCCAAGTTCAAATCTTCAAATTTTATTTGCAATCTTAGTTTGAATTTAACAATTCGAAGTTCTGTATTTACCTACGACAAGTTCAGATTTTCAAGTTATAATTTGCAATCATAATTTGAAGTTATCAGTTTTAAAGTCTGTATTTGACAATTACAAGTTCAGATCTTCAAGTTATAATTTGCACTATTAATTTGTATTTAACAATTCGAAGTTCTGTATTTGCCTATTACAAGTTCAGATCTTCAAATTATTATTTGCAATCTTAGTTTGAATTTAACAATTCGAAGTTCTGTATTTGACAGTTACAACTTCAGATCTTCAAGTTATAATTTGAAATAATTATTTATATTTAACAAATCTAAGTTCTGTAATTCACTATTACAAGTTCAGATCTTCAAGTTATAATTTGCAATATTAATTAGAAGCTATCAATTGTAAGTTCTGTATTTGACAATTACAAGTTCAGATCTCCAAGTTATAATTTGCACTAATAATTTGTATTTAACAATTCGAAGTTCTGTATTTGACTATTCCAAGTTCAGATCTTCAAATTTTATTTGCAAAGTTAGTTTGAATTTAACAATTCGAAGTTCTGTATTTAACTACTACAAGTTCAGATCTGCAAGTTATAATTTGCACTAATAATTTGTATTTGAGAATTCGAACTTATGTATTTGACTATTACAAGTTCAGATCTTCAAATTATTATTTGCAATCTTAGTTTGAATTTAACAACTCGAAGTTCGGTATGTAACTACTACAGGTTCAGATCTTCAAGTTATAATTTGCACTAATAATTTGAATTTAACAATTCGAAGTTCTGTATTTGACTATTACAAGTTCAGATCTTCAAATTATTATTTGCAATCTTAGTTTGAATTTAACAATTCGAAGTTTTGCATTTACATACTACAAGTTCAGATCTTCAAGTTATAATTTGCAATCATAAATTGAATTTATCAATTCTAAGTTCTGTATTTACATACTACAAGTTCAGATCTTCAAGTTATAATTTGCAATCATAATTTGAATATATCAATTCTAAGTTCTGTATTTGACAGTTACAAGTTCAGATCTTCAAGTTATTATTTGAAATAATAATTAGTATTTAACAAATCTAAGTTCTGTAATTCACTATTACTAGTTCAGATCTTCAAGTTATAATTTGCAATAATAATTAGAAGCTATCTATTTTATGTTCTGTATTTGACAATTACAAGTTCAGATCTACAAGTTATAATTTGCAATAATAATTAGAAGCTATCAATTTTAAGTTCTGTATTTGACAATTACAAGTTCAGATCTTCAAGTTATAATTTGCACTAATAATTTGTATTTAACAATTCGAAGTTCTGTATTTGACTATTACAAGTTCAGATCTTCAAATTATTATTTGCAATCTTAGTTTGAATTTAACAATTCGAAGTTCTGTAATTCACTATTACTAGTTCAGATCTTCAAGTTATAATTTGCAATAATAATTAGAAGCTATCAATTTTAAGTTCTGTATTTGACAATTACAAGTTCAGATCTTCAAGTTATAATTTGCAATAATAATTAGAAGCTATCAATTTTAAGTTCTGTATTTGACTATTACAAGTTCAGATCTTCAAATTATTATTTGCAATCTTAGTTTGTATTTAACAATTCGAAGTTCTGTATTTACTTATTACAAGTTCAGAACTTCAAGTTATAATTTGAAATAATAATTTATATTTTACTAATCTAAGTTCTGTAATTCACTATTACAAGTTCAGATCTTCAAATTATAATTTGCACTAATAATTTGTATTTAACAATTCGAAGTGCTGTATTTACCTACGACAAGTTCAGATCTTCAAGTTATAATTTGCAATCATAATTTGAAGTTATCAATTTTAAAGTCTGTATTTGACAATTACAAGTTCAGATCTTCAAGTTAAAATTTGCACTAATAATTTGTATTTAACAATTCGAAGTTCTGTATTTGACTATTACAAGTTCAGATCTTCAAATTATTATTTGCAATCTTAGTTTGAATTTAACAAATCTAAGTTCTGTAATTCACTATTACAAGTTCAGATCTTCAAGTTATAATTTGCACTAATAATTTGTATTTAACAATTCGAAGTTCTGTATTTGACTATTCCAAGTTCAGATCTTCAAATTTTATTTGCAATCTTAGTTTGAATTTAACAATTCGAAGTTCTGTATTTACCTACGACAAGTTCAGATCTTCAAGTTATAATTTGCAATCATAATTTGAAGTTATCAATTTTAAAGTCTGTATTTGACAATTACAAGTTCAGATCTTCAAGTTATAATTTGCACTATTAATTTGTATTTAACAATTCGAAGTTCTGTATTTGCCTATTACAAGTTCAGATCTTCAAATTATTATTTGCAATCTTAGTTTGAATTTAACAATTCGAAGTTCTGTATTTGACAGTTACAAGTTCAGATCTTCAAGTTATAATTTGAAATAATTATTTATATTTAACAAATCTAAGTTCTGTAATTCACTATTACAAGTTCAGATTTTCAAGTTATAATTTGAAATAATAATTAGTATTTAACAAATCTAAGTTCAGTAATTCACTATTACTAGTTCAGATCTTCAAGTTATAATTTGCAATAATAATTAGAAGCTATCAATTTTAAGTTCTGTATTTGACAATTACAAGTTCAGATCTTCAAGTTATAATTTGCACTATTAATTTGTATTTAACAATTCGAAGTTCTGTATTTGCCTATTACAAGTTCAGATCTTCAAATTATTATTTGCAATCTTAGTTTGAATTTAACAATTCGAAGTTCTGTACTTGACTATTACAAGTTCAGATCTTCAAATTATTATTTGCAATCTTAGTTTGAATTTAACAATTCGAAGTTCTGTACTTGACTATTACAAGTTCAGATCTACAAGTTATAATTTGAAATATCAATTAGTATTTAACAAAGCTAAGTTCTGTAATTCACTATCACAAGTTCAGATCTTCAAGTTATAATTTGAAATAATAATTAGTATTTAACAAATCTAAGTTCTGTAATTCACTATTACTAGTTCAGATCTTCAAGTTATAATTTGCAATAATAATTAGAAGCTATCAATTTTAAGTTCTGTATTTGACAATTACAAGATCAGATCTTCAAGTTATAATTTGCAATAATAATTAGAAGCTATCAATTTTAAGTTCTGTATTTGACAATTACAAGTTCAGATCTTCAAGTTATAATTTGCACTAATAATTTGTATTTAACAATTCGAAGTTCTGTATTTGACTATTAAAAGTTCAGATCTTTAAATTTTTATTTGCAATCTTAGTTTGAATTTAACAAATCTAAGTTCTGTAATTCACTATTACAAGTTCAGATCTTCAAGTTATAATTTGCAATCATAATTTGAAGTTATCAATTTTAAAGTCTGTATTTGACAATTACAAGTTCAGATCTTCAAGTTATAATTTGCACTAATAATTTGTATTTAACAATTCGTAGTTCTGTATTTGACTACTACAAGTTCAGATCTTCAAGTTATAATTTGCAATAATAATTAGAAGCTATCAATTTTAAGTTCTGTATTTGACAATTACAAGTTCAGATCTTCAAATTATAATTTGCAATCTTAATTTGAATTTATTAATTCTAAGTTCTGTATTTGACAGTTACAAGTTCAGATCCTCAAGTTATAATTTGAAATAATAATTAGTATTTAACAAATCTAAGTTCTGTAATTCACTATTACTAGTTCAGATCTTCAAGTTATAATTTGCAATAATAATTAGAAGCTATCAATTTTAAGTTCTGTATTTGACAATTACAAGTTCAGATCTACAAGTTATAATTTGAAATAATAGTTTATATTTAACAAATCTAAGTTCTGTAATTCACTATTACAAGTTCAGATCTTCAAATTATAATTTGCTCTAATAATTTGTATTTAACAATTCGAAGTTCTGCATTTACCTACGACAAGTTCAGATCTTCAAGTTATAAATTGCAATCATAATTTGAAGTTATCAATTTTAAAGTCTGTATTTGACAATTACAAGTTCAAATCTTCTAGTTATAATTTGCACTAATAATTTGTATTTAACAATTCGAAGTTCTGTATTTGACTATTACAAGTTCAGATCTTCAAGTTATAATTTGAAATAATAATTTATATTTAACAAATCTAAGTTCTGTAATTCACTATTACAAGTTCAGATCTTCAAATTATAATTTGCACTAATAACTTGTATTTAACAATTCGAAGTTCTGTATTTGACTACTACAAGTTCAGATCTTCGAGTTATAATTTGCAATCATAATTTGAAGGTATCAATTCTAAGGTCTGTATTGGCAGTTACAAGTTCAGATCTACAAGTTATAATTTGAAATATCAATTAGTATTTAACAAAGCTAAGTTCTGTAATTCACTATCACAAGTTCAGATCTTCAAGTTATAATTTGAAATAATAATTAGTATTTAACAAATCTAAGTTCTGTAATTCACTATTACTAGTTCAGATCTTCAAGTTATAATTTGCAATAATAATTAGAAGCTATCAATTTTAAGTTCTGTATTTGACAATTACAAGATCAGATCTTCAAGTTATAATTTGCAATAATAATTAGAAGCTATCAATTTTAAGTTCTGTATTTGACAATTACAAGTTCAGATCTTCAAGTTATAATTTGCACTAATAATTTGTATTTAACAATTCGAAGTTCTGTATTTGACTATTACAAGTTCAGATCTTTAAATTTTTATTTGCAATCTTAGTTTGAATTTAACAAATCTAAGTTCTGTAATTCACTATTACAAGTTCAGATCTTCAAGTTATAATTTGCAATCATAATTTGAAGTTATCAATTTTAAAGTCTGTATTTGACAATTACAAGTTCAGATCTTCAAGTTATAATTTGCACTAATAATTTGTATTTAACAATTCGTAGTTCTGTATTTGACTACTACAAGTTCAGATCTTCGAGTTATAATTTGCAATCATAATTTGAAGTTATCAATTCTAAGGTCTGTATTTGACAGTTACAAGTTCAGATCTTCAAGTTATAATTTGAAATAATAATTAGTATTTAACAAAGCTAAGTTCTGTAATTCACTATCACAAGTTCAGATCTTCAAGTTATAATTTGAAATAATAATTAGTATTTAACAAATCCAAGTTTTGTAATTCACTATTACTAGTTCAGATCTTCAAGTTATAATTTGCAATAATAATTAGAAGCTATCAATTTTAAGTTCTGTATTTGACAATTACAAGATCAGATCTTCAAGTTATAATTTGCAATAATAATTAGAAGCTATCAATTTTAAGTTCTGTATTTGACAATTACAAGTTCAGATCTTCAAGTTATAATTTGCACTAATAATTTGTATTTAACAATTCGAAGTTCTGTATTTGACTATTACAAGTTCAGATCTTTAAATTTTTATTTGCAATCTTAGTTTGAATTTAACAAATCTAAGTTCTGTAATTCACTATTACAAGTTCAGATCTTCAAGTTATAATTTGCAATCATAATTTGAAGTTATCAATTTTAAAGTCTGTATTTGACAATTACAAGTTCAGATCTTCAAGTTATAATTTGCACTAATAATTTGTATTTAACAATTCGTAGTTCTGTATTTGACTACTACAAGTTCAGATCTTCGAGTTATAATTTGCAATCATAATTTGAAGTTATCAATTCTAAGGTCTGTATTTGACAGTTACAAGTTCAGATCTTCAAGTTATAATTTGAAATAATAATTAGTATTTAACAAAGCTAAGTTCTGTAATTCACTATCACAAGTTCAGATCTTCAAGTTATAATTTGAAATAATAATTAGTATTTAACAAATCCAAGTTTTGTAATTCACTATTACTAGTTCAGATCTTCAAGTTATAATTTGCAATAATAATTAGAAGCTATCAATTTTAACTTCTGTATTTGAGAATTACAAGTTCAGATCTTCAAGTTATAATTTGCACTGTTAATTTGTATTTAACAATACGAAGTTCTGTATTTGACTATTACAAGTTCAGATCTTCAAATTATTATTTGCAATCTTAGTTTGAATTTAACAATTCTAAGTTCTGTATTTACCTACTACAAGTTCAGATCTTCAAGTTATAATTTGAAATAATAATTTATATTTAATAAATCTAAGTTCTGTAATTCACCATTACAAGGTCAGATCTTCAAGTTATAATTTGAAATAATAATTTATATTTAATAAATCTAAGCTCTGTAATTCACCATTACAAGTTCAGATCTTCTAGTTATAATTTGAAATAATAATTAGTATTTAACAAATCTAAGTTCCGTAATTAACTATTACTAGTTCAGATCTTCAAGTTATAATTTGCAATAATAATTAGAAGCTATCAATTTTAAGTTCTGTATTTGAGAATTACAAGTTCAGATCTTCAAGTTATAATTTGCACTGTTAATTTGTATTTAACAATACGAAGTTCTGTATTTGACTATTACAAGTTCAGATCTTCAAATTATTATTTGCAATCTTAGTTTGAATTTAACAATTCTAAGTTCTGTATTTACCTACTACAAGTTCAGATCTTCAAGTTATAATTTGAAATAATAATTTATATTTAATAAATCTAAGTTCTGTAATTCACCATTACAAGTTCAGATCTTCAAGTTATAATTTGAAATAATAATTAGTATTTAACAAATCTAAGTTCTGTAATTAACTATTACTAGTTCAGATCTTCAAGTTATAATTTGCAATAATAATTAGAAGCTATCAATTTTAAGTTCTGTATTTGACAATTACAAGTTCAGATCTTCAAATTATAATTTGCAATCTTAATTTGAATTTATTAATTCTAAGTTCTGTATTTGACAGTTACAAGTTCAGATCTTCAAGTTATAATTTGAAATAATAATTAGTATTTAACAAATCTAAGTTCTGTAATTCACTATTACTAGTTCAGATCTTCAAGTTATAATTTGCAATAATAATTAGAAGCTATCAATTTTAAGTTCTGTATTTGACAATTACAAGTTCAGATCTACAAGTTATAATTTGAAATAATAGTTTATATTTAACAAATCTAAGTTCTGTAATTCACTATTACAAGTTCAGATCTTCAAATTATAATTTGCTCTAATAATTTGTATTTAACAATTCGAAGTTCTGCATTTACCTACGACAAGTTCAGATCTTCAAGTTATAAATTGCAATCATAATTTGAAGTTATCAATTTTAAAGTCTGTATTTGACAATTACAAGTTCAAATCTTCAAGTTATAATTTGCACTAATAATTTGTATTTAACAATTCGAAGTTCTGTATTTGACTATTACAAGTTCAGATCTTCAAGTTATAATTTGAAATAATAATTTATATTTAACAAATCTAAGTTCTGTAATTCACTATTACAAGTTCAGATCTTCAAATTATAATTTGCACTAATAACTTGTATTTAACAATTCGAAGTTCTGTATTTGACTACTACAAGTTCAGATCTTCGAGTTATAATTTGCAATCATAATTTGAAGGTATCAATTCTAAGGTCTGTATTGGCAGTTACAAGTTCAGATCTACAAGTTATAATTTGAAATAATAATTAGTATTTAACAAAGCTAAGTTCTGTAATTCACTATCACAAGTTCAGATCTTCAAGTTATAATTTGAAATAATAATTAGTATTTAACAAATCTAAGTTCTGTAATTAACTATTACTAGTTCAGATCTTCAAGTTATAATTTGCAATAATAATTAGAAGCTATCAATTTTAAGTTCTGTATTTGAGAATTACAAGTTCAGATCTTCAAGTTATAATTTGCACTGTTAATTTGTATTTAACAATACGAAGTTCTGTATTTGACTATTACAAGTTCAGATCTTCAAATTATTATTTGCAATCTTAGTTTGAATTTAACAATTCTAAGTTCTGTATTTACCTACTACAAGTTCAGATCTTCAAGTTATAATTTGAAAAAATAATTTATATTTAATAAATCTAAGTTCTGTAATTCACCATTACAAGTTCAGATCTTCAAGTTATAATTTGAAATAAAAATTAGTATTTAACAAATCTAAGTTCTGTAATTAACTATTACTAGTTCAGATCTTCAAGTTATAATTTGCAATAATAATTAGAAGCTATCAATTTTAAGTTCTGTAATTCACCATTACAAGTTCAGATCTTCTAGTTATAATTTGAAATAATAATTAGTATTTAACAAATCTAAGTTCTGTAATTAACTATTACTAGTTCAGATCTTCAAGTTATAATTTGCAATAATAATTAGAAGCTATCAATTTTAAGTTCTGTATTTGAGAATTACAAGTTCAGATCTTCAAGTTATAATTTGCACTGTTAATTTGTATTTAACAATACGAAGTTCTGTATTTGACTATTACAAGTTCAGATCTTCAAATTATTATTTGCAATCTTAGTTTGAATTTAACAATTCTAAGTTCTGTATTTACCTACTACAAGTTCAGATCTTCAAGTTATAATTTGAAATAATAATTTATATTTAACAAATCTAAGTTCTGTAATTCACCATTACAAGTTCAGATCTTCAAGTTATAATTTGAAATAATAATTGGTATTTAACAAATCTAAGTTCTGTAATTAACTATTACTAGTTCAGATCTTCAAGTTATAATTTGCAATAATAATTAGAAGCTATCAATTTTAAGTTCTGTATTTGACAATTGCTAGTTCAGATCTTCAAGTTATAATTTGCAATCTTAATTTGAATTTATCAATTCTAAGTTCTGTATTTGACAGTTACAAGTTCAGATCTTCAAGTTATAATTTGAAATAATAATTAGTATTTAACAAATCTAAGTTCTGTAAGTCACTATTACTAGTTCAGATCTTCAAGTTATAATTTGCAATAATAATTAGAAGCTATCAATTTTAAGTTCTGTATTTGACAATTACAAGTTCAGATCTTGTAGTTATAATTTGAAATAATAATTAGTATTTAACAAATCTAAGTTCTGTAATGCACTATTACTAGTTCAGATCTTCAAGTTATAATTTGCAATAATAATTAGAAGCTATCAATTTTAAGTTCTGTATTTGACAATTACAAGTTCAGATCTTCAAGTTATAATTTGCAATAATAATTAGAAGCTATCAATTTTAAGTTCTGTATTTGACAATTACAAGTTCAGATCTTCAAGTTATAATTTGCACTAATAATTTGTATTTAACAATTCGAAGTTCTGTATTTGACTATTACAAGTTCAGATCTTTAAATTATTATTTGCAATCTTAGTTTGAATTTAACAAATCTAAGATCTGTAATTCACTATTACAAGTTCAGATCTTCAAGTTATAATTTGCAATCATAATTTGAAGTTATCAATTTTAAAGTCTGTATTTGACAATTACAAGTTCAGATCTTCAAGTTATAATTTGCACTAATAATTTGTATTTAACAATTCGTAGTTCTGTATTTGACTACTACAAGTTCAGATCTTCGAGTTATAATTTGCAATCATAATTTGAAGTTATCAATTCTAAGGTCTGTATTTGACAGTTACAAGTTCAGATCTTCAAGTTATAATTTGAAATAATAATTAGTATTTAACAAAGCTAAGTTCTGTAATTCACTATCACAAGTTCAGATCTTCAAGTTATAATTTGAAATAATAATTAGTATTTAACAAATCCAAGTTCTGTAATTCACTATTACTAGTTCAGATCTTCAAGTTATAATTTGCAATAATAATTAGAAGCTATCAATTTTAAGTTCTGTATTTGAGAATTACAAGTTCAGATCTTCAAGTTATAATTTGCACTGTTAATTTGTATTTAACAATACGAAGTTCTGTATTTGACTATTACAAGTTCAGATCTTTAAATTTTTATTTGCAATCTTAGTTTGAATTTAACAAATCTAAGTTCTGTAATTCACTATTACAAGTTCAGATCTTCAAGTTATAATTTGCAATCATAATTTGAAGTTGTCAATTTTAAAGTCTGTATTTGACAGTTACAAGTTCAGATCTTCAAGTTATAATTTGCACTAATAATTTGTATTTAACAATTCGTAGTTCTGTATTTGACTACTACAAGTTCAGATCTTCGAGTTATAATTTGCAATCATAATTTGAAATTATCAATTCTAAGGTCTGTATTTGACAGTTACAAGTTCAGATCTTCAAGTTATAATTTGAAATAATAATTAGTATTTAACAAAGCTAAGTTCTGTAATTGACTATCACAAGTTCAGATCTTCAAGTTATAATTTGAAATAATAATTAGTATTTAACAAATCCAAGTTCTGTAATGCACTATTACTAGTTCAGATCTTCAAGTTATAATTTGCAATAATAATTAGAAGCTATCAATTTTAACTTCTGTATTTGAGAATTGCAAGTTCAGATCTTCAAGTTATAATTTGCACTGTTAATTTGTATTTAACAATACGAAGTTCTGTAATTGACTATTACAAGTTCAGATCTTCAAATTATTATTTGCAATCTTAGTTTGAATTTAACAATTCTAAGTTCTGTATTTACCTACTACAAGTTCAGATCTTCAAGTTATAATTTGAAATAATAATTTATATTTAATAAATCTAAGTTCTGTAATTCACCATTACAAGGTCAGATCTTCAAGTTATAATTTGAAATAATAATTTATATTTAATAAATCTAAGTTCTGTAATTCACCATTACAAGTTCAGATCTTCTAGTTATAATTTGAAATAATAATTAGTATTTAACAAATCTAAGTTCTGTAATTAACTATTACTAGTTCAGATCTTCAAGTTATAATTTGCAATAATAATTAGAAGCTATCAATTTTAAGTTCTGTATTTGACAATTACAAGTTCAAATCTTCAAGTTATAATTTGCAATCTTAATTTGAATTTATCAATTCTAAGTTCTGTATTTGACAGTTACAAGTTCAGATCTTCAAGTTATAATTTGAAATAATAATTAGTATTTAACAAATCTAAGTTCTGTAATTCACTATTACTAGTTCAGATCTTCAAGTTATAATTTGCAATAATAATTAGAAGCTATCAATTTTAAGTTCTGTATTTGACAATTACAAGTTCAGATCTTCAAGTTATAATTTGAAATAATAGTTTATATTTAACAAATCTAAGTTCTGTAATTCACTATTACAAGTTCAGATCTTCAAATTATAATTTGCACTAATAATTTGTATTTAACAATTCGTAGTTCTGCATTTACCTACGACAAGTTCAGATCTTCAAGTTATAATTTGCAATCATAATTTGAAGTTATCAATTTTAAAGTCTGTATTTGACAATTACAAGTTCAAATCTTCAAGTTATAATTTGCACTAATAATTTGTATTTAACAATTCGAAGTTCTGTATTTGACTATTACAAGTTCAGATCTTCAAGTTATAATTTGAAATAATAATTAATATTTAACAAATCTAAGTTCTGTAATTCACTATTACAAGTTCAGATCTTCAAGTTATAATTTGCAATCATAATTTGAAGTTATCAATTTTAAAGTCTTTATTTGACAATTACAAGTTCAGATTTTCAAGTTATAATTTGAAATAATAATTTATATTTAACCAATCTAAGTTCTGTAATTCACTATTACAAGTTCAGATCTTCAAGTTATAATTTGCAATCATAATTTGAAGTTATCAATTCTAAGGTCTGTATTTGACAATTACAAGTTCAGATCTTCAAGTTATAATTTGAAATAATAATTAGTATTTAACAAATCTAAGTTCAGTAATTCACTATTACTAGTTCAGATCTTCAAGTTATAATTTGCACTAATAATTTGTATTTAACAATTCGAAGTTCTGTATTTGACTACTACAAGTTCAGATCTTCGAGTTATAATTTGCAATCATAATTTGAAGTTATCAATTCTAAGGTCTGTATTTGACAATTACAAGTTCAGATCTTCAAGTTATAATTTGAAATAATAATTAGTATTTAACAAATCTAAGTTCTGTAATTCACTATTACTAGTTCAGATCTTCAAGTTATAATTTTGCAATAATAATTAGAAGCTCTCAATTTTAAGTTCTGTATTTGACAATTACAAGTTCAGATCTTCAAGTTATAATTTGAAATAATAATTGGTATTTAACAAATCTAAGTTCAGTAATTCACTATTACTAGTTCAGATCTTCAAGTTATAATTTGCAATAATAATTAGAAGCTATCAATTTTAAGTTCTGTATTTGACAATTACAAGTTCAGATCTTCAAGTTATAATTTGCAATAATAATTAGAAGCTATCAATTTTAAGTTCTGTATTTGACAATTACAAGTTAAGATCTTCAAGTTATAATTTGCACTAATAATTTGTATTTAACAATACGAAGTTCTGTATTTGACTATTACAAGTTCAGATCTTCAAATTATTATTTGCAATCTTAGCTTGAATTTAACAATTCTAAGTTCTGTATTTACCTACTACAAGTTCAGATCTTCAAGTTATAATTTGAAATAATAATTTATATTTAACAAATCTAAGTTCTGTAATTCACCATTACAAGTTCAGATCTTCAAGTTATAATTTGAAATAATAATTGGTATTTAACAAATCTAAGTTCTGTAATTAACTATTACTAGTTCAGATCTTCAAGTTATAATTTGCAATAATAATTAGAAGCTATCAATTTTAAGTTCTGTATTTGACAATTGCTAGTTCAGATCTTCAAGTTATAATTTGCAATCTTAATTTGAATTTATCAATTCTAAGTTCTGTATTTGACAGTTACAAGTTCAGATCTTGAAGTTATAATTTGAAATAATAATTAGTATTTAACAAATCTAAGTTCTGTAAGTCACTATTACTAGTTCAGATCTTCAAGTTATAATTTGCAATAATAATTAGAAGCTATCAATTTTAAGTTCTGTATTTGACAATTACAAGTTCAGATCTTCTAGTTATAATTTGAAATAATAATTAGTATTTAACAAATCCAAGTTCTGTAATTCACTATTACTAGTTCAGATCTTCAAGTTATAATTTGCAATAATAATTAGAAGCTATCAATTTTCAGTTCTGTATTTGACAATTACAAGTTCAGATCTTCAAGTTATAATTTGCAATAATAATTAGAAGCTATCAATTTTAAGTTCTGTATTTGACAATTACAAGTTCAGATCTTCAAGTTATAATTTGCACTAATAATTTGTATTTAACAATTCGAAGTTCTGTATTTGACTATTACAAGTTCAGATCTTTAAATTATTATTTGCAATCTTAGTTTGAATTTAACAAATCTAAGTTCTGTAATTCACTATTACAAGTTCAGATCTTCAAGTTATAATTTGCAATCATAATTTGAAGTTATCAATTTTAAAGTCTGTATTTGACAATTACAAGTTCAGATCTACAAGTTATAATTTGAAATAATAATTAGTATTTAACAAAGCTAAGTTCTGTAATTCACTATCACAAGTTCCGATCTTCAAGTTATAATTTGAAATAATAATTAGTATTTAACAAATCCAAGTTCTGTAATTCACTATTACTAGTTCAGATCTTCAAGTTATAATTTGCAATAATAATTAGAAGCTATCAATTTTAAGTTCTGTATTTGAGAATTACAAGTTCAGATCTTCAAGTTATAATTTGCACTGTTAATTTGTATTTAACAATACGAAGTTCTGTATTTGACTATTACAAGTTCAGATCTTCAAATTATAATTTGCTCTAATAATTTGTATTTAACAATTCGAAGTTCTGTATTTACCTACGACAAGTTCAGATCTTCAAGTTATAAATTGCAATCATAATTTGAAGTTATCAATTTTAAAGTCTGTATTTGACAATTACTAGTTCAGATCTTCAAGTTATAATTTGCAATAATAATTAGAAGCTATCAATTTTAAGTTCTGTATTTGACAATTACAAGTTCAGATCTACAAGTTATAATTTGAAATAATAGTTTATATTTAACAAATCTAAGTTCTGTAATTCACTATTACAAGTTCAGATCTTCAAATTATAATTTGCTCTAATAATTTGTATTTAACAATTCGAAGTTTTGCATTTACCTACGACAAGTTCAGATCTTCTAGTTATAAATTTCTAGTTATAAATTTATCTATAAGCGATGCTGCATTTAGAATATCCAAGTTACGAATACACATCCAAGAGGTAAAAGACATCCTTTTTAAAATCATTCTTGACTCACATGATGTTGGTCTCATTATAAGTAGTTTTAATATCATTGAATCAAATTTCTTTACTTCACTTAAACCTACAATGTATAAAAAATTTCAAAAATTGTTAGGCTATAAATATAGTTCTGGCAACAATAGCCCGTTACTTATTAATAATAAAAATTCACCTGATCCTATTTTTGAAAATAATCCTTTTAGAGCTTCTTGGTTTCAAAACTGTTCAAATATTCAAATACCTGAACAAATTAAAAATTTTCTTTCATTAGGCCCTACTTTCAGTTTAACCCCAATAAAACCTTCTACTTATTTACCTAATATAATAGCAGACATTGAACACGTTATTCAATCTTTAAGCTCATTAGATGAAAAACAGGCTACTAATATTCGAGCCAAAACTTGTAACATTTTACAAAACCATCTTAATGGACTTAAACATAAAAAACTTATAGCTAATTTCGATTATGACTTTTTAAAAGCTTCCAAAGACACCAAAAAATTTTTAAACAACCATAAAGATACGTTAATTATTACTAGATCTGATAAAGGTAATAATACCATTGCTCTAAACAAATCTGATTATTTTAACAAACTCGATAAACTTTTTTCTGACAAAACAACGTATACTTCTATTAAAAAATGTCCTATTTTTTCTTTGAAATCTAAGGCTAACGACATTTTTATTTTTTTGGAAAAAGGAGGTTATATAACTCGAAATCAATCTTTATATTGGAGAAAGAACACGGAAATAACCCCTAAAGCTTATGGCTTACCAAAAGTACATAAAGAAGGACACCCCCTTAGACCTATCATTTCAGACCTCAATGGACCTCTTAGACCTCTTTCTAAATTTATATCACCTTTTCTTAAACCCTTTTATATTGATAATCCTTATGATGTCAAAAACGCCTTAGAAATGAAAGACCTGTTATCAAACTATATTCCCAATTCAGACGACTTGCTCATTTCCCTCGATGTTTCTTCACTTTTCACTAACGTTCCAATAGATTTAGTCATTAAACATATAGAAGATAAGATTTCTCAAGTTCATATTGATACTGATATACCTAAGGACACCTTAGTTCAAGCTATTAGACTCATAACTTATAACAGTTACTTCATAGCAAATGGTAAATCATACCATCAAAAGAAAGGTGTTCCAATGGGTGGTAGTATATCCGTTGATTTAGCTAACATATGTATGAATATTCTTCTTGATGATAGAATTCCATCCTTTAATACCACTCATCCCAATGGTATTAGATTTTTTAAAAAATATGTTGACGACCTTTTCTTCATTATTAGAAAAGATTGCCTTCCGGATATTCTCGATCATTTTAATAATTTCCATGAAAATCTTCAATTTACAATGGAAGTAGAAAATAATAGAAGTATTCCGTTTCTTGACATACGTATTTACAGAGATGATTTAGATGGTAAACTTATCACTTCCTGGTACCATAAGCCTACTTACTCTGGGCGACTTTTAAATTTCTTCTCTTCCCATCCTAAACACCAAATCTTCAATGTAGCACGCAACTTTGTTACGAAAGTTTTTTCCCTCTCTCATCCTAAATTTCATTCCGAAAACCAGAAGAACATAAACCTTATACTTTCAGCTAATAACTTTCCCAATTACATCATCACTTCATTATTTAAATCAGCTGTTAAAATTGATAATTCAAAAACTAGTAAAGCCCCTACTTCAACTACAATAGAACCACCTCCTATATTAAAATTTCATAGTCTAACTTACATCAAAGGTCTTTCCGATAAACTTATTTCAATTTTTAAACCTATCAGTAATATAAAATTTGGTCTCAGATGCCCAAATAAAAATATAAGATTTTTTTCTAAAACCAAAGATCCTACTCCCATAGAAGATGAAAGTGGTTTAGTCTATCGCATCCCGTGCAATGATTGTGATTCGGTTTACGTAGGTGAAAGTTCAAGAAAGTTAGGCGTTCGGATAAAAGAACACATTAGAGACGTTAAAAAGGCTCGTGTTTTCATGCATGATGAACATGATACAACTTACACTGCCCTATGTAAACACATGACAAATAATTCGCATTCTATAAAACACTCTGATATTAAAATTATGGATCGTGAGAAAATTGATAGAAAACGTAAAATTAAAGAGGCCATTAACATCCATATGAGCACCAAAACTATGAACGATAAAAGGGATGTGCAATACTTTCATGGAGGTTACAAACATATCCTTAATTTAATAAACAAATTATAATTTTTGGTCAAATTCTGTTAAATTAATTTTTAATTTTTAATTTTTAATAATAATTTTAATTTTGATTTTAATTTTCATAGATATAATATTGATAATTATACTGATGTCTCTTGTGGGTTTCATTAGTTTTTCGCTGACCATCACTATGATTATCAATATTATGTCAAACTTTATTTGTCATTATTGTCAAACTAATTTTTTGAAAGTTTATGTTAATTTTAAAGTTATATTATTATTTTTTAAAGTTATATTATTGCTGTATTCCTTGAAAATGGGACATTAAAATTCCCGAAACGTTGGACAATTTATTGTTTCAATAGACCTTCATCTTAACAATATTTTATTTGAATTTATAAAATAAAAGGTCAACTATATTTATTACTTATTGACAATTACAAGTTCAGATCTTCAAGTTATAATTTGCACTAATAATTTGTATTTAACAATTCGAAGTTCTGTATTTGACTACTACAAGTTCAGATCTTCGAGTTATAATTTGCAATCATAATTTGAAGTTATCAATTCTAAGGTCTGTATTTGACAATTACAAGTTCAGATCTTCAAGTTATAATTTGAAATAATAATTAGTATTTAACAAATCTAAGTTCAGTAATTCACTATTACTAGTTCAGATCTTCAAGTTATAATTTGCAATAATAATTAGAAGCTATCAATTTTAAGTTCTGTATTTGACAATTACAAGTTCAGATCTTCAAGTTATAATTTGCACTAATAACTTGTATTTAACAATTCGAAGTTCTGTATTTGACTACTACAAGTTCAGATCTTCGAGTTATAATTTGCAATCATAATTTGAAGGTATCAATTCTAAGGTCTGTATTTGACAGTTACAAGTACAGATCTTCAAGTTATAATTTGAAATAATAATTAGTATTTAACAAATCTAAGTTCTGTAATTCACTATTACTAGTTCAGATCTTCAAGTTATAATTTGCAATAATAATTAGAAGCTATCAATTTTAAGTTCTGTATTTGAGAATTACAAGTTCAGATCTTCAAGTTATAATTTGCACTGTTAATTTGTATTTAACAATACGAAGTTCTGTATTTGACTATTACAAGTTCAGATCTTCAAATTATAATTTGCTCTAATAATTTGTATTTAACAATTCGAAGTTCTGTATTTACCTACGACAAGTTCAGATCTTCAAGTTATAAATTGCAATCATAATTTGAAGTTATCAATTTTAAAGTCTGTATTTGACAATTACTAGTTCAGATCTTCAAGTTATAATTTGCAATAATAATTAGAAGCTATCAATTTTAAGTTCTGTATTTGACAATTACAAGTTCAGATCTACAAGTTATAATTTGAAATAATAGTTTATATTTAACAAATCTAAGTTCTGTAATTCACTATTACAAGTTCAGATCTTCAAATTATAATTTGCTCTAATAATTTGTATTTAACAATTCGAAGTTTTGCATTTACCTACGACAAGTTCAGATCTTCAAGTTATAAATTGCAATCATAATTTGAAGTTATCAATTTTAAAGTCTGTATTTGACAATTACAAGTTCAAATCTTCAAGTTATAATTTGCACTAATAACTTGTATTTAACAATTCGAAGTTCTGTATTTGACTACTACAAGTTCAGATCTTCAAGTTATAATTTGAAATAATAATTTATATTTAATAAATCTAAGTTCTGTAATTCACCATTACAAGGTCAGATCTTCAAGTTATAGTTTGAAATAATAATTTATATTTAATAAATCTAAGTTCTGTAATTCACCATTACAAGTTCAGATCTTCTAGTTATAATTTGAAATAATAATTAGTATTTAACAAATCTAAGTTCTGTAATTAACTATTACTAGTTCAGATCTTCAAGTTATAATTTGCAATAATAATTAGAAGCTATCAATTTTAAGTTCTGTATTTGACAATTACAAGTTCAGATCTTCAAGTTATAATTTGCAATCTTAATTTGAATTTATCAATTCTAAGTTCTGTATTTGACAGTTACAAGTTCAGATCTTCAAGTTATAATTTGAAATAATAATTAGTATTTAACAAATCTAAGTTCTGTAATTCACTATTACTAGTTCAGATCTTCAAGTTATAATTTGCAATAATAATTAGAAGCTATCAATTTTAAGTTCTGTATTTGACAATTACAAGTTCAGATCTTCAAGTTATAATTTGAAATAATAGTTTAAAATTTACAAATCTAAGTTATGTAATTCACTATTACAAGTTCAGATCTTCAAATTATAATTTGCACTAATAATTTGTATTTAACAATTCGAAGTTCTGCATTTACCTACGACAAGTTCAGATCTTCAAGTTATAATTTGCAATCATAATTTGAAGTTATCAATTTTAAAGTCTGTATTTGACAATTACAAGTTCAAATCTTCAAGTTATAATTTGCACTAATAATTTGTATTTAACAATTCGAAGTTCTGTATTTGACTATTACAAGTTCAGATCTTCAAGTTATAATTTGAAATAATAATTTATATTTAACAAATCTAAGTTCTGTAATTCACTATTACAGGTTCAGATCTGCAAGTTATAATTTGCAATCATAATTTGAAGTTATCAATTTTAAAGTCTGTATTTGACAATTACAAGTTCAGATCTTCAAGTTATAATTTGCACTAATAATTTGTATTTAACAATTCGAAGTTCTGTATTTGACTACTACAAGTTCAGATCTTCGAGTTATAATTTGCAATCATAATTTGAAGTTATCAATTCTAAGGTCTGTATTTGACAATTACAAGTTCAGATCTTCAAGTTATAATTTGAAATAATAATTAGTATTTAACAAATCTAAGTTAATTCACTATTACTAGTTCAGATCTTCAAGTTATAATTTGCAATAATAATTAGAAGCTATCAATTTTAAGTTCTGTATTTGACAATTACAAGTTCAGATCTTCAAGTTATAATTTGCACTAATAACTTGTATTTAACAATTCGAAGTTCTGTATTTGACTACTATACAAGTTCAGATCTTCGAGTTATAATTTGCAATCATAATTTGAAGGTATCAATTCTAAGGTCTGTATTTGACAGTTACAAGTACAGATCTTCAAGTTATAATTTGAAATAATAATTAGTATTTAACAAATCTAAGTTCTGTAATTCACTATTACTAGTTCAGATCTTCAAGTTATAATTTGCAATAATAATTAGAAGCTATCAATTTTAAGTTCTGTATTTGAGAATTACAAGTTCAGATCTTCAAGTTATAATTTGCACTGTTAATTTGTATTTAACAATACGAAGTTCTGTATTTGACTATTACAAGTTCAGATCTTCAAATTATAATTTGCTCTAATAATTTGTATTTAACAATTCGAAGTTCTGTATTTACCTACGACAAGTTCAGATCTTCAAGTTATAAATTGCAATCATAATTTGAAGTTATCAATTTTAAAGTCTGTATTTGACAATTACTAGTTCAGATCTTCAAGTTATAATTTGCAATAATAATTAGAAGCTATCAATTTTAAGTTCTGTATTTGACAATTACAAGTTCAGATCTACAAGTTATAATTTGAAATAATAGTTTATATTTAACAAATCTAAGTTCTGTAATTCACCATTACAAGTTCAGATCTTCTAGTTATAATTTGAAATAATAATTAGTATTTAACAAATCTAAGTTCTGTAATTAACTATTACTAGTTCAGATCTTCAAGTTATAATTTGCAATAATAATTAGAAGCTATCAATTTTAAGTTCTGTATTTGACAATTACAAGTTCAGATCTTCAAGTTATAATTTGCAATCTTAATTTGAATTTATCAATTCTAAGTTCTGTATTTGACAGTTACAAGTTCAGATCTTCAAGTTATAATTTGAAATAATAATTAGTATTTAACAAATCTAAGTTCTGTAATTCACTATTACTAGTTCAGATCTTCAAGTTATAATTTGCAATAATAATTAGAAGCTATCAATTTTAAGTTCTGTATTTGACAATTACAAGTTCAGATCTTCAAGTTATAATTTGAAATAATAGTTTATATTTAACAAATCTAAGTTATGTAATTCACTATTACAAGTTCAGATCTTCAAATTATAATTTGCACTAATAATTTGTATTTAACAATTCGAAGTTCTGCATTTACCTACGACAAGTTCAGATCTTCAAGTTATAATTTGCAATCATAATTTGAAGTTATCAATTTTAAAGTCTGTATTTGACAATTACAAGTTCAAATCTTCAAGTTATAATTTGCACTAATAATTTGTATTTAACAATTCGAAGTTCTGTATTTGACTATTACAAGTTCAGATCTTCAAGTTATAATTTGAAATAATAATTTATATTTAACAAATCTAAGTTCTGTAATTCACTATTACAAGTTCAGATCTGCAAGTTATAATTTGCAATCATAATTTGAAGTTATCAATTTTAAAGTCTGTATTTGACAATTACAAGTTCAGATCTTCAAGTTATAATTTGCACTAATAATTTGTATTTAACAATTCGAAGTTCTGTATTTGACTACTACAAGTTCAGATCTTCGAGTTATAATTTGCAATCATAATTTGAAGTTATCAATTCTAAGGTCTGTATTTGACAATTACAAGTTCAGATCTTCAAGTTATAATTTGAAATAATAATTAGTATTTAACAAATCTAAGTTCAGTAATTCACTATTACTAGTTCAGATCTTCAAGTTATAATTTGCAATAATAATTAGAAGCTATCAATTTTAAGTTCTGTATTTGACAATTACAAGTTCAGATCTTCAAGTTATAATTTGCACTAATAACTTGTATTTAACAATTCGAAGTTCTGTATTTGACTACTACAAGTTCAGATCTTCGAGTTATAATTTGCAATCATAATTTGAAGGTATCAATTCTAAGGTCTGTATTTGACAGTTACAAGTACAGATCTTCAAGTTATAATTTGAAATAATAATTAGTATTTAACAAATCTAAGTTCTGTAATTCACTATTACTAGTTCAGATCTTCAAGTTATAATTTGCAATAATAATTAGAAGCTATCAATTTTAAGTTCTGTATTTGACAATTACAAGTTCAGATCTTCAAGTTATAATTTGAAATAATAATTAGTATTTAACAAATCTAAGTTCAGTAATTCACTATTACTAGTTCAGATCTTCAAGTTATAATTTGCAATAATAATTAGAAGCTATCAATATTAAGTTCTGTATTTGACAATTACAAGTTCAGATCTTCAAGTTATAATTTGCAATAATAATTAGAAGCTATCAATTTTAAGTTCTGTATTTGACAATTACAAGTTCAGATCTTCAAGTTATAATTTGCACTAATAATTTGTATTTAACAATACGAAGTTCTGTATTTGACTATTACAAGTTCAGATCTTCGAGTTATAATTTGCAATCATAATTTGAAGGTATCAATTCTAAGGTCTGTATTTGACAGTTACAAGTTCAGATCTTCAAGTTATAATTTGAAATAATAATTAGTATTTAACAAAGCTAAGTTCTGTAATTCACTATCACAAGTTCAGATCTTCAAGTTATAATTTGAAATAATAATTAGTATTTAACAAATCTAAGTTTTGTAATTCACTATTACTAGTTCAGATCTTCAAGTTATAATTTGCAATAATAATTAGAAGCTATCAATTTTAAGTTCTGTATTTGACAATTACAAGTTCAGATCTTCTAGTTATAATTTGTAATAATAATTAGTATTTAACAAATCTAAGTTCTGTAATTCACTATTACTAGTTCAGATCTTCAAGTTATAATTTGCAATAATAATTAGAAGCTATCAATTTTAAGTTCTGTATTTGACAATTACAAGTTCAGATCTTCAAGTTATAATTTGCAATAATAATTAGAAGCTATCAATTTTAAGTTCTGTATTTGACAATTACAAGTTCAGATCTTCAAGTTATAATTTGCACTAATAATTTGTATTTAACAATTCGAAGTTCTGTATTTGACTATTACAAGTTCAGATCTTTAAATTATTATTTGCAATCTTAGTTTGAATTTAACAAATCTAAGTTCTGTAATTCACTATTACAAGTTCAGATCTTCAAGTTATAATTTGCAATCATAATTTGTAGTTATCAATTTTAAAGTCTGTATTTGACAATTACAAGTTCAGATCTTCAAGTTATAATTTGCACTAATAATTTGTATTTAACAATTCGTAGTTCTGTATTTGACTACTACAAGTTCAGATCTTCGAGTTATAATTTGCAATCATAATTTGAAGTTATCAATTTTAAGTTCTGTATTTGACAGTTACAAGTTCAGATCTTCAAGTTATAATTTGAAATAATAATTAGTATTTAACAAAGCTAAGTTCTGTAATTCACTATCACAAGTTCAGATCTTCAAGTTATAATTTGAAATAATAATTAGTATTTAACAAATCCAAGTTCTGTAATTCACTATTACTAGTTCAGATCTTCGAGTTATAATTTGCAATAATAATTAGAAGCTATCAATTTTAAGTTCTGTATTTGAGAATTACAAGTTCAGATCTTCAAGTTATAATTTGCACTGTTAATTTGTATTTAACAATACGAAGTTCTGTATTTGACTATTACAAGTTCAGATCTTCAAATTATTATTTGCAATCTTAGTTTGAAGGTATCAATTCTAAGGTCTGTATTTGACAGTTACAAGTACAGATCTTCAAGTTATAATTTGAAATAATAATTAGTATTTAACAAATCTAAGTTCTGTAATTCACTATTACTAGTTCAGATCTTCAAGTTATAATTTGCAATAATAATTAGAAGCTATCAATTTTAAGTTCTGTATTTGACAATTACAAGTTCAGATCTTCAAGTTATAATTTGAAATAATAATTAGTATTTAACAAATCTAAGTTCAGTAATTCACTATTACTAGTTCAGATCTTCAAGTTATAATTTGCAATAATAATTAGAAGCTATCAATATTAAGTTCTGTATTTGACAATTACAAGTTCAGATCTTCAAGTTATAATTTGCAATAATAATTAGAAGCTATCAATTTTAAGTTCTGTATTTGACAATTACAAGTTCAGATCTTCAAGTTATAATTTGCACTAATAATTTGTATTTAACAATACGAAGTTCTGTATTTGACTATTACAAGTTCAGATCTTCGAGTTATAATTTGCAATCATAATTTGAAGGTATCAATTCTAAGGTCTGTATTTGACAGTTACAAGTTCAGATCTTCAAGTTATAATTTGAAATAATAATTAGTATTTAACAAAGCTAAGTTCTGTAATTCACTATCACAAGTTCAGATCTTCAAGTTATAATTTGAAATAATAATTAGTATTTAACAAATCTAAGTTTTGTAATTCACTATTACTAGTTCAGATCTTCAAGTTATAATTTGCAATAATAATTAGAAGCTATCAATTTTAAGTTCTGTATTTGACAATTACAAGTTCAGATCTTCTAGTTATAATTTGTAATAATAATTAGTATTTAACAAATCTAAGTTCTGTAATTCACTATTACTAGTTCAGATCTTCAAGTTATAATTTGCAATAATAATTAGAAGCTATCAATTTTAAGTTCTGTATTTGACAATTACAAGTTCAGATCTTCAAGTTATAATTTGCAATAATAATTAGAAGCTATCAATTTTAAGTTCTGTATTTGACAATTACAAGTTCAGATCTTCAAGTTATAATTTGCACTAATAATTTGTATTTAACAATTCGAAGTTCTGTATTTGACTATTACAAGTTCAGATCTTTAAATTATTATTTGCAATCTTAGTTTGAATTTAACAAATCTAAGTTCTGTAATTCACTATTACAAGTTCAGATCTTCAAGTTATAATTTGCAATCATAATTTGTAGTTATCAATTTTAAAGTCTGTATTTGACAATTACAAGTTCAGATCTTCAAGTTATAATTTGCACTAATAATTTGTATTTAACAATTCGTAGTTCTGTATTTGACTACTACAAGTTCAGATCTTCGAGTTATAATTTGCAATCATAATTTGAAGTTATCAATTTTAAGTTCTGTATTTGACAGTTACAAGTTCAGATCTTCAAGTTATAATTTGAAATAATAATTAGTATTTAACAAAGCTAAGTTCTGTAATTCACTATCACAAGTTCAGATCTTCAAGTTATAATTTGAAATAATAATTAGTATTTAACAAATCCAAGTTCTGTAATTCACTATTACTAGTTCAGATCTTCGAGTTATAATTTGCAATAATAATTAGAAGCTATCAATTTTAAGTTCTGTATTTGAGAATTACAAGTTCAGATCTTCAAGTTATAATTTGCACTGTTAATTTGTATTTAACAATACGAAGTTCTGTATTTGACTATTACAAGTTCAGATCTTCAAATTATTATTTGCAATCTTAGTTTGAATTTAACAATTCTAAGTTCTGTATTTACCCACTACAAGTTCAGATCTTCAAGTTATAATTTGAAATAAAAATTTATATTTAATAAATCTAAGTTCTGTAATTCACCATTACAAGTTCAGATCTTCAAGTTATAATTTGAAATAATAATTTATATTTAATAAATCTAAGTTCTGTAATTCACCATTACAAGTTCAGATCTTCTAGTTATAATTTGAAATAATAATTAGTATTTAACAAATCTAAGTTCTGTAATTCACTATTACTAGTTCAGATCTTCAAGTTATAATTTGCAATAATAATTAGAAGCTATCAATTTTAAGTTCTGTTTTTGACAATTACAAGTTCAGATCTTCAAGTTATAATTTGAAATAATAGTTTATATTTAACAAATCTAAGTTCTGTAATTCACTATTACAAGTTCAGATCTTCAAATTATAATTTGCACTAATAATTTGTATTTAACAATTCGAAGTTCTGCATTTACCTACGACAAGTTCAGATCTTCAAGTTATAATTTGCAATCATAATTTGAAGTTATAAATTTTAAAGTCTGTATTTGACAATTACAAGTTCAAATCTTCAAGTTATAATTTGCACTAATAATTTGTATTTAACAATTCGAAGTTCTGTATTTGACTATTACAAGTTCAGATCTTCAAGTTATAATTTGCAATCATAATTTGAAGTTATCAATTTTAAAGTCTGTATTTGACAATTACAAGTTCAGATCTTCAAGTTATAATTTGCACTAATAATTTGTATTTAACAATTCGAAGTTCTGTATTTGACTACTACAAGTTCAGATCTTCGAGTTATAATTTGCAATCATAATTTGAAGTTATCAATTCTAAGGTCTGTATTTGACAGTTACAAGTTCAGATCTTCAAGTTATAATTTGAAATAATAATTAGTATTTAACAAAGCTAAGTTCTGTAATTCACTATCACAAGTTCAGATCTTCAAGTTATAATTTGAAATAATAATTAGTATTTAACAAATCCAAGTTCTGTAATTCACTATTACTAGTTCAGATCTTCGAGTTATAATTTGCAATAATAATTAGAAGCTATCAATTTTAAGTTCTGTATTTGAGAATTACAAGTTCAGATCTTCAAGTTATAATTTGCACTGTTAATTTGTATTTAACAATTCGAAGTTCTGTATTTGACTACTACAAGTTCAGATCTTCGAGTTATAATTTGCAATCATAATTTGAAGTTATCAATTTTAAGGTCTGTATTTGACAGTTACAAGTTCAGATCTTCAAGTTATAATTTGAAATAATAATTAGTATTTAACAAAGCTAAGTTCTGTAATTCACTATCACAAGTTCAGATCTTCAAGTTATAATTTGAAATAATAATTAGTATTTAACAAATCCAAGTTCTGTAATTCACTATTACTAGTTCAGATCTTCGAGTTATAATTTGCAATAATAATTAGAAGCTATCAATTTTAAGTTCTGTATTTGAGAATTACAAGTTCAGATCTTCAAGTTATAATTTGCACTGTTAATTTGTATTTAACAATACGAAGTTCTGTATTTGACTATTACAAGTTCAGATCTTCAAATTATTATTTGCAATCTTAGTTTGAATTTAACAATTCTAAGTTCTGTATTTGACTACTACAAGTTCAGATCTTCGAGTTATAATTTGCAATCATAATTTGAAGTTATCAATTTTAAGGTCTGTATTTGACAGTTACAAGTTCAGATCTTCAAGTTATAATTTGAAATAATAATTAGTATTTAACAAAGCTAAGTTCTGTAATTCACTATCACAAGTTCAGATCTTCAAGTTATAATTTGAAATAATAATTAGTATTTAACAAATCCAAGTTCTGTAATTCACTATTACTAGTTCAGATCTTCGAGTTATAATTTGCAATAATAATTAGAAGCTATCAATTTTAAGTTCTGTATTTGAGAATTACAAGTTCAGATCTTCAAGTTATAATTTGCACTGTTAATTTGTATTTAACAATACGAAGTTCTGTATTTGACTATTACAAGTTCAGATCTTCAAATTATTATTTGCAATCTTAGTTTGAATTTAACAATTCTAAGTTCTGTATTTACCCACTACAAGTTCAGATCTTCAAGTTATAATTTGAAATAAAAATTTATATTTAATAAATCTAAGTTCTGTAATTCACCATTACAAGTTCAGATCTTCAAGTTATAATTTGAAATAATAATTTATATTTAATAAATCTAAGTTCTGTAATTCACCATTACAAGTTCAGATCTTCTAGTTATAATTTGAAATAATAATTAGTATTTAACAAATCTAAGTTCTGTAATTCACTATTACTAGTTCAGATCTTCAAGTTATAATTTGCAATAATAATTAGAAGCTATCAATTTTAAGTTCTGTATTTGACAAATACAAGTTCAGATCTTCAAGTTATAATTTGAAATAATAGTTTATATTTAACAAATCTAAGTTCTGTAATTCACTATTACAAGTTCAGATCTTCAAATTATAATTTGCACTAATAATTTGTATTTAACAATTCGAAGTTCTGCATTTACCTACGACAAGTTCAGATCTTCAAGTTATAATTTGCAATCATAATTTGAAGTTATCAATTTTAAAGTCTGTATTTGACAATTACAAGTTCAAATCTTCAAGTTATAATTTGCACTAATAATTTGTATTTAACAATTCGAAGTTCTGTATTTGACTATTACAAGTTCAGATCTTCAAGTTATAATTTGCAATCATAATTTGAAGTTATCAATTTTAAAGTCTGTATTTGACAATTACAAGTTCAGATCTTCAAGTTATAATTTGCACTAATAATTTGTATTTAACAATTCGAAGTTCTGTATTTGACTACTACAAGTTCAGATCTTCGAGTTATAATTTGCAATCATAATTTGAAGTTATCAATTCTAAGGTCTGTATTTGACAGTTACAAGTTCAGATCTTCAAGTTATAATTTGAAATAATAATTAGTATTTAACAAAGCTAAGTTCTGTAATTCACTATCACAAGTTCAGATCTTCAAGTTATAATTTGAAATAATAATTAGTATTTAACAAATCCAAGTTCTGTAATTCACTATTACTAGTTCAGATCTTCAAGTTATAATTTGCAATAATAATTAGAAGCTATCAATTTTAAGTTCTGTATTTGACAATTACAAGTTCAGATCTTCAAGTTATAATTTGCACTGTTAATTTGTATTTAACAATTCGAAGTTCTGTATTTGACTACTACAAGTTCAGATCTTCGAGTTATAATTTGCAATCATAATTTGAAGTTATCAATTTTAAGGTCTGTATTTGACAGTTACAAGTTCAGATCTTCAAGTTATAATTTGAAATAATAATTAGTATTTAACAAAGCTAAGTTCTGTAATTCACTATCACAAGTTCAGATCTTCAAGTTATAATTTGAAATAATAATTAGTATTTAACAAATCTAAGTTCTGTAATTAACTATTACTAGTTCAGATCTTCAAGTTATAATTTGCAATAATAATTAGAAGCTATCAATTTTAAGTTCTGTATTTGACAATTACAAGTTCAGATCTTCATATTATAATTTGCAATCTTAATTTGAATTTATTAATTCTAAGTTCTGTATTTGACAGTTACAAGTTCAGATCTTCAAGTTATAATTTGAAATAATAATTAGTATTTAACAAATCTAAGTTCTGTAATTCACTATTACTAGTTCAGATCTTCAAGTTATAATTTGCAATAATAATTAGAAGCTATCAATTTTAAGTTCTGTATTTGACAATTACAAGTTCAGATCTACAAGTTATAATTTGAAATAATAGTTTATATTTAACAAATCTAAGTTCTGTAATTCACTATTACAAGTTCAGATCTTCAAATTATAATTTGCTCTTATAATTTGTATTTAACAATTCGAAGTTCTGCATTTACCTACGACAAGTTCAGATTCTCAAGTTATAAATTGCAATCATAATTTGAAGTTATCAATTTTAAAGTCTGTATTTGACAATTACAAGTTCAAATCTTCAAGTTATAATTTGCACTAATAATTTGTATTTAACAATTCGAAGTTCTGTATTTGACTATTACAAGTTCAGATCTTCAAGTTATAATTTGAAATAATAATTTATATTTAACAAATCTAAGTTCTGTAATTCACTATTACAAGTTCAGATCTTCAAATTATAATTTGCACTAATAACTTGTATTTAACAATTCGAAGTTCTGTATTTGACTACTACAAGTTCAGATCTTCGAGTTATAATTTGCAATCATAATTTGAAGGTATCAATTCTAAGGTCTGTATTTGACAATTACAAGTTCAGATCTTCAAGTTATAATTTGCACTAATAATTTGTATTTAACAATTCGAAGTTCTGTATTTGACTACTACAAGTTCAGATCTTCGAGTTATAATTTGCAATCATAATTTGAAGTTATCAATTCTAAGGTCTGTATTTGACAGTTACAAGTTCAGATCTTCAAGTTATAATTTGAAATAATAATTAGTATTTAACAAAGCTAAGTTCTGTAATTCACTATCACAAGTTCAGATCTTCAAGTTATAATTTGAAATAATAATTAGTATTTAACAAATCTAAGTTCTGTAATTCACTATTACTAGTTCAGATCTTCAAGTTATAATTTGCAATAATAATTAGAAGCTATCAATTTAAGTTCTGTATTTGACAATTACAAGTTCAGATCTTCAAGTTATAATTTTCAATAATAATTAGAAGCTATCAATTTTAAGTTCTGTATTTGACAATTACAAGTTCAGATCTTCAAGTTATAATTTGCACTAATAATTTGTATTTAACAATTCGAAGTTCTGTATTTGACTATTACAAGTTCAGATCTTTAAATTTTTATTTGCAATCTTAGTTTGAATTTAACAAATCTAAGTTCTGTAATTCACTATTACAAGTTCAGATCTTCAAGTTATAATTTGCAATCATAATTTGAAGTTATCAATTTTAAAGTCTGTATTTGACAATTACAAGTTCAGATCTTCAAGTTATAATTTGCACTAATAATTTGTATTTAACAATTCGTAGTTCTGTATTTGACTACTACAAGTTCAGATCTTCGAGTTATAATTTGCAATCATAATTTGAAATTATCAATTCTAAGGTCTGTATTTGACAGTTACAAGTTCAGATCTTCAAGTTATAATTTGAAATAATAATTAGTATTTAACAAAGCTAAGTTCTGTAATTGACTATCACAAGTTCAGATCTTCAAGTTATAATTTGAAATAATAATTAGTATTTAACAAATCCAAGTTCTGTAATGCACTATTACTAGTTCAGATCTTCAAGTTATAATTTGCAATAATAATTAGAAGCTATCAATTTTAACTTCTGTATTTGAGAATTACAAGTTCAGATCTTCAAGTTATAATTTGCACTGTTAATTTGTATTTAACAATACGAAGTTCTGTATTTGACTATTACAAGTTCAGATCTTCAAATTATTATTTGCAATCTTAGTTTGAATTTAGCAATTCTAAGTTCTGTATTTACCTACTACAAGTTCAGATCTTCAAGTTATAATTTGAAATAATAATTTATATTTAATAAATCTAAGTTCTGTAATTCACCATTACAAGGTCAGATCTTCAAGTTATAATTTGAAATAATAATTTATATTTAATAAATCTAAGTTCTGTAATTCACCATTACAAGTTCAGATCTTCTAGTTATAATTTGAAATAATAATTAGTATTTAACAAATCTAAGTTCTGTAATTAACTATTACTAGTTCAGATCTTCAAGTTATAATTTGCAATAATAATTAGAAGCTATCAATTTTAAGTTCTGTATTTGACAATTACAAGTTCAAATCTTCAAGTTATAATTTGCAATCTTAATTTGAATTTATAAATTCTAAGTTCTGTATTTGACAGTTACAAGTTCAGATCTTCAAGTTATAATTTGAAATAATAATTAGTATTTAACAAATCTAAGTTCTGTAATTCACTATTACTAGTTCAGATCTTCAAGTTATAATTTGCAATAATAATTAGAAGCTATCAATTTTAAGTTCTGTATTTGACAATTACAAGTTCAGATCTTCAAGTTATAATTTGAAATAATAGTTTATATTTAACAAATCTAAGTTCTGTAATTCACTATTACAAGTTCAGATCTTCAAATTATAATTTGCACTAATAATTTGTATTTAACAATTCGTAGTTCTGCATTTACCTACGACAAGTTCAGATCTTCAAGTTATAATTTGCAATCATAATTTGAAGTTATCAATTTTAAAGTCTGTATTTGACAATTACAAGTTCAAATCTTCAAGTTATAATTTGCACTAATAATTTGTATTTAACAATTCGAAGTTCTGTATTTGACTATTACAAGTTCAGATCTTCAAGTTATAATTTGAAATAATAATTTATATTTAACAAATCTAAGTTCTGTAATTCACTATTACAAGTTCAGATCTTCAAGTTATAATTTGCAATCATAATTTGAAGTTATCAATTTTAAAGTCTGTATTTGACAATTACAAGTTCAGATTTTCAAGTTATAATTTGAAATAATAATTTATATTTTACAAATCTAAGTTCTGTAATTCACTATTACAAGTTCAGATCTTCAAGTTATAATTTGCAATCATAATTTGAAGTTATCAATTCTAAGGTCTGTATTTGACAATTACAAGTTCAGATCTTCAAGTTATAATTTGAAATAATAATTAGTATTTAACAAATCTAAGTTCAGTAATTCACTATTACTAGTTCAGATCTTCAAGTTATAATTTGCAATAATAATTAGAAGCTATCAATTTTAAGTTCTGTATTTGACAATTACAAGTTCAGATCTTCAAGTTATAATTTGCACTAATAATTTGTATTTAACAATTCGAAGTTCTGTATTTGACTACTACAAGTTCAGATCTTCGAGTTATAATTTGCAATCATAATTTGAAGTTATCAATTCTAAGGTCTGTATTTGACAATTACAAGTTCAGATCTTCAAGTTATAATTTGAAATAATAATTAGTATTTAACAAATCTAAGTTCTGTAATTCACTATTACTAGTTCAGATCTTCAAGTTATAATTTGCAATAATAATTAGAAGCTATCAATTTTAAGTTCTGTATTTGACAATTACAAGTTCAGATCTTCAAGTTATAATTTGAAATAATAATTGGTATTTAACAAATCTAAGTTCAGTAATTCACTATTACTAGTTCAGATCTTCAAGTTATAATTTGCAATAATAATTAGAAGCTATCAATTTTAAGTTCTGTATTTGACAATTACAAGTTAAGATCTTCAAGTTATAATTTGCACTAATAATTTGTATTTAACAATACGAAGTTCTGTATTTGACTATTACAAGTTCAGATCTTCAAATTATTATTTGCAATCTTAGCTTGAATTTAACAATTCTAAGTTCTGTATTTACCTACTACAAGTTTAGATCTTCAAGTTATAATTTGAAATAATAATTTATATTTAACAAATCTAAGTTCTGTAATTCACCATTACAAGTTCAGATCTTCAAGTTATAATTTGAAATAATAATTGGTATTTAACAAATCTAAGTTCTGTAATTAACTATTACTAGTTCAGATCTTCAAGTTATAATTTGCAATAATAATTAGAAGCTATCAATTTTAAGTTCTGTATTTGACAATTGCTAGTTCAGATCTTCAAGTTATAATTTGCAATCTTAATTTGAATTTATCAATTCTAAGTTCTGTATTTGACAGTTACAAGTTCAGATCTTCAAGTTATAATTTGAAATAATAATTAGTATTTAACAAATCTAAGTTCTGTAAGTCACTATTACTAGTTCAGATCTTCAAATTATAATTTGCAATAATAATTAGAAGCTATCAATTTTAAGTTCTGTATTTGACAATTACAAGTTCAGATCTTCTAGTTATAATTTGAAATAATAATTAGTATTTAACAAATCCAAGTTCTGTAATTCACTATTACTAGTTCAGATCTTCAAGTTATAATTTGCAATAATAATTAGAAGCTATCAATTTTCAGTTCTGTATTTGACAATTACAAGTTCAGATCTTCAAGTTATAATTTGCAATAATAATTAGAAGCTATCAATTTTAAGTTCTGTATTTGACAATTACAAGTTCAGATCTTCAAGTTATAATTTGCACTAATAATTTGTATTTAACAATTCGAAGTTCTGTATTTGACTATTACAAGTTCAGATTTTTAAATTATTATTTGCAATCTTAGTTTGAATTTAACAAATCTAAGTTCTGTAATTCACTATTACAAGTTCAGATCTTCAAGTTATAATTTGCAATCATAATTTGAAGTTATCAATTTTAAAGTCTGTATTTGACAATTACAAGTTCAGATCTACAAGTTATAATTTGAAATAATAATTAGTATTTAACAAAGCTAAGTTCTGTAATTCACTATCACAAGTTCCGATCTTCAAGTTATAATTTGAAATAATAATTAGTATTTAACAAATCCAAGTTCTGTAATTCACTATTACTAGTTCAGATCTTCAAGTTATAATTTGCAATAATAATTAGAAGCTATCAATTTTAAGTTCTGTATTTGAGAATTACAAGTTCAGATCTTCAAGTTATAATTTGCACTGTTAATTTGTATTTAACAATACGAAGTTCTGTATTTGACTATTACAAGTTCAGATCTTCAAATTATAATTTGCTCTAATAATTTGTATTTAACAATTCGAAGTTCTGTATTTACCTACGACAAGTTCAGATCTTCAAGTTATAAATTGCAATCATAATTTGAAGTTATCAATTTTAAAGTCTGTATTTGACAATTACTAGTTCAGATCTTCAAGTTATAATTTGCAATAATAATTAGAAGCTATCAATTTTAAGTTCTGTATTTGACAATTACAAGTTCAGATCTACAAGTTATAATTTGAAATAATAGTTTATATTTAACAAATCTAAGTTCTGTAATTCACTATTACAAGTTCAGATCTTCAAATTATAATTTGCTCTAATAATTTGTATTTAACAATTCGAAGTTTTGCATTTACCTACGACAAGTTCAGATCTTCAAGTTATAAATTGCAATCATAATTTGAAGTTATCAATTTTAAAGTCTGTATTTGACAATTACAAGTTCAAATCTTCAAGTTATAATTTGCACTAATAACTTGTATTTAACAATTCGAAGTTCTGTATTTGACTACTACAAGTTCAGATCTTCAAGTTATAATTTGAAATAATAATTTATATTTAATAAATCTAAGTTCTGTAATTCACCATTACAAGGTCAGATCTTCAAGTTATAATTTGAAATAATAATTTATATTTAATAAATCTAAGTTCTGTAATTCACTATTACTAGTTCAGATCTTCGAGTTATAATTTGCAATAATAATTAGAAGCTATCAATTTTAAGTTCTGTATTTGAGAATTACAAGTTCAGATCTTCAAGTTATAATTTGCACTGTTAATTTGTATTTAACAATACGAAGTTCTGTATTTGACTATTACAAGTTCAGATCTTCAAATTATTATTTGCAATCTTAGTTTGAATTTAACAATTCTAAGTTCTGTATTTACCCACTACAAGTTCAGATCTTCAAGTTATAATTTGAAATAAAAATTTATATTTAATAAATCTAAGTTCTGTAATTCACCATTACAAGTTCAGATCTTCAAGTTATAATTTGAAATAATAATTTATATTTAATAAATCTAAGTTCTGTAATTCACCATTACAAGTTCAGATCTTCTAGTTATAATTTGAAATAATAATTAGTATTTAACAAATCTAAGTTCTGTAATTCACTATTACTAGTTCAGATCTTCAAGTTATAATTTGCAATAATAATTAGAAGCTATCAATTTTAAGTTCTGTATTTGACAAATACAAGTTCAGATCTTCAAGTTATAATTTGAAATAATAGTTTATATTTAACAAATCTAAGTTCTGTAATTCACTATTACAAGTTCAGATCTTCAAATTATAATTTGCACTAATAATTTGTATTTAACAATTCGAAGTTCTGCATTTACCTACGACAAGTTCAGATCTTCAAGTTATAATTTGCAATCATAATTTGAAGTTATCAATTTTAAAGTCTGTATTTGACAATTACAAGTTCAAATCTTCAAGTTATAATTTGCACTAATAATTTGTATTTAACAATTCGAAGTTCTGTATTTGACTATTACAAGTTCAGATCTTCAAGTTATAATTTGCAATCATAATTTGAAGTTATCAATTTTAAAGTCTGTATTTGACAATTACAAGTTCAGATCTTCAAGTTATAATTTGCACTAATAATTTGTATTTAACAATTCGAAGTTCTGTATTTGACTACTACAAGTTCAGATCTTCGAGTTATAATTTGCAATCATAATTTGAAGTTATCAATTCTAAGGTCTGTATTTGACAGTTACAAGTTCAGATCTTCAAGTTATAATTTGAAATAATAATTAGTATTTAACAAAGCTAAGTTCTGTAATTCACTATCACAAGTTCAGATCTTCAAGTTATAATTTGAAATAATAATTAGTATTTAACAAATCCAAGTTCTGTAATTCACTATTACTAGTTCAGATCTTCAAGTTATAATTTGCAATAATAATTAGAAGCTATCAATTTTAAGTTCTGTATTTGACAATTACAAGTTCAGATCTTCAAGTTATAATTTGCACTGTTAATTTGTATTTAACAATTCGAAGTTCTGTATTTGACTACTACAAGTTCAGATCTTCGAGTTATAATTTGCAATCATAATTTGAAGTTATCAATTTTAAGGTCTGTATTTGACAGTTACAAGTTCAGATCTTCAAGTTATAATTTGAAATAATAATTAGTATTTAACAAAGCTAAGTTCTGTAATTCACTATCACAAGTTCAGATCTTCAAGTTATAATTTGAAATAATAATTAGTATTTAACAAATCTAAGTTCTGTAATTAACTATTACTAGTTCAGATCTTCAAGTTATAATTTGCAATAATAATTAGAAGCTATCAATTTTAAGTTCTGTATTTGACAATTACAAGTTCAGATCTTCATATTATAATTTGCAATCTTAATTTGAATTTATTAATTCTAAGTTCTGTATTTGACAGTTACAAGTTCAGATCTTCAAGTTATAATTTGAAATAATAATTAGTATTTAACAAATCTAAGTTCTGTAATTCACTATTACTAGTTCAGATCTTCAAGTTATAATTTGCAATAATAATTAGAAGCTATCAATTTTAAGTTCTGTATTTGACAATTACAAGTTCAGATCTACAAGTTATAATTTGAAATAATAGTTTATATTTAACAAATCTAAGTTCTGTAATTCACTATTACAAGTTCAGATCTTCAAATTATAATTTGCTCTTATAATTTGTATTTAACAATTCGAAGTTCTGCATTTACCTACGACAAGTTCAGATTCTCAAGTTATAAATTGCAATCATAATTTGAAGTTATCAATTTTAAAGTCTGTATTTGACAATTACAAGTTCAAATCTTCAAGTTATAATTTGCACTAATAATTTGTATTTAACAATTCGAAGTTCTGTATTTGACTATTACAAGTTCAGATCTTCAAGTTATAATTTGAAATAATAATTTATATTTAACAAATCTAAGTTCTGTAATTCACTATTACAAGTTCAGATCTTCAAATTATAATTTGCACTAATAACTTGTATTTAACAATTTTCAGTTCTGTATTTGACTACTACAAGTTCAGATCTTCGAGTTATAATTTGCAATCATAATTTGAAGGTATCAATTCTAAGGTCTGTATTTGACAATTACAAGTTCAGATCTTCAAGTTATAATTTGCACTAATAATTTGTATTTAACAATTCGAAGTTCTGTATTTGACTACTACAAGTTCAGATCTTCGAGTTATAATTTGCAATCATAATTTGAAGTTATCAATTCTAAGGTCTGTATTTGACAGTTACAAGTTCAGATCTTCAAGTTATAATTTGAAATAATAATTAGTATTTAACAAAGCTAAGTTCTGTAATTCACTATCACAAGTTCAGATCTTCAAGTTATAATTTGAAATAATAATTAGTATTTAACAAATCTAAGTTCTGTAATTCACTATTACTAGTTCAGATCTTCAAGTTATAATTTGCAATAATAATTAGAAGCTATCAATTTAAGTTCTGTATTTGACAATTACAAGTTCAGATCTTCAAGTTATAATTTTCAATAATAATTAGAAGCTATCAATTTTAAGTTCTGTATTTGACAATTACAAGTTCAGATCTTCAAGTTATAATTTGCACTAATAATTTGTATTTAACAATTCGAAGTTCTGTATTTGACTATTACAAGTTCAGATCTTTAAATTTTTATTTGCAATCTTAGTTTGAATTTAACAAATCTAAGTTCTGTAATTCACTATTACAAGTTCAGATCTTCAAGTTATAATTTGCAATCATAATTTGAAGTTATCAATTTTAAAGTCTGTATTTGACAATTACAAGTTCAGATCTTCAAGTTATAATTTGCACTAATAATTTGTATTTAACAATTCGTAGTTCTGTATTTCACTACTACAAGTTCAGATCTTCGAGTTATAATTTGCAATCATAATTTGAAATTATCAATTCTAAGGTCTGTATTTGACAGTTACAAGTTCAGATCTTCAAGTTATAATTTGAAATAATAATTAGTATTTAACAAAGCTAAGTTCTGTAATTGACTATCACAAGTTCAGATCTTCAAGTTATAATTTGAAATAATAATTAGTATTTAACAAATCCAAGTTCTGTAATGCACTATTACTAGTTCAGATCTTCAAGTTATAATTTGCAATAATAATTAGAAGCTATCAATTTTAACTTCTGTATTTGAGAATTACAAGTTCAGATCTTCAAGTTATAATTTGCACTGTTAATTTGTATTTAACAATACGAAGTTCTGTATTTGACTATTACAAGTTCAGATCTTCAAATTATTATTTGCAATCTTAGTTTGAATTTAGCAATTCTAAGTTCTGTATTTACCTACTACAAGTTCAGATCTTCAAGTTATAATTTGAAATAATAATTTATATTTAATAAATCTAAGTTCTGTAATTCACCATTACAAGGTCAGATCTTCAAGTTATAATTTGAAATAATAATTTATATTTAATAAATCTAAGTTCTGTAATTCACCATTACAAGTTCAGATCTTCTAGTTATAATTTGAAATAATAATTAGTATTTAACAAATCTAAGTTCTGTAATTAACTATTACTAGTTCAGATCTTCAAGTTATAATTTGCAATAATAATTAGAAGCTATCAATTTTAAGTTCTGTTTTTGACAATTACAAGTTCAAATCTTCAAGTTATAATTTGCAATCTTAATTTGAATTTATAAATTCTAAGTTCTGTATTTGACAGTTACAAGTTCAGATCTTCAAGTTATAATTTGAAATAATAATTAGTATTTAACAAATCTAAGTTCTGTAATTCACTATTACTAGTTCAGATCTTCAAGTTATAATTTGCAATAATAATTAGAAGCTATGAATTTTAAGTTCTGTATTTGACAATTACAAGTTCAGATCTTCAAGTTATAATTTGAAATAATAGTTTATATTTAACAAATCTAAGTTCTGTAATTCACTATTACAAGTTCAGATCTTCAAATTATAATTTGCACTAATAATTTGTATTTAACAATTCGTAGTTCTGCATTTACCTACGACAAGTTCAGATCTTCAAGTTATAATTTGCAATCATAATTTGAAGTTATCAATTTTAAAGTCTGTATTTGACAATTACAAGTTCAAATCTTCAAGTTATAATTTGCACTAATAATTTGTATTTAACAATTCGAAGTTCTGTATTTGACTATTACAAGTTCAGATCTTCAAGTTATAATTTGAAATAATAATTTATATTTAACAAATCTAAGTTCTGTAATTCACTATTACAAGTTCAGATCTTCAAGTTATAATTTGCAATCATAATTTGAAGTTATCAATTTTAAAGTCTGTATTTGACAATTACAAGTTCAGATTTTCAAGTTATAATTTGAAATAATAATTTATATTTTACAAATCTAAGTTCTGTAATTCACTATTACAAGTTCAGATCTTCAAGTTATAATTTGCAATCATAATTTGAAGTTATCAATTCTAAGGTCTGTATTTGACAATTACAAGTTCAGATCTTCAAGTTATAATTTGAAATAATAATTAGTATTTAACAAATCTAAGTTCAGTAATTCACTATTACTAGTTCAGATCTTCAAGTTATAATTTGCAATAATAATTAGAAGCTATCAATTTTAAGTTCTGTATTTGACAATTACAAGTTCAGATCTTCAAGTTATAATTTGCACTAATAATTTGTATTTAACAATTCGAAGTTCTGTATTTGACTACTACAAGTTCAGATCTTCGAGTTATAATTTGCAATCATAATTTGAAGTTATCAATTCTAAGGTCTGTATTTGACAATTACAAGTTCAGATCTTCAAGTTATAATTTGAAATAATAATTAGTATTTAACAAATCTAAGTTCTGTAATTCACTATTACTAGTTCAGATCTTCAAGTTATAATTTGCAATAATAATTAGAAGCTATCAATTTTAAGTTCTGTATTTGACAATTACAAGTTCAGATCTTCAAGTTATAATTAGAAATAATAATTGGTATTTAACAAATCTAAGTTCAGTAATTCACTATTACTAGTTCAGATCTTCAAGTTATAATTTGCAATAATAATTAGAAGCTATCAATTTTAAGTTCTGTATTTGACAATTACAAGTTAAGATCTTCAAGTTATAATTTGCACTAATAATTTGTATTTAACAATACGAAGTTCTGTATTTGACTATTACAAGTTCAGATCTTCAAATTATTATTTGCAATCTTAGCTTGAATTTAACAATTCTAAGTTCTGTATTTACCTACTACAAGTTTAGATCTTCAAGTTATAATTTGAAATAATAATTTATATTTAACAAATCTAAGTTCTGTAATTCACCATTACAAGTTCAGATCTTCAAGTTATAATTTGAAATAATAATTGGTATTTAACAAATCTAAGTTCTGTAATTAACTATTACTAGTTCAGATCTTCAAGTTATAATTTGCAATAATAATTAGAAGCTATCAATTTTAAGTTCTGTATTTGACAATTGCTAGTTCAGATCTTCAAGTTATAATTTGCAATCTTAATTTGAATTTATCAATTCTAAGTTCTGTATTTGACAGTTACAAGTTCAGATCTTCAAGTTATAATTTGAAATAATAATTAGTATTTAACAAATCTAAGTTCTGTAAGTCACTATTACTAGTTCAGATCTTCAAATTATAATTTGCAATAATAATTAGAAGCTATCAATTTTAAGTTCTGTATTTGACAATTACAAGTTCAGATCTTCTAGTTATAATTTGAAATAATAATTAGTATTTAACAAATCCAAGTTCTGTAATTCACTATTACTAGTTCAGATCTTCAAGTTATAATTTGCAATAATAATTAGAAGCTATCAATTTTCAGTTCTGTATTTGACAATTACAAGTTCAGATCTTCAAGTTATAATTTGCAATAATAATTAGAAGCTATCAATTTTAAGTTCTGTATTTGACAATTACAAGTTCAGATCTTCAAGTTATAATTTGCACTAATAATTTGTATTTAACAATTCGAAGTTCTGTATTTGACTATTACAAGTTCAGATTTTTAAATTATTATTTGCAATCTTAGTTTGAATTTAACAAATCTAAGTTCTGTAATTCACTATTACAAGTTCAGATCTTCAAGTTATAATTTGCAATCATAATTTGAAGTTATCAATTTTAAAGTCTGTATTTGACAATTACAAGTTCAGATCTACAAGTTATAATTTGAAATAATAATTAGTATTTAACAAAGCTAAGTTCTGTAATTCACTATTACTAGTTCAGATCTTCAAGTTATAATTTGCAATAATAATTAGAAGCTATGAATTTTAAGTTCTGTATTTGACAATTACAAGTTCAGATCTTCAAGTTATAATTTGAAATAATAGTTTATATTTAACAAATCTAAGTTCTGTAATTCACTATTACAAGTTCAGATCTTCAAATTATAATTTGCACTAATAATTTGTATTTAACAATTCGTAGTTCTGCATTTACCTACGACAAGTTCAGATCTTCAAGTTATAATTTGCAATCATAATTTGAAGTTATCAATTTTAAAGTCTGTATTTGACAATTACAAGTTCAAATCTTCAAGTTATAATTTGCACTAATAATTTGTATTTAACAATTCGAAGTTCTGTATTTGACTATTACAAGTTCAGATCTTCAAGTTATAATTTGAAATAATAATTTATATTTAACAAATCTAAGTTCTGTAATTCACTATTACAAGTTCAGATCTTCAAGTTATAATTTGCAATCATAATTTGAAGTTATCAATTTTAAAGTCTGTATTTGACAATTACAAGTTCAGATTTTCAAGTTATAATTTGAAATAATAATTTATATTTTACAAATCTAAGTTCTGTAATTCACTATTACAAGTTCAGATCTTCAAGTTATAATTTGCAATCATAATTTGAAGTTATCAATTCTAAGGTCTGTATTTGACAATTACAAGTTCAGATCTTCAAGTTATAATTTGAAATAATAATTAGTATTTAACAAATCTAAGTTCAGTAATTCACTATTACTAGTTCAGATCTTCAAGTTATAATTTGCAATAATAATTAGAAGCTATCAATTTTAAGTTCTGTATTTGACAATTACAAGTTCAGATCTTCAAGTTATAATTTGCACTAATAATTTGTATTTAACAATTCGAAGTTCTGTATTTGACTACTACAAGTTCAGATCTTCGAGTTATAATTTGCAATCATAATTTGAAGTTATCAATTCTAAGGTCTGTATTTGACAATTACAAGTTCAGATCTTCAAGTTATAATTTGAAATAATAATTAGTATTTAACAAATCTAAGTTCTGTAATTCACTATTACTAGTTCAGATCTTCAAGTTATAATTTGCAATAATAATTAGAAGCTATCAATTTTAAGTTCTGTATTTGACAATTACAAGTTCAGATCTTCAAGTTATAATTAGAAATAATAATTGGTATTTAACAAATCTAAGTTCAGTAATTCACTATTACTAGTTCAGATCTTCAAGTTATAATTTGCAATAATAATTAGAAGCTATCAATTTTAAGTTCTGTATTTGACAATTACAAGTTAAGATCTTCAAGTTATAATTTGCACTAATAATTTGTATTTAACAATACGAAGTTCTGTATTTGACTATTACAAGTTCAGATCTTCAAATTATTATTTGCAATCTTAGCTTGAATTTAACAATTCTAAGTTCTGTATTTACCTACTACAAGTTTAGATCTTCAAGTTATAATTTGAAATAATAATTTATATTTAACAAATCTAAGTTCTGTAATTCACCATTACAAGTTCAGATCTTCAAGTTATAATTTGAAATAATAATTGGTATTTAACAAATCTAAGTTCTGTAATTAACTATTACTAGTTCAGATCTTCAAGTTATAATTTGCAATAATAATTAGAAGCTATCAATTTTAAGTTCTGTATTTGACAATTGCTAGTTCAGATCTTCAAGTTATAATTTGCAATCTTAATTTGAATTTATCAATTCTAAGTTCTGTATTTGACAGTTACAAGTTCAGATCTTCAAGTTATAATTTGAAATAATAATTAGTATTTAACAAATCTAAGTTCTGTAAGTCACTATTACTAGTTCAGATCTTCAAATTATAATTTGCAATAATAATTAGAAGCTATCAATTTTAAGTTCTGTATTTGACAATTACAAGTTCAGATCTTCTAGTTATAATTTGAAATAATAATTAGTATTTAACAAATCCAAGTTCTGTAATTCACTATTACTAGTTCAGATCTTCAAGTTATAATTTGCAATAATAATTAGAAGCTATCAATTTTCAGTTCTGTATTTGACAATTACAAGTTCAGATCTTCAAGTTATAATTTGCAATAATAATTAGAAGCTATCAATTTTAAGTTCTGTATTTGACAATTACAAGTTCAGATCTTCAAGTTATAATTTGCACTAATAATTTGTATTTAACAATTCGAAGTTCTGTATTTGACTATTACAAGTTCAGATTTTTAAATTATTATTTGCAATCTTAGTTTGAATTTAACAAATCTAAGTTCTGTAATTCACTATTACAAGTTCAGATCTTCAAGTTATAATTTGCAATCATAATTTGAAGTTATCAATTTTAAAGTCTGTATTTGACAATTACAAGTTCAGATCTACAAGTTATAATTTGAAATAATAATTAGTATTTAACAAAGCTAAGTTCTGTAATTCACTATCACAAGTTCCGATCTTCAAGTTATAATTTGAAATAATAATTAGTATTTAACAAATCCAAGTTCTGTAATTCACTATTACTAGTTCAGATCTTCAAGTTATAATTTGCAATAATAATTAGAAGCTATCAATTTTAAGTTCTGTATTTGAGAATTACAAGTTCAGATCTTCAAGTTATAATTTGCACTGTTAATTTGTATTTAACAATACGAAGTTCTGTATTTGACTATTACAAGTTCAGATCTTCAAATTATAATTTGCTCTAATAATTTGTATTTAACAATTCGAAGTTCTGTATTTACCTACGACAAGTTCAGATCTTCAAGTTATAAATTGCAATCATAATTTGAAGTTATCAATTTTAAAGTCTGTATTTGACAATTACTAGTTCAGATCTTCAAGTTATAATTTGCAATAATAATTAGAAGCTATCAATTTTAAGTTCTGTATTTGACAATTACAAGTTCAGATCTACAAGTTATAATTTGAAATAATAGTTTATATTTAACAAATCTAAGTTCTGTAATTCACTATTACAAGTTCAGATCTTCAAATTATAATTTGCTCTAATAATTTGTATTTAACAATTCGAAGTTTTGCATTTACCTACGACAAGTTCAGATCTTCAAGTTATAAATTGCAATCATAATTTGAAGTTATCAATTTTAAAGTCTGTATTTGACAATTACAAGTTCAAATCTTCAAGTTATAATTTGCACTAATAACTTGTATTTAACAATTCGAAGTTCTGTATTTGACTACTACAAGTTCAGATCTTCAAGTTATAATTTGAAATAATAATTTATATTTAATAAATCTAAGTTCTGTAATTCACCATTACAAGGTCAGATCTTCAAGTTATAATTTGAAATAATAATTTATATTTAATAAATCTAAGTTCTGTAATTAACTATTACTAGTTCAGATCTTCAAGTTATAATTTGCAATAATAATTAGAAGCTATCAATTTTAAGTTCTGTATTTGACAATTACAAGTTCAGATCTTCATATTAAAATTTGCAATCTTAATTTGAATTTATTAATTCTAAGTTCTGTATTTGACAGTTACAAGTTCAGATCTTCAAGTTATAATTTGAAATAATAATTAGTATTTAACAAATCTAAGTTCTGTAATTCACTATTACTAGTTCAGATCTTCAAGTTATAATTTGCAATAATAATTAGAAGCTATCAATTTTAAGTTCTGTATTTGACAATTACAAGTTCAGATCTACAAGTTATAATTTGAAATAATAGTTTATATTTAACAAATCTAAGTTCTGTAATTCACTATTACAAGTTCAGATCTTCAAATTATAATTTGCTCTTATAATTTGTATTTAACAATTCGAAGTTCTGCATTTACCTACGACAAGTTCAGATTCTCAAGTTATAATTTGCAATAATAATTAGAAGCTATCAATTTTAAGTTCTGTATTTGACAATTACAAGTTAAGATCTTCAAGTTATAATTTGCACTAATAATTTGTATTTAACAATACGAAGTTCTGTATTTGACTATTACAAGTTCAGATCTTCAAATTATTATTTGCAATCTTAGCTTGAATTTAACAATTCTAAGTTCTGTATTTACCTACTACAAGTTTAGATCTTCAAGTTATAATTTGAAATAATAATTTATATTTAACAAATCTAAGTTCTGTAATTCACCATTACAAGTTCAGATCTTCAAGTTATAATTTGAAATAATAATTGGTATTTAACAAATCTAAGTTCTGTAATTAACTATTACTAGTTCAGATCTTCAAGTTATAATTTGCAATAATAATTAGAAGCTATCAATTTTAAGTTCTGTATTTGACAATTGCTAGTTCAGATCTTCAAGTTATAATTTGCAATCTTAATTTGAATTTATCAATTCTAAGTTCTGTATTTGACAGTTACAAGTTCAGATCTTCAAGTTATAATTTGAAATAATAATTAGTATTTAACAAATCTAAGTTCTGTAAGTCACTATTACTAGTTCAGATCTTCAAATTATAATTTGCAATAATAATTAGAAGCTATCAATTTTAAGTTCTGTATTTGACAATTACAAGTTCAGATCTTCTAGTTATAATTTGAAATAATAATTAGTATTTAACAAATCCAAGTTCTGTAATTCACTATTACTAGTTCAGATCTTCAAGTTATAATTTGCAATAATAATTAGAAGCTATCAATTTTCAGTTCTGTATTTGACAATTACAAGTTCAGATCTTCAAGTTATAATTTGCAATAATAATTAGAAGCTATCAATTTTAAGTTCTGTATTTGACAATTACAAGTTCAGATCTTCAAGTTATAATTTGCACTAATAATTTGTATTTAACAATTCGAAGTTCTGTATTTGACTATTACAAGTTCAGATTTTTAAATTATTATTTGCAATCTTAGTTTGAATTTAACAAATCTAAGTTCTGTAATTCACTATTACAAGTTCAGATCTTCAAGTTATAATTTGCAATCATAATTTGAAGTTATCAATTTTAAAGTCTGTATTTGACAATTACAAGTTCAGATCTACAAGTTATAATTTGAAATAATAATTAGTATTTAACAAAGCTAAGTTCTGTAATTCACTATTACTAGTTCAGATCTTCAAGTTATAATTTGCAATAATAATTAGAAGCTATGAATTTTAAGTTCTGTATTTGACAATTACAAGTTCAGATCTTCAAGTTATAATTTGAAATAATAGTTTATATTTAACAAATCTAAGTTCTGTAATTCACTATTACAAGTTCAGATCTTCAAATTATAATTTGCACTAATAATTTGTATTTAACAATTCGTAGTTCTGCATTTACCTACGACAAGTTCAGATCTTCAAGTTATAATTTGCAATCATAATTTGAAGTTATCAATTTTAAAGTCTGTATTTGACAATTACAAGTTCAAATCTTCAAGTTATAATTTGCACTAATAATTTGTATTTAACAATTCGAAGTTCTGTATTTGACTATTACAAGTTCAGATCTTCAAGTTATAATTTGAAATAATAATTTATATTTAACAAATCTAAGTTCTGTAATTCACTATTACAAGTTCAGATCTTCAAGTTATAATTTGCAATCATAATTTGAAGTTATCAATTTTAAAGTCTGTATTTGACAATTACAAGTTCAGATTTTCAAGTTATAATTTGAAATAATAATTTATATTTTACAAATCTAAGTTCTGTAATTCACTATTACAAGTTCAGATCTTCAAGTTATAATTTGCAATCATAATTTGAAGTTATCAATTCTAAGGTCTGTATTTGACAATTACAAGTTCAGATCTTCAAGTTATAATTTGAAATAATAATTAGTATTTAACAAATCTAAGTTCAGTAATTCACTATTACTAGTTCAGATCTTCAAGTTATAATTTGCAATAATAATTAGAAGCTATCAATTTTAAGTTCTGTATTTGACAATTACAAGTTCAGATCTTCAAGTTATAATTTGCACTAATAATTTGTATTTAACAATTCGAAGTTCTGTATTTGACTACTACAAGTTCAGATCTTCGAGTTATAATTTGCAATCATAATTTGAAGTTATCAATTCTAAGGTCTGTATTTGACAATTACAAGTTCAGATCTTCAAGTTATAATTTGAAATAATAATTAGTATTTAACAAATCTAAGTTCTGTAATTCACTATTACTAGTTCAGATCTTCAAGTTATAATTTGCAATAATAATTAGAAGCTATCAATTTTAAGTTCTGTATTTGACAATTACAAGTTCAGATCTTCAAGTTATAATTTGAAATAATAATTGGTATTTAACAAATCTAAGTTCAGTAATTCACTATTACTAGTTCAGATCTTCAAGTTATAATTTGCAATAATAATTAGAAGCTATCAATTTTAAGTTATGTATTTGACAATTACAAGTTAAGATCTTCAAGTTATAATTTGCACTAATAATTTGTATTTAACAATACGAAGTTCTGTATTTGACTATTACAAGTTCAGATCTTCAAATTATTATTTGCAATCTTAGCTTGAATTTAACAATTCTAAGTTCTGTATTTACCTACTACAAGTTTAGATCTTCAAGTTATAATTTGAAATAATAATTTATATTTAACAAATCTAAGTTCTGTAATTCACCATTACAAGTTCAGATCTTCAAGTTATAATTTGAAATAATAATTGGTATTTAACAAATCTAAGTTCTGTAATTAACTATTACTAGTTCAGATCTTCAAGTTATAATTTGCAATAATAATTAGAAGCTATCAATTTTAAGTTCTGTATTTGACAATTGCTAGTTCAGATCTTCAAGTTATAATTTGCAATCTTAATTTGAATTTATCAATTCTAAGTTCTGTATTTGACAGTTACAAGTTCAGATCTTCAAGTTATAATTTGAAATAATAATTAGTATTTAACAAATCTAAGTTCTGTAAGTCACTATTACTAGTTCAGATCTTCAAATTATAATTTGCAATAATAATTAGAAGCTATCAATTTTAAGTTCTGTATTTGACAATTACAAGTTCAGATCTTCTAGTTATAATTTGAAATAATAATTAGTATTTAACAAATCCAAGTTCTGTAATTCACTATTACTAGTTCAGATCTTCAAGTTATAATTTGCAATAATAATTAGAAGCTATCAATTTTCAGTTCTGTATTTGACAATTACAAGTTCAGATCTTCAAGTTATAATTTGCAATAATAATTAGAAGCTATCAATTTTAAGTTCTGTATTTGACAATTACAAGTTCAGATCTTCAAGTTATAATTTGCACTAATAATTTGTATTTAACAATTCGAAGTTCTGTATTTGACTATTACAAGTTCAGATTTTTAAATTATTATTTGCAATCTTAGTTTGAATTTAACAAATCTAAGTTCTGTAATTCACTATTACAAGTTCAGATCTTCAAGTTATAATTTGCAATCATAATTTGAAGTTATCAATTTTAAAGTCTGTATTTGACAATTACAAGTTCAGATCTACAAGTTATAATTTGAAATAATAATTAGTATTTAACAAAGCTAAGTTCTGTAATTCACTATCACAAGTTCCGATCTTCAAGTTATAATTTGAAATAATAATTAGTATTTAACAAATCCAAGTTCTGTAATTCACTATTACTAGTTCAGATCTTCAAGTTATAATTTGCAATAATAATTAGAAGCTATCAATTTTAAGTTCTGTATTTGAGAATTACAAGTTCAGATCTTCAAGTTATAATTTGCACTGTTAATTTGTATTTAACAATACGAAGTTCTGTATTTGACTATTACAAGTTCAGATCTTCAAATTATAATTTGCTCTAATAATTTGTATTTAACAATTCGAAGTTCTGTATTTACCTACGACAAGTTCAGATCTTCAAGTTATAAATTGCAATCATAATTTGAAGTTATCAATTTTAAAGTCTGTATTTGACAATTACTAGTTCAGATCTTCAAGTTATAATTTGCAATAATAATTAGAAGCTATCAATTTTAAGTTCTGTATTTGACAATTACAAGTTCAGATCTACAAGTTATAATTTGAAATAATAGTTTATATTTAACAAATCTAAGTTCTGTAATTCACTATTACAAGTTCAGATCTTCAAATTATAATTTGCTCTAATAATTTGTATTTAACAATTCGAAGTTTTGCATTTACCTACGACAAGTTCAGATCTTCAAGTTATAAATTGCAATCATAATTTGAAGTTATCAATTTTAAAGTCTGTATTTGACAATTACAAGTTCAAATCTTCAAGTTATAATTTGCACTAATAACTTGTATTTAACAATTCGAAGTTCTGTATTTGACTACTACAAGTTCAGATCTTCAAGTTATAATTTGAAATAATAATTTATATTTAATAAATCTAAGTTCTGTAATTCACCATTACAAGGTCAGATCTTCAAGTTATAATTTGAAATAATAATTTATATTTAATAAATCTAAGTTCTGTAATTCACCATTACAAGTTCAGATCTTCTAGTTATAATTTGAAATAATAATTAGTATTTAACAAATCTAAGTTCTGTAATTAACTATTACTAGTTCAGATCTTCAAGTTATAATTTGCAATAATAATTAGAAGCTATCAATTTTAAGTTCTGTATTTGACAATTACAAGTTCAGATCTTCAAGTTATAATTTGCAATCTTAATTTGAATTTATCAATTCTAAGTTCTGTATTTGACAGTTACAAGTTCAGATCTTCAAGTTATAATTTGTAATAATAATTAGTATTTAACAAATCTAAGTTCTGTAATTCACTATTACTAGTTCAGATCTTCAAGTTATAATTTGCAATAATAATTAGAAGCTATCAATTTTAAGTTCTGTATTTGACAATTACAAGTTCAGATCTTCAAGTTATAATTTGAAATAATAGTTTATATTTAACAAATCTAAGTTATGTAATTCACTATTACAAGTTCAGATCTTCAAATTATAATTTGCACTAATAATTTGTATTTAACAATTCGAAGTTCTGCATTTACCTACGACAAGTTCAGATCTTCAAGTTATAATTTGCAATCATAATTTGAAGTTATCAATTTTAAAGTCTGTATTTGACAATTACAAGTTCAAATCTTCAAGTTATAATTTGCACTAATAATTTGTATTTAACAATTCGAAGTTCTGCATTTGACTATTACAAGTTCAGATCTTCAAGTTATAATTTGAAATAATAATTTATATTTAACAAATCTAAGTTCTGTAATTCACTATTACAAGTTCAGATCTGCAAGTTATAATTTGCAATCATAATTTGAAGTTATCAATTTTAAAGTCTGTATTTGACAATTACAAGTTCAGATCTTCAAGTTATAATTTGCACTAATAATTTGTATTTAACAATTCGAAGTTCTGTATTTGACTACTACAAGTTCAGATCTTCGAGTTATAATTTGCAATCATAATTTGAAGTTATCAATTCTAAGGTCTGTATTTGACAATTACAAGTTCAGATCTTCAAGTTATAATTTGAAATAATAATTAGTATTTAACAAATCTAAGTTCAGTAATTCACTATTACTAGTTCAGATCTTCAAGTTAAAATTTGCAATAATAATTAGAAGCTATCAATTTTAAGTTCTGTATTTGACAATTACAAGTTCAGATCTTCAAGTTATAATTTGCACTAATAACTTGTATTTAACAATTCGAAGTTCTGTATTTGACTACTACAAGTTCAGATCTTCGACTTATAATTTGCAATCATAATTTGAAGGTATCAATTCTAAGGTCTGTATTTGACAGTTACAAGTACAGATCTTCAAGTTATAATTTGAAATAATAATTAGTATTTAACAAATCTAAGTTCTGTAATTCACTATTACTAGTTCAGATCTTCAAGTTATAATTTGCAATAATAATTAGAAGCTATCAATTTTAAGTTCTGTATTTGACAATTACAAGTTCAGATCTTCAAGTTATAATTTGAAATAATAATTAGTATTTAACAAATCTAAGTTCAGTAATTCACTATTACTAGTTCAGATCTTCAAGTTATAATTTGCAATAATAATTAGAAGCTATCAATTTTAAGTTCTGTATTTGACAATTACAAGTTCAGATCTTCAAGTTATAATTTGCAATAATAATTAGAAGCTATCAATTTTAAGTTCTGTATTTGACAATTACAAGTTCAGATCTTCAAGTTATAATTTGCACTAATAATTTGTATTTAACAATACGAAGTTCTGTATTTGACTATTACAAGTTCAGATCTTCGAGTTATAATTTGCAATCATAATTTGAAGGTATCAATTCTAAGGTCTGTATTTGACAGTTACAAGTTCAGATCTTCAAGTTATAATTTGAAATAATAATTAGTATTTAACAAAGCTAAGTTCTGTAATTCACTATCACAAGTTCAGATCTTCAAGTTATAATTTGAAATAATAATTAGTATTTAACAAATCTAAGTTTTGTAATTCACTATTACTTGTTCAGATCTTCAAGTTATAATTTGCAATAATAATTAGAAGCTATCAATTTTAAGTTCTGTATTTGACAATTACAAGTTCAGATCTTCTAGTTATAATTTGTAATAATAATTAGTATTTAACAGATCTAAGTTCTGTAATTCACTATTACTAGTTCAGATCTTCAAGTTATAATTTGCAATAATAATTAGAAGCTATCAATTTTAAGTTCTGTATTTGACAATTACAAGTTCAGATCTTCAAGTTATAATTTGCAATAATAATTAGAAGCTATCAATTTTAAGTTCTGTATTTGACAATTACAAGTTCAGATCTTCAAGTTATAATTTGCACTAATAATTTGTATTTAACAATTCGAAGTTCTGTATTTGACTATTACAAGTTCAGATCTTTAAATTATTATTTGCAATCTTAGTTTGAATTTAACAAATCTAAGTTCTGTAATTCACTATTACAAGTTCAGATCTTCAAGTTATAATTTGCAATCATAATTTGTAGTTATCAATTTTAAAGTCTGTATTTGACAATTACAAGTTCAGATCTTCAAGTTATAATTTGCACTAATAATTTGTATTTAACAATTCGTAGTTCTGTATTTGACTACTACAAGTTCAGATCTTCGAGTTATAATTTGCAATCATAATTTGAAGTTATCAATTTTAAGGTCTGTATTTGACAGTTACAAGTTCAGATCTTCAAGTTATAATTTGAAATAATAATTAGTATTTAACAAAGCTAAGTTCTGTAATTCACTATCACAAGTTCAGATCTTCAAGTTATAATTTGAAATAATAATTAGTATTTAACAAATCCAAGTTCTGTAATTCACTATTACTAGTTCAGATCTTCGAGTTATAATTTGCAATAATAATTAGAAGCTATCAATTTTAAGTTCTGTATTTGAGAATTACAAGTTCAGATCTTCAAGTTATAATTTGCACTGTTAATTTGTATTTAACAATACGAAGTTCTGTATTTGACTATTACAAGTTCGGATCTTCAAGTTATAATTTGCACTAATAATTTGTATTTAACAATTCGAAGTTCTGTATTTGACTATTACAAGTTCAGATCTTTAAATTTTTATTTGCAATCTTAGTTTGAATTTAACAAATCTAAGTTCTGTAATTCACTATTACAAGTTCAGATCTTCAAGTTATAATTTGCAATCATAATTTGAAGTTATCAATTTTAAAGTCTGTATTTGACAATTACAAGTTCAGATCTTCAAGTTATAATTTGCACTAATAATTTGTATTTAACAATTCGTAGTTCTGTATTTGACTACTACAAGTTCAGATCTTCGAGTTATAATTTGCAATCATAATTTGAAATTATCAATTCTAAGGTCTGTATTTGACAGTTACAAGTTCAGATCTTCAAGTTATAATTTGAAATAATAATTAGTATTTAACAAAGCTAAGTTCTGTAATTGACTATCACAAGTTCAGATCTTCAAGTTATAATTTGAAATAATAATTAGTATTTAACAAATCCAAGTTCTGTAATGCACTATTACTAGTTCAGATCTTCAAGTTATAATTTGCAATAATAATTAGAAGCTATCAATTTTAACTTCTGTATTTGAGAATTACAAGTTCAGATCTTCAAGTTATAATTTGCACTGTTAATTTGTATTTAACAATACGAAGTTCTGTATTTGACTATTACAAGTTCAGATCTTCAAATTATTATTTGCAATCTTAGTTTGAATTTAGCAATTCTAAGTTCTGTATTTACCTACTACAAGTTCAGATCTTCAAGTTATAATTTGAAATAATAATTTATATTTAATAAATCTAAGTTCTGTAATTCACCATTACAAGGTCAGATCTTCAAGTTATAATTTGAAATAATAATTTATATTTAATAAATCTAAGTTCTGTAATTCACCATTACAAGTTCAGATCTTCTAGTTATAATTTGAAATAATAATTAGTATTTAACAAATCTAAGTTCTGTAATTAACTATTACTAGTTCAGATCTTCAAGTTATAATTTGCAATAATAATTAGAAGCTATCAATTTTAAGTTCTGTATTTGACAATTACAAGTTCAAATCTTCAAGTTATAATTTGCAATCTTAATTTGAATTTATAAATTCTAAGTTCTGTATTTGACAGTTACAAGTTCAGATCTTCAAGTTATAATTTGAAATAATAATTAGTATTTAACAAATCTAAGTTCTGTAATTCACTATTACTAGTTCAGATCTTCAAGTTATAATTTGCAATAATAATTAGAAGCTATCAATTTTAAGTTCTGTATTTGACAATTACAAGTTCAGATCTTCAAGTTATAATTTGAAATAATAGTTTATATTTAACAAATCTAAGTTCTGTAATTCACTATTACAAGTTCAGATCTTCAAGTTATAATTTGCACTAATAATTTGTATTTAACAATTCGAAGTTCTGTATTTGACTACTACAAGTTCAGATCTTCGAGTTATAATTTGCAATCATAATTTGAAGTTATCAATTCTAAGGTCTGTATTTGACAATTACAAGTTCAGATCTTCAAGTTATAATTTGAAATAATAATTAGTATTTAACAAATCTAAGTTCAGTAATTCACTATTACTAGTTCAGATCTTCAAGTTAAAATTTGCAATAATAATTAGAAGCTATCAATTTTAAGTTCTGTATTTGACAATTACAAGTTCAGATCTTCAAGTTATAATTTGCACTAATAACTTGTATTTAACAATTCGAAGTTCTGTATTTGACTACTACAAGTTCAGATCTTCGACTTATAATTTGCAATCATAATTTGAAGGTATCAATTCTAAGGTCTGTATTTGACAGTTACAAGTACAGATCTTCAAGTTATAATTTGAAATAATAATTAGTATTTAACAAATCTAAGTTCTGTAATTCACTATTACTAGTTCAGATCTTCAAGTTATAATTTGCAATAATAATTAGAAGCTATCAATTTTAAGTTCTGTATTTGACAATTACAAGTTCAGATCTTCAAGTTATAATTTGAAATAATAATTAGTATTTAACAAATCTAAGTTCAGTAATTCACTATTACTAGTTCAGATCTTCAAGTTATAATTTGCAATAATAATTAGAAGCTATCAATTTTAAGTTCTGTATTTGACAATTACAAGTTCAGATCTTCAAGTTATAATTTGCAATAATAATTAGAAGCTATCAATTTTAAGTTCTGTATTTGACAATTACAAGTTCAGATCTTCAAGTTATAATTTGCACTAATAATTTGTATTTAACAATACGAAGTTCTGTATTTGACTATTACAAGTTCAGATCTTCGAGTTATAATTTGCAATCATAATTTGAAGGTATCAATTCTAAGGTCTGTATTTGACAGTTACAAGTTCAGATCTTCAAGTTATAATTTGAAATAATAATTAGTATTTAACAAAGCTAAGTTCTGTAATTCACTATCACAAGTTCAGATCTTCAAGTTATAATTTGAAATAATAATTAGTATTTAACAAATCTAAGTTTTGTAATTCACTATTACTTGTTCAGATCTTCAAGTTATAATTTGCAATAATAATTAGAAGCTATCAATTTTAAGTTCTGTATTTGACAATTACAAGTTCAGATCTTCTAGTTATAATTTGTAATAATAATTAGTATTTAACAGATCTAAGTTCTGTAATTCACTATTACTAGTTCAGATCTTCAAGTTATAATTTGCAATAATAATTAGAAGCTATCAATTTTAAGTTCTGTATTTGACAATTACAAGTTCAGATCTTCAAGTTATAATTTGCAATAATAATTAGAAGCTATCAATTTTAAGTTCTGTATTTGACAATTACAAGTTCAGATCTTCAAGTTATAATTTGCACTAATAATTTGTATTTAACAATTCGAAGTTCTGTATTTGACTATTACAAGTTCAGATCTTTAAATTATTATTTGCAATCTTAGTTTGAATTTAACAAATCTAAGTTCTGTAATTCACTATTACAAGTTCAGATCTTCAAGTTATAATTTGCAATCATAATTTGTAGTTATCAATTTTAAAGTCTGTATTTGACAATTACAAGTTCAGATCTTCAAGTTATAATTTGCACTAATAATTTGTATTTAACAATTCGTAGTTCTGTATTTGACTACTACAAGTTCAGATCTTCGAGTTATAATTTGCAATCATAATTTGAAGTTATCAATTTTAAGGTCTGTATTTGACAGTTACAAGTTCAGATCTTCAAGTTATAATTTGAAATAATAATTAGTATTTAACAAAGCTAAGTTCTGTAATTCACTATCACAAGTTCAGATCTTCAAGTTATAATTTGAAATAATAATTAGTATTTAACAAATCCAAGTTCTGTAATTCACTATTACTAGTTCAGATCTTCGAGTTATAATTTGCAATAATAATTAGAAGCTATCAATTTTAAGTTCTGTATTTGAGAATTACAAGTTCAGATCTTCAAGTTATAATTTGCACTGTTAATTTGTATTTAACAATACGAAGTTCTGTATTTGACTATTACAAGTTCGGATCTTCAAGTTATAATTTGCACTAATAATTTGTATTTAACAATTCGAAGTTCTGTATTTGACTATTACAAGTTCAGATCTTTAAATTTTTATTTGCAATCTTAGTTTGAATTTAACAAATCTAAGTTCTGTAATTCACTATTACAAGTTCAGATCTTCAAGTTATAATTTGCAATCATAATTTGAAGTTATCAATTTTAAAGTCTGTATTTGACAATTACAAGTTCAGATCTTCAAGTTATAATTTGCACTAATAATTTGTATTTAACAATTCGTAGTTCTGTATTTGACTACTACAAGTTCAGATCTTCGAGTTATAATTTGCAATCATAATTTGAAATTATCAATTCTAAGGTCTGTATTTGACAGTTACAAGTTCAGATCTTCAAGTTATAATTTGAAATAATAATTAGTATTTAACAAAGCTAAGTTCTGTAATTGACTATCACAAGTTCAGATCTTCAAGTTATAATTTGAAATAATAATTAGTATTTAACAAATCCAAGTTCTGTAATGCACTATTACTAGTTCAGATCTTCAAGTTATAATTTGCAATAATAATTAGAAGCTATCAATTTTAACTTCTGTATTTGAGAATTACAAGTTCAGATCTTCAAGTTATAATTTGCACTGTTAATTTGTATTTAACAATACGAAGTTCTGTATTTGACTATTACAAGTTCAGATCTTCAAATTATTATTTGCAATCTTAGTTTGAATTTAGCAATTCTAAGTTCTGTATTTACCTACTACAAGTTCAGATCTTCAAGTTATAATTTGAAATAATAATTTATATTTAATAAATCTAAGTTCTGTAATTCACCATTACAAGGTCAGATCTTCAAGTTATAATTTGAAATAATAATTTATATTTAATAAATCTAAGTTCTGTAATTCACCATTACAAGTTCAGATCTTCTAGTTATAATTTGAAATAATAATTAGTATTTAACAAATCTAAGTTCTGTAATTAACTATTACTAGTTCAGATCTTCAAGTTATAATTTGCAATAATAATTAGAAGCTATCAATTTTAAGTTCTGTATTTGACAATTACAAGTTCAAATCTTCAAGTTATAATTTGCAATCTTAATTTGAATTTATAAATTCTAAGTTCTGTATTTGACAGTTACAAGTTCAGATCTTCAAGTTATAATTTGAAATAATAATTAGTATTTAACAAATCTAAGTTCTGTAATTCACTATTACTAGTTCAGATCTTCAAGTTATAATTTGCAATAATAATTAGAAGCTATCAATTTTAAGTTCTGTATTTGACAATTACAAGTTCAGATCTTCAAGTTATAATTTGAAATAATAGTTTATATTTAACAAATCTAAGTTCTGTAATTCACTATTACAAGTTCAGATCTTCAAATTATAATTTGCACTAATAATTTGTATTTAACAATTCGTAGTTCTGCATTTACCTACGACAAGTTCAGATCTTCAAGTTATAATTTGCAATCATAATTTGAAGTTATCAATTTTAAAGTCTGTATTTGACAATTACAAGTTCAAATCTTCAAGTTATAATTTGCACTAATAATTTGTATTTAACAATTCGAAGTTCTGTATTTGACTATTACAAGTTCAGATCTTCAAGTTATAATTTGAAATAATAATTTATATTTAACAAATCTAAGTTCTGTAATTCACTATTACAAGTTCAGATCTTCAAGTTATAATTTGCAATCATAATTTGAAGTTATCAATTTTAAAGTCTGTATTTGACAATTACAAGTTCAGATTTTCAAGTTATAATTTGAAATAATAATTTATATTTTACAAATCTAAGTTCTGTAATTCACTATTACAAGTTCAGATCTTCAAGTTATAATTTGCAATCATAATTTGAAGTTATCAATTCTAAGGTCTGTATTTGACAATTACAAGTTCAGATCTTCAAGTTATAATTTGAAATAATAATTAGTATTTAACAAATCTAAGTTCAGTAATTCACTATTACTAGTTCAGATCTTCAAGTTATAATTTGCAATAATAATTAGAAGCTATCAATTTTAAGTTCTGTATTTGACAATTACAAGTTCAGATCTTCAAGTTATAATTTGCACTAATAATTTGTATTTAACAATTCGAAGTTCTGTATTTGACTACTACAAGTTCAGATCTTCGAGTTATAATTTGCAATCATAATTTGAAGTTATCAATTCTAAGGTCTGTATTTGACAATTACAAGTTCAGATCTTCAAGTTATAATTTGAAATAATAATTAGTATTTAACAAATCTAAGTTCTGTAATTCACTATTACTAGTTCAGATCTTCAAGTTATAATTTGCAATAATAATTAGAAGCTATCAATTTTAAGTTCTGTATTTGACAATTACAAGTTCAGATCTTCAAGTTATAATTTGAAATAATAATTGGTATTTAACAAATCTAAGTTCAGTAATTCACTATTACTAGTTCAGATCTTCAAGTTATAATTTGCAATAATAATTAGAAGCTATCAATTTTAAGTTCTGTATTTGACAATTACAAGTTAAGATCTTCAAGTTATAATTTGCACTAATAATTTGTATTTAACAATACGAAGTTCTGTATTTGACTATTACAAGTTCAGATCTTCAAATTATTATTTGCAATCTTAGCTTGAATTTAACAATTCTAAGTTCTGTATTTACCTACTACAAGTTTAGATCTTCAAGTTATAATTTGAAATAATAATTTATATTTAACAAATCTAAGTTCTGTAATTCACCATTACAAGTTCAGATCTTCAAGTTATAATTTGAAATAATAATTGGTATTTAACAAATCTAAGTTCTGTAATTAACTATTACTAGTTCAGATCTTCAAGTTATAATTTGCAATAATAATTAGAAGCTATCAATTTTAAGTTCTGTATTTGACAATTGCTAGTTCAGATCTTCAAGTTATAATTTGCAATCTTAATTTGAATTTATCAATTCTAAGTTCTGTATTTGACAGTTACAAGTTCAGATCTTCAAGTTATAATTTGAAATAATAATTAGTATTTAACAAATCTAAGTTCTGTAAGTCACTATTACTAGTTCAGATCTTCAAATTATAATTTGCAATAATAATTAGAAGCTATCAATTTTAAGTTCTGTATTTGACAATTACAAGTTCAGATCTTCTAGTTATAATTTGAAATAATAATTAGTATTTAACAAATCCAAGTTCTGTAATTCACTATTACTAGTTCAGATCTTCAAGTTATAATTTGCAATAATAATTAGAAGCTATCAATTTTCAGTTCTGTATTTGACAATTACAAGTTCAGATCTTCAAGTTATAATTTGCAATAATAATTAGAAGCTATCAATTTTAAGTTCTGTATTTGACAATTACAAGTTCAGATCTTCAAGTTATAATTTGCATTAATAATTTGTATTTAACAATTCGAAGTTCTGTATTTGACTATTACAAGTTCAGATTTTTAAATTATTATTTGCAATCTTAGTTTGAATTTAACAAATCTAAGTTCTGTAATTCACTATTACAAGTTCAGATCTTCAAGTTATAATTTGCAATCATAATTTGAAGTTATCAATTTTAAAGTCTGTATTTGACAATTACAAGTTCAGATCTACAAGTTATAATTTGAAATAATAATTAGTATTTAACAAAGCTAAGTTCTGTAATTCACTATCACAAGTTCCGATCTTCAAGTTATAATTTGAAATAATAATTAGTATTTAACAAATCCAAGTTCTGTAATTCACTATTACTAGTTCAGATCTTCAAGTTATAATTTGCAATAATAATTAGAAGCTATCAATTTTAAGTTCTGTATTTGAGAATTACAAGTTCAGATCTTCAAGTTATAATTTGCACTGTTAATTTGTATTTAACAATACGAAGTTCTGTATTTGACTATTACAAGTTCAGATCTTCAAATTATAATTTGCTCTAATAATTTGTATTTAACAATTCGAAGTTCTGTATTTACCTACGACAAGTTCAGATCTTCAAGTTATAAATTGCAATCATAATTTGAAGTTATCAATTTTAAAGTCTGTATTTGACAATTACTAGTTCAGATCTTCAAGTTATAATTTGCAATAATAATTAGAAGCTATCAATTTTAAGTTCTGTATTTGACAATTACAAGTTCAGATCTACAAGTTATAATTTGAAATAATAGTTTATATTTAACAAATCTAAGTTCTGTAATTCACTATTACAAGTTCAGATCTTCAAATTATAATTTGCTCTAATAATTTGTATTTAACAATTCGAAGTTTTGCATTTACCTACGACAAGTTCAGATCTTCAAGTTATAAATTGCAATCATAATTTGAAGTTATCAATTTTAAAGTCTGTATTTGACAATTACAAGTTCAAATCTTCAAGTTATAATTTGCACTAATAACTTGTATTTAACAATTCGAAGTTCTGTATTTGACTACTACAAGTTCAGATCTTCAAGTTATAATTTGAAATAATAATTTATATTTAATAAATCTAAGTTCTGTAATTCACCATTACAAGGTCAGATCTTCAAGTTATAATTTGAAATAATAATTTATATTTAATAAATCTAAGTTCTGTAATTCACTATTACTAGTTCAGATCTTCGAGTTATAATTTGCAATAATAATTAGAAGCTATCAATTTTAAGTTCTGTATTTGAGAATTACAAGTTCAGATCTTCAAGTTATAATTTGCACTGTTAATTTGTATTTAACAATACGAAGTTCTGTATTTGACTATTACAAGTTCAGATCTTCAAATTATTATTTGCAATCTTAGTTTGAATTTAACAATTCTAAGTTCTGTATTTACCCACTACAAGTTCAGATCTTCAAGTTATAATTTGAAATAAAAATTTATATTTAATAAATCTAAGTTCTGTAATTCACCATTACAAGTTCAGATCTTCAAGTTATAATTTGAAATAATAATTTATATTTAATAAATCTAAGTTCTGTAATTCACCATTACAAGTTCAGATCTTCTAGTTATAATTTGAAATAATAATTAGTATTTAACAAATCTAAGTTCTGTAATTCACTATTACTAGTTCAGATCTTCAAGTTATAATTTGCAATAATAATTAGAAGCTATCAATTTTAAGTTCTGTATTTGACAAATACAAGTTCAGATCTTCAAGTTATAATTTGAAATAATAGTTTATATTTAACAAATCTAAGTTCTGTAATTCACTATTACAAGTTCAGATCTTCAAATTATAATTTGCACTAATAATTTGTATTTAACAATTCGAAGTTCTGCATTTACCTACGACAAGTTCAGATCTTCAAGTTATAATTTGCAATCATAATTTGAAGTTATCAATTTTAAAGTCTGTATTTGACAATTACAAGTTCAAATCTTCAAGTTATAATTTGCACTAATTATTTGTATTTAACAATTCGAAGTTCTGTATTTGACTATTACAAGTTCAGATCTTCAAGTTATAATTTGCAATCATAATTTGAAGTTATCAATTTTAAAGTCTGTATTTGACAATTACAAGTTCAGATCTTCAAGTTATAATTTGCACTAATAATTTGTATTTAACAATTCGAAGTTCTGTATTTGACTACTACAAGTTCAGATCTTCGAGTTATAATTTGCAATCATAATTTGAAGTTATCAATTCTAAGGTCTGTATTTGACAGTTACAAGTTCAGATCTTCAAGTTATAATTTGAAATAATAATTAGTATTTAACAAAGCTAAGTTCTGTAATTCACTATCACAAGTTCAGATCTTCAAGTTATAATTTGAAATAATAATTAGTATTTAACAAATCCAAGTTCTGTAATTCACTATTACTAGTTCAGATCTTCAAGTTATAATTTGCAATAATAATTAGAAGCTATCAATTTTAAGTTCTGTATTTGACAATTACAAGTTCAGATCTTCAAGTTATAATTTGCACTGTTAATTTGTATTTAACAATTCGAAGTTCTGTATTTGACTACTACAAGTTCAGATCTTCGAGTTATAATTTGCAATCATAATTTGAAGTTATCAATTTTAAGGTCTGTATTTGACAGTTACAAGTTCAGATCTTCAAGTTATAATTTGAAATAATAATTAGTATTTAACAAAGCTAAGTTCTGTAATTCACTATCACAAGTTCAGATCTTCAAGTTATAATTTGAAATAATAATTAGTATTTAACAAATCTAAGTTCTGTAATTAACTATTACTAGTTCAGATCTTCAAGTTATAATTTGCAATAATAATTAGAAGCTATCAATTTTAAGTTCTGTATTTGACAATTACAAGTTCAGATCTTCATATTATAATTTGCAATCTTAATTTGAATTTATTAATTCTAAGTTCTGTATTTGACAGTTACAAGTTCAGATCTTCAAGTTATAATTTGAAATAATAATTAGTATTTAACAAATCTAAGTTCTGTAATTCACTATTACTAGTTCAGATCTTCAAGTTATAATTTGCAATAATAATTAGAAGCTATCAATTTTAAGTTCTGTATTTGACAATTACAAGTTCAGATCTACAAGTTATAATTTGAAATAATAGTTTATATTTAACAAATCTAAGTTCTGTAATTCACTATTACAAGTTCAGATCTTCAAATTATAATTTGCTCTTATAATTTGTATTTAACAATTCGAAGTTCTGCATTTACCTACGACAAGTTCAGATTCTCAAGTTATAAATTGCAATCATAATTTGAAGTTATCAATTTTAAAGTCTGTATTTGACAATTACAAGTTCAAATCTTCAAGTTATAATTTGCACTAATAATTTGTATTTAACAATTCGAAGTTCTGTATTTGACTATTACAAGTTCAGATCTTCAAGTTATAATTTGAAATAATAATTTATATTTAACAAATCTAAGTTCTGTAATTCACTATTACAAGTTCAGATCTTCAAATTATAATTTGCACTAATAACTTGTATTTAACAATTTTCAGTTCTGTATTTGACTACTACAAGTTCAGATCTTCGAGTTATAATTTGCAATCATAATTTGAAGGTATCAATTCTAAGGTCTGTATTTGACAATTACAAGTTCAGATCTTCAAGTTATAATTTGCACTAATAATTTGTATTTAACAATTCGAAGTTCTGTATTTGACTACTACAAGTTCAGATCTTCGAGTTATAATTTGCAATCATAATTTGAAGTTATCAATTCTAAGGTCTGTATTTGACAGTTACAAGTTCAGATCTTCAAGTTATAATTTGAAATAATAATTAGTATTTAACAAAGCTAAGTTCTGTAATTCACTATCACAAGTTCAGATCTTCAAGTTATAATTTGAAATAATAATTAGTATTTAACAAATCTAAGTTCTGTAATTCACTATTACTAGTTCAGATCTTCAAGTTATAATTTGCAATAATAATTAGAAGCTATCAATTTAAGTTCTGTATTTGACTATTACAAGTTCAGATCTTCAAGTTATAATTTTCAATAATAATTAGAAGCTATCAATTTTAAGTTCTGTATTTGACAATTACAAGTTCAGATCTTCAAGTTATAATTTGCACTAATAATTTGTATTTAACAATTCGAAGTTCTGTATTTGACTATTACAAGTTCAGATCTTTAAATTTTTATTTGCAATCTTAGTTTGAATTTAACAAATCTAAGTTCTGTAATTCACTATTACAAGTTCAGATCTTCAAGTTATAATTTGCAATCATAATTTGAAGTTATCAATTTTAAAGTCTGTATTTGACAATTACAAGTTCAGATCTTCAAGTTATAATTTGCACTAATAATTTGTATTTAACAATTCGTAGTTCTGTATTTCACTACTACAAGTTCAGATCTTCGAGTTATAATTTGCAATCATAATTTGAAATTATCAATTCTAAGGTCTGTATTTGACAGTTACAAGTTCAGATCTTCAAGTTATAATTTGAAATAATAATTAGTATTTAACAAAGCTAAGTTCTGTAATTGACTATCACAAGTTCAGATCTTCAAGTTATAATTTGAAATAATAATTAGTATTTAACAAATCCAAGTTCTGTAATGCACTATTACTAGTTCAGATCTTCAAGTTATAATTTGCAATAATAATTAGAAGCTATCAATTTTAACTTCTGTATTTGAGAATTACAAGTTCAGATCTTCAAGTTATAATTTGCACTGTTAATTTGTATTTAACAATACGAAGTTCTGTATTTGACTATTACAAGTTCAGATCTTCAAATTATTATTTGCAATCTTAGTTTGAATTTAGCAATTCTAAGTTCTGTATTTACCTACTACAAGTTCAGATCTTCAAGTTATAATTTGAAATAATAATTTATATTTAATAAATCTAAGTTCTGTAATTCACCATTACAAGGTCAGATCTTCAAGTTATAATTTGAAATAATAATTTATATTTAATAAATCTAAGTTCTGTAATTCACCATTACAAGTTCAGATCTTCTAGTTATAATTTGAAATAATAATTAGTATTTAACAAATCTAAGTTCTGTAATTAACTATTACTAGTTCAGATCTTCAAGTTATAATTTGCAATAATAATTAGAAGCTATCAATTTTAAGTTCTGTTTTTGACAATTACAAGTTCAAATCTTCAAGTTATAATTTGCAATCTTAATTTGAATTTATAAATTCTAAGTTCTGTATTTGACAGTTACAAGTTCAGATCTTCAAGTTATAATTTGAAATAATAATTAGTATTTAACAAATCTAAGTTCTGTAATTCACTATTACTAGTTCAGATCTTCAAGTTATAATTTGCAATAATAATTAGAAGCTATGAATTTTAAGTTCTGTATTTGACAATTACAAGTTCAGATCTTCAAGTTATAATTTGAAATAATAGTTTATATTTAACAAATCTAAGTTCTGTAATTCACTATTACAAGTTCAGATCTTCAAATTATAATTTGCACTAATAATTTGTATTTAACAATTCGTAGTTCTGCATTTACCTACGACAAGTTCAGATCTTCAAGTTATAATTTGCAATCATAATTTGAAGTTATCAATTTTAAAGTCTGTATTTGACAATTACAAGTTCAAATCTTCAAGTTATAATTTGCACTAATAATTTGTATTTAACAATTCGAAGTTCTGTATTTGACTATTACAAGTTCAGATCTTCAAGTTATAATTTGAAATAATAATTTATATTTAACAAATCTAAGTTCTGTAATTCACTATTACAAGTTCAGATCTTCAAGTTATAATTTGCAATCATAATTTGAAGTTATCAATTTTAAAGTCTGTATTTGACAATTACAAGTTCAGATTTTCAAGTTATAATTTGAAATAATAATTTATATTTTACAAATCTAAGTTCTGTAATTCACTATTACAAGTTCAGATCTTCAAGTTATAATTTGCAATCATAATTTGAAGTTATCAATTCTAAGGTCTGTATTTGACAATTACAAGTTCAGATCTTCAAGTTATAATTTGAAATAATAATTAGTATTTAACAAATCTAAGTTCAGTAATTCACTATTACTAGTTCAGATCTTCAAGTTATAATTTGCAATAATAATTAGAAGCTATCAATTTTAAGTTCTGTATTTGACAATTACAAGTTCAGATCTTCAAGTTATAATTTGCACTAATAATTTGTATTTAACAATTCGAAGTTCTGTATTTGACTACTACAAGTTCAGATCTTCGAGTTATAATTTGCAATCATAATTTGAAGTTATCAATTCTAAGGTCTGTATTTGACAATTACAAGTTCAGATCTTCAAGTTATAATTTGAAATAATAATTAGTATTTAACAAATCTAAGTTCTGTAATTCACTATTACTAGTTCAGATCTTCAAGTTATAATTTGCAATAATAATTAGAAGCTATCAATTTTAAGTTCTGTATTTGACAATTACAAGTTCAGATCTTCAAGTTATAATTAGAAATAATAATTGGTATTTAACAAATCTAAGTTCAGTAATTCACTATTACTAGTTCAGATCTTCAAGTTATAATTTGCAATAATAATTAGAAGCTATCAATTTTAAGTTCTGTATTTGACAATTACAAGTTAAGATCTTCAAGTTATAATTTGCACTAATAATTTGTATTTAACAATACGAAGTTCTGTATTTGACTATTACAAGTTCAGATCTTCAAATTATTATTTGCAATCTTAGCTTGAATTTAACAATTCTAAGTTCTGTATTTACCTACTACAAGTTTAGATCTTCAAGTTATAATTTGAAATAATAATTTATATTTAACAAATCTAAGTTCTGTAATTCACCATTACAAGTTCAGATCTTCAAGTTATAATTTGAAATAATAATTGGTATTTAACAAATCTAAGTTCTGTAATTAACTATTACTAGTTCAGATCTTCAAGTTATAATTTGCAATAATAATTAGAAGCTATCAATTTTAAGTTCTGTATTTGACAATTGCTAGTTCAGATCTTCAAGTTATAATTTGCAATCTTAATTTGAATTTATCAATTCTAAGTTCTGTATTTGACAGTTACAAGTTCAGATCTTCAAGTTATAATTTGAAATAATAATTAGTATTTAACAAATCTAAGTTCTGTAAGTCACTATTACTAGTTCAGATCTTCAAATTATAATTTGCAATAATAATTAGAAGCTATCAATTTTAAGTTCTGTATTTGACAATTACAAGTTCAGATCTTCTAGTTATAATTTGAAATAATAATTAGTATTTAACAAATCCAAGTTCTGTAATTCACTATTACTAGTTCAGATCTTCAAGTTATAATTTGCAATAATAATTAGAAGCTATCAATTTTCAGTTCTGTATTTGACAATTACAAGTTCAGATCTTCAAGTTATAATTTGCAATAATAATTAGAAGCTATCAATTTTAAGTTCTGTATTTGACAATTACAAGTTCAGATCTTCAAGTTATAATTTGCACTAATAATTTGTATTTAACAATTCGAAGTTCTGTATTTGACTATTACAAGTTCAGATTTTTAAATTATTATTTGCAATCTTAGTTTGAATTTAACAAATCTAAGTTCTGTAATTCACTATTACAAGTTCAGATCTTCAAGTTATAATTTGCAATCATAATTTGAAGTTATCAATTTTAAAGTCTGTATTTGACAATTACAAGTTCAGATCTACAAGTTATAATTTGAAATAATAATTAGTATTTAACAAAGCTAAGTTCTGTAATTCACTATCACAAGTTCCGATCTTCAAGTTATAATTTGAAATAATAATTAGTATTTAACAAATCCAAGTTCTGTAATTCACTATTACTAGTTCAGATCTTCAAGTTATAATTTGCAATAATAATTAGAAGCTATCAATTTTAAGTTCTGTATTTGAGAATTACAAGTTCAGATCTTCAAGTTATAATTTGCACTGTTAATTTGTATTTAACAATACGAAGTTCTGTATTTGACTATTACAAGTTCAGATCTTCAAATTATAATTTGCTCTAATAATTTGTATTTAACAATTCGAAGTTCTGTATTTACCTACGACAAGTTCAGATCTTCAAGTTATAAATTGCAATCATAATTTGAAGTTATCAATTTTAAAGTCTGTATTTGACAATTACTAGTTCAGATCTTCAAGTTATAATTTGCAATAATAATTAGAAGCTATCAATTTTAAGTTCTGTATTTGACAATTACAAGTTCAGATCTACAAGTTATAATTTGAAATAATAGTTTATATTTAACAAATCTAAGTTCTGTAATTCACTATTACAAGTTCAGATCTTCAAATTATAATTTGCTCTAATAATTTGTATTTAACAATTCGAAGTTTTGCATTTACCTACGACAAGTTCAGATCTTCAAGTTATAAATTGCAATCATAATTTGAAGTTATCAATTTTAAAGTCTGTATTTGACAATTACAAGTTCAAATCTTCAAGTTATAATTTGCACTAATAACTTGTATTTAACAATTCGAAGTTCTGTATTTGACTACTACAAGTTCAGATCTTCAAGTTATAATTTGAAATAATAATTTATATTTAATAAATCTAAGTTCTGTAATTCACCATTACAAGGTCAGATCTTCAAGTTATAATTTGAAATAATAATTTATATTTAATAAATCTAAGTTCTGTAATTAACTATTACTAGTTCAGATCTTCAAGTTATAATTTGCAATAATAATTAGAAGCTATCAATTTTAAGTTCTGTATTTGACAATTACAAGTTCAGATCTTCATATTAAAATTTGCAATCTTAATTTGAATTTATTAATTCTAAGTTCTGTATTTGACAGTTACAAGTTCAGATCTTCAAGTTATAATTTGAAATAATAATTAGTATTTAACAAATCTAAGTTCTGTAATTCACTATTACTAGTTCAGATCTTCAAGTTATAATTTGCAATAATAATTAGAAGCTATCAATTTTAAGTTCTGTATTTGACAATTACAAGTTCAGATCTACAAGTTATAATTTGAAATAATAGTTTATATTTAACAAATCTAAGTTCTGTAATTCACTATTACAAGTTCAGATCTTCAAATTATAATTTGCTCTTATAATTTGTATTTAACAATTCGAAGTTCTGCATTTACCTACGACAAGTTCAGATTCTCAAGTTATAAATTGCAATCATAATTTGAAGTTATCAATTTTAAAGTCTGTATTTGACAATTACAAGTTCAAATCTTCAAGTTATAATTTGCACTAATAATTTGTATTTAACAATTCGAAGTTCTGTATTTGACTATTACAAGTTCAGATCTTCAAGTTATAATTTGAAATAATAATTTATATTTAACAAATCTAAGTTCTGTAATTCACTATTACAAGTTCAGATCTTCAAATTATAATTTGCACTAATAACTTGTATTTAACAATTCGAAGTTCTGTATTTGACTACTACAAGTTCAGATCTTCGAGTTATAATTTGCAATCATAATTTGAAGGTATCAATTCTAAGGTCTGTATTTGACAATTACAAGTTCAGATCTTCAAGTTATAATTTGCACTAATAATTTGTATTTAACAATTCGAAGTTCTGTATTTGACTACTACAAGTTCAGATCTTCGAGTTATAATTTGCAATCATAATTTGAAGTTATCAATTCTAAGGTCTGTATTTGACAGTTACAAGTTCAGATCTTCAAGTTATAATTTGAAATAATAATTAGTATTTAACAAAGCTAAGTTCTGTAATTCACTATCACAAGTTCAGATCTTCAAGTTATAATTTGAAATAATAATTAGTATTTAACAAATCTAAGTTCTGTAATTCACTATTACTAGTTCAGATCTTCAAGTTATAATTTGCAATAATAATTAGAAGCTATCAATTTAAGTTCTGTATTTGACAATTACAAGTTCAGATCTTCAAGTTATAATTTTCAATAATAATTAGAAGCTATCAATTTTAAGTTCTGTATTTGACAATTACAAGTTCAGATCTTCAAGTTATAATTTGCACTAATAATTTGTATTTAACAATTCGAAGTTCTGTATTTGACTATTACAAGTTCAGATCTTTAAATTTTTATTTGCAATCTTAGTTTGAATTTAACAAATCTAAGTTCTGTAATTCACTATTACAAGTTCAGATCTTCAAGTTATAATTTGCAATCATAATTTGAAGTTATCAATTTTAAAGTCTGTATTTGACAATTACAAGTTCAGATCTTCAAGTTATAATTTGCACTAATAATTTGTATTTAACAATTCGTAGTTCTGTATTTGACTACTACAAGTTCAGATCTTCGAGTTATAATTTGCAATCATAATTTGAAATTATCAATTCTAAGGTCTGTATTTGACAGTTACAAGTTCAGATCTTCAAGTTATAATTTGAAATAATAATTAGTATTTAACAAAGCTAAGTTCTGTAATTGACTATCACAAGTTCAGATCTTCAAGTTATAATTTGAAATAATAATTAGTATTTAACAAATCCAAGTTCTGTAATGCACTATTACTAGTTCAGATCTTCAAGTTATAATTTGCAATAATAATTAGAAGCTATCAATTTTAACTTCTGTATTTGAGAATTACAAGTTCAGATCTTCAAGTTATAATTTGCACTGTTAATTTGTATTTAACAATACGAAGTTCTGTATTTGACTATTACAAGTTCAGATCTTCAAATTATTATTTGCAATCTTAGTTTGAATTTAGCAATTCTAAGTTCTGTATTTACCTACTACAAGTTCAGATCTTCAAGTTATAATTTGAAATAATAATTTATATTTAATACATCTAAGTTCTGTAATTCACCATTACAAGGTCAGATCTTCAAGTTATAATTTGAAATAATAATTTATATTTAATAAATCTAAGTTCTGTAATTCACCATTACAAGTTCAGATCTTCTAGTTATAATTTGAAATAATAATTAGTATTTAACAAATCTAAGTTCTGTAATTAACTATTACTAGTTCAGATCTTCAAGTTATAATTTGCAATAATAATTAGAAGCTATCAATTTTAAGTTCTGTATTTGACAATTACAAGTTCAAATCTTCAAGTTATAATTTGCAATCTTAATTTGAATTTATAAATTCTAAGTTCTGTATTTGACAGTTACAAGTTCAGATCTTCAAGTTATAATTTGAAATAATAATTAGTATTTAACAAATCTAAGTTCTGTAATTCACTATTACTAGTTCAGATCTTCAAGTTATAATTTGCAATAATAATTAGAAGCTATCAATTTTAAGTTCTGTATTTGACAATTACAAGTTCAGATCTTCAAGTTATAATTTGAAATAATAGTTTATATTTAACAAATCTAAGTTCTGTAATTCACTATTACAAGTTCAGATCTTCAAATTATAATTTGCACTAATAATTTGTATTTAACAATTCGTAGTTCTGCATTTACCTACGACAAGTTCAGATCTTCAAGTTATAATTTGCAATCATAATTTGAAGTTATCAATTTTAAAGTCTGTATTTGACAATTACAAGTTCAAATCTTCAAGTTATAATTTGCACTAATAATTTGTATTTAACAATTCGAAGTTCTGTATTTGACTATTACAAGTTCAGATCTTCAAGTTATAATTTGAAATAATAATTTATATTTAACAAATCTAAGTTCTGTAATTCACTATTACAAGTTCAGATCTTCAAGTTATAATTTGCAATCATAATTTGAAGTTATCAATTTTAAAGTCTGTATTTGACAATTACAAGTTCAGATTTTCAAGTTATAATTTGAAATAATAATTTATATTTTACAAATCTAAGTTCTGTAATTCACTATTACAAGTTCAGATCTTCAAGTTATAATTTGCAATCATAATTTGAAGTTATCAATTCTAAGGTCTGTATTTGACAATTACAAGTTCAGATCTTCAAGTTATAATTTGAAATAATAATTAGTATTTAACAAATCTAAGTTCAGTAATTCACTATTACTAGTTCAGATCTTCAAGTTATAATTTGCAATAATAATTAGAAGCTATCAATTTTAAGTTCTGTATTTGACAATTACAAGTTCAGATCTTCAAGTTATAATTTGCACTAATAATTTGTATTTAACAATTCGAAGTTCTGTATTTGACTACTACAAGTTCAGATCTTCGAGTTATAATTTGCAATCATAATTTGAAGTTATCAATTCTAAGGTCTGTATTTGACAATTACAAGTTCAGATCTTCAAGTTATAATTTGAAATAATAATTAGTATTTAACAAATCTAAGTTCTGTAATTCACTATTACTAGTTCAGATCTTCAAGTTATAATTTGCAATAATAATTAGAAGCTATCAATTTTAAGTTCTGTATTTGACAATTACAAGTTCAGATCTTCAAGTTATAATTTGAAATAATAATTGGTATTTAACAAATCTAAGTTCAGTAATTCACTATTACTAGTTCAGATCTTCAAGTTATAATTTGCAATAATAATTAGAAGCTATCAATTTTAAGTTCTGTATTTGACAATTACAAGTTAAGATCTTCAAGTTATAATTTGCACTAATAATTTGTATTTAACAATACGAAGTTCTGTATTTGACTATTACAAGTTCAGATCTTCAAATTATTATTTGCAATCTTAGCTTGAATTTAACAATTCTAAGTTCTGTATTTACCTACTACAAGTTTAGATCTTCAAGTTATAATTTGAAATAATAATTTATATTTAACAAATCTAAGTTCTGTAATTCACCATTACAAGTTCAGATCTTCAAGTTATAATTTGAAATAATAATTGGTATTTAACAAATCTAAGTTCTGTAATTAACTATTACTAGTTCAGATCTTCAAGTTATAATTTGCAATAATAATTAGAAGCTATCAATTTTAAGTTCTGTATTTGACAATTGCTAGTTCAGATCTTCAAGTTATAATTTGCAATCTTAATTTGAATTTATCAATTCTAAGTTCTGTATTTGACAGTTACAAGTTCAGATCTTCAAGTTATAATTTGAAATAATAATTAGTATTTAACAAATCTAAGTTCTGTAAGTCACTATTACTAGTTCAGATCTTCAAATTATAATTTGCAATAATAATTAGAAGCTATCAATTTTAAGTTCTGTATTTGACAATTACAAGTTCAGATCTTCTAGTTATAATTTGAAATAATAATTAGTATTTAACAAATCCAAGTTCTGTAATTCACTATTACTAGTTCAGATCTTCAAGTTATAATTTGCAATAATAATTAGAAGCTATCAATTTTCAGTTCTGTATTTGACAATTACAAGTTCAGATCTTCAAGTTATAATTTGCAATAATAATTAGAAGCTATCAATTTTAAGTTCTGTATTTGACAATTACAAGTTCAGATCTTCAAGTTATAATTTGCACTAATAATTTGTATTTAACAATTCGAAGTTCTGTATTTGACTATTACAAGTTCAGATTTTTAAATTATTATTTGCAATCTTAGTTTGAATTTAACAAATCTAAGTTCTGTAATTCACTATTACAAGTTCAGATCTTCAAGTTATAATTTGCAATCATAATTTGAAGTTATCAATTTTAAAGTCTGTATTTGACAATTACAAGTTCAGATCTACAAGTTATAATTTGAAATAATAATTAGTATTTAACAAAGCTAAGTTCTGTAATTCACTATCACAAGTTCCGATCTTCAAGTTATAATTTGAAATAATAATTAGTATTTAACAAATCCAAGTTCTGTAATTCACTATTACTAGTTCAGATCTTCAAGTTATAATTTGCAATAATAATTAGAAGCTATCAATTTTAAGTTCTGTATTTGAGAATTACAAGTTCAGATCTTCAAGTTATAATTTGCACTGTTAATTTGTATTTAACAATACGAAGTTCTGTATTTGACTATTACAAGTTCAGATCTTCAAATTATAATTTGCTCTAATAATTTGTATTTAACAATTCGAAGTTCTGTATTTACCTACGACAAGTTCAGATCTTCAAGTTATAAATTGCAATCATAATTTGAAGTTATCAATTTTAAAGTCTGTATTTGACAATTACTAGTTCAGATCTTCAAGTTATAATTTGCAATAATAATTAGAAGCTATCAATTTTAAGTTCTGTATTTGACAATTACAAGTTCAGATCTACAAGTTATAATTTGAAATAATAGTTTATATTTAACAAATCTAAGTTCTGTAATTCACTATTACAAGTTCAGATCTTCAAATTATAATTTGCTCTAATAATTTGTATTTAACAATTCGAAGTTTTGCATTTACCTACGACAAGTTCAGATCTTCAAGTTATAAATTGCAATCATAATTTGAAGTTATCAATTTTAAAGTCTGTATTTGACAATTACAAGTTCAAATCTTCAAGTTATAATTTGCACTAATAACTTGTATTTAACAATTCGAAGTTCTGTATTTGACTACTACAAGTTCAGATCTTCAAGTTATAATTTGAAATAATAATTTATATTTAATAAATCTAAGTTCTGTAATTCACCATTACAAGGTCAGATCTTCAAGTTATAATTTGAAATAATAATTTATATTTAATAAATCTAAGTTCTGTAATTCACCATTACAAGTTCAGATCTTCTAGTTATAATTTGAAATAATAATTAGTATTTAACAAATCTAAGTTCTGTAATTAACTATTACTAGTTCAGATCTTCAAGTTATAATTTGCAATAATAATTAGAAGCTATCAATTTTAAGTTCTGTATTTGACAATTACAAGTTCAGATCTTCAAGTTATAATTTGCAATCTTAATTTGAATTTATCAATTCTAAGTTCTGTATTTGACAGTTACAAGTTCAGATCTTCAAGTTATAATTTGTAATAATAATTAGTATTTAACAAATCTAAGTTCTGTAATTCACTATTACTAGTTCAGATCTTCAAGTTATAATTTGCAATAATAATTAGAAGCTATCAATTTTAAGTTCTGTATTTGACAATTACAAGTTCAGATCTTCAAGTTATAATTTGAAATAATAGTTTATATTTAACAAATCTAAGTTATGTAATTCACTATTACAAGTTCAGATCTTCAAATTATAATTTGCACTAATAATTTGTATTTAACAATTCGAAGTTCTGCATTTACCTACGACAAGTTCAGATCTTCAAGTTATAATTTGCAATCATAATTTGAAGTTATCAATTTTAAAGTCTGTATTTGACAATTACAAGTTCAAATCTTCAAGTTATAATTTGCACTAATAATTTGTATTTAACAATTCGAAGTTCTGCATTTGACTATTACAAGTTCAGATCTTCAAGTTATAATTTGAAATAATAATTTATATTTAACAAATCTAAGTTCTGTAATTCACTATTACAAGTTCAGATCTGCAAGTTATAATTTGCAATCATAATTTGAAGTTATCAATTTTAAAGTCTGTATTTGACAATTACAAGTTCAGATCTTCAAGTTATAATTTGCACTAATAATTTGTATTTAACAATTCGAAGTTCTGTATTTGACTACTACAAGTTCAGATCTTCGAGTTATAATTTGCAATCATAATTTGAAGTTATCAATTCTAAGGTCTGTATTTGACAATTACAAGTTCAGATCTTCAAGTTATAATTTGAAATAATAATTAGTATTTAACAAATCTAAGTTCAGTAATTCACTATTACTAGTTCAGATCTTCAAGTTAAAATTTGCAATAATAATTAGAAGCTATCAATTTTAAGTTCTGTATTTGACAATTACAAGTTCAGATCTTCAAGTTATAATTTGCACTAATAACTTGTATTTAACAATTCGAAGTTCTGTATTTGACTACTACAAGTTCAGATCTTCGACTTATAATTTGCAATCATAATTTGAAGGTATCAATTCTAAGGTCTGTATTTGACAGTTACAAGTACAGATCTTCAAGTTATAATTTGAAATAATAATTAGTATTTAACAAATCTAAGTTCTGTAATTCACTATTACTAGTTCAGATCTTCAAGTTATAATTTGCAATAATAATTAGAAGCTATCAATTTTAAGTTCTGTATTTGACAATTACAAGTTCAGATCTTCAAGTTATAATTTGAAATAATAATTAGTATTTAACAAATCTAAGTTCAGTAATTCACTATTACTAGTTCAGATCTTCAAGTTATAATTTGCAATAATAATTAGAAGCTATCAATTTTAAGTTCTGTATTTGACAATTACAAGTTCAGATCTTCAAGTTATAATTTGCAATAATAATTAGAAGCTATCAATTTTAAGTTCTGTATTTGACAATTACAAGTTCAGATCTTCAAGTTATAATTTGCACTAATAATTTGTATTTAACAATACGAAGTTCTGTATTTGACTATTACAAGTTCAGATCTTCGAGTTATAATTTGCAATCATAATTTGAAGGTATCAATTCTAAGGTCTGTATTTGACAGTTACAAGTTCAGATCTTCAAGTTATAATTTGAAATAATAATTAGTATTTAACAAAGCTAAGTTCTGTAATTCACTATCACAAGTTCAGATCTTCAAGTTATAATTTGAAATAATAATTAGTATTTAACAAATCTAGGTTTTGTAATTCACTATTACTTGTTCAGATCTTCAAGTTATAATTTGCAATAATAATTAGAAGCTATCAATTTTAAGTTCTGTATTTGACAATTACAAGTTCAGATCTTCTAGTTATAATTTGTAATAATAATTAGTATTTAACAGATCTAAGTTCTGTAATTCACTATTACTAGTTCAGATCTTCAAGTTATAATTTGCAATAATAATTAGAAGCTATCAATTTTAAGTTCTGTATTTGACAATTACAAGTTCAGATCTTCAAGTTATAATTTGCAATAATAATTAGAAGCTATCAATTTTAAGTTCTGTATTTGACAATTACAAGTTCAGATCTTCAAGTTATAATTTGCACTAATAATTTGTATTTAACAATTCGAAGTTCTGTATTTGACTATTACAAGTTCAGATCTTTAAATTATTATTTGCAATCTTAGTTTGAATTTAACAAATCTAAGTTCTGTAATTCACTATTACAAGTTCAGATCTTCAAGTTATAATTTGCAATCATAATTTGTAGTTATCAATTTTAAAGTCTGTATTTGACAATTACAAGTTCAGATCTTCAAGTTATAATTTGCACTAATAATTTGTATTTAACAATTCGTAGTTCTGTATTTGACTACTACAAGTTCAGATCTTCGAGTTATAATTTGCAATCATAATTTGAAGTTATCAATTTTAAGGTCTGTATTTGACAGTTACAAGTTCAGATCTTCAAGTTATAATTTGAAATAATAATTAGTATTTAACAAAGCTAAGTTCTGTAATTCACTATCACAAGTTCAGATCTTCAAGTTATAATTTGAAATAATAATTAGTATTTAACAAATCCAAGTTCTGTAATTCACTATTACTAGTTCAGATCTTCGAGTTATAATTTGCAATAATAATTAGAAGCTATCAATTTTAAGTTCTGTATTTGAGAATTACAAGTTCAGATCTTCAAGTTATAATTTGCACTGTTAATTTGTATTTAACAATACGAAGTTCTGTATTTGACTATTACAAGTTCGGATCTTCAAATTATTATTTGCAATCTTAGTTTGAATTTAACAATTCTAAGTTCTGTATTTACCCACTACAAGTTCAGATCTTCAAGTTATAATTTGAAATAAAAATTTATATTTAATAAATCTAAGTTCTGTAATTCACCATTACAAGTTCAGATCTTCAAGTTACAATTTGAAATAATAATTTATATTTAATAAATCTAAGTTCTGTAATTCACCATTACAAGTTCAGATCTTCTAGTTATAATTTGAAATAATAATTAGTATTTAACAAATCTAAGTTCTGTAATTCACTATTACTAGTTCAGATCTTCAAGTTATAATTTGCAATAATAATTAGAAGCTATCAATTTTAAGTTCTGTATTTGACAATTACAAGTTCAGATCTTCAAGTTATAATTTGAAATAATAGTTTATATTTAACAAATCTAAGTTCTGTAATTCACTATTACAAGTTCAGATCTTCAAATTATAATTTGCACTAATAATTTGTATTTAACAATTCGAAGTTCTGCATTTACCTACGACAAGTTCAGATCTTCAAGTTATAATTTGCAATCATAATTTGAAGTTATCAATTTTAAAGTCTGTATTTGACAATTACAAGTTCAAATCTTCAAGTTATAATTTGCACTAATAATTTGTATTTAACAATTCGAAGTTCTGTATTTGACTATTACAAGTTCAGATCTTCAAGTTATAATTTGCAATCATAATTTGAAGTTATCAATTTTAAAGTCTGTATTTGACAATTACAAGTTCAGATCTTCAAGTTATAATTTGCACTAATAATTTGTATTTAACAATTCGAAGTTCTGTATTTGACTACTACAAGTTCAGATCTTCGAGTTATAATTTGCAATCATAATTTGAAGTTATCAATTCTAAGGTCTGTATTTGACAGTTACAAGTTCAGATCTTCAAGTTATAATTTGAAATAATAATTAGTATTTAACAAAGCTAAGTTCTGTAATTCACTATCACAAGTTCAGATCTTCAAGTTATAATTTGAAATAATAATTAGTATTTAACAAATCCAAGTTCTGTAATTCACTATTACTAGTTCAGATCTTCAAGTTATAATTTGCAATAATAATTAGAAGCTATCAATTTTAAGTTCTGTATTTGACAATTACAAGTTCAGATCTTCAAGTTATAATTTGCACTGTTAATTTGTATTTAACAATTCGAAGTTCTGTATTTGACTACTACAAGTTCAGATCTTCGAGTTATAATTTGCAATCATAATTTGAAGTTATCAATTTTAAGGTCTGTATTTGACAGTTATAAGTTCAGATCTTCAAGTTATAATTTGAAATAATAATTAGTATTTAACAAAGCTAAGTTCTGTAATTCACTATCACAAGTTCAGATCTTCAAGTTATAATTTGAAATAATAATTAGTATTTAACAAATCCAAGTTCTGTAATTCACTATTACTAGTTCAGATCTTCGAGTTATAATTTGCAATAATAATTAGAAGCTATCAATTTTAAGTTCTGTATTTGAGAATTACAAGTTCAGATCTTTAAGTTATAATTTGCACTGTTAATTTGTATTTAACAATACGAAGTTCTGTATTTGACTATTACAAGTTCAGATCTTCAAATTATTATTTGCAATCTTAGTTTGAATTTAGCAATTCTAAGTTCTGTATTTACCTACTACAAGTTCAGATCTTCAAGTTATAATTTGAAATAATAATTTATATTTAATAAATCTAAGTTCTGTAATTCACCATTACAAGGTCAGATCTTCAAGTTATAATTTGAAATAATAATTTATATTTAATAAATCTAAGTTCTGTAATTCACCATTACAAGTTCAGATCTTCTAGTTATAATTTGAAATAATAATTAGTATTTAACAAATCTAAGTTCTGTAATTAACTATTACTAGTTCAGATCTTCAAGTTATAATTTGCAATAATAATTAGAAGCTATCAATTTTAAGTTCTGTATTTGACAATTACAAGTTCAAATCTTCAAGTTATAATTTGCAATCTTAATTTGAATTTATAAATTCTAAGTTCTGTATTTGACAGTTACAAGTTCAGATCTTCAAGTTATAATTTGAAATAATAATTAGTATTTAACAAATCTAAGTTCTGTAATTCACTATTACTAGTTCAGATCTTCAAGTTATAATTTGCAATAATAATTAGAAGCTATCAATTTTAAGTTCTGTATTTGACAATTACAAGTTCAGATCTTCAAGTTATAATTTGAAATAATAGTTTATATTTAACAAATCTAAGTTCTGTAATTCACTATTACAAGTTCAGATCTTCAAATTATAATTTGCACTAATAATTTGTATTTAACAATTCGTAGTTCTGCATTTACCTACGACAAGTTCAGATCTTCAAGTTATAATTTGCAATCATAATTTGAAGTTATCAATTTTAAAGTCTGTATTTGACAATTACAAGTTCAAATCTTCAAGTTATAATTTGCACTAATAATTTGTATTTAACAATTCGAAGTTCTGTATTTGACTATTACAAGTTCAGATCTTCAAGTTATAATTTGAAATAATAATTTATATTTAACAAATCTAAGTTCTGTAATTCACTATTACAAGTTCAGATCTTCAAGTTATAATTTGCAATCATAATTTGAAGTTATCAATTTTAAAGTCTGTATTTGACAATTACAAGTTCAGATTTTCAAGTTATAATTTGAAATAATAATTTATATTTTACAAATCTAAGTTCTGTAATTCACTATTACAAGTTCAGATCTTCAAGTTATAATTTGCAATCATAATTTGAAGTTATCAATTCTAAGGTCTGTATTTGACAATTACAAGTTCAGATCTTCAAGTTATAATTTGAAATAATAATTAGTATTTAACAAATCTAAGTTCAGTAATTCACTATTACTAGTTCAGATCTTCAAGTTATAATTTGCAATAATAATTAGAAGCTATCAATTTTAAGTTCTGTATTTGACAATTACAAGTTCAGATCTTCAAGTTATAATTTGCACTAATAATTTGTATTTAACAATTCGAAGTTCTGTATTTGACTACTACAAGTTCAGATCTTCGAGTTATAATTTGCAATCATAATTTGAAGTTATCAATTCTAAGGTCTGTATTTGACAATTACAAGTTCAGATCTTCAAGTTATAATTTGAAATAATAATTAGTATTTAACAAATCTAAGTTCTGTAATTCACTATTACTAGTTCAGATCTTCAAGTTATAATTTGCAATAATAATTAGAAGCTATCAATTTTAAGTTCTGTATTTGACAATTACAAGTTCAGATCTTCAAGTTATAATTTGAAATAATAATTGGTATTTAACAAATCTAAGTTCAGTAATTCACTATTACTAGTTCAGATCTTCAAGTTATAATTTGCAATAATAATTAGAAGCTATCAATTTTAAGTTCTGTATTTGACAATTACAAGTTAAGATCTTCAAGTTATAATTTGCACTAATAATTTGTATTTAACAATACGAAGTTCTGTATTTGACTATTACAAGTTCAGATCTTCAAATTATTATTTGCAATCTTAGCTTGAATTTAACAATTCTAAGTTCTGTATTTACCTACTACAAGTTTAGATCTTCAAGTTATAATTTGAAATAATAATTTATATTTAACAAATCTAAGTTCTGTAATTCACCATTACAAGTTCAGATCTTCAAGTTATAATTTGAAATAATAATTGGTATTTAACAAATCTAAGTTCTGTAATTAACTATTACTAGTTCAGATCTTCAAGTTATAATTTGCAATAATAATTAGAAGCTATCAATTTTAAGTTCTGTATTTGACAATTGCTAGTTCAGATCTTCAAGTTATAATTTGCAATCTTAATTTGAATTTATCAATTCTAAGTTCTGTATTTGACAGTTACAAGTTCAGATCTTCAAGTTATAATTTGAAATAATAATTAGTATTTAACAAATCTAAGTTCTGTAAGTCACTATTACTAGTTCAGATCTTCAAATTATAATTTGCAATAATAATTAGAAGCTATCAATTTTAAGTTCTGTATTTGACAATTACAAGTTCAGATCTTCTAGTTATAATTTGAAATAATAATTAGTATTTAACAAATCCAAGTTCTGTAATTCACTATTACTAGTTCAGATCTTCAAGTTATAATTTGCAATAATAATTAGAAGCTATCAATTTTCAGTTCTGTATTTGACAATTACAAGTTCAGATCTTCAAGTTATAATTTGCAATAATAATTAGAAGCTATCAATTTTAAGTTCTGTATTTGACAATTACAAGTTCAGATCTTCAAGTTATAATTTGCACTAATAATTTGTATTTAACAATTCGAAGTTCTGTATTTGACTATTACAAGTTCAGATTTTTAAATTATTATTTGCAATCTTAGTTTGAATTTAACAAATCTAAGTTCTGTAATTCACTATTACAAGTTCAGATCTTCAAGTTATAATTTGCAATCATAATTTGAAGTTATCAATTTTAAAGTCTGTATTTGACAATTACAAGTTCAGATCTACAAGTTATAATTTGAAATAATAATTAGTATTTAACAAAGCTAAGTTCTGTAATTCACTATCACAAGTTCCGATCTTCAAGTTATAATTTGAAATAATAATTAGTATTTAACAAATCCAAGTTCTGTAATTCACTATTACTAGTTCAGATCTTCAAGTTATAATTTGCAATAATAATTAGAAGCTATCAATTTTAAGTTCTGTATTTGAGAATTACAAGTTCAGATCTTCAAGTTATAATTTGCACTGTTAATTTGTATTTAACAATACGAAGTTCTGTATTTGACTATTACAAGTTCAGATCTTCAAATTATAATTTGCTCTAATAATTTGTATTTAACAATTCGAAGTTCTGTATTTACCTACGACAAGTTCAGATCTTCAAGTTATAAATTGCAATCATAATTTGAAGTTATCAATTTTAAAGTCTGTATTTGACAATTACTAGTTCAGATCTTCAAGTTATAATTTGCAATAATAATTAGAAGCTATCAATTTTAAGTTCTGTATTTGACAATTACAAGTTCAGATCTACAAGTTATAATTTGAAATAATAGTTTATATTTAACAAATCTAAGTTCTGTAATTCACTATTACAAGTTCAGATCTTCAAATTATAATTTGCTCTAATAATTTGAATTTAACAATTCGAAGTTTTGCATTTACCTACGACAAGTTCAGATCTTCAAGTTATAAATTGCAATCATAATTTGAAGTTATCAATTTTAAAGTCTGTATTTGACAATTACAAGTTCAAATCTTCAAGTTATAATTTGCACTAATAACTTGTATTTAACAATTCGAAGTTCTGTATTTGACTACTACAAGTTCAGATCTTCAAGTTATAATTTGAAATCATAATTTATATTTAATAAATCTAAGTTCTGTAATTCACCATTACAAGGTCAGATCTTCAAGTTATAATTTGAAATAATAATTTATATTTAATAAATCTAAGTTCTGTAATTAACTATTACTAGTTCAGATCTTCAAGTTATAATTTGCAATAATAATTAGAAGCTATCAATTTTAAGTTCTGTATTTGACAATTACAAGTTCAGATCTTCATATTATAATTTGCAATCTTAATTTGAATTTATTAATTCTAAGTTCTGTATTTGACAGTTACAAGTTCAGATCTTCAAGTTATAATTTGAAATAATAATTAGTATTTAACAAATCTAAGTTCTGTAATTCACTATTACTAGTTCAGATCTTCAAGTTATAATTTGCAATAATAATTAGAAGCTATCAATTTTAAGTTCTGTATTTGACAATTACAAGTTCAGATCTACAAGTTATAATTTGAAATAATAGTTTATATTTAACAAATCTAAGTTCTGTAATTCACCATTACAAGTTCAGATCTTCAAATTATAATTTGCTCTTATAATTTGTATTTAACAATTCGAAGTTCTGCATTTACCTACGACAAGTTCAGATTCTCAAGTTATAAATTGCAATCATAATTTGAAGTTATCAATTTTAAAGTCTGTATTTGACAATTACAAGTTCAAATCTTCAAGTTATAATTTGCACTAATAATTTGTATTTAACAATTCGAAGTTCTGTATTTGACTATTACAAGTTCAGATCTTCAAGTTATAATTTGAAATAATAATTTATATTTAACAAATCTAAGTTCTGTAATTCACTATTACAAGTTCAGATCTTCAAATTATAATTTGCACTAATAACTTGTATTTAACAATTCGAAGTTCTGTATTTGACTACTACAAGTTCAGATCTTCGAGTTATAATTTGCAATCATAATTTGAAGGTATCAATTCTAAGGTCTGTATTTGACAATTACAAGTTCAGATCTTCAAGTTATAATTTGCACTAATAATTTGTATTTAACAATTCGAAGTTCTGTATTTGACTACTACAAGTTCAGATCTTCGAGTTATAATTTGCAATCATAATTTGAAGTTATCAATTCTAAGGTCTGTATTTGACAGTTACAAGTTCAGATCTTCAAGTTATAATTTGAAATAATAATTAGTATTTAACAAAGCTAAGTTCTGTAATTCACTATCACAAGTTCAGATCTTCAAGTTATAATTTGAAATAATAATTAGTATTTAACAAATCTAAGTTCTGTAATTCACTATTACTAGTTCAGATCTTCAAGTTATAATTTGCAATAATAATTAGAAGCTATCAATTTAAGTTCTGTATTTGACAATTACAAGTTCAGATCTTCAAGTTATAATTTTCAATAATAATTAGAAGCTATCAATTTTAAGTTCTGTATTTGACAATTACAAGTTCAGATCTTCAAGTTATAATTTGCACTAATAATTTGTATTTAACAATTCGAAGTTCTGTATTTGACTATTACAAGTTCAGATCTTTAAATTTTTATTTGCAATCTTAGTTTGAATTTAACAAATCTAAGTTCTGTAATTCACTATTACAAGTTCAGATCTTCAAGTTATAATTTGCAATCATAATTTGAAGTTATCAATTTTAAAGTCTGTATTTGACAATTACAAGTTCAGATCTTCAAGTTATAATTTGCACTAATAATTTGTATTTAACAATTCGTAGTTCTGTATTTGACTACTACAAGTTCAGATCTTCGAGTTATAATTTGCAATCATAATTTGAAATTATCAATTCTAAGGTCTGTATTTGACAGTTACAAGTTCAGATCTTCAAGTTATAATTTGAAATAATAATTAGTATTTAACAAAGCTAAGTTCTGTAATTGACTATCACAAGTTCAGATCTTCAAGTTATAATTTGAAATAATAATTAGTATTTAACAAATCCAAGTTCTGTAATGCACTATTACTAGTTCAGATCTTCAAGTTATAATTTGCAATAATAATTAGAAGCTATCAATTTTATCTTCTGTATTTGAGAATTACAAGTTCAGATCTTCAAGTTATAATTTGCACTGTTAATTTGTATTTAACAATACGAAGTTCTGTATTTGACTATTACAAGTTCAGATCTTCAAATTATTATTTGCAATCTTAGTTTGAATTTAGCAATTCTAAGTTCTGTATTTACCTACTACAAGTTCAGATCTTCAAGTTATAATTTGAAATAATAATTTATATTTAATAAATCTAAGTTCTGTAATTCACCATTACAAGGTCAGATCTTCAAGTTATAATTTGAAATAATAATTTATATTTAATAAATCTAAGTTCTGTAATTCACCATTACAAGTTCAGATCTTCTAGTTATAATTTGAAATAATAATTAGTATTTAACAAATCTAAGTTCTGTAATTAACTATTACTAGTTCAGATCTTCAAGTTATAATTTGCAATAATAATTAGAAGCTATCAATTTTAAGTTCTGTATTTGACAATTACAAGTTCAAATCTTCAAGTTATAATTTGCAATCTTAATTTGAATTTATAAATTCTAAGTTCTGTATTTGACAGTTACAAGTTCAGATCTTCAAGTTATAATTTGAAATAATAATTAGTATTTAACAAATCTAAGTTCTGTAATTCACTATTACTAGTTCAGATCTTCAAGTTATAATTTGCAATAATAATTAGAAGCTATCAATTTTAAGTTCTGTATTTGACAATTACAAGTTCAGATCTTCAAGTTATAATTTGAAATAATAGTTTATATTTAACAAATCTAAGTTCTGTAATTCACTATTACAAGTTCAGATCTTCAAATTATAATTTGCACTAATAATTTGTATTTAACAATTCGTAGTTCTGCATTTACCTACGACAAGTTCAGATCTTCAAGTTATAATTTGCAATCATAATTTGAAGTTATCAATTTTAAAGTCTGTATTTGACAATTACAAGTTCAAATCTTCAAGTTATAATTTGCACTAATAATTTGTATTTAACAATTCGAAGTTCTGTATTTGACTATTACAAGTTCAGATCTTCAAGTTATAATTTGAAATAATAATTTATATTTAACAAATCTAAGTTCTGTAATTCACTATTACAAGTTCAGATCTTCAAGTTATAATTTGCAATCATAATTTGAAGTTATCAATTTTAAAGTCTGTATTTGACAATTACAAGTTCAGATTTTCAAGTTATAATTTGAAATAATAATTTATATTTTACAAATCTAAGTTCTGTAATTCACTATTACAAGTTCAGATCTTCAAGTTATAATTTGCAATCATAATTTGAAGTTATCAATTCTAAGGTCTGTATTTGACAATTACAAGTTCAGATCTTCAAGTTATAATTTGAAATAATAATTAGTATTTAACAAATCTAAGTTCAGTAATTCACTATTACTAGTTCAGATCTTCAAGTTATAATTTGCAATAATAATTAGAAGCTATCAATTTTAAGTTCTGTATTTGACAATTACAAGTTCAGATCTTCAAGTTATAATTTGCACTAATAATTTGTATTTAACAATTCGAAGTTCTGTATTTGACTACTACAAGTTCAGATCTTCGAGTTATAATTTGCAATCATAATTTGAAGTTATCAATTCTAAGGTCTGTATTTGACAATTACAAGTTCAGATCTTCAAGTTATAATTTGAAATAATAATTAGTATTTAACAAATCTAAGTTCTGTAATTCACTATTACTAGTTCAGATCTTCAAGTTATAATTTGCAATAATAATTAGAAGCTATCAATTTTAAGTTCTGTATTTGACAATTACAAGTTCAGATCTTCAAGTTATAATTTGAAATAATAATTGGTATTTAACAAATCTAAGTTCAGTAATTCACTATTACTAGTTCAGATCTTCAAGTTATAATTTGCAATAATAATTAGAAGCTATCAATTTTAAGTTCTGTATTTGACAATTACAAGTTAAGATCTTCAAGTTATAATTTGCACTAATAATTTGTATTTAACAATACGAAGTTCTGTATTTGACTATTACAAGTTCAGATCTTCAAATTATTATTTGCAATCTTAGCTTGAATTTAACAATTCTAAGTTCTGTATTTACCTACTACAAGTTTAGATCTTCAAGTTATAATTTGAAATAATAATTTATATTTAACAAATCTAAGTTCTGTAATTCACCATTACAAGTTCAGATCTTCAAGTTATAATTTGAAATAATAATTGGTATTTAACAAATCTAAGTTCTGTAATTAACTATTACTAGTTCAGATCTTCAAGTTATAATTTGCAATAATAATTAGAAGCTATCAATTTTAAGTTCTGTATTTGACAATTGCTAGTTCAGATCTTCAAGTTATAATTTGCAATCTTAATTTGAATTTATCAATTCTAAGTTCTGTATTTGACAGTTACAAGTTCAGATCTTCAAGTTATAATTTGAAATAATAATTAGTATTTAACAAATCTAAGTTCTGTAAGTCACTATTACTAGTTCAGATCTTCAAATTATAATTTGCAATAATAATTAGAAGCTATCAATTTTAAGTTCTGTATTTGACAATTACAAGTTCAGATCTTCTAGTTATAATTTGCAATAATAATTAGTATTTAACAAATCCAAGTTCTGTAATTCACTATTACTAGTTCAGATCTTCAAGTTATAATTTGCAATAATAATTAGAAGCTATCAATTTTCAGTTCTGTATTTGACAATTACAAGTTCAGATCTTCAAGTTATAATTTGCAATAATAATTAGAAGCTATCAATTTTAAGTTCTGTATTTGACAATTACAAGTTCAGATCTTCAAGTTATAATTTGCACTAATAATTTGTATTTAACAATTCGAAGTTCTGTATTTGACTATTACAAGTTCAGATTTTTAAATTATTATTTGCAATCTTAGTTTGAATTTAACAAATCTAAGTTCTGTAATTCACTATTACAAGTTCAGATCTTCAAGTTATAATTTGCAATCATAATTTGAAGTTATCAATTTTAAAGTCTGTATTTGACAATTACAAGTTCAGATCTACAAGTTATAATTTGAAATAATAATTAGTATTTAACAAAGCTAAGTTCTGTAATTCACTATCACAAGTTCCGATCTTCAAGTTATAATTTGAAATAATAATTAGTATTTAACAAATCCAAGTTCTGTAATTCACTATTACTAGTTCAGATCTTCAAGTTATAATTTGCAATAATAATTAGAAGCTATCAATTTTAAGTTCTGTATTTGAGAATTACAAGTTCAGATCTTCAAGTTATAATTTGCACTGTTAATTTGTATTTAACAATACGAAGTTCTGTATTTGACTATTACAAGTTCAGATCTTCAAATTATAATTTGCTCTAATAATTTGTATTTAACAATTCGAAGTTCTGTATTTACCTACGACAAGTTCAGATCTTCAAGTTATAAATTGCAATCATAATTTGAAGTTATCAATTTTAAAGTCTGTATTTGACAATTACTAGTTCAGATCTTCAAGTTATAATTTGCAATAATAATTAGAAGCTATCAATTTTAAGTTCTGTATTTGACAATTACAAGTTCAGATCTACAAGTTATAATTTGAAATAATAGTTTATATTTAACAAATCTAAGTTCTGTAATTCACTATTACAAGTTCAGATCTTCAAATTATAATTTGCTCTAATAATTTGTATTTAACAATTCGAAGTTTTGCATTTACCTACGACAAGTTCAGATCTTCAAGTTATAAATTGCAATCATAATTTGAAGTTATCAATTTTAAAGTCTGTATTTGACAATTACAAGTTCAAATCTTCAAGTTATAATTTGCACTAATAACTTGTATTTAACAATTCGAAGTTCTGTATTTGACTACTACAAGTTCAGATCTTCAAGTTATAATTTGAAATAATAATTTATATTTAATAAATCTAAGTTCTGTAATTCACCATTACAAGGTCAGATCTTCAAGTTATAATTTGAAATAATAATTTATATTTAATAAATCTAAGTTCTGTAATTCACCATTACAAGTTCAGATCTTCTAGTTATAATTTGAAATAATAATTAGTATTTAACAAATCTAAGTTCTGTAATTAACTATTACTAGTTCAGATCTTCAAGTTATAATTTGCAATAATAATTAGAAGCTATCAATTTTAAGTTCTGTATTTGACAATTACAAGTTCAGATCTTCAAGTTATAATTTGCAATCTTAATTTGAATTTATCAATTCTAAGTTCTGTATTTGACAGTTACAAGTTCAGATCTTCAAGTTATAATTTGTAATAATAATTAGTATTTAACAAATCTAAGTTCTGTAATTCACTATTACTAGTTCAGATCTTCAAGTTATAATTTGCAATAATAATTAGAAGCTATCAATTTTAAGTTCTGTATTTGACAATTACAAGTTCAGATCTTCAAGTTATAATTTGAAATAATAGTTTATATTTAACAAATCTAAGTTATGTAATTCACTATTACAAGTTCAGATCTTCAAATTATAATTTGCACTAATAATTTGTATTTAACAATTCGAAGTTCTGCATTTACCTACGACAAGTTCAGATCTTCAAGTTATAATTTGCAATCATAATTTGAAGTTATCAATTTTAAAGTCTGTATTTGACAATTACAAGTTCAAATCTTCAAGTTATAATTTGCACTAATAATTTGTATTTAACAATTCGAAGTTCTGCATTTGACTATTACAAGTTCAGATCTTCAAGTTATAATTTGAAATAATAATTTATATTTAACAAATCTAAGTTCTGTAATTCACTATTACAAGTTCAGATCTGCAAGTTATAATTTGCAATCATAATTTGAAGTTATCAATTTTAAAGTCTGTATTTGACAATTACAAGTTCAGATCTTCAAGTTATAATTTGCACTAATAATTTGTATTTAACAATTCGAAGTTCTGTATTTGACTACTACAAGTTCAGATCTTCGAGTTATAATTTGCAATCATAATTTGAAGTTATCAATTCTAAGGTCTGTATTTGACAATTACAAGTTCAGATCTTCAAGTTATAATTTGAAATAATAATTAGTATTTAACAAATCTAAGTTCAGTAATTCACTATTACTAGTTCAGATCTTCAAGTTAAAATTTGCAATAATAATTAGAAGCTATCAATTTTAAGTTCTGTATTTGACAATTACAAGTTCAGATCTTCAAGTTATAATTTGCACTAATAACTTGTATTTAACAATTCGAAGTTCTGTATTTGACTACTACAAGTTCAGATCTTCGACTTATAATTTGCAATCATAATTTGAAGGTATCAATTCTAAGGTCTGTATTTGACAGTTACAAGTACAGATCTTCAAGTTATAATTTGAAATAATAATTAGTATTTAACAAATCTAAGTTCTGTAATTCACTATTACTAGTTCAGATCTTCAAGTTATAATTTGCAATAATAATTAGAAGCTATCAATTTTAAGTTCTGTATTTGACAATTACAAGTTCAGATCTTCAAGTTATAATTTGAAATAATAATTAGTATTTAACAAATCTAAGTTCAGTAATTCACTATTACTAGTTCAGATCTTCAAGTTATAATTTGCAATAATAATTAGAAGCTATCAATTTTAAGTTCTGTATTTGACAATTACAAGTTCAGATCTTCAAGTTATAATTTGCAATAATAATTAGAAGCTATCAATTTTAAGTTCTGTATTTGACAATTACAAGTTCAGATCTTCAAGTTATAATTTGCACTAATAATTTGTATTTAACAATACGAAGTTCTGTATTTGACTATTACAAGTTCAGATCTTCGAGTTATAATTTGCAATCATAATTTGAAGGTATCAATTCTAAGGTCTGTATTTGACAGTTACAAGTTCAGATCTTCAAGTTATAATTTGAAATAATAATTAGTATTTAACAAAGCTAAGTTCTGTAATTCACTATCACAAGTTCAGATCTTCAAGTTATAATTTGAAATAATAATTAGTATTTAACAAATCTAAGTTTTGTAATTCACTATTACTTGTTCAGATCTTCAAGTTATAATTTGCAATAATAATTAGAAGCTATCAATTTTAAGTTCTGTATTTGACAATTACAAGTTCAGATCTTCTAGTTATAATTTGTAATAATAATTAGTATTTAACAGATCTAAGTTCTGTAATTCACTATTACTAGTTCAGATCTTCAAGTTATAATTTGCAATAATAATTAGAAGCTATCAATTTTAAGTTCTGTATTTGACAATTACAAGTTCAGATCTTCAAGTTATAATTTGCAATAATAATTAGAAGCTATCAATTTTAAGTTCTGTATTTGACAATTACAAGTTCAGATCTTCAAGTTATAATTTGCACTAATAATTTGTATTTAACAATTCGAAGTTCTGTATTTGACTATTACAAGTTCAGATCTTTAAATTATTATTTGCAATCTTAGTTTGAATTTAACAAATCTAAGTTCTGTAATTCACTATTACAAGTTCAGATCTTCAAGTTATAATTTGCAATCATAATTTGTAGTTATCAATTTTAAAGTCTGTATTTGACAATTACAAGTTCAGATCTTCAAGTTATAATTTGCACTAATAATTTGTATTTAACAATTCGTAGTTCTGTATTTGACTACTACAAGTTCAGATCTTCGAGTTATAATTTGCAATCATAATTTGAAGTTATCAATTCTAAGGTCTGTATTTGACAATTACAAGTTCAGATCTTCAAGTTATAATTTGAAATAATAATTAGTATTTAACAAATCTAAGTTCTGTAATTCACTATTACTAGTTCAGATCTTCAAGTTATAATTTGCAATAATAATTAGAAGCTATCAATTTTAAGTTCTGTATTTGACAATTACAAGTTCAGATCTTCAAGTTATAATTTGAAATAATAATTGGTATTTAACAAATCTAAGTTCAGTAATTCACTATTACTAGTTCAGATCTTCAAGTTATAATTTGCAATAATAATTAGAAGCTATCAATTTTAAGTTCTGTATTTGACAATTACAAGTTAAGATCTTCAAGTTATAATTTGCACTAATAATTTGTATTTAACAATACGAAGTTCTGTATTTGACTATTACAAGTTCAGATCTTCAAATTATTATTTGCAATCTTAGCTTGAATTTAACAATTCTAAGTTCTGTATTTACCTACTACAAGTTTAGATCTTCAAGTTATAATTTGAAATAATAATTTATATTTAACAAATCTAAGTTCTGTAATTCACCATTACAAGTTCAGATCTTCAAGTTATAATTTGAAATAATAATTGGTATTTAACAAATCTAAGTTCTGTAATTAACTATTACTAGTTCAGATCTTCAAGTTATAATTTGCAATAATAATTAGAAGCTATCAATTTTAAGTTCTGTATTTGACAATTGCTAGTTCAGATCTTCAAGTTATAATTTGCAATCTTAATTTGAATTTATCAATTCTAAGTTCTGTATTTGACAGTTACAAGTTCAGATCTTCAAGTTATAATTTGAAATAATAATTAGTATTTAACAAATCTAAGTTCTGTAAGTCACTATTACTAGTTCAGATCTTCAAATTATAATTTGCAATAATAATTAGAAGCTATCAATTTTAAGTTCTGTATTTGACAATTACAAGTTCAGATCTTCTAGTTATAATTTGAAATAATAATTAGTATTTAACAAATCCAAGTTCTGTAATTCACTATTACTAGTTCAGATCTTCAAGTTATAATTTGCAATAATAATTAGAAGCTATCAATTTTCAGTTCTGTATTTGACAATTACAAGTTCAGATCTTCAAGTTATAATTTGCAATAATAATTAGAAGCTATCAATTTTAAGTTCTGTATTTGACAATTACAAGTTCAGATCTTCAAGTTATAATTTGCACTAATAATTTGTATTTAACAATTCGAAGTTCTGTATTTGACTATTACAAGTTCAGATTTTTAAATTATTATTTGCAATCTTAGTTTGAATTTAACAAATCTAAGTTCTGTAATTCACTATTACAAGTTCAGATCTTCAAGTTATAATTTGCAATCATAATTTGAAGTTATCAATTTTAAAGTCTGTATTTGACAATTACAAGTTCAGATCTACAAGTTATAATTTGAAATAATAATTAGTATTTAACAAATCTAAGTTCAGTAATTCACTATTACTAGTTCAGATCTTCAAGTTATAATTTGCAATAATAATTAGAAGCTATCAATTTTAAGTTCTGTATTTGACAATTACAAGTTCAGATCTTCAAGTTATAATTTGCAATAATAATTAGAAGCTATCAATTTTAAGTTCTGTATTTGACAATTACAAGTTCAGATCTTCAAGTTATAATTTGCACTAATAATTTGTATTTAACAATACGAAGTTCTGTATTTGACTATTACAAGTTCAGATCTTCGAGTTATAATTTGCAATCATAATTTGAAGGTATCAATTCTAAGGTCTGTATTTGACAGTTACAAGTTCAGATCTTCAAGTTATAATTTGAAATAATAATTAGTATTTAACAAAGCTAAGTTCTGTAATTCACTATCACAAGTTCAGATCTTCAAGTTATAATTTGAAATAATAATTAGTATTTAACAAATCTAAGTTTTGTAATTCACTATTACTTGTTCAGATCTTCAAGTTATAATTTGCAATAATAATTAGAAGCTATCAATTTTAAGTTCTGTATTTGACAATTACAAGTTCAGATCTTCTAGTTATAATTTGTAATAATAATTAGTATTTAACAGATCTAAGTTCTGTAATTCACTATTACTAGTTCAGATCTTCAAGTTATAATTTGCAATAATAATTAGAAGCTATCAATTTTAAGTTCTGTATTTGACAATTACAAGTTCAGATCTTCAAGTTATAATTTGCAATAATAATTAGAAGCTATCAATTTTAAGTTCTGTATTTGACAATTACAAGTTCAGATCTTCAAGTTATAATTTGCACTAATAATTTGTATTTAACAATTCGAAGTTCTGTATTTGACTATTACAAGTTCAGATCTTTAAATTATTATTTGCAATCTTAGTTTGAATTTAACAAATCTAAGTTCTGTAATTCACTATTACAAGTTCAGATCTTCAAGTTATAATTTGCAATCATAATTTGTAGTTATCAATTTTAAAGTCTGTATTTGACAATTACAAGTTCAGATCTTCAAGTTATAATTTGCACTAATAATTTGTATTTAACAATTCGTAGTTCTGTATTTGACTACTACAAGTTCAGATCTTCGAGTTATAATTTGCAATCATAATTTGAAGTTATCAATTCTAAGGTCTGTATTTGACAATTACAAGTTCAGATCTTCAAGTTATAATTTGAAATAATAATTAGTATTTAACAAATCTAAGTTCTGTAATTCACTATTACTAGTTCAGATCTTCAAGTTATAATTTGCAATAATAATTAGAAGCTATCAATTTTAAGTTCTGTATTTGACAATTACAAGTTCAGATCTTCAAGTTATAATTTGAAATAATAATTGGTATTTAACAAATCTAAGTTCAGTAATTCACTATTACTAGTTCAGATCTTCAAGTTATAATTTGCAATAATAATTAGAAGCTATCAATTTTAAGTTCTGTATTTGACAATTACAAGTTAAGATCTTCAAGTTATAATTTGCACTAATAATTTGTATTTAACAATACGAAGTTCTGTATTTGACTATTACAAGTTCAGATCTTCAAATTATTATTTGCAATCTTAGCTTGAATTTAACAATTCTAAGTTCTGTATTTACCTACTACAAGTTTAGATCTTCAAGTTATAATTTGAAATAATAATTTATATTTAACAAATCTAAGTTCTGTAATTCACCATTACAAGTTCAGATCTTCAAGTTATAATTTGAAATAATAATTGGTATTTAACAAATCTAAGTTCTGTAATTAACTATTACTAGTTCAGATCTTCAAGTTATAATTTGCAATAATAATTAGAAGCTATCAATTTTAAGTTCTGTATTTGACAATTGCTAGTTCAGATCTTCAAGTTATAATTTGCAATCTTAATTTGAATTTATCAATTCTAAGTTCTGTATTTGACAGTTACAAGTTCAGATCTTCAAGTTATAATTTGAAATAATAATTAGTATTTAACAAATCTAAGTTCTGTAAGTCACTATTACTAGTTCAGATCTTCAAATTATAATTTGCAATAATAATTAGAAGCTATCAATTTTAAGTTCTGTATTTGACAATTACAAGTTCAGATCTTCTAGTTATAATTTGAAATAATAATTAGTATTTAACAAATCCAAGTTCTGTAATTCACTATTACTAGTTCAGATCTTCAAGTTATAATTTGCAATAATAATTAGAAGCTATCAATTTTCAGTTCTGTATTTGACAATTACAAGTTCAGATCTTCAAGTTATAATTTGCAATAATAATTAGAAGCTATCAATTTTAAGTTCTGTATTTGACAATTACAAGTTCAGATCTTCAAGTTATAATTTGCACTAATAATTTGTATTTAACAATTCGAAGTTCTGTATTTGACTATTACAAGTTCAGATTTTTAAATTATTATTTGCAATCTTAGTTTGAATTTAACAAATCTAAGTTCTGTAATTCACTATTACAAGTTCAGATCTTCAAGTTATAATTTGCAATCATAATTTGAAGTTATCAATTTTAAAGTCTGTATTTGACAATTACAAGTTCAGATCTACAAGTTATAATTTGAAATAATAATTAGTATTTAACAAAGCTAAGTTCTGTAATTCACTATCACAAGTTCCGATCTTCAAGTTATAATTTGAAATAATAATTAGTATTTAACAAATCCAAGTTCTGTAATTCACTATTACTAGTTCAGATCTTCAAGTTATAATTTGCAATAATAATTAGAAGCTATCAATTTTAAGTTCTGTATTTGAGAATTACAAGTTCAGATCTTCAAGTTATAATTTGCACTGTTAATTTGTATTTAACAATACGAAGTTCTGTATTTGACTATTACAAGTTCAGATCTTCAAATTATAATTTGCTCTAATAATTTGTATTTAACAATTCGAAGTTCTGTATTTACCTACGACAAGTTCAGATCTTCAAGTTATAAATTGCAATCATAATTTGAAGTTATCAATTTTAAAGTCTGTATTTGACAATTACTAGTTCAGATCTTCAAGTTATAATTTGCAATAATAATTAGAAGCTATCAATTTTAAGTTCTGTATTTGACAATTACAAGTTCAGATCTACAAGTTATAATTTGAAATAATAGTTTATATTTAACAAATCTAAGTTCTGTAATTCACTATTACAAGTTCAGATCTTCAAATTATAATTTGCTCTAATAATTTGTATTTAACAATTCGAAGTTTTGCATTTACCTACGACAAGTTCAGATCTTCAAGTTATAAATTGCAATCATAATTTGAAGTTATCAATTTTAAAGTCTGTATTTGACAATTACAAGTTCAAATCTTCAAGTTATAATTTGCACTAATAACTTGTATTTAACAATTCGAAGTTCTGTATTTGACTACTACAAGTTCAGATCTTCAAGTTATAATTTGAAATAATAATTTATATTTAATAAATCTAAGTTCTGTAATTCACCATTACAAGGTCAGATCTTCAAGTTATAATTTGAAATAATAATTTATATTTAATAAATCTAAGTTCTGTAATTCACCATTACAAGTTCAGATCTTCTAGTTATAATTTGAAATAATAATTAGTATTTAACAAATCTAAGTTCTGTAATTAACTATTACTAGTTCAGATCTTCAAGTTATAATTTGCAATAATAATTAGAAGCTATCAATTTTAAGTTCTGTATTTGACAATTACAAGTTCAGATCTTCAAGTTATAATTTGCAATCTTAATTTGAATTTATCAATTCTAAGTTCTGTATTTGACAGTTACAAGTTCAGATCTTCAAGTTATAATTTGTAATAATAATTAGTATTTAACAAATCTAAGTTCTGTAATTCACTATTACTAGTTCAGATCTTCAAGTTATAATTTGCAATAATAATTAGAAGCTATCAATTTTAAGTTCTGTATTTGACAATTACAAGTTCAGATCTTCAAGTTATAATTTGAAATAATAGTTTATATTTAACAAATCTAAGTTATGTAATTCACTATTACAAGTTCAGATCTTCAAATTATAATTTGCACTAATAATTTGTATTTAACAATTCGAAGTTCTGCATTTACCTACGACAAGTTCAGATCTTCAAGTTATAATTTGCAATCATAATTTGAAGTTATCAATTTTAAAGTCTGTATTTGACAATTACAAGTTCAAATCTTCAAGTTATAATTTGCACTAATAATTTGTATTTAACAATTCGAAGTTCTGCATTTGACTATTACAAGTTCAGATCTTCAAGTTATAATTTGAAATAATAATTTATATTTAACAAATCTAAGTTCTGTAATTCACTATTACAAGTTCAGATCTGCAAGTTATAATTTGCAATCATAATTTGAAGTTATCAATTTTAAAGTCTGTATTTGACAATTACAAGTTCAGATCTTCAAGTTATAATTTGCACTAATAATTTGTATTTAACAATTCGAAGTTCTGTATTTGACTACTACAAGTTCAGATCTTCGAGTTATAATTTGCAATCATAATTTGAAGTTATCAATTCTAAGGTCTGTATTTGACAATTACAAGTTCAGATCTTCAAGTTATAATTTGAAATAATAATTAGTATTTAACAAATCTAAGTTCAGTAATTCACTATTACTAGTTCAGATCTTCAAGTTAAAATTTGCAATAATAATTAGAAGCTATCAATTTTAAGTTCTGTATTTGACAATTACAAGTTCAGATCTTCAAGTTATAATTTGCACTAATAACTTGTATTTAACAATTCGAAGTTCTGTATTTGACTACTACAAGTTCAGATCTTCGACTTATAATTTGCAATCATAATTTGAAGGTATCAATTCTAAGGTCTGTATTTGACAGTTACAAGTACAGATCTTCAAGTTATAATTTGAAATAATAATTAGTATTTAACAAATCTAAGTTCTGTAATTCACTATTACTAGTTCAGATCTTCAAGTTATAATTTGCAATAATAATTAGAAGCTATCAATTTTAAGTTCTGTATTTGACAATTACAAGTTCAGATCTTCAAGTTATAATTTGAAATAATAATTAGTATTTAACAAATCTAAGTTCAGTAATTCACTATTACTAGTTCAGATCTTCAAGTTATAATTTGCAATAATAATTAGAAGCTATCAATTTTAAGTTCTGTATTTGACAATTACAAGTTCAGATCTTCAAGTTATAATTTGCAATAATAATTAGAAGCTATCAATTTTAAGTTCTGTATTTGACAATTACAAGTTCAGATCTTCAAGTTATAATTTGCACTAATAATTTGTATTTAACAATACGAAGTTCTGTATTTGACTATTACAAGTTCAGATCTTCGAGTTATAATTTGCAATCATAATTTGAAGGTATCAATTCTAAGGTCTGTATTTGACAGTTACAAGTTCAGATCTTCAAGTTATAATTTGAAATAATAATTAGTATTTAACAAAGCTAAGTTCTGTAATTCACTATCACAAGTTCAGATCTTCAAGTTATAATTTGAAATAATAATTAGTATTTAACAAATCTAAGTTTTGTAATTCACTATTACTTGTTCAGATCTTCAAGTTATAATTTGCAATAATAATTAGAAGCTATCAATTTTAAGTTCTGTATTTGACAATTACAAGTTCAGATCTTCTAGTTATAATTTGTAATAATAATTAGTATTTAACAGATCTAAGTTCTGTAATTCACTATTACTAGTTCAGATCTTCAAGTTATAATTTGCAATAATAATTAGAAGCTATCAATTTTAAGTTCTGTATTTGACAATTACAAGTTCAGATCTTCAAGTTATAATTTGCAATAATAATTAGAAGCTATCAATTTTAAGTTCTGTATTTGACAATTACAAGTTCAGATCTTCAAGTTATAATTTGCACTAATAATTTGTATTTAACAATTCGAAGTTCTGTATTTGACTATTACAAGTTCAGATCTTTAAATTATTATTTGCAATCTTAGTTTGAATTTAACAAATCTAAGTTCTGTAATTCACTATTACAAGTTCAGATCTTCAAGTTATAATTTGCAATCATAATTTGTAGTTATCAATTTTAAAGTCTGTATTTGACAATTACAAGTTCAGATCTTCAAGTTATAATTTGCACTAATAATTTGTATTTAACAATTCGTAGTTCTGTATTTGACTACTACAAGTTCAGATCTTCGAGTTATAATTTGCAATCATAATTTGAAGTTATCAATTTTAAGGTCTGTATTTGACAGTTACAAGTTCAGATCTTCAAGTTATAATTTGAAATAATAATTAGTATTTAACAAAGCTAAGTTCTGTAATTCACTATCACAAGTTCAGATCTTCAAGTTATAATTTGAAATAATAATTAGTATTTAACAAATCCAAGTTCTGTAATTCACTATTACTAGTTCAGATCTTCGAGTTATAATTTGCAATAATAATTAGAAGCTATCAATTTTAAGTTCTGTATTTGAGAATTACAAGTTCAGATCTTCAAGTTATAATTTGCACTGTTAATTTGTATTTAACAATACGAAGTTCTGTATTTGACTATTACAAGTTCGGATCTTCAAATTATTATTTGCAATCTTAGTTTGAATTTAACAATTCTAAGTTCTGTATTTACCCACTACAAGTTCAGATCTTCAAGTTATAATTTGAAATAAAAATTTATATTTAATAAATCTAAGTTCTGTAATTCACCATTACAAGTTCAGATCTTCAAGTTATAATTTGAAATAATAATTTATATTTAATAAATCTAAGTTCTGTAATTCACCATTACAAGTTCAGATCTTCTAGTTATAATTTGAAATAATAATTAGTATTTAACAAATCTAAGTTCTGTAATTCACTATTACTAGTTCAGATCTTCAAGTTATAATTTGCAATAATAATTAGAAGCTATCAATTTTAAGTTCTGTATTTGACAATTACAAGTTCAGATCTTCAAGTTATAATTTGAAATAATAGTTTATATTTAACAAATCTAAGTTCTGTAATTCACTATTACAAGTTCAGATCTTCAAATTATAATTTGCACTAATAATTTGTATTTAACAATTCGAAGTTCTGCATTTACCTACGACAAGTTCAGATCTTCAAGTTATAATTTGCAATCATAATTTGAAGTTATCAATTTTAAAGTCTGTATTTGACAATTACAAGTTCAAATCTTCAAGTTATAATTTGCACTAATAATTTGTATTTAACAATTCGAAGTTCTGTATTTGACTATTACAAGTTCAGATCTTCAAGTTATAATTTGCAATCATAATTTGAAGTTATCAATTTTAAAGTCTGTATTTGACAATTACAAGTTCAGATCTTCAAGTTATAATTTGCACTAATAATTTGTATTTAACAATTCGAAGTTCTGTATTTGACTACTACAAGTTCAGATCTTCGAGTTATAATTTGCAATCATAATTTGAAGTTATCAATTCTAAGGTCTGTATTTGACAGTTACAAGTTCAGATCTTCAAGTTATAATTTGAAATAATAATTAGTATTTAACAAAGCTAAGTTCTGTAATTCACTATCACAAGTTCAGATCTTCAAGTTATAATTTGAAATAATAATTAGTATTTAACAAATCCAAGTTCTGTAATTCACTATTACTAGTTCAGATCTTCAAGTTATAATTTGCAATAATAATTAGAAGCTATCAATTTTAAGTTCTGTATTTGACAATTACAAGTTCAGATCTTCAAGTTATAATTTGCACTGTTAATTTGTATTTAACAATTCGAAGTTCTGTATTTGACTACTACTAGTTCAGATCTTCGAGTTATAATTTGCAATCATAATTTGAAGTTATCAATTTTAAGGTCTGTATTTGACAGTTATAAGTTCAGATCTTCAAGTTATAATTTGAAATAATAATTAGTATTTAACAAAGCTAAGTTCTGTAATTCACTATCACAAGTTCAGATCTTCAAGTTATAATTTGAAATAATAATTAGTATTTAACAAATCCAAGTTCTGTAATTCACTATTACTAGTTCAGATCTTCGAGTTATAATTTGCAATAATAATTAGAAGCTATCAATTTTAAGTTCTGTATTTGAGAATTACAAGTTCAGATCTTTAAGTTATAATTTGCACTGTTAATTTGTATTTAACAATACGAAGTTCTGTATTTGACTATTACAAGTTCAGATCTTCAAATTATTATTTGCAATCTTAGTTTGAATTTAACAATTCTAAGTTCTGTATTTACCCACTACAAGTTCAGATCTTCAAGTTATAATTTGAAATAAAAATTTATATTTAATAAATCTAAGTTTTGTAATTCACCATTACAAGTTCAGATCTTCAAGTTATAATTTGAAATAATAATTTATATTTAATAAATCTAAGTTCTGTAATTCACCATTACAAGTTCAGATCTTCTAGTTATAATTTGAAATAATAATTAGTATTTAACAAATCTAAGTTCTGTAATTCACTATTACTAGTTCAGATCTTCAAGTTATAATTTGCAATAATAATTAGAAGCTATCAATTTTAAGTTCTGTATTTGACAATTACAAGTTCAGATCTTCAAGTTATAATTTGAAATAATAGTTTATATTTAACAAATCTAAGTTCTGTAATTCACTATTACAAGTTCAGATCTTCAAATTATAATTTGCACTAATAATTTGTATTTAACAATTCGAAGTTCTGCATTTACCTACGACAAGTTCAGATCTTCAAGTTATAATTTGCAATCATAATTTGAAGTTATCAATTTTAAAGTCTGTATTTGACAATTACAAGTTCAAATCTTCAAGTTATAATTTGCACTAATAATTTGTATTTAACAATTCGAAGTTCTGTATTTGACTATTACAAGTTCAGATCTTCAAGTTATAATTTGCAATCATAATTTGAAGTTATCAATTTTAAAGTCTGTATTTGACAATTACAAGTTCAGATCTTCAAGTTATAATTTGCACTAATAATTTGTATTTAACAATTCGAAGTTCTGTATTTGACTACTACAAGTTCAGATCTTCGAGTTATAATTTGCAATCATAATTTGAAGTTATCAATTCTAAGGTCTGTATTTGACAGTTACAAGTTCAGATCTTCAAGTTATAATTTGAAATAATAATTAGTATTTAACAAAGCTAAGTTCTGTAATTCACTATCACAAGTTCAGATCTTCAAGTTATAATTTGAAATAATAATTAGTATTTAACAAATCCAAGTTCTGTAATTCACTATTACTAGTTCAGATCTTCAAGTTATAATTTGCAATAATAATTAGAAGCTATCAATTTTAAGTTCTGTATTTGACAATTACAAGTTCAGATCTTCAAGTTATAATTTGCACTGTTAATTTGTATTTAACAATTCGAAGTTCTGTATTTGACTACTACTAGTTCAGATCTTCGAGTTATAATTTGCAATCATAATTTGAAGTTATCAATTTTAAGGTCTGTATTTGACAGTTATAAGTTCAGATCTTCAAGTTATAATTTGAAATAATAATTAGTATTTAACAAAGCTAAGTTCTGTAATTCACTATCACAAGTTCAGATCTTCAAGTTATAATTTGAAATAATAATTAGTATTTAACAAATCCAAGTTCTGTAATTCACTATTACTAGTTCAGATCTTCGAGTTATAATTTGCAATAATAATTAGAAGCTATCAATTTTAAGTTCTGTATTTGAGAATTACAAGTTCAGATCTTTAAGTTATAATTTGCACTGTTAATTTGTATTTAACAATACGAAGTTCTGTATTTGACTATTACAAGTTCAGATCTTCAAATTATTATTTGCAATCTTAGTTTGAATTTAACAATTCTAAGTTCTGTATTTACCCACTACAAGTTCAGATCTTCAAGTTATAATTTGAAATAAAAATTTATATTTAATAAATCTAAGTTTTGTAATTCACCATTACAAGTTCAGATCTTCAAGTTATAATTTGAAATAATAATTTATATTTAATAAATCTAAGTTCTGTAATTCACCATTACAAGTTCAGATCTTCTAGTTATAATTTGAAATAATAATTAGTATTTAACAAATCTAAGTTCTGTAATTCACTATTACTAGTTCAGATCTTCAAGTTATAATTTGCAATAATAATTAGAAGCTATCAATTTTAAGTTCTGTATTTGACAATTACAAGTTCAGATCTTCAAGTTGTAATTTGAAATAATAGTTTATATTCAACAAATCTAAGTTCTGTAATTCACTATTACAAGTTCAGATCTTCAAATTATAATTTGCACTAATAATTAGTATTTAACAATTCGAAGTTCTGCATTTACCTACGACAAGTTCAGATCTTCAAGTTATAATTTGCAATCATAATTTGAAGTTATCACTTTTAAAGTCTGTATTTGACAATTACAAGTTCAAATCTTCAAGTTATAATTTGCACTAATAATTTGTATTTAACAATTCGAAGTTCTGTATTTGACTATTACAAGTTCAGATCTTCAAGTTATAATTTGCAATCATAATTTGAAGTTATCAATTTTAAAGTCTGTATTTGACAATTACAAGTTCAGATCTTCAAGTTATAATTTGCACTAATAATTTGTATTTAACAATTCGAAGTTCTGTATTTGACTACTACAAGTTCAGATCTTCGAGTTATAATTTGCAATCATAATTTGAAGTTATCAATTCTAAGGTCTGTATTTGACAGTTACAAGTTCAGATCTTCAAGTTATAATTTGAAATAATAATTAGTATTTAACAAAGCTAAGTTCTGTAATTCACTATCACAAGTTCAGATCTTCAAGTTATAATTTGAAATAATAATTAGTATTTAACAAATCCAAGTTCTGTAATTCACTATTACTAGTTCAGATCTTCAAGTTATAATTTGCAATAATAATTAGAAGCTATCAATTTTAAGTTCTGTATTTGACAATTACAAGTTCAGATCTTCAAGTTATAATTTGCAATAATAATTAGAAGCTATCAATTTTAAGTTCTGTATTTGACAATTACTAGTTCAGATCTTCAAGTTATAATTTACACTAATAATTTGTATTTAACAATACGAAGTTCTGTATTTGACTATTACAAGTTCATATCTTCAAATTATTATTTGCAATCTTAGTTTGAATTTAACAATTCTAAGTTCAGTATTTACCTACTACAAGTTCAGATCTTTCTAGTTATAATTTGAAATAATAATTTATATTTAACAAATCTAAGTTCTGTAATTCTCCATTACAAGTTCAGATCTTCAAGTTATAATTTGAAATAATAATTGGTATTTAACAAATCTAAGTTCTGTAATTAACTATTACTAGTTCAGATCTTCAAGTTATAATTTGCAATAATAATTAGAAGCTATCAATTTTAAGTTCTGTATTTGACAATTGCTAGTTCAGATCTTCAAGTTATAATTTGCAATCTTAATTTGAATTTATCAATTCTAAGTTCTGTATTTGACAGTTACAAGTTCAGATCTTCAAGTTATAATTTGAAATAATAATTAGTATTTAACAAATCTAAGTTCTGTAAGTCACTATTACTAGTTCAGATCTTCAAGTTATAATTTGCAATAATAATTAGAAGCTATCAATTTTAAGTTCTGTATTTGACAATTACAAGTTCAGATCTTCTAGTTATAATTTGAAATAATAATTAGTATTTAACAAATCTAAGTTCTGTAATTCACTATTACTAGTTCAGATCTTCAAGTTATAATTTGCAATAATAATTAGAAGCTATCAATTTTAAGTTCTGTATTTGACAATTACAAGTTCAGATCTTCAAGTTATAATTTGCAATAATAATTAGAAGCTATCAATTTTAAGTTCTGTATTTGACAATTACAAGTTTAGATCTTCAAGTTATAATTTGCACTAATAATTTGTATTTAACAATTCGAAGTTCTGTATTTCACTATTACAAGTTCAGATCTTTAAATTATTATTTGCAATCTTAGTTTGAATTTAACAAATCTAAGTTCTGTAATTCACTATTACAAGTTCAGATCTTCAAGTTATAATTTGCAATCATAATTTGAAGTTATCAATTTTAAAGTCTGAATTTGACAAATACAAGTTCAGATCTTCAAGTTATAATTTGCACTAATAATTTGTATTTAACAATTCGTAGTTCTGTATTTGACTACTACAAGTTCAGATCTTCGAGTTATAATTTGCAATCATAATTTGAAGTTATCAATTCTAAGGTCTGTATTTGACAGTTACAAGTTCAGATCTTCAAGTTATAATTTGAAATAATAATTAGTATTTAACAAAGCTAAGTTCTGTAATTCACTATCACAAGTTCAGATCTTCAAGTTATAATTTGAAATAATAATTAGTATTTAACAAATCCAAGTTCTGTAATTCACTATTACTAGTTCAGATCTTCAAGTTATAATTTGCAATAATAATTAGAAGCTATCAATTTTAAGTTCTGTATTTGACAATTACAAGTTCAGATCTTCAAGTTATAATTTGAAATAATAGTTTATATTTAACAAATCTAAGTTCTGTAATTCACTATTACAAGTTCAGATCTTCAAATTATAATTTGCACTAATAATTTGTATTTAACAATTCGAAGTTCTGCATTTACCTACGACAAGTTCAGATCTTCAAGTTATAATTTGCAATCATAATTTGAAGTTATCAATTTTAAAGTCTGTATTTGACAATTACAAGTTCAAATCTTCAAGTTATAATTTGCACTAATAATTTGTATTTAACAATTCGAAGTTCTGTATTTGACTATTACAAGTTCAGATCTTCAAGTTATAATTTGCAATCATAATTTGAAGTTATCAATTTTAAAGTCTGTATTTGACAATTACAAGTTCAGATCTTCAAGTTATAATTTGCACTAATAATTTGTATTTAACAATTCGAAGTTCTGTATTTGACTACTACAAGTTCAGATCTACGAGTTATAATTTGCAATCATAATTTGAAGTTATCAATTCTAAGGTCTGTATTTGACAGTTACAAGTTCAGATCTTCAAGTTATAATTTGAAATAATAATTAGTATTTAACAAAGCTAAGTTCTGTAATTCACTATCACAAGTTCAGATCTTCAAGTTATAATTTGAAATAATAATTAGTATTTAACAAATCCAAGTTCTGTAATTCACTATTACTAGTTCAGATCTTCAAGTTATAATTTGCAATAATAATTAGAAGCTATCAATTTTAAGTTCTGTATTTGACAATTACAAGTTCAGATCTTCAAGTTATAATTTGCACTGTTAATTTGTATTTAACAATTCGAAGTTCTGTATTTGACTACTACAAGTTCAGATCTTCGAGTTATAATTTGCAATCATAATTTGAAGTTATCAATTTTAAGGTCTGTATTTGACAGTTATAAGTTCAGATCTTCAAGTTATAATTTGAAATAATAATTAGTATTTAACAAAGCTAAGTTCTGTAATTCACTATCACAAGTTCAGATCTTCAAGTTATAATTTGAAATAATAATTAGTATTTAACAAATCCAAGTTCTGTAATTCACTATTACTAGTTCAGATCTTCGAGTTATAATTTGCAATAATAATTAGAAGCTATCAATTTTAAGTTCTGTATTTGAGAATTACAAGTTCAGATCTTCAAGTTATAATTTGCACTGTTAATTTGTATTTAACAATACGAAGTTCTGTGTTTGACTATTACAAGTTCAGATCTTCAAATTATTATTTGCAATCTTAGTTTGAATTTAACAATTCTAAGTTCTGTATTTACCCACTACAAGTTCAGATCTTCAAGTTATAATTTGAAATAAAAATTTATATTTAATAAATCTAAGTTTTGTAATTCACCATTACAAGTTCAGATCTTCAAGTTATAATTTGAAATAATAATTTATATTTAATAAATCTAAGTTCTGTAATTCACCATTACAAGTTCAGATCTTCTAGTTATAATTTGAAATAATAATTAGTATTTAACAAATCTAAGTTCTGTAATTCACTATTACTAGTTCAGATCTTCAAGTTATAATTTGCAATAATAATTAGAAGCTATCAATTTTAAGTTCTGTATTTGACAATTACATGTTCAGATCTTCAAGTTATAATTTGAAATAATAGTTTATATTTAACAAATCTAAGTTCTGTAATTCACTATTACAAGTTCAGATCTTCAAATTATAATTTGCACTAATAATTAGTATTTAACAATTCGAAGTTCTGCATTTACCTACGACAAGTTCAGATCTTCAAGTTATAATTTGCAATCATAATTTGAAGTTATCACTTTTAAAGTCTGTATTTGACAATTACAAGTTCAAATCTTCAAGTTATAATTTGCACTAATAATTTGTATTTAACAATTCGAAGTTCTGTATTTGACTATTACAAGTTCAGATCTTCAAGTTATAATTTGCAATCATAATTTGAAGTTATCAATTTTAAAGTCTGTATTTGACAATTACAAGTTCAGATCTTCAAGTTATAATTTGCACTAATAATTTGTATTTAACAATTCGAAGTTCTGTATTTGACTACTACAAGTTCAGATCTTCGAGTTATAATTTGCAATCATAATTTGAAGTTATCAATTCTAAGGTCTGTATTTGACAGTTACAAGTTCAGATCTTCAAGTTATAATTTGAAATAATAATTAGTATTTAACAAAGCTAAGTTCTGTAATTCACTATCACAAGTTCAGATCTTCAAGTTATAATTTGAAATAATAATTAGTATTTAACAAATCCAAGTTCTGTAATTCACTATTACTAGTTCAGATCTTCAAGTTATAATTTGCAATAATAATTAGAAGCTATCAATTTTAAGTTCTGTATTTGACAATTACAAGTTCAGATCTTCAAGTTATAATTTGCAATAATAATTAGAAGCTATCAATTTTAAGTTCTGTATTTGACAATTACTAGTTCAGATCTTCAAGTTATAATTTGCACTAATAATTTGTATTTAACAATACGAAGTTCTGTATTTGACTATTACAAGTTCATATCTTCAAATTATTATTTGCAATCTTAGTTTGAATTTAACAATTCTAAGTTCAGTATTTACCTACTACAAGTTCAGATCTTCAAGTTATAATTTGAAATAATAATTTATATTTAACAAATCTAAGTTCTGTAATTCTCCATTACAAGTTCAGATCTTCAAGTTATAATTTGAAATAATAATTGGTATTTAACAAATCTAAGTTCTGTAATTAACTATTACTAGTTCAGATCTTCAAGTTATAATTTGCAATAATAATTAGAAGCTATCAATTTTAAGTTCTGTATTTGACAATTGCTAGTTCAGATCTTCAAGTTATAATTTGCAATCTTAATTTGAATTTATCAATTCTAAGTTCTGTATTTGACAGTTACAAGTTCAGATCTTCAAGTTATAATTTGAAATAATAATTAGTATTTAACAAATCTAAGTTCTGTAAGTCACTATTACTAGTTCAGATCTTCAAGTTATAATTGGCAATAATAATTAGAAGCTATCAATTTTAAGTTCTGTATTTGACAATTACAAGTTCAGATCTTCTAGTTATAATTTGAAATAATAATTAGTATTTAACAAATCTAAGTTCTGTAATTCACTATTACTAGTTCAGATCTTCAAGTTATAATTTGCAATAATAATTAGAAGCTATCAATTTTAAGTTCTGTATTTGACAATTACAAGTTCAGATCTTCAAGTTATAATTTGCAATAATAATTAGAAGCTATCAATTTTAAGTTCTGTATTTGACAATTACAAGTTTAGATCTTCAAGTTATAATTTGCACTAATAATTTGTATTTAACAATTCGAAGTTCTGTATTTCACTATTACAAGTTCAGATCTTTAAATTATTATTTGCAATCTTAGTTTGAATTTAACAAATCTAAGTTCTGTAATTCACTATTACAAGTTCAGATCTTCAAGTTATAATTTGCAATCATAATTTGAAGTTATCAATTTTAAAGTCTGTATTTGACAAATACAAGTTCAGATCTTCAAGTTATAATTTGCACTAATAATTTGTATTTAACAATTCGTAGTTCTGTATTTGACTACTACAAGTTCAGATCTTCGAGTTATAATTTGCAATCATAATTTGAAGTTATCAATTCTAAGGTCTGTATTTGACAGTTACAAGTTCAGATCTTCAAGTTATAATTTGAAATAATAATTAGTATTTAACAAAGCTAAGTTCTGTAATTCACTATCACAAGTTCAGATCTTCAAGTTATAATTTGAAATAATAATTAGTATTTAACAAATCCAAGTTCGGTAATTCACTATTACTAGTTCAGATCTTCGAGTTATAATTTGCAATCATAATTTGAAGTTATCAATTCTAAGGTCTGTATTTGACAATTACAAGTTCAGATCTTCAAGTTGTAATTTGAAATAATAGTTTATATTTAACAAATCTAAGTTCTGTAATTCACTATTACAAGTTCAGATCTTCAAATTATAATTTGCACTAATAATTAGTATTTAACAATTCGAAGTTCTGCATTTACCTACGACAAGTTCAGATCTTCAAGTTATAATTTGCAATCATAATTTGAAGTTATCACTTTTAAAGTCTGTATTTGACAATTACAAGTTCAAATCTTCAAGTTATAATTTGCACTAATAATTTGTATTTAACAATTCGAAGTTCTGTATTTGACTATTACAAGTTCAGATCTTCAAGTTATAATTTGCAATCATAATTTGAAGTTATCAATTTTAAAGTCTGTATTTGACAATTACAAGTTCAGATCTTCAAGTTATAATTTGCACTAATAATTTGTATTTAACAATTCGAAGTTCTGTATTTGACTACTACAAGTTCAGATCTTCGAGTTATAATTTGCAATCATAATTTGAAGTTATCAATTCTAAGGTCTGTATTTGACAGTTACAAGTTCAGATCTTCAAGTTATAATTTGAAATAATAATTAGTATTTAACAAAGCTAAGTTCTGTAATTCACTATCACAAGTTCAGATCTTCAAGTTATAATTTGAAATAATAATTAGTATTTAACAAATCCAAGTTCTGTAATTCACTATTACTAGTTCAGATCTTCAAGTTATAATTTGCAATAATAATTAGAAGCTATCAATTTTAAGTTCTGTATTTGACAATTACAAGTTCAGATCTTCAAGTTATAATTTGCAATAATAATTAGAAGCTATCAATTTTAAGTTCTGTATTTGACAATTACTAGTTCAGATCTTCAAGTTATTATTTACACTAATAATTTGTATTTAACAATACGAAGTTCTGTATTTGACTATTACAAGTTCATATCTTCAAATTATTATTTGCAATCTTAGTTTGAATTTAACAATTCTAAGTTCAGTATTTACCTACTACAAGTTCAGATCTTCAAGTTATAATTTGAAATAATAATTTATATTTAACAAATCTAAGTTCTGTAATTCTCCATTACAAGTTCAGATCTTCAAGTTATAATTTGAAATAATAATTGGTATTTAACAAATCTAAGTTCTGTAATTAACTATTACTAGTTCAGATCTTCAAGTTATAATTTGCAATAATAATTAGAAGCTATCAATTTTAAGTTCTGTATTTGACAATTGCTAGTTCAGATCTTCAAGTTATAATTTGCAATCTTAATTTGAATTTATCAATTCTAAGTTCTGTATTTGACAGTTACAAGTTCAGATCTTCAAGTTATAATTTGAAATAATAATTAGTATTTAACAAATCCAAGTTCTGTAATTCACTATTACTAGTTCAGATCTTCAAGTTATAATTTGCAATAATAATTAGAAGCTATCAATTTTAAGTTCTGTATTTGACAATTACAAGTTCAGATCTTCAAGTTATAATTTGAAATAATAGTTTATATTTAACAAATCTAAGTTCTGTAATTCACTATTACAAGTTCAGATCTTCAAATTATAATTTGCACTAATAATTAGTATTTAACAATTCGAAGTTCTGCATTTACCTACGACAAGTTCAGATCTTCAAGTTATAATTTGCAATCATAATTTGAAGTTATCACTTTTAAAGTCTGTATTTGACAATTACAAGTTCAAATCTTCAAGTTATAATTTGCACTAATAATTTGTATTTAACAATTCGAAGTTCTGTATTTGACTATTACAAGTTCAGATCTTCAAGTTATAATTTGCAATCATAATTTGAAGTTATCAATTTTAAAGTCTGTATTTGACAATTACAAGTTCAGATCTTCAAGTTATAATTTGCACTAATAATTTGTATTTAACAATTCGAAGTTCTGTATTTGACTACTACAAGTTCAGATCTTCGAGTTATAATTTGCAATCATAATTTGAAGTTATCAATTCTAAGGTCTGTATTTGACAGTTACAAGTTCAGATCTTCAAGTTATAATTTGAAATAATAATTAGTATTTAACAAAGCTAAGTTCTGTAATTCACTATCACAAGTTCAGATCTTCAAGTTATAATTTGAAATAATAATTAGTATTTAACAAATCCAAGTTCTGTAATTCACTATTACTAGTTCAGATCTTCAAGTTATAATTTGCAATAATAATTAGAAGCTATCAATTTTAAGTTCTGTATTTGACAATTACAAGTTCAGATCTTCAAGTTATAATTTGCAATAATAATTAGAAGCTATCAATTTTAAGTTCTGTATTTGACAATTACTAGTTCAGATCTTCAAGTTATAATTTGCACTAATAATTTGTATTTAACAATACGAAGTTCTGTATTTGACTATTACAAGTTCATATCTTCAAATTATTATTTGCAATCTTAGTTTGAATTTAACAATTCTAAGTTCAGTATTTACCTACTACAAGTTCAGATCTTCAAGTTATAATTTGAAATAATAATTTATATTTAACAAATCTAAGTTCTGTAATTCTCCATTACAAGTTCAGATCTTCAAGTTATAATTTGAAATAATAATTGGTATTTAACAAATCTAAGTTCTGTAATTAACTATTACTAGTTCAGATCTTCAAGTTATAATTTGCAATAATAATTAGAAGCTATCAATTTTAAGTTCTGTATTTGACAATTGCTAGTTCAGATCTTCAAGTTATAATTTGCAATCTTAATTTGAATTTATCAATTCTAAGTTCTGTATTTGACAGTTACAAGTTCAGATCTTCAAGTTATAATTTGAAATAATAATTAGTATTTAACAAATCTAAGTTCTGTAAGTCACTATTACTAGTTCAGATCTTCAAGTTATAATTGGCAATAATAATTAGAAGCTATCAATTTTAAGTTCTGTATTTGACAATTACAAGTTCAGATCTTCTAGTTATAATTTGAAATAATAATTAGTATTTAACAAATCTAAGTTCTGTAATTCACTATTACTAGTTCAGATCTTCAAGTTATAATTTGCAATAATAATTAGAAGCTATCAATTTTAAGTTCTGTATTTGACAATTACAAGTTCAGATCTTCAAGTTATAATTTGCAATAATAATTAGAAGCTATCAATTTTAAGTTCTGTATTTGACAATTACAAGTTTAGATCTTCAAGTTATAATTTGCACTAATAATTTGTATTTAACAATTCGAAGTTCTGTATTTCACTATTACAAGTTCAGATCTTTAAATTATTATTTGCAATCTTAGTTTGAATTTAACAAATCTAAGTTCTGTAATTCACTATTACAAGTTCAGATCTTCAAGTTATAATTTGCAATCATAATTTGAAGTTATCAATTTTAAAGTCTGTATTTGACAAATACAAGTTCAGATCTTCAAGTTATAATTTGCACTAATAATTTGTATTTAACAATTCGTAGTTCTGTATTTGACTACTACAAGTTCAGATCTTCGAGTTATAATTTGCAATCATAATTTGAAGTTATCAATTCTAAGGTCTGTATTTGACAGTTACAAGTTCAGATCTTCAAGTTATAATTTGAAATAATAATTAGTATTTAACAAAGCTAAGTTCTGTAATTCACTATCACAAGTTCAGATCTTCAAGTTATAATTTGAAATAATAATTAGTATTTAACAAATCCAAGTTCTGTAATTCACTATTACTAGTTCAGATCTTCGAGTTATAATTTGCAATCATAATTTGAAGTTATCAATTCTAAGGTCTGTATTTGACAATTACAAGTTCAGATCTTCAAGTTGTAATTTGAAATAATAGTTTATATTTAACAAATCTAAGTTCTGTAATTCACTATTACAAGTTCAGATCTTCAAATTATAATTTGCACTAATAATTAGTATTTAACAATTCGAAGTTCTGCATTTACCTACGACAAGTTCAGATCTTCAAGTTATAATTTGCAATCATAATTTGAAGTTATCACTTTTAAAGTCTGTATTTGACAATTACAAGTTCAAATCTTCAAGTTATAATTTGCACTAATAATTTGTATTTAACAATTCGAAGTTCTGTATTTGACTATTACAAGTTCAGATCTTCAAGTTATAATTTGCAATCTTAGTTTGAATTTAACAATTCTAAGTTCAGTATTTACCTACTACAAGTTCAGATCTTCAAGTTATAATTTGAAATAATAATTTATATTTAACAAATCTAAGTTCTGTAATTCTCCATTACAAGTTCAGATCTTCAAGTTATAATTTGAAATAATAATTGGTATTTAACAAATCTAAGTTCTGTAATTAACTATTACTAGTTCAGATCTTCAAGTTATAATTTGCAATAATAATTAGAAGCTATCAATTTTAAGTTCTGTATTTGACAATTGCTAGTTCAGATCTTCAAGTTATAATTTGCAATCTTAATTTGAATTTATCTATTCTAAGTTCTGTATTTGACAGTTACAAGTTCAGATCTTCAAGTTATAATTTGAAATAATAATTAGTATTTAACAAATCTAAGTTCTGTAAGTCACTATTACTAGTTCAGATCTTCAAGTTATAATTGGCAATAATAATTAGAAGCTATCAATTTTAAGTTCTGTATTTGACAATTACAAGTTCAGATCTTCTAGTTATAATTTGAAATAATAATTAGTATTTAACAAATCTAAGTTCTGTAATTCACTATTACTAGTTCAGATCTTCAAGTTATAATTTGCAATAATAATTAGAAGCTATCAATTTTAAGTTCTGTATTTGACAATTACAAGTTCAGATCTTCAAGTTATAATTTGCAATAATAATTAGAAGCTATCAATTTTAAGTTCTGTATTTGACAATTACAAGTTTAGATCTTCAAGTTATAATTTGCACTAATAATTTGTATTTAACAATTCGAAGTTCTGTATTTCACTATTACAAGTTCAGATCTTTAAATTATTATTTGCAATCTTAGTTTGAATTTAACAAATCTAAGTTCTGTAATTCACTATTACAAGTTCAGATCTTCAAGTTATAATTTGCAATCATAATTTGAAGTTATCAATTTTAAAGTCTGTATTTGACAAATACAAGTTCAGATCTTCAAGTTATAATTTGCACTAATAATTTGTATTTAACAATTCGTAGTTCTGTATTTGACTACTACAAGTTCAGATCTTCGAGTTATAATTTGCAATCATAATTTGAAGTTATCAATTCTAAGGTCTGTATTTGACAGTTACAAGTTCAGATCTTCAAGTTATAATTTGAAATAATAATTAGTATTTAACAAAGCTAAGTTCTGTAATTCACTATCACAAGTTCAGATCTTCAAGTTATAATTTGAAATAATAATTAGTATTTAACAAATCCAAGTTCTGTAATTCACTATTACTAGTTCAGATCTTCGAGTTATAATTTGCAATCATAATTTGAAGTTATCAATTCTAAGGTCTGTATTTGACAATTACAAGTTCAGATCTTCAAGTTGTAATTTGAAATAATAGTTTATATTTAACAAATCTAAGTTCTGTAATTCACTATTACAAGTTCAGATCTTCAAATTATAATTTGCACTAATAATTAGTATTTAACAATTCGAAGTTCTGCATTTACCTACGACAAGTTCAGATCTTCAAGTTATAATTTGCAATCATAATTTGAAGTTATCACTTTTAAAGTCTGTATTTGACAATTACAAGTTCAAATCTTCAAGTTATAATTTGCACTAATAATTTGTATTTAACAATTCGAAGTTCTGTATTTGACTATTACAAGTTCAGATCTTCAAGTTATAATTTGCAATCTTAGTTTGAATTTAACAATTCTAAGTTCAGTATTTACCTACTACAAGTTCAGATCTTCAAGTTATAATTTGAAATAATAATTTATATTTAACAAATCTAAGTTCTGTAATTCTCCATTACAAGTTCAGATCTTCAAGTTATAATTTGAAATAATAATTGGTATTTAACAAATCTAAGTTCTGTAATTAACTATTACTAGTTCAGATCTTCAAGTTATAATTTGCAATAATAATTAGAAGCTATCAATTTTAAGTTCTGTATTTGACAATTGCTAGTTCAGATCTTCAAGTTATAATTTGCAATCTTAATTTGAATTTATCAATTCTAAGTTCTGTATTTGACAGTTACAAGTTCAGATCTTCAAGTTATAATTTGAAATAATAATTAGTATTTAACAAATCTAAGTTCTGTAAGTCACTATTACTAGTTCAGATCTTCAAGTTATAATTGGCAATAATAATTAGAAGCTATCAATTTTAAGTTCTGTATTTGACAATTACAAGTTCAGATCTTCTAGTTATAATTTGAAATAATAATTAGTATTTAACAAATCTAAGTTCTGTAATTCACTATTACTAGTTCAGATCTTCAAGTTATAATTTGCAATAATAATTAGAAGCTATCAATTTTAAGTTCTGTATTTGACAATTACAAGTTCAGATCTTCAAGTTATAATTTGCAATAATAATTAGAAGCTATCAATTTTAAGTTCTGTATTTGACAATTACAAGTTTAGATCTTCAAGTTATAATTTGCACTAATAATTTGTATTTAACAATTCGAAGTTCTGTATTTCACTATTACAAGTTCAGATCTTTAAATTATTATTTGCAATCTTAGTTTGAATTTAACAAATCTAAGTTCTGTAATTCACTATTACAAGTTCAGATCTTCAAGTTATAATTTGCAATCATAATTTGAAGTTATCAATTTTAAAGTCTGTATTTGACAAATACAAGTTCAGATCTTCAAGTTATAATTTGCACTAATAATTTGTATTTAACAATTCGTAGTTCTGTATTTGACTACTACAAGTTCAGATCTTCGAGTTATAATTTGCAATCATAATTTGAAGTTATCAATTCTAAGGTCTGTATTTGACAGTTACAAGTTCAGATCTTCAAGTTATAATTTGAAATAATAATTAGTATTTAACAAAGCTAAGTTCTGTAATTCACTATCACAAGTTCAGATCTTCAAGTTATAATTTGAAATAATAATTAGTATTTAACAAATCCAAGTTCTGTAATTCACTATTACTAGTTCAGATCTTCGAGTTATAATTTGCAATCATAATTTGAAGTTATCAATTCTAAGGTCTGTATTTGACAATTACAAGTTCAGATCTTCAAGTTGTAATTTGAAATAATAGTTTATATTTAACAAATCTAAGTTCTGTAATTCACTATTACAAGTTCAGATCTTCAAATTATAATTTGCACTAATAATTAGTATTTAACAATTCGAAGTTCTGCATTTACCTACGACAAGTTCAGATCTTCAAGTTATAATTTGCAATCATAATTTGAAGTTATCACTTTTAAAGTCTGTATTTGACAATTACAAGTTCAAATCTTCAAGTTATAATTTGCACTAATAATTTGTATTTAACAATTCGAAGTTCTGTATTTGACTATTACAAGTTCAGATCTTCAAGTTATAATTTGCAATCATAATTTGAAGTTATCAATTTTAAAGTCTGTATTTGACAATTACAAGTTCAGATCTTCAAGTTATAATTTGCACTAATAATTTGTATTTAACAATTCGAAGTTCTGTATTTGACTACTACAAGTTCAGATCTTCGAGTTATAATTTGCAATCATAATTTGAAGTTATCAATTCTAAGGTCTGTATTTGACAGTTACAAGTTCAGATCTTCAAGTTATAATTTGAAATAATAATTAGTATTTAACAAAGCTAAGTTCTGTAATTCACTATCACAAGTTCAGATCTTCAAGTTATAATTTGAAATAATAATTAGTATTTAACAAATCCAAGTTCTGTAATTCACTATTACTAGTTCAGATCTTCAAGTTATAATTTGCAATAATAATTAGAAGCTATCAATTTTAAGTTCTGTATTTGACAATTACAAGTTCAGATCTTCAAGTTATAATTTGCAATAATAATTAGAAGCTATCAATTTTAAGTTCTGTATTTGACAATTACTAGTTCAGATCTTCAAGTTATTATTTACACTAATAATTTGTATTTAACAATACGAAGTTCTGTATTTGACTATTACAAGTTCATATCTTCAAATTATTATTTGCAATCTTAGTTTGAATTTAACAATTCTAAGTTCAGTATTTACCTACTACAAGTTCAGATCTTCAAGTTATAATTTGAAATAATAATTTATATTTAACAAATCTAAGTTCTGTAATTCTCCATTACAAGTTCAGATCTTCAAGTTATAATTTGAAATAATAATTGGTATTTAACAAATCTAAGTTCTGTAATTAACTATTACTAGTTCAGATCTTCAAGTTATAATTTGCAATAATAATTAGAAGCTATCAATTTTAAGTTCTGTATTTGACAATTGCTAGTTCAGATCTTCAAGTTATAATTTGCAATCTTAATTTGAATTTATCAATTCTAAGTTCTGTATTTGACAGTTACAAGTTCAGATCTTCAAGTTATAATTTGAAATAATAATTAGTATTTAACAAATCCAAGTTCTGTAATTCACTATTACTAGTTCAGATCTTCAAGTTATAATTTGCAATAATAATTAGAAGCTATCAATTTTAAGTTCTGTATTTGACAATTACAAGTTCAGATCTTCAAGTTATAATTTGAAATAATAGTTTATATTTAACAAATCTAAGTTCTGTAATTCACTATTACAAGTTCAGATCTTCAAATTATAATTTGCACTAATAATTAGTATTTAACAATTCGAAGTTCTGCATTTACCTACGACAAGTTCAGATCTTCAAGTTATAATTTGCAATCATAATTTGAAGTTATCACTTTTAAAGTCTGTATTTGACAATTACAAGTTCAAATCTTCAAGTTATAATTTGCACTAATAATTTGTATTTAACAATTCGAAGTTCTGTATTTGACTATTACAAGTTCAGATCTTCAAGTTATAATTTGCAATCATAATTTGAAGTTATCAATTTTAAAGTCTGTATTTGACAATTACAAGTTCAGATCTTCAAGTTATAATTTGCACTAATAATTTGTATTTAACAATTCGAAGTTCTGTATTTGACTACTACAAGTTCAGATCTTCGAGTTATAATTTGCAATCATAATTTGAAGTTATCAATTCTAAGGTCTGTATTTGACAGTTACAAGTTCAGATCTTCAAGTTATAATTTGAAATAATAATTAGTATTTAACAAAGCTAAGTTCTGTAATTCACTATCACAAGTTCAGATCTTCAAGTTATAATTTGAAATAATAATTAGTATTTAACAAATCCAAGTTCTGTAATTCACTATTACTAGTTCAGATCTTCAAGTTATAATTTGCAATAATAATTAGAAGCTATCAATTTTAAGTTCTGTATTTGACAATTACAAGTTCAGATCTTCAAGTTATAATTTGCAATAATAATTAGAAGCTATCAATTTTAAGTTCTGTATTTGACAATTACTAGTTCAGATCTTCAAGTTATAATTTGCACTAATAATTTGTATTTAACAATACGAAGTTCTGTATTTGACTATTACAAGTTCATATCTTCAAATTATTATTTGCAATCTTAGTTTGAATTTAACAATTCTAAGTTCAGTATTTACCTACTACAAGTTCAGATCTTCAAGTTATAATTTGAAATAATAATTTATATTTAACAAATCTAAGTTCTGTAATTCTCCATTACAAGTTCAGATCTTCAAGTTATAATTTGAAATAATAATTGGTATTTAACAAATCTAAGTTCTGTAATTAACTATTACTAGTTCAGATCTTCAAGTTATAATTTGCAATAATAATTAGAAGCTATCAATTTTAAGTTCTGTATTTGACAATTGCTAGTTCAGATCTTCAAGTTATAATTTGCAATCTTAATTTGAATTTATCAATTCTAAGTTCTGTATTTGACAGTTACAAGTTCAGATCTTCAAGTTATAATTTGAAATAATAATTAGTATTTAACAAATCTAAGTTCTGTAAGTCACTATTACTAGTTCAGATCTTCAAGTTATAATTTGCAATAATAATTAGAAGCTATCAATTTTAAGTTCTGTATTTGACAATTACAAGTTCAGATCTTCTAGTTATAATTTGAAATAATAATTAGTATTTAACAAATCTAAGTTCTGTAATTCACTATTACTAGTTCAGATCTTCAAGTTATAATTTGCAATAATAATTAGAAGCTATCAATTTTAAGTTCTGTATTTGACAATTACAAGTTCAGATCTTCAAGTTATAATTTGCAATAATAATTAGAAGCTATCAATTTTAAGTTCTGTATTTGACAATTACAAGTTTAGATCTTCAAGTTATAATTTGCACTAATAATTTGTATTTAACAATTCGAAGTTCTGTATTTCACTATTACAAGTTCAGATCTTTAAATTATTATTTGCAATCTTAGTTTGAATTTAACAAATCTAAGTTCTGTAATTCACTATTACAAGTTCAGATCTTCAAGTTATAATTTGCAATCATAATTTGAAGTTATCAATTTTAAAGTCTGTATTTGACAAATACAAGTTCAGATCTTCAAGTTATAATTTGCACTAATAATTTGTATTTAACAATTCGTAGTTCTGTATTTGACTACTACAAGTTCAGATCTTCGAGTTATAATTTGCAATCATAATTTGAAGTTATCAATTCTAAGGTCTGTATTTGACAGTTACAAGTTCAGATCTTCAAGTTATAATTTGAAATAATAATTAGTATTTAACAAAGCTAAGTTCTGTAATTCACTATCACAAGTTCAGATCTTCAAGTTATAATTTGAAATAATAATTAGTATTTAACAAATCCAAGTTCTGTAATTCACTATTACTAGTTCAGATCTTCGAGTTATAATTTGCAATCATAATTTGAAGTTATCAATTCTAAGGTCTGTATTTGACAATTACAAGTTCAGATCTTCAAGTTGTAATTTGAAATAATAGTTTATATTTAACAAATCTAAGTTCTGTAATTCACTATTACAAGTTCAGATCTTCAAATTATAATTTGCACTAATAATTAGTATTTAACAATTCGAAGTTCTGCATTTACCTACGACAAGTTCAGATCTTCAAGTTATAATTTGCAATCATAATTTGAAGTTATCACTTTTAAAGTCTGTATTTGACAATTACAAGTTCAAATCTTCAAGTTATAATTTGCACTAATAATTTGTATTTAACAATTCGAAGTTCTGTATTTGACTATTACAAGTTCAGATCTTCAAGTTATAATTTGCAATCATAATTTGAAGTTATCAATTTTAAAGTCTGTATTTGACAATTACAAGTTCAGATCTTCAAGTTATAATTTGCACTAATAATTTGTATTTAACAATTCGAAGTTCTGTATTTGACTACTACAAGTTCAGATCTTCGAGTTATAATTTGCAATCATAATTTGAAGTTATCAATTCTAAGGTCTGTATTTGACAGTTACAAGTTCAGATCTTCAAGTTATAATTTGAAATAATAATTAGTATTTAACAAAGCTAAGTTCTGTAATTCACTATCACAAGTTCAGATCTTCAAGTTATAATTTGAAATAATAATTAGTATTTAACAAATCCAAGTTCTGTAATTCACTATTACTAGTTCAGATCTTCAAGTTATAATTTGCAATAATAATTAGAAGCTAACAATTTTAAGTTCTGTATTTGACAATTACAAGTTCAGATCTTCAAGTTATAATTTGCAATAATAATTAGAAGCTATCAATTTTAAGTTCTGTATTTGACAATTACTAGTTCAGATCTTCAAGTTATAATTTACACTAATAATTTGTATTTAACAATACGAAGTTTGACTATTATTTTTGTCAATGACTATTTATTTGTATTTGACTATTTTGTATTTGACTATTACAAGTTCATATCTTCAAATTATTATTTGCAATCTTAGTTTGAATTTAACAATTCTAAGTTCAGTATTTACCTACTACAAGTTCAGATCTTCAAGTTATAATTTGAAATAATAATTTATATTTAACAAATCTAAGTTCTGTAATTCTCCATTACAAGTTCAGATCTTCAAGTTATAATTTGAAATAATAATTGGTATTTAACAAATCTAAGTTCTGTAATTAACTATTACTAGTTCAGATCTTCAAGTTATAATTTGCAATAATAATTAGAAGCTATCAATTTTAAGTTCTGTATTTGACAATTGCTAGTTCAGATCTTCAAGTTATAATTTGCAATCTTAATTTGAATTTATCAATTCTAAGTTCTGTATTTGACAGTTACAAGTTCAGATCTTCAAGTTATAATTTGAAATAATAATTAGTATTTAACAAATCTAAGTTCTGTAAGTCACTATTACTAGTTCAGATCTTCAAGTTATAATTTGCAATAATAATTAGAAGCTATCAATTTTAAGTTCTGTATTTGACAATTACAAGTTCAGATCTTCTAGTTATAATTTGAAATAATAATTAGTATTTAACAAATCTAAGTTCTGTAATTCACTATTACTAGTTCAGATCTTCAAGTTATAATTTGCAATAATAATTAGAAGCTATCAATTTTAAGTTCTGTATTTGACAATTACAAGTTCAGATCTTCAAGTTATAATTTGCAATAATAATTAGAAGCTATCAATTTTAAGTTCTGTATTTGACAATTACAAGTTTAGATCTTCAAGTTATAATTTGCACTAATAATTTGTATTTAACAATTCGAAGTTCTGTATTTCACTATTACAAGTTCAGATCTTTAAATTATTATTTGCAATCTTAGTTTGAATTTAACAAATCTAAGTTCTGTAATTCACTATTACAAGTTCAGATCTTCAAGTTATAATTTGCAATCATAATTTGAAGTTATCAATTTTAAAGTCTGAATTTGACAAATACAAGTTCAGATCTTCAAGTTATAATTTGCACTAATAATTTGTATTTAACAATTCGTAGTTCTGTATTTGACTACTACAAGTTCAGATCTTCAAGTTATAATTTGCAATAATAATTAGAAGCTATCAATTTTAAGTTCTGTATTTGACAATTACAAGTTCAGATCTTCAAGTTATAATTTGCAATAATAATTAGAAGCTATCAATTTTAAGTTCTGTATTTGACAATTACTAGTTCAGATCTTCAAGTTATAATTTACACTAATAATTTGTATTTAACAATACGAAGTTCTGTATTTGACTATTACAAGTTCATATCTTCAAATTATTATTTGCAATCTTAGTTTGAATTTAACAATTCTAAGTTCAGTATTTACCTACTACAAGTTCAGATCTTCAAGTTATAATTTGAAATAATAATTTATATTTAACAAATCTAAGTTCTGTAATTCTCCATTACAAGTTCAGATCTTCAAGTTATAATTTGAAATAATAATTGGTATTTAACAAATCTAAGTTCTGTAATTAACTATTACTAGTTCAGATCTTCAAGTTATAATTTGCAATAATAATTAGAAGCTATCAATTTTAAGTTCTGTATTTGACAATTGCTAGTTCAGATCTTCAAGTTATAATTTGCAATCTTAATTTGAATTTATCAATTCTAAGTTCTGTATTTGACAGTTACAAGTTCAGATCTTCAAGTTATAATTTGAAATAATAATTAGTATTTAACAAATCTAAGTTCTGTAAGTCACTATTACTAGTTCAGATCTTCAAGTTATAATTTGCAATAATAATTAGAAGCTATCAATTTTAAGTTCTGTATTTGACAATTACAAGTTCAGATCTTCTAGTTATAATTTGAAATAATAATTAGTATTTAACAAATCTAAGTTCTGTAATTCACTATTACTAGTTCAGATCTTCAAGTTATAATTTGCAATAATAATTAGAAGCTATCAATTTTAAGTTCTGTATTTGACAATTACAAGTTCAGATCTTCAAGTTATAATTTGCAATAATAATTAGAAGCTATCAATTTTAAGTTCTGTATTTGACAATTACAAGTTTAGATCTTCAAGTTATAATTTGCACTAATAATTTGTATTTAACAATTCGAAGTTCTGTATTTCACTATTACAAGTTCAGATCTTTAAATTATTATTTGCAATCTTAGTTTGAATTTAACAAATCTAAGTTCTGTAATTCACTATTACAAGTTCAGATCTTCAAGTTATAATATGCAATCATAATTTGAAGTTATCAATTTTAAAGTCTGTATTTGACAAATACAAGTTCAGATCTTCAAGTTATAATTTGCACTAATAATTTGTATTTAACAATTCGTAGTTCTGTATTTGACTACTACAAGTTCAGATCTTCGAGTTATAATTTGCAATCATAATTTGAAGTTATCAATTCTAAGGTCTGTATTTGACAGTTACAAGTTCAGATCTTCAAGTTATAAATTGAAATAATAATTAGTATTTAACAAAGCTAAGTTCTGTAATTCACTATCACAAGTTCAGATCTTCAAGTTATAATTTGAAATAATAATTAGTATTTAACAAATCTAAGTTCTGTAATTCACTATTACTAGTTCAGATCTTCAAGTTATAATTTGCAATAATAATTAGAAGCTATCAATTTTAAGTTCTGTATTTGACAATTACAAGTTCAGATCTTCAAGTTATAATTTGCAATAATAATTAGAAGCTATCAATTTTAAGTTCTGTATTTGACAATTACAAGTTTAGATCTTCAAGTTATAATTTGCACTAATAATTTGTATTTAACAATTCGAAGTTCTGTATTTCACTATTACAAGTTCAGATCTTTAAATTATTATTTGCAATCTTAGTTTGAATTTAACAAATCTAAGTTCTGTAATTCACTATTACAAGTTCAGATCTTCAAGTTATAATTTGCAATCATAATTTGAAGTTATCAATTTTAAAGTCTGAATTTGACAAATACAAGTTCAGATCTTCAAGTTATAATTTGCACTAATAATTTGTATTTAACAATTCGTAGTTCTGTATTTGACTACTACAAGTTCAGATCTTCAAGTTATAATTTGCAATAATAATTAGAAGCTATCAATTTTAAGTTCTGTATTTGACAATTACAAGTTCAGATCTTCAAGTTATAATTTGCAATAATAATTAGAAGCTATCAATTTTAAGTTCTGTATTTGACAATTACTAGTTCAGATCTTCAAGTTATAATTTACACTAATAATTTGTATTTAACAATACGAAGTTCTGTATTTGACTATTACAAGTTCATATCTTCTAATTATTATTTGCAATCTTAGTTTGAATTTAACAATTCTAAGTTCAGTATTTACATACTACAAGTTCAGATCTTCAAGTTATAATTTGAAATAATAATTTATATTTAACAAATCTAAGTTCTGTAATTCTCCATTACAAGTTCAGATCTTCAAGTTATAATTTGAAATAATAATTGGTATTTAACAAATCTAAGTTCTGTAATTAACTATTACTAGTTCAGATCTTCAAGTTATAATTTGCAATAATAATTAGAAGCTATCAATTTTAAGTTCTGTATTTGACAATTGCTAGTTCAGATCTTCAAGTTATAATTTGCAATCTTAATTTGAATTTATCAATTCTAAGTTCTGTATTTGACAGTTACAAGTTCAGATCTTCAAGTTATAATTTGAAATAATAATTAGTATTTAACAAATCTAAGTTCTGTAAGTCACTATTACTAGTTCAGATCTTCAAGTTATAATTTGCAATAATAATTAGAAGCTATCAATTTTAAGTTCTGTATTTGACAATTACAAGTTCAGATCTTCTAGTTATAATTTGAAATAATAATTAGTATTTAACAAATCTAAGTTCTGTAATTCACTATTACTAGTTCAGATCTTCAAGTTATAATTTGCAATAATAATTAGAAGCTATCAATTTTAAGTTCTGTATTTGACAATTACAAGTTCAGATCTTCAAGTTATAATTTGCAATAATAATTAGAAGCTATCAATTTTAAGTTCTGTATTTGACAATTACAAGTTTAGATCTTCAAGTTATAATTTGCACTAATAATTTGTATTTAACAATTCGAAGTTCTGTATTTCACTATTACAAGTTCAGATCTTTAAATTATTATTTGCAATCTTAGTTTGAATTTAACAAATCTAAGTTCTGTAATTCACTATTACAAGTTCAGATCTTCAAGTTATAATTTGCAATCATAATTTGAAGTTATCAATTTTAAAGTCTGTATTTGACAAATACAAGTTCAGATCTTCAAGTTATAATTTGCACTAATAATTTGTATTTAACAATTCGTAGTTCTGTATTTGACTACTACAAGTTCAGATCTTCGAGTTATAATTTGCAATCATAATTTGAAGTTATCAATTCTAAGGTCTGTATTTGACAGTTACAAGTTCAGATCTTCAAGTTATAATTTGAAATAATAATTAGTATTTAACAAAGCTAAGTTCTGTAATTCACTATCACAAGTTCAGATCTTCAAGTTATAATTTGAAATAATAATTAGTATTTAACAAATCCAAGTTCTGTAATTCACTATTACTAGTTCAGATCTTCGAGTTATAATTTGCAATCATAATTTGAAGTTATCAATTCTAAGGTCTGTATTTGACAATTACAAGTTCAGATCTTCAAGTTGTAATTTGAAATAATAGTTTATATTTAACAAATCTAAGTTCTGTAATTCACTATTACAAGTTCAGATCTTCAAATTATAATTTGCACTAATAATTAGTATTTAACAATTCGAAGTTCTGCATTTACCTACGACAAGTTCAGATCTTCAAGTTATAATTTGCAATCATAATTTGAAGTTATCACTTTTAAAGTCTGTATTTGACAATTACAAGTTCAAATCTTCAAGTTATAATTTGCACTAATAATTTGTATTTAACAATTCGAAGTTCTGTATTTGACTATTACAAGTTCAGATCTTCAAGTTATAATTTGCAATCATAATTTGAAGTTATCAATTTTAAAGTCTGTATTTGACAATTACAAGTTCAGATCTTCAAGTTATAATTTGCACTAATAATTTGTATTTAACAATTCGAAGTTCTGTATTTGACTACTACAAGTTCAGATCTTCGAGTTATAATTTGCAATCATAATTTGAAGTTATCAATTCTAAGGTCTGTATTTGACAGTTACAAGTTCAGATCTTCAAGTTATAATTTGAAATAATAATTAGTATTTAACAAAGCTAAGTTCTGTAATTCACTATCACAAGTTCAGATCTTCAAGTTATAATTTGAAATAATAATTAGTATTTAACAAATCCAAGTTCTGTAATTCACTATTACTAGTTCAGATCTTCAAGTTATAATTTGCAATAATAATTAGAAGCTATCAATTTTAAGTTCTGTATTTGACAATTACAAGTTCAGATCTTCAAGTTATAATTTGCAATAATAATTAGAAGCTATCAATTTTAAGTTCTGTATTTGACAATTACTAGTTCAGATCTTCAAGTTATAATTTACACTAATAATTTGTATTTAACAATACGAAGTTCTGTATTTGACTATTACAAGTTCATATCTTCAAATTATTATTTGCAATCTTAGTTTGAATTTAACAATTCTAAGTTCAGTATTTACCTACTACAAGTTCAGATCTTCAAGTTATAATTTGAAATAATAATTTATATTTAACAAATCTAAGTTCTGTAATTCTCCATTACAAGTTCAGATCTTCAAGTTATAATTTGAAATAATAATTGGTATTTAACAAATCTAAGTTCTGTAATTAACTATTACTAGTTCAGATCTTCAAGTTATAATTTGCAATAATAATTAGAAGCTATCAATTTTAAGTTCTGTATTTGACAATTGCTAGTTCAGATCTTCAAGTTATAATTTGCAATCTTAATTTGAATTTATCAATTCTAAGTTCTGTATTTGACAGTTACAAGTTCAGATCTTCAAGTTATAATTTGAAATAATAATTAGTATTTAACAAATCTAAGTTCTGTAAGTCACTATTACTAGTTCAGATCTTCAAGTTATAATTTGCAATAATAATTAGAAGCTATCAATTTTAAGTTCTGTATTTGACAATTACAAGTTCAGATCTTCTAGTTATAATTTGAAATAATAATTAGTATTTAACAAATCTAAGTTCTGTAATTCACTATTACTAGTTCAGATCTTCAAGTTATAATTTGCAATAATAATTAGAAGCTATCAATTTTAAGTTCTGTATTTGACAATTACAAGTTCAGATCTTCAAGTTATAATTTGCAATAATAATTAGAAGCTATCAATTTTAAGTTCTGTATTTGACAATTACAAGTTTAGATCTTCAAGTTATAATTTGCACTAATAATTTGTATTTAACAATTCGAAGTTCTGTATTTCACTATTACAAGTTCAGATCTTTAAATTATTATTTGCAATCTTAGTTTGAATTTAACAAATCTAAGTTCTGTAATTCACTATTACAAGTTCAGATCTTCAAGTTATAATTTGCAATCATAATTTGAAGTTATCAATTTTAAAGTCTGAATTTGACAAATACAAGTTCAGATCTTCAAGTTATAATTTGCACTAATAATTTGTATTTAACAATTCGTAGTTCTGTATTTGACTACTACAAGTTCAGATCTTCGAGTTATAATTTGCAATCATAATTTGAAGTTATCAATTCTAAGGTCTGTATTTGACAGTTACAAGTTCAGATCTTCAAGTTATAATTTGAAATAATAATTAGTATTTAACAAAGCTAAGTTCTGTAATTCACTATCACAAGTTCAGATCTTCAAGTTATAATTTGAAATAATAATTAGTATTTAACAAATCCAAGTTCTGTAATTCACTATTACTAGTTCAGATCTTCAAGTTATAATTTGCAATAATAATTAGAAGCTATCAATTTTAAGTTCTGTATTTGACAATTACAAGTTCAGATCTTCAAGTTATAATTTGAAATAATAGTTTATATTTAACAAATCTAAGTTCTGTAATTCACTATTACAAGTTCAGATCTTCAAATTATAATTTGCACTAATAATTTGTATTTAACAATTCGAAGTTCTGCATTTACCTACGACAAGTTCAGATCTTCAAGTTATAATTTGCAATCATAATTTGAAGTTATCAATTTTAAAGTCTGTATTTGACAATTACAAGTTCAAATCTTCAAGTTATAATTTGCACTAATAATTTGTATTTAACAATTCGAAGTTCTGTATTTGACTATTACAAGTTCAGATCTTCAAGTTATAATTTGCAATCATAATTTGAAGTTATCAATTTTAAAGTCTGTATTTGACAATTACAAGTTCAGATCTTCAAGTTATAATTTGCACTAATAATTTGTATTTAACAATTCAAAGTTCTGTATTTGACTACTACAAGTTCAGATCTTCGAGTTATAATTTGCAATCATAATTTGAAGTTATCAATTCTAAGGTCTGTATTTGACAGTTACAAGTTCAGATCTTCAAGTTATAATTTGAAATAATAATTAGTATTTAACAAAGCTAAGTTCTGTAATTCACTATCACAAGTTCAGATCTTCAAGTTATAATTTGAAATAATAATTAGTATTTAACAAATCCAAGTTCTGTAATTCACTATTACTAGTTCAGATCTTCAAGTTATAATTTGCAATAATAATTAGAAGCTATCAATTTTAAGTTCTGTATTTGACAATTACAAGTTCAGATCTTCAAGTTATAATTTGCACTGTTAATTTGTATTTAACAATTCGAAGTTCTGTATTTGACTACTACAAGTTCAGATCTTCGAGTTATAATTTGCAATCATAATTTGAAGTTATCAATTTTAAGGTCTGTATTTGACAGTTATAAGTTCAGATCTTCAAGTTATAATTTGAAATAATAATTAGTATTTAACAAAGCTAAGTTCTGTAATTCACTATCACAAGTTCAGATCTTCAAGTTATAATTTGAAATAATAATTAGTATTTAACAAATCCAAGTTCTGTAATTCACTATTACTAGTTCAGATCTTCGAGTTATAATTTGCAATAATAATTAGAAGCTATCAATTTTAAGTTCTGTATTTGAGAATTACAAGTTCAGATCTTCAAGTTATAATTTGCACTGTTAATTTGTATTTAACAATACGAAGTTCTGTATTTGACTATTACAAGTTCAGATCTTCAAATTATTATTTGCAATCTTAGTTTGAATTTAACAATTCTAAGTTCTGTATTTACCCACTACAAGTTCAGATATTCAAGTTATAATTTGAAATAAAAATTTATATTTAATAAATCTAAGTTTTGTAATTCACCATTACAAGTTCAGATCTTCAAGTTATAATTTGAAATAATAATTTATATTTAATAAATCTAAGTTCTGTAATTCACCATTACAAGTTCAGATCTTCTAGTTATAATTTGAAATAATAATTAGTATTTAACAAATCTAAGTTCTGTAATTCACTATTACTAGTTCAGATCTTCAAGTTATAATTTGCAATAATAATTAGAAGCTATCAATTTTAAGTTCTGTATTTGACAATTACAAGTTCAGATCTTCAAGTTATAATTTGAAATAATAGTTTATATTTAACAAATCTAAGTTCTGTAATTCACTATTACAAGTTCAGATCTTCAAATTATAATTTGCACTAATAATTAGTATTTAACAATTCGAAGTTCTGCATTTACCTACGACAAGTTCAGATCTTCAAGTTATAATTTGCAATCATAATTTGAAGTTATCACTTTTAAAGTCTGTATTTGACAATTACAAGTTCAAATCTTCAAGTTATAATTTGCACTAATAATTTGTATTTAACAATTCGAAGTTCTGTATTTGACTATTACAAGTTCAGATCTTCAAGTTATAATTTGCAATCATAATTTGAAGTTATCAATTTTAAAGTCTGTATTTGACAATTACAAGTTCAGATCTTCAAGTTATAATTTGCACTAATAATTTGTATTTAACAATTCGAAGTTCTGTATTTGACTACTACAAGTTCAGATCTTCGAGTTATAATTTGCAATCATAATTTGAAGTTATCAATTCTAAGGTCTGTATTTGACAGTTACAAGTTCAGATCTTCAAGTTATAATTTGAAATAATAATTAGTATTTAACAAAGCTAAGTTCTGTAATTCACTATCACAAGTTCAGATCTTCAAGTTATAATTTGAAATAATAATTAGTATTTAACAAATCCAAGTTCTGTAATTCACTATTACTAGTTCAGATCTTCAAGTTATAATTTGCAATAATAATTAGAAGCTATCAATTTTAAGTTCTGTATTTGACAATTACAAGTTCAGATCTTCAAGTTATAATTTGCAATAATAATTAGAAGCTATCAATTTTAAGTTCTGTATTTGACAATTACTAGTTCAGATCTTCAAGTTATAATTTGCACTAATAATTTGTATTTAACAATACGAAGTTCTGTATTTGACTATTACAAGTTCATATCTTCAAATTATTATTTGCAATCTTAGTTTGAATTTAACAATTCTAAGTTCAGTATTTACCTACTACAAGTTCAGATCTTCAAGTTATAATTTGAAATAATAATTTATATTTAACAAATCTAAGTTCTGTAATTCTCCATTACAAGTTCAGATCTTCAAGTTATAATTTGAAATAATAATTGGTATTTAACAAATCTAAGTTCTGTAATTAACTATTACTAGTTCAGATCTTCAAGTTATAATTTGCAATAATAATTAGAAGCTATCAATTTTAAGTTCTGTATTTGACAATTGCTAGTTCAGATCTTCAAGTTATAATTTGCAATCTTAATTTGAATTTATCAATTCTAAGTTCTGTATTTGACAGTTACAAGTTCAGATCTTCAAGTTATAATTTGAAATAATAATTAGTATTTAACAAATCTAAGTTCTGTAAGTCACTATTACTAGTTCAGATCTTCAAGTTATAATTTGCAATAATAATTAGAAGCTATCAATTTTAAGTTCTGTATTTGACAATTACAAGTTCAGATCTTCTAGTTATAATTTGAAATAATAATTAGTATTTAACAAATCTAAGTTCTGTAATTCACTATTACTAGTTCAGATCTTCAAGTTATAATTTGCAATAATAATTAGAAGCTATCAATTTTAAGTTCTGTATTTGACAATTACAAGTTCAGATCTTCAAGTTATAATTTGCAATAATAATTAGAAGCTATCAATTTTAAGTTCTGTATTTGACAATTACAAGTTTAGATCTTCAAGTTATAATTTGCACTAATAATTTGTATTTAACAATTCGAAGTTCTGTATTTCACTATTACAAGTTCAGATCTTTAAATTATTATTTGCAATCTTAGTTTGAATTTAACAAATCTAAGTTCTGTAATTCACTATTACAAGTTCAGATCTTCAAGTTATAATTTGCAATCATAATTTGAAGTTATCAATTTTAAAGTCTGTATTTGACAAATACAAGTTCAGATCTTCAAGTTATAATTTGCACTAATAATTTGTATTTAACAATTCGTAGTTCTGTATTTGACTACTACAAGTTCAGATCTTCGAGTTATAATTTGCAATCATAATTTGAAGTTATCAATTCTAAGGTCTGTATTTGACAGTTACAAGTTCAGATCTTCAAGTTATAATTTGAAATAATAATTAGTATTTAACAAAGCTAAGTTCTGTAATTCACTATCACAAGTTCAGATCTTCAAGTTATAATTTGAAATAATAATTTATATTTAATAAATCTAAGTTTTGTAATTCACCATTACAAGTTCAGATCTTCAAGTTATAATTTGAAATAATAATTTATATTTAATAAATCTAAGTTCTGTAATTCACCATTACAAGTTCAGATCTTCTAGTTATAATTTGAAATAATAATTAGTATTTAACAAATCTAAGTTCTGTAATTCACTATTACTAGTTCAGATCTTCAAGTTATAATTTGCAATAATAATTAGAAGCTATCAATTTTAAGTTCTGTATTTGACAATTACAAGTTCAGATCTTCAAGTTATAATTTGAAATAATAGTTTATATTTAACAAATCTAAGTTCTGTAATTCACTATTACAAGTTCAGATCTTCAAATTATAATTTGCACTAATAATTAGTATTTAACAATTCGAAGTTCTGCATTTACCTACGACAAGTTCAGATCTTCAAGTTATAATTTGCAATCATAATTTGAAGTTATCACTTTTAAAGTCTGTATTTGACAATTACAAGTTCAAATCTTCAAGTTATAATTTGCACTAATAATTTGTATTTAACAATTCGAAGTTCTGTATTTGACTATTACAAGTTCAGATCTTCAAGTTATAATTTGCAATCATAATTTGAAGTTATCAATTTTAAAGTCTGTATTTGACAATTACAAGTTCAGATCTTCAAGTTATAATTTGCACTAATAATTTGTATTTAACAATTCGAAGTTCTGTATTTGACTACTACAAGTTCAGATCTTCGAGTTATAATTTGCAATCATAATTTGAAGTTATCAATTCTAAGGTCTGTATTTGACAGTTACAAGTTCAGATCTTCAAGTTATAATTTGAAATAATAATTAGTATTTAACAAAGCTAAGTTCTGTAATTCACTATCACAAGTTCAGATCTTCAAGTTATAATTTGAAATAATAATTAGTATTTAACAAATCCAAGTTCTGTAATTCACTATTACTAGTTCAGATCTTCAAGTTATAATTTGCAATAATAATTAGAAGCTATCAATTTTAAGTTCTGTATTTGACAATTACAAGTTCAGATCTTCAAGTTATAATTTGCAATAATAATTAGAAGCTATCAATTTTAAGTTCTGTATTTGACAATTACTAGTTCAGATCTTCAAGTTATAATTTGCACTAATAATTTGTATTTAACAATACGAAGTTCTGTATTTGACTATTACAAGTTCATATCTTCAAATTATTATTTGCAATCTTAGTTTGAATTTAACAATTCTAAGTTCAGTATTTACCTACTACAAGTTCAGATCTTCAAGTTATAATTTGAAATAATAATTTATATTTAACAAATCTAAGTTCTGTAATTCTCCATTACAAGTTCAGATCTTCAAGTTATAATTTGAAATAATAATTGGTATTTAACAAATCTAAGTTCTGTAATTAACTATTACTAGTTCAGATCTTCAAGTTATAATTTGCAATAATAATTAGAAGCTATCAATTTTAAGTTCTGTATTTGACAATTGCTAGTTCAGATCTTCAAGTTATAATTTGCAATCTTAATTTGAATTTATCAATTCTAAGTTCTGTATTTGACAGTTACAAGTTCAGATCTTCAAGTTATAATTTGAAATAATAATTAGTATTTAACAAATCTAAGTTCTGTAAGTCACTATTACTAGTTCAGATCTTCAAGTTATAATTTGCAATAATAATTAGAAGCTATCAATTTTAAGTTCTGTATTTGACAATTACAAGTTCAGATCTTCTAGTTATAATTTGAAATAATAATTAGTATTTAACAAATCTAAGTTCTGTAATTCACTATTACTAGTTCAGATCTTCAAGTTATAATTTGCAATAATAATTAGAAGCTATCAATTTTAAGTTCTGTATTTGACAATTACAAGTTCAGATCTTCAAGTTATAATTTGCAATAATAATTAGAAGCTATCAATTTTAAGTTCTGTATTTGACAATTACAAGTTTAGATCTTCAAGTTATAATTTGCACTAATAATTTGTATTTAACAATTCGAAGTTCTGTATTTCACTATTACAAGTTCAGATCTTTAAATTATTATTTGCAATCTTAGTTTGAATTTAACAAATCTAAGTTCTGTAATTCACTATTACAAGTTCAGATCTTCAAGTTATAATTTGCAATCATAATTTGAAGTTATCAATTTTAAAGTCTGTATTTGACAAATACAAGTTCAGATCTTCAAGTTATAATTTGCACTAATAATTTGTATTTAACAATTCGTAGTTCTGTATTTGACTACTACAAGTTCAGATCTTCGAGTTATAATTTGCAATCATAATTTGAAGTTATCAATTCTAAGGTCTGTATTTGACAGTTACAAGTTCAGATCTTCAAGTTATAATTTGAAATAATAATTAGTATTTAACAAAGCTAAGTTCTGTAATTCACTATCACAAGTTCAGATCTTCAAGTTATAATTTGAAATAATAATTAGTATTTAACAAATCCAAGTTCTGTAATTCACTATTACTAGTTCAGATCTTCGAGTTATAATTTGCAATCATAATTTGAAGTTATCAATTCTAAGGTCTGTATTTGACAATTACAAGTTCAGATCTTCAAGTTGTAATTTGAAATAATAGTTTATATTTAACAAATCTAAGTTCTGTAATTCACTATTACAAGTTCAGATCTTCAAATTATAATTTGCACTAATAATTAGTATTTAACAATTCGAAGTTCTGCATTTACCTACGACAAGTTCAGATCTTCAAGTTATAATTTGCAATCATAATTTGAAGTTATCACTTTTAAAGTCTGTATTTGACAATTACAAGTTCAAATCTTCAAGTTATAATTTGCACTAATAATTTGTATTTAACAATTCGAAGTTCTGTATTTGACTATTACAAGTTCAGATCTTCAAGTTATAATTTGCAATCATAATTTGAAGTTATCAATTTTAAAGTCTGTATTTGACAATTACAAGTTCAGATCTTCAAGTTATAATTTGCACTAATAATTTGTATTTAACAATTCGAAGTTCTGTATTTGACTACTACAAGTTCAGATCTTCGAGTTATAATTTGCAATCATAATTTGAAGTTATCAATTCTAAGGTCTGTATTTGACAGTTACAAGTTCAGATCTTCAAGTTATAATTTGAAATAATAATTAGTATTTAACAAAGCTAAGTTCTGTAATTCACTATCACAAGTTCAGATCTTCAAGTTATAATTTGAAATAATAATTAGTATTTAACAAATCCAAGTTCTGTAATTCACTATTACTAGTTCAGATCTTCAAGTTATAATTTGCAATAATAATTAGAAGCTAACAATTTTAAGTTCTGTATTTGACAATTACAAGTTCAGATCTTCAAGTTATAATTTGCAATAATAATTAGAAGCTATCAATTTTAAGTTCTGTATTTGACAATTACTAGTTCAGATCTTCAAGTTATAATTTACACTAATAATTTGTATTTAACAATACGAAGTTTGACTATTATTTTTGTCAATGACTATTTATTTGTATTTGACTATTTTGTATTTGACTATTACAAGTTCATATCTTCAAATTATTATTTGCAATCTTAGTTTGAATTTAACAATTCTAAGTTCAGTATTTACCTACTACAAGTTCAGATCTTCAAGTTATAATTTGAAATAATAATTTATATTTAACAAATCTAAGTTCTGTAATTCTCCATTACAAGTTCAGATCTTCAAGTTATAATTTGAAATAATAATTGGTATTTAACAAATCTAAGTTCTGTAATTAACTATTACTAGTTCAGATCTTCAAGTTATAATTTGCAATAATAATTAGAAGCTATCAATTTTAAGTTCTGTATTTGACAATTGCTAGTTCAGATCTTCAAGTTATAATTTGCAATCTTAATTTGAATTTATCAATTCTAAGTTCTGTATTTGACAGTTACAAGTTCAGATCTTCAAGTTATAATTTGAAATAATAATTAGTATTTAACAAATCTAAGTTCTGTAAGTCACTATTACTAGTTCAGATCTTCAAGTTATAATTTGCAATAATAATTAGAAGCTATCAATTTTAAGTTCTGTATTTGACAATTACAAGTTCAGATCTTCTAGTTATAATTTGAAATAATAATTAGTATTTAACAAATCTAAGTTCTGTAATTCACTATTACTAGTTCAGATCTTCAAGTTATAATTTGCAATAATAATTAGAAGCTATCAATTTTAAGTTCTGTATTTGACAATTACAAGTTCAGATCTTCAAGTTATAATTTGCAATAATAATTAGAAGCTATCAATTTTAAGTTCTGTATTTGACAATTACAAGTTCAGATCTTCAAGTTATAATTTGCAATAATAATTAGAAGCTATCAATTTTAAGTTCTGTATTTGACAATTACTAGTTCAGATCTTCAAGTTATAATTTACACTAATAATTTGTATTTAACAATACGAAGTTCTGTATTTGACTATTACAAGTTCATATCTTCAAATTATTATTTGCAATCTTAGTTTGAATTTAACAATTCTAAGTTCAGTATTTACCTACTACAAGTTCAGATCTTCAAGTTATAATTTGAAATAATAATTTATATTTAACAAATCTAAGTTCTGTAATTCTCCATTACAAGTTCAGATCTTCAAGTTATAATTTGAAATAATAATTGGTATTTAACAAATCTAAGTTCTGTAATTAACTATTACTAGTTCAGATCTTCAAGTTATAATTTGCAATAATAATTAGAAGCTATCAATTTTAAGTTCTGTATTTGACAATTGCTAGTTCAGATCTTCAAGTTATAATTTGCAATCTTAATTTGAATTTATCAATTCTAAGTTCTGTATTTGACAGTTACAAGTTCAGATCTTCAAGTTATAATTTGAAATAATAATTAGTATTTAACAAATCTAAGTTCTGTAAGTCACTATTACTAGTTCAGATCTTCAAGTTATAATTTGCAATAATAATTAGAAGCTATCAATTTTAAGTTCTGTATTTGACAATTACAAGTTCAGATCTTCTAGTTATAATTTGAAATAATAATTAGTATTTAACAAATCTAAGTTCTGTAATTCACTATTACTAGTTCAGATCTTCAAGTTATAATTTGCAATAATAATTAGAAGCTATCAATTTTAAGTTCTGTATTTGACAATTACAAGTTCAGATCTTCAAGTTATAATTTGCAATAATAATTAGAAGCTATCAATTTTAAGTTCTGTATTTGACAATTACAAGTTTAGATCTTCAAGTTATAATTTGCACTAATAATTTGTATTTAACAATTCGAAGTTCTGTATTTCACTATTACAAGTTCAGATCTTTAAATTATTATTTGCAATTTTAGTTTGAATTTAACAAATCTAAGTTCTGTAATTCACTATTACAAGTTCAGATCTTCAAGTTATAATTTGCAATCATAATTTGAAGTTATCAATTTTAAAGTCTGTATTTGACAAATACAAGTTCAGATCTTCAAGTTATAATTTGCACTAATAATTTGTATTTAACAATTCGTAGTTCTGTATTTGACTACTACAAGTTCAGATCTTCGAGTTATAATTTGCAATCATAATTTGAAGTTATCAATTCTAAGGTCTGTATTTGACAGTTACAAGTTCAGATCTTCAAGTTATAAATTGAAATAATAATTAGTATTTAACAAAGCTAAGTTCTGTAATTCACTATCACAAGTTCAGATCTTCAAGTTATAATTTGAAATAATAATTAGTATTTAACAAATCTAAGTTCTGTAATTCACTATTACTAGTTCAGATCTTCAAGTTATAATTTGCAATAATAATTAGAAGCTATCAATTTTAAGTTCTGTATTTGACAATTACAAGTTCAGATCTTCAAGTTATAATTTGCAATAATAATTAGAAGCTATCAATTTTAAGTTCTGTATTTGACAATTACAAGTTTAGATCTTCAAGTTATAATTTGCACTAATAATTTGTATTTAACAATTCGAAGTTCTGTATTTCACTATTACAAGTTCAGATCTTTAAATTATTATTTGCAATCTTAGTTTGAATTTAACAAATCTAAGTTCTGTAATTCACTATTACAAGTTCAGATCTTCAAGTTATAATTTGCAATCATAATTTGAAGTTATCAATTTTAAAGTCTGAATTTGACAAATACAAGTTCAGATCTTCAAGTTATAATTTGCACTAATAATTTGTATTTAACAATTCGTAGTTCTGTATTTGACTACTACAAGTTCAGATCTTCAAGTTATAATTTGCAATAATAATTAGAAGCTATCAATTTTAAGTTCTGTATTTGACAATTACAAGTTCAGATCTTCAAGTTATAATTTGCAATAATAATTAGAAGCTATCAATTTTAAGTTCTGTATTTGACAATTACTAGTTCAGATCTTCAAGTTATAATTTACACTAATAATTTGTATTTAACAATACGAAGTTCTGTATTTGACTATTACAAGTTCATATCTTCAAATTATTATTTGCAATCTTAGTTTGAATTTAACAATTCTAAGTTCAGTATTTACATACTACAAGTTCAGATCTTCAAGTTATAATTTGAAATAATAATTTATATTTAACAAATCTAAGTTCTGTAATTCTCCATTACAAGTTCAGATCTTCAAGTTATAATTTGAAATAATAATTGGTATTTAACAAATCTAAGTTCTGTAATTAACTATTACTAGTTCAGATCTTCAAGTTATAATTTGCAATAATAATTAGAAGCTATCAATTTTAAGTTCTGTATTTGACAATTGCTAGTTCAGATCTTCAAGTTATAATTTGCAATCTTAATTTGAATTTATCAATTCTAAGTTCTGTATTTGACAGTTACAAGTTCAGATCTTCAAGTTATAATTTGAAATAATAATTAGTATTTAACAAATCTAAGTTCTGTAAGTCACTATTACTAGTTCAGATCTTCAAGTTATAATTTGCAATAATAATTAGAAGCTATCAATTTTAAGTTCTGTATTTGACAATTACAAGTTCAGATCTTCTAGTTATAATTTGAAATAATAATTAGTATTTAACAAATCTAAGTTCTGTAATTCACTATTACTAGTTCAGATCTTCAAGTTATAATTTGCAATAATAATTAGAAGCTATCAATTTTAAGTTCTGTATTTGACAATTACAAGTTCAGATCTTCAAGTTATAATTTGCAATAATAATTAGAAGCTATCAATTTTAAGTTCTGTATTTGAAAATTACAAGTTTAGATCTTCAAGTTATAATTTGCACTAATAATTTGTATTTAACAATTCGAAGTTCTGTATTTCACTATTACAAGTTCAGATCTTTAAATTATTATTTGCAATCTTAGTTTGAATTTAACAAATCTAAGTTCTGTAATTCACTATTACAAGTTCAGATCTTCAAGTTATAATTTGCAATCATAATTTGAAGTTATCAATTTTAAAGTCTGTATTTGACAAATACAAGTTCAGATCTTCAAGTTATAATTTGCACTAATAATTTGTATTTAACAATTCGTAGTTCTGTATTTGACTACTACAAGTTCAGATCTTCGAGTTATAATTTGCAATCATAATTTGAAGTTATCAATTCTAAGGTCTGTATTTGACAGTTACAAGTTCAGATCTTCAAGTTATAATTTGAAATAATAATTAGTATTTAACAAAGCTAAGTTCTGTAATTCACTATCACAAGTTCAGATCTTCAAGTTATAATTTGAAATAATAATTAGTATTTAACAAATCCAAGTTCTGTAATTCACTATTACTAGTTCAGATCTTCGAGTTATAATTTGCAATCATAATTTGAAGTTATCAATTCTAAGGTCTGTATTTGACAATTACAAGTTCAGATCTTCAAGTTGTAATTTGAAATAATAGTTTATATTTAACAAATCTAAGTTCTGTAATTCACTATTACAAGTTCAGATCTTCAAATTATAATTTGCACTAATAATTAGTATTTAACAATTCGAAGTTCTGCATTTACCTACGACAAGTTCAGATCTTCAAGTTATAATTTGCAATCATAATTTGAAGTTATCACTTTTAAAGTCTGTATTTGACAATTACAAGTTCAAATCTTCAAGTTATAATTTGCACTAATAATTTGTATTTAACAATTCGAAGTTCTGTATTTGACTATTACAAGTTCAGATCTTCAAGTTATATTTTGCAATCATAATTTGAAGTTATCAATTTTAAAGTCTGTATTTGACAATTACAAGTTCAGATCTTCAAGTTATAATTTGCACTAATAATTTGTATTTAACAATTCGAAGTTCTGTATTTGACTACTACAAGTTCAGATCTTCGAGTTATAATTTGCAATCATAATTTGAAGTTATCAATTCTAAGGTCTGTATTTGACAGTTACAAGTTCAGATCTTCAAGTTATAATTTGAAATAATAATTAGTATTTAACAAAGCTAAGTTCTGTAATTCACTATCACAAGTTCAGATCTTCAAGTTATAATTTGAAATAATAATTAGTATTTAACAAATCCAAGTTCTGTAATTCACTATTACTAGTTCAGATCTTCAAGTTATAATTTGCAATAATAATTAGAAGCTATCAATTTTAAGTTCTGTATTTGACAATTACAAGTTCAGATCTTCAAGTTATAATTTGCAATAATAATTAGAAGCTATCAATTTTAAGTTCTGTATTTGACAATTACTAGTTCAGATCTTCAAGTTATAATTTACACTAATAATTTGTATTTAACAATACGAAGTTCTGTATTTGACTATTACAAGTTCATATCTTCAAATTATTATTTGCAATCTTAGTTTGAATTTAACAATTCTAAGTTCAGTATTTACCTACTACAAGTTCAGATCTTCAAGTTATAATTTGAAATAATAATTTATATTTAACAAATCTAAGTTCTGTAATTCTCCATTACAAGTTCAGATCTTCAAGTTATAATTTGAAATAATAATTGGTATTTAACAAATCTAAGTTCTGTAATTAACTATTACTAGTTCAGATCTTCAAGTTATAATTTGCAATAATAATTAGAAGCTATCAATTTTAAGTTCTGTATTTGACAATTGCTAGTTCAGATCTTCAAGTTATAATTTGCAATCTTAATTTGAATTTATCAATTCTAAGTTCTGTATTTGACAGTTACAAGTTCAGATCTTCAAGTTATAATTTGAAATAATAATTAGTATTTAACAAATCTAAGTTCTGTAAGTCACTATTACTAGTTCAGATCTTCAAGTTATAATTTGCAATAATAATTAGAAGCTATCAATTTTAAGTTCTGTATTTGACAATTACAAGTTCAGATCTTCTAGTTATAATTTGAAATAATAATTAGTATTTAACAAATCTAAGTTCTGTAATTCACTATTACTAGTTCAGATCTTCAAGTTATAATTTGCAATAATAATTAGAAGCTATCAATTTTAAGTTCTGTATTTGACAATTACAAGTTCAGATCTTCAAGTTATAATTTGCAATAATAATTAGAAGCTATCAATTTTAAGTTCTGTATTTGACAATTACAAGTTTAGATCTTCAAGTTATAATTTGCACTAATAATTTGTATTTAACAATTCGAAGTTCTGTATTTCACTATTACAAGTTCAGATCTTTAAATTATTATTTGCAATCTTAGTTTGAATTTAACAAATCTAAGTTCTGTAATTCACTATTACAAGTTCAGATCTTCAAGTTATAATTTGCAATCATAATTTGAAGTTATCAATTTTAAAGTCTGAATTTGACAAATACAAGTTCAGATCTTCAAGTTATAATTTGCACTAATAATTTGTATTTAACAATTCGTAGTTCTGTATTTGACTACTACAAGTTCAGATCTTCGAGTTATAATTTGCAATCATAATTTGAAGTTATCAATTCTAAGGTCTGTATTTGACAGTTACAAGTTCAGATCTTCAAGTTATAATTTGAAATAATAATTAGTATTTAACAAAGCTAAGTTCTGTAATTCACTATCACAAGTTCAGATCTTCAAGTTATAATTTGAAATAATAATTAGTATTTAACAAATCCAAGTTCTGTAATTCACTATTACTAGTTCAGATCTTCAAGTTATAATTTGCAATAATAATTAGAAGCTATCAATTTTAAGTTCTGTATTTGACAATTACAAGTTCAGATCTTCAAGTTATAATTTGAAATAATAGTTTATATTTAACAAATCTAAGTTCTGTAATTCACTATTACAAGTTCAGATCTTCAAATTATAATTTGCACTAATAATTTGTATTTAACAATTCGAAGTTCTGCATTTACCTACGACAAGTTCAGATCTTCAAGTTATAATTTGCAATCATAATTTGAAGTTATCAATTTTAAAGTCTGTATTTGACAATTACAAGTTCAAATCTTCAAGTTATAATTTGCACTAATAATTTGTATTTAACAATTCGAAGTTCTGTATTTGACTATTACAAGTTCAGATCTTCAAGTTATAATTTGCAATCATAATTTGAAGTTATCAATTTTAAAGTCTGTATTTGACAATTACAAGTTCAGATCTTCAAGTTATAATTTGCACTAATAATTTGTATTTAACAATTCGAAGTTCTGTATTTGACTACTACAAGTTCAGATCTTCGAGTTATAATTTGCAATCATAATTTGAAGTTATCAATTCTAAGGTCTGTATTTGACAGTTACAAGTTCAGATCTTCAAGTTATAATTTGAAATAATAATTAGTATTTAACAAAGCTAAGTTCTGTAATTCACTATCACAAGTTCAGATCTTCAAGTTATAATTTGAAATAATAATTAGTATTTAACAAATCCAAGTTCTGTAATTCACTATTACTAGTTCAGATCTTCAAGTTATAATTTGCAATAATAATTAGAAGCTATCAATTTTAAGTTCTGTATTTGACAATTACAAGTTCAGATCTTCAAGTTATAATTTGCACTGTTAATTTGTATTTAACAATTCGAAGTTCTGTATTTGACTACTACAAGTTCAGATCTTCGAGTTATAATTTGCAATCATAATTTGAAGTTATCAATTTTAAGGTCTGTATTTGACAGTTATAAGTTCAGATCTTCAAGTTATAATTTGAAATAATAATTAGTATTTAACAAAGCTAAGTTCTGTAATTCACTATCACAAGTTCAGATCTTCAAGTTATAATTTGAAATAATAATTAGTATTTAACAAATCCAAGTTCTGTAATTCACTATTACTAGTTCAGATCTTCGAGTTATAATTTGCAATAATAATTAGAAGCTATCAATTTTAAGTTCTGTATTTGAGAATTACAAGTTCAGATCTTCAAGTTATAATTTGCACTGTTAATTTGTATTTAACAATACGAAGTTCTGTATTTGACTATTACAAGTTCAGATCTTCAAATTATTATTTGCAATCTTAGTTTGAATTTAACAATTCTAAGTTCTGTATTTACCCACTACAAGTTCAGATATTCAAGTTATAATTTGAAATAAAAATTTATATTTAATAAATCTAAGTTTTGTAATTCACCATTACAAGTTCAGATCTTCAAGTTATAATTTGAAATAATAATTTATATTTAATAAATCTAAGTTCTGTAATTCACCATTACAAGTTCAGATCTTCTAGTTATAATTTGAAATAATAATTAGTATTTAACAAATCTAAGTTCTGTAATTCACTATTACTAGTTCAGATCTTCAAGTTATAATTTGCAATAATAATTAGAAGCTATCAATTTTAAGTTCTGTATTTGACAATTACAAGTTCAGATCTTCAAGTTATAATTTGAAATAATAGTTTATATTTAACAAATCTAAGTTCTGTAATTCACTATTACAAGTTCAGATCTTCAAATTATAATTTGCACTAATAATTAGTATTTAACAATTCGAAGTTCTGCATTTACCTACGACAAGTTCAGATCTTCAAGTTATAATTTGCAATCATAATTTGAAGTTATCACTTTTAAAGTCTGTATTTGACAATTACATGTTCAAATCTTCAAGTTATAATTTGCACTAATAATTTGTATTTAACAATTCGAAGTTCTGTATTTGACTATTACAAGTTCAGATCTTCAAGTTATAATTTGCAATCATAATTTGAAGTTATCAATTTTAAAGTCTGTATTTGACAATTACAAGTTCAGATCTTCAAGTTATAATTTGCACTAATAATTTGTATTTAACAATTCGAAGTTCTGTATTTGACTACTACAAGTTCAGATCTTCGAGTTATAATTTGCAATCATAATTTGAAGTTATCAATTCTAAGGTCTGTATTTGACAGTTACAAGTTCAGATCTTCAAGTTATAATTTGAAATAATAATTAGTATTTAACAAAGCTAAGTTCTGTAATTCACTATCACAAGTTCAGATCTTCAAGTTATAATTTGAAATAATAATTAGTATTTAACAAATCCAAGTTCTGTAATTCACTATTACTAGTTCAGATCTTCAAGTTATAATTTGCAATAATAATTAGAAGCTATCAATTTTAAGTTCTGTATTTGACAATTACAAGTTCAGATCTTCAAGTTATAATTTGCAATAATAATTAGAAGCTATCAATTTTAAGTTCTGTATTTGACAATTACTAGTTCAGATCTTCAAGTTATAATTTGCACTAATAATTTGTATTTAACAATACGAAGTTCTGTATTTGACTATTACAAGTTCATATCTTCAAATTATTATTTGCAATCTTAGTTTGAATTTAACAATTCTAAGTTCAGTATTTACCTACTACAAGTTCAGATCTTCAAGTTATAATTTGAAATAATAATTTATATTTAACAAATCTAAGTTCTGTAATTCTCCATTACAAGTTCAGATCTTCAAGTTATAATTTGAAATAATAATTGGTATTTAACAAATCTAAGTTCTGTAATTAACTATTACTAGTTCAGATCTTCAAGTTATAATTTGCAATAATAATTAGAAGCTATCAATTTTAAGTTCTGTATTTGACAATTGCTAGTTCAGATCTTCAAGTTATAATTTGCAATCTTAATTTGAATTTATCAATTCTAAGTTCTGTATTTGACAGTTACAAGTTCAGATCTTCAAGTTATAATTTGAAATAATAATTAGTATTTAACAAATCTAAGTTCTGTAAGTCACTATTACTAGTTCAGATCTTCAAGTTATAATTTGCAATAATAATTAGAAGCTATCAATTTTAAGTTCTGTATTTGACAATTACAAGTTCAGATCTTCTAGTTATAATTTGAAATAATAATTAGTATTTAACAAATCTAAGTTCTGTAATTCACTATTACTAGTTCAGATCTTCAAGTTATAATTTGCAATAATAATTAGAAGCTATCAATTTTAAGTTCTGTATTTGACAATTACAAGTTCAGATCTTCAAGTTATAATTTGCAATAATAATTAGAAGCTATCAATTTTAAGTTCTGTATTTGACAATTACAAGTTTAGATCTTCAAGTTATAATTTGCACTAATAATTTGTATTTAACAATTCGAAGTTCTGTATTTCACTATTACAAGTTCAGATCTTTAAATTATTATTTGCAATCTTAGTTTGAATTTAACAAATCTAAGTTCTGTAATTCACTATTACAAGTTCAGATCTTCAAGTTATAATTTGCAATCATAATTTGAAGTTATCAATTTTAAAGTCTGTATTTGACAAATACAAGTTCAGATCTTCAAGTTATAATTTGCACTAATAATTTGTATTTAACAATTCGTAGTTCTGTATTTGACTACTACAAGTTCAGATCTTCGAGTTATAATTTGCAATCATAATTTGAAGTTATCAATTCTAAGGTCTGTATTTGACAGTTACAAGTTCAGATCTTCAAGTTATAATTTGAAATAATAATTAGTATTTAACAAAGCTAAGTTCTGTAATTCACTATCACAAGTTCAGATCTTCAAGTTATAATTTGAAATAATAATTAGTATTTAACAAATCCAAGTTCTGTAATTCACTATTACTAGTTCAGATCTTCAAGTTATAATTTGCAATAATAATTAGAAGCTATCAATTTTAAGTTCTGTATTTGAGAATTACAAGTTCAGATCTTCAAGTTATAATTTGCACGGTTAATTTGTATTTAACAATACGAAGTTCTGTATTTGACTATTACAAGTTCAGATCTTCAAATTATTATTTGCAATCTTAGTTTGAATTTAACAATTCTAAGTTCTGTATTTACCTACTACAAGTTCAGATCTTCAAGTTATAATTTGAAATAATAATTTATATTTAATAAATCTAAGTTCTGTAATTCACCATTACAAGTTCAGATCTTCAAGTTATAATTTGAAATAATAATTAGTATTTAACAAATCTAAGTTCTGTAATTAACTATTACTAGTTCAGATCTTCAAGTTATAATTTGCAATAATAATTAGAAGCTATCAATTTTAAGTTCTGTATTTGACTATTACAAGTTCAGATCTTCAAATTATAATTTGCAATCTTAATTTGAATTTATCAATTCTAAGTTCTGTATTTGACAGTTACAAGTTCAGATCTTCAAGTTATAATTTGAAATAATAATTAGTATTTAACAAATCTAAGTTCTGTAATTCACTATTACTAGTTCAGATCTTCAAGTTATAATTTGCAATAATAATTAGAAGCTATCAATTTTAAGTTCTGTATTTGACAATTACAAGTTCAGATCTACAAGTTATAATTTGAAATAATAGTTTATATTTAACAAATCTAAGTTCTGTAATTCACTATTACAAGTTCAGATCTTCAAATTATAATTTGCTCTAATAATTTGTATTTAACAATTCGAAGTTCTGCATTTACCTACGACAAGTTCAGATCTTCAAGTTATAAATTGCAATCATAATTTGAAGTTATCAATTTTAAAGTCTGTATTTGACAATTACAAGTTCAAATCTTCAAGTTATAATTTGCACTAATAACTTGTATTTAACAATTCGAAGTTCTGTATTTGACTATTACAAGTTCAGATCTTTAAATTATTATTTGCAATCTTAGTTTGAATTTAACAAATCTAAGTTCTGTAATTCACTATTACAAGTTCAGATCTTCAAGTTATAATTTGCAATCATAATTTGAAGTTATCAATTTTAAAGTCTGTATTTGACAATTACAAGTTCAGATCTTCAAGTTATAATTTGCACTAATAATTTGTATTTAACAATTCGTAGTTCTGTATTTGACTACTGCTACAAGTTCAGATCTTCGAGTTATAATTTGCAAACATAATTTGAAGTTATCAATTCTAAGGTCTGTATTTGACAGAGAATTACAAGTTCAGATCTTCAAGTTATAATTTCCACTGTTAATTTGTATTTAACAATACGAAGTTCTGTATTTGACTATTACAAGTTCAGATCTTCAAATTATAATTTGTTCTAATAATTTGTATTTAACAATTCGAAGTTCTGTATTTACCTACGACAAGTTCAGATCTTCAAGTTATAAATTGCAATCATAATTTGAAGTTATCAATTTTAAAGTCTGTATTTGACAATTACTAGTTCAGATCTTCAAGTTATAATTTGCAATAATAATTAGAAGCTATCAATTTTAAGTTCTGTATTTGACAATTACAAGTTCAGATCTACAAGTTATAATTTGAAATAATAGTTTATATTTAACAAATCTAAGTACTGTAATTCACTATTACAAGTTCAGATCTTCAAATTATAATTTGCTCTAATAATTTGTATTTAACAATTCGAGGTTTTGCATTTACCTACGACAAGTTCAGATCTGCAAGTTATAAATTGCAATCATAATTTGAAGTTATCAATTTTAAAGTCTGTATTTGACAATTACAAGTTCAAATCTTCAAGTTATAATTTGCACTAATAACTTGTATTTAACAATTCGAAGTTCTGTATTTGACTACTACAAGTTCAGATCTTCAAGTTATAATTTGAAATAATAATTTATATTTAATAAATCTAAGTTCTGTAATTCACCATTACAAGGTCAGATCTTCAAGTTATAATTTGAAATAATAATTTATATTTAATAAATCTAAGTTCTGTAATTCACCATTACAAGTTCAGATCTTCTAGTTATAATTTGAAATAATAATTAGTATTTAACAAATCTAAGTTCTGTAATTAACTATTACTAGTTCAGATCTTCAAGTTATAATTTGCAATAATAATTAGAAGCTATCAATTTTAAGTTCTGTATTTGACAATTACAAGTTCAGATCTTTAAGTTATAATTTGCAATCTTAATTTGAATTTATCAATTCTAAGTTCTGTATTTGACTATTACAAGTTCAGATCTTTAAATTATTATTTGCAATCTTAGTTTGAATTTAACAAATCTAAGTTCTGTAATTCACTATTACAAGTTCAGATATTCAAGTTATAATTTGAAATAAAAATTTATATTTAATAAATCTAAGTTTTGTAATTCACCATTACAAGTTCAGATCTTCAAGTTATAATTTGAAATAATAATTTATATTTAATAAATCTAAGTTCTGTAATTCACCATTACAAGTTCAGATCTTCTAGTTATAATTTGAAATAATAATTAGTATTTAACAAATCTAAGTTCTGTAATTCACTATTACTAGTTCAGATCTTCAAGTTATAATTTGCAATAATAATTAGAAGCTATCAATTTTAAGTTCTGTATTTGACAATTACAAGTTCAGATCTTCAAGTTATAATTTGAAATAATAGTTTATATTTAACAAATCTAAGTTCTGTAATTCACTATTACAAGTTCAGATCTTCAAATTATAATTTGCACTAATAATTAGTATTTAACAATTCGAAGTTCTGCATTTACCTACGACAAGTTCAGATCTTCAAGTTATAATTTGCAATCATAATTTGAAGTTATCACTTTTAAAGTCTGTATTTGACAATTACATGTTCAAATCTTCAAGTTATAATTTGCACTAATAATTTGTATTTAACAATTCGAAGTTCTGTATTTGACTATTACAAGTTCAGATCTTCAAGTTATAATTTGCAATCATAATTTGAAGTTATCAATTTTAAAGTCTGTATTTGACAATTACAAGTTCAGATCTTCAAGTTATAATTTGCACTAATAATTTGTATTTAACAATTCGAAGTTCTGTATTTGACTACTACAAGTTCAGATCTTCGAGTTATAATTTGCAATCATAATTTGAAGTTATCAATTCTAAGGTCTGTATTTGACAGTTACAAGTTCAGATCTTCAAGTTATAATTTGAAATAATAATTAGTATTTAACAAAGCTAAGTTCTGTAATTCACTATCACAAGTTCAGATCTTCAAGTTATAATTTGAAATAATAATTAGTATTTAACAAATCCAAGTTCTGTAATTCACTATTACTAGTTCAGATCTTCAAGTTATAATTTGCAATAATAATTAGAAGCTATCAATTTTAAGTTCTGTATTTGACAATTACAAGTTCAGATCTTCAAGTTATAATTTGCAATAATAATTAGAAGCTATCAATTTTAAGTTCTGTATTTGACAATTACTAGTTCAGATCTTCAAGTTATAATTTGCACTAATAATTTGTATTTAACAATACGAAGTTCTGTATTTGACTATTACAAGTTCATATCTTCAAATTATTATTTGCAATCTTAGTTTGAATTTAACAATTCTAAGTTCAGTATTTACCTACTACAAGTTCAGATCTTCAAGTTATAATTTGAAATAATAATTTATATTTAACAAATCTAAGTTCTGTAATTCTCCATTACAAGTTCAGATCTTCAAGTTATAATTTGAAATAATAATTGGTATTTAACAAATCTAAGTTCTGTAATTAACTATTACTAGTTCAGATCTTCAAGTTATAATTTGCAATAATAATTAGAAGCTATCAATTTTAAGTTCTGTATTTGACAATTGCTAGTTCAGATCTTCAAGTTATAATTTGCAATCTTAATTTGAATTTATCAATTCTAAGTTCTGTATTTGACAGTTACAAGTTCAGATCTTCAAGTTATAATTTGAAATAATAATTAGTATTTAACAAATCTAAGTTCTGTAAGTCACTATTACTAGTTCAGATCTTCAAGTTATAATTTGCAATAATAATTAGAAGCTATCAATTTTAAGTTCTGTATTTGACAATTACAAGTTCAGATCTTCTAGTTATAATTTGAAATAATAATTAGTATTTAACAAATCTAAGTTCTGTAATTCACTATTACTAGTTCAGATCTTCAAGTTATAATTTGCAATAATAATTAGAAGCTATCAATTTTAAGTTCTGTATTTGACAATTACAAGTTCAGATCTTCAAGTTATAATTTGCAATAATAATTAGAAGCTATCAATTTTAAGTTCTGTATTTGACAATTACAAGTTTAGATCTTCAAGTTATAATTTGCACTAATAATTTGTATTTAACAATTCGAAGTTCTGTATTTCACTATTACAAGTTCAGATCTTTAAATTATTATTTGCAATCTTAGTTTGAATTTAACAAATCTAAGTTCTGTAATTCACTATTACAAGTTCAGATCTTCAAGTTATAATTTGCAATCATAATTTGAAGTTATCAATTTTAAAGTCTGTATTTGACAAATACAAGTTCAGATCTTCAAGTTATAATTTGCACTAATAATTTGTATTTAACAATTCGTAGTTCTGTATTTGACTACTACAAGTTCAGATCTTCGAGTTATAATTTGCAATCATAATTTGAAGTTATCAATTCTAAGGTCTGTATTTGACAGTTACAAGTTCAGATCTTCAAGTTATAATTTGAAATAATAATTAGTATTTAACAAAGCTAAGTTCTGTAATTCACTATCACAAGTTCAGATCTTCAAGTTATAATTTGAAATAATAATTAGTATTTAACAAATCCAAGTTCTGTAATTCACTATTACTAGTTCAGATCTTCAAGTTATAATTTGCAATAATAATTAGAAGCTATCAATTTTAAGTTCTGTATTTGAGAATTACAAGTTCAGATCTTCAAGTTATAATTTGCACGGTTAATTTGTATTTAACAATACGAAGTTCTGTATTTGACTATTACAAGTTCAGATCTTCAAATTATTATTTGCAATCTTAGTTTGAATTTAACAATTCTAAGTTCTGTATTTACCTACTACAAGTTCAGATCTTCAAGTTATAATTTGAAATAATAATTTATATTTAATAAATCTAAGTTCTGTAATTCACCATTACAAGTTCAGATCTTCAAGTTATAATTTGAAATAATAATTAGTATTTAACAAATCTAAGTTCTGTAATTAACTATTACTAGTTCAGATCTTCAAGTTATAATTTGCAATAATAATTAGAAGCTATCAATTTTAAGTTCTGTATTTGACTATTACAAGTTCAGATCTTCAAATTATAATTTGCAATCTTAATTTGAATTTATCAATTCTAAGTTCTGTATTTGACAGTTACAAGTTCAGATCTTCAAGTTATAATTTGAAATAATAATTAGTATTTAACAAATCTAAGTTCTGTAATTCACTATTACTAGTTCAGATCTTCAAGTTATAATTTGCAATAATAATTAGAAGCTATCAATTTTAAGTTCTGTATTTGACAATTACAAGTTCAGATCTACAAGTTATAATTTGAAATAATAGTTTATATTTAACAAATCTAAGTTCTGTAATTCACTATTACAAGTTCAGATCTTCAAATTATAATTTGCTCTAATAATTTGTATTTAACAATTCGAAGTTCTGCATTTACCTACGACAAGTTCAGATCTTCAAGTTATAAATTGCAATCATAATTTGAAGTTATCAATTTTAAAGTCTGTATTTGACAATTACAAGTTCAAATCTTCAAGTTATAATTTGCACTAATAACTTGTATTTAACAATTCGAAGTTCTGTATTTGACTATTACAAGTTCAGATCTTTAAATTATTATTTGCAATCTTAGTTTGAATTTAACAAATCTAAGTTCTGTAATTCACTATTACAAGTTCAGATCTTCAAGTTATAATTTGCAATCATAATTTGAAGTTATCAATTTTAAAGTCTGTATTTGACAATTACAAGTTCAGATCTTCAAGTTATAATTTGCACTAATAATTTGTATTTAACAATTCGTAGTTCTGTATTTGACTACTGCTACAAGTTCAGATCTTCGAGTTATAATTTGCAATCATAATTTGAAGTTATCAATTCTAAGGTCTGTATTTGACAGAGAATTACAAGTTCAGATCTTCAAGTTATAATTTCCACTGTTAATTTGTATTTAACAATACGAAGTTCTGTATTTGACTATTACAAGTTCAGATCTTCAAATTATAATTTGTTCTAATAATTTGTATTTAACAATTCGAAGTTCTGTATTTACCTACGACAAGTTCAGATCTTCAAGTTATAAATTGCAATCATAATTTGAAGTTATCAATTTTAAAGTCTGTATTTGACAATTACTAGTTCAGATCTTCAAGTTATAATTTGCAATAATAATTAGAAGCTATCAATTTTAAGTTCTGTATTTGACAATTACAAGTTCAGATCTACAAGTTATAATTTGAAATAATAGTTTATATTTAACAAATCTAAGTACTGTAATTCACTATTACAAGTTCAGATCTTCAAATTATAATTTGCTCTAATAATTTGTATTTAACAATTCGAAGTTTTGCATTTACCTACGACAAGTTCAGATCTGCAAGTTATAAATTGCAATCATAATTTGAAGTTATCAATTTTAAAGTCTGTATTTGACAATTACAAGTTCAAATCTTCAAGTTATAATTTGCACTAATAACTTGTATTTAACAATTCGAAGTTCTGTATTTGACTACTACAAGTTCAGATCTTCAAGTTATAATTTGAAATAATAATTTATATTTAATAAATCTAAGTTCTGTAATTCACCATTACAAGGTCAGATCTTCAAGTTATAATTTGAAATAATAATTTATATTTAATAAATCTAAGTTCTGTAATTCACCATTACAAGTTCAGATCTTCTAGTTATAATTTGAAATAATAATTAGTATTTAACAAATCTAAGTTCTGTAATTAACTATTACTAGTTCAGATCTTCAAGTTATAATTTGCAATAATAATTAGAAGCTATCAATTTTAAGTTCTGTATTTGACAATTACAAGTTCAGATCTTTAAGTTATAATTTGCAATCTTAATTTGAATTTATCAATTCTAAGTTCTGTATTTGACAGTTACAAGTTCAGATCTTCAAGTTATAATTTGAAATAATAATTAGTATTTAACAAAGCTAAGTTCTGTAATTCACTATCACAAGTTCAGATCTTCAAGTTATAATTTGAAATAATAATTAGTATTTAACAAATCCAAGTTCTGTAATTCACTATTACTAGTTCAGATCTTCGAGTTATAATTTGCAATAATAATTAGAAGCTATCAATTTTAAGTTCTGTATTTGAGAATTACAAGTTCAGATCTTCAAGTTATAATTTGCACTGTTAATTTGTATTTAACAATACGAAGTTCTGTATTTGACTATTACAAGTTCAGATCTTCAAATTATTATTTGCAATCTTAGTTTGAATTTAACAATTCTAAGTTCTGTATTTACCCACTACAAGTTCAGATCTTCAAGTTATAATTTGAAATAAAAATTTATATTTAATAAATCTAAGTTCTGTAATTCACCATTACAAGTTCAGATCTTCAAGTTATAATTTGAAATAATAATTTATATTTAATAAATCTAAGTTCTGTAATTCACCATTACAAGTTCAGATCTTCTAGTTATAATTTGAAATAATAATTAGTATTTAACAAATCTAAGTTCTGTAATTCACTATTACTAGTTCAGATCTTCAAGTTATAATTTGCAATAATAATTAGAAGCTATCAATTTTAAGTTCTGCATTTGACAATTACAAGTTCAGATCTTCAAGTTATAATTTGAAATAATAGTTTATATTTAACAAATCTAAGTTCTGTAATTCACTATTACAAGTTCAGATCTTCAAATTATAATTTGCACTAATAATTTGTATTTAACAATTCGAAGTTCTGCATTTACCTACGACAAGTTCAGATCTTCAAGTTATAATTTGCAATCATAATTTGAAGTTATCACTTTTAAAGTCTGTATTTGACAATTACAAGTTCAAATCTTCAAGTTATAATTTGCACTAATAATTTGTATTTAACAATTCGAAGTTCTGTATTTGACTATTACAAGTTCAGATCTTCAAGTTATAATTTGCAATCATAATTTGAAGTTATCAATTTTAAAGTCTGTATTTGACAATTACAAGTTCAGATCTTCAAGTTATAATTTGCACTAATAATTTGTATTTAACAATTCGAAGTTCTGTATTTGACTACTACAAGTTCAGATCTTCGAGTTATAATTTGCAATCATAATTTGAAGTTATCAATTCTAAGGTCTGTATTTGACAGTTACAAGTTCAGATCTTCAAGTTATAATTTGAAATAATAATTAGTATTTAACAAAGCTAAGTTCTGTAATTCACTATCACAAGTTCAGATCTTCAAGTTATAATTTGAAATAATAATTAGTATTTAACAAATCCAAGTTATGTAATTCACTATTACTAGTTCAGATCTTCAAGTTATAATTTGCAATAATAATTAGAAGCTATCAATTTTAAGTTCTGTATTTGACAATTACAAGTTCAGATCTTCAAGTTATAATTTGCAATAATAATTAGAAGCTATCAATTTTAAGTTCTGTATTTGACAATTACAAGTTCAGATCTTCAAGTTATAATTTGCACTAATAATTTGTATTTAACAATACGAAGTTCTGTATTTGACTATTACAAGTTCATATCTTCAAATTATTATTTGCAATCTTAGTTTGAATTTAACAATTCTAAGTTCAGTATTTACCTACTACAAGTTCAGATCTTCAAGTTATAATTTGAAATAATAATTTATATTTAACAAATCTAAGTTCTGTAATTCTCCATTACAAGTTCAGATCTTCAAGTTATAATTTGAAATAATAATTGGTATTTAACAAATCTAAGTTCTGTAATTAACTATTACTAGTTCAGATCTTCAAGTTATAATTTGCAATAATAATTAGAAGCTATCAATTTTAAGTTCTGTATTTGACAATTGCTAGTTCAGATCTTCAAGTTATAATTTGCAATCTTAATTTGAATTTATCAATTCTAAGTTCTGTATTTGACAGTTACAAGTTCAGATCTTCAAGTTATAATTTGAAATAATAATTAGTATTTAACAAATCTAAGTTCTGTAAGTCACTATTACTAGTTCAGATCTTCAAGTTATAATTTGCAATAATAATTAGAAGCTATCAATTTTAAGTTCTGTATTTGACAATTACAAGTTCAGATCTTCTAGTTATAATTTGAAATAATAATTAGTATTTAACAAATCTAAGTTCTGTAATTCACTATTACTAGTTCAGATCTTCAAGTTATAATTTGCAATAATAATTAGAAGCTATCAATTTTAAGTTCTGTATTTGACAATTACAAGTTCAGATCTTCAAGTTATAATTTGAAATAATAGTTTATATTTAACAAATCTAAGTTCTGTAATTCACTATTACAAGTTCAGATCTTCAAATTATAATTTGCACTAATAATTTGTATTTAACAATTCGAAGTTCTGCATTTACCTACGACAAGTTCAGATCTTCAAGTTATAATTTGCAATCATAATTTGAAGTTATCACTTTTAAAGTCTGTATTTGACAATTACAAGTTCAAATCTTCAAGTTATAATTTGCCCTAATAATTTGTATTTAACAATTCGAAGTTCTGTATTTGACTATTACAAGTTCAGATCTTCAAGTTATAATTTGCAATCATAATTTGAAGTTATCAATTTTAAAGTCTGTATTTGACAATTACAAGTTCAGATCTTCAAGTTATAATTTGCACTAATAATTTGTATTTAACAATTCGAAGTTCTGTATTTGACTACTACAAGTTCAGATCTTCGAGTTATAATTTGCAATCATAATTTGAAGTTATCAATTCTAAGGTCTGTATTTGACAGTTACAAGTTCAGATCTTCAAGTTATAATTTGAAATAATAATTAGTATTTAACAAAGCTAAGTTCTGTAATTCACTATCACAAGTTCAGATCTTCAAGTTATAATTTGAAATAATAATTAGTATTTAACAAATCCAAGTTATGTAATTCACTATTACTAGTTCAGATCTTCAAGTTATAATTTGCAATAATAATTAGAAGCTATCAATTTTAAGTTCTGTATTTGACAATTACAAGTTCAGATCTTCAAGTTATAATTTGCAATAATAATTAGAAGCTATCAATTTTAAGTTCTGTATTTGACAATTACAAGTTCAGATCTTCAAGTTATAATTTGCACTAATAATTTGTATTTAACAATACGAAGTTCCGTATTTGACTATTACAAGTTCATATCTTCAAATTATTATTTGCAATCTTAGTTTGAATTTAACAATTCTAAGTTCAGTATTTACCTACTACAAGTTCAGATCTTCAAGTTATAATTTGAAATAATAATTTATATTTAACAAATCTAAGTTCTGTAATTCTCCATTACAAGTTCAGATCTTCAAGTTATAATTTGAAATAATAATTGGTATTTAACAAATCTAAGTTCTGTAATTAACTATTACTAGTTCAGATCTTCAAGTTATAATTTGCAATAATAATTAGAAGCTATCAATTTTAAGTTCTGTATTTGACAATTGCTAGTTCAGATCTTCAAGTTATAATTTGCAATCTTAATTTGAATTTATCAATTCTAAGTTCTGTATTTGACAGTTACAAGTTCAGATCTTCAAGTTATAATTTGAAATAATAATTAGTATTTAACAAATCTAAGTTCTGTAAGTCACTATTACTAGTTCAGATCTTCAAGTTATAATTTGCAATAATAATTAGAAGCTATCAATTTTAAGTTCTGTATTTGACAATTACAAGTTCAGATCTTCTAGTTATAATTTGAAATAATAATTAGTATTTAACAAATCTAAGTTCTGTAATTCACTATTACTAGTTCAGATCTTCAAGTTATAATTTGCAATAATAATTAGAAGCTATCAATTTTAAGTTCTGTATTTGACAATTACAAGTTCAGATCTTCAAGTTATAATTTGCAATAATAATTAGAAGCTATCAATTTTAAGTTCTGTATTTGACAATTACAAGTTTAGATCTTCAAGTTATAATTTGCACTAATAATTTGTATTTAACAATTCGAAGTTCTGTATTTCACTATTACAAGTTCAGATCTTTAAATTATTATTTGCAATCTTAGTTTGAATTTAACAAATCTAAGTTCTGTAATTCACTATTACAAGTTCAGATCTTCAAGTTATAATTTGCAATCATAATTTGAAGTTATCAATTTTAAAGTCTGTATTTGACAAATACAAGTTCAGATCTTCAAGTTATAATTTGCACTAATAATTTGTATTTAACAATTCGTAGTTCTGTATTTGACTACTACAAGTTCAGATCTTCGAGTTATAATTTGCAATCATAATTTGAAGTTATCAATTCTAAGGTCTGTATTTGACAGTTACAAGTTCAGATCTTCAAGTTATAATTTGAAATAATAATTAGTATTTAACAAAGCTAAGTTCTGTAATTCACTATCACAAGTTCAGATCTTCAAGTTATAATTTGAAATAATAATTAGTATTTAACAAATCCAAGTTCTGTAATTCACTATTACTAGTTCAGATCTTCAAGTTATAATTTGCAATAATAATTAGAAGCTATCAATTTTAAGTTCTGTATTAGAGAATTACAAGTTCAGATCTTCAAGTTATAATTTGCACTGTTAATTTGTATTTAACAATACGAAGTTCTGTATTTGACTATTACAAGTTCAGATCTTCAAATTGTTATTTGCAATCTTAGTTTGAATTTAACAATTCTAAGTTCTGTATTTACCTACTACAAGTTCAGATCTTCAAGTTATAATTTGAAATAATAATTTATATTTAATAAATCTAAGTTCTGTAATTCACCATTACAAGTTCAGATCTTCAAGTTATAATTTGAAATAATAATTAGTATTTAACAAATCTAAGTTCTGTAATTAACTATTACTAGTTCAGATCTTCAAGTTATAATTTGCAATAATAATTAGAAGCTATCAATTTTAAGTTCTGTATTTGACTATTACAAGTTCAGATCTTCAAATTATAATTTGCAATCTTAATTTGAATTTATCAATTCTAAGTTCTGTATTTGACAGTTACAAGTTCAGATCTTCAAGTTATAATTTGAAATAATAATTAGTATTTAACAAATCTAAGTTCTGTAATTCACTATTACTAGTTCAGATCTTCAAGTTATAATTTGCAATAATAATTAGAAGCTATCAATTTTATGTTCTGTATTTGACAATTACAAGTTCAGATCTACAAGTTATAATTTGAAATAATAGTTTATATTTAACAAATCTAAGTTCTGTAATTCACTATTACAAGTTCAGATCTTCAAATTATAATTTGCTCTAATAATTTGTATTTAACAATTCGAAGTTCTGCATTTACCTACGACAAGTTCAGATCTTCAAGTTATAAATTGCAATCATAATTTGAAGTTATCAATTTTAAAGTCTGTATTTGACAATTACAAGTTCAAATCTTCAAGTTATAATTTGCACTAATAACTTGTATTTAACAATTCGAAGTTCTGTATTTGACTATTACAAGTTCAGATCTTTAAATTATTATTTGCAATCTTAGTTTGAATTTAACAAATCTAAGTTCTGTAATTCACTATTACAAGTTCAGATCTTCAAGTTATAATTTGCAATCATAATTTGAAGTTATCAATTTTAAAGTCTGTATTTGACAATTACAAGTTCAGATCTTCAAGTTATAATTTGCACTAATAATTTGTATTTAACAATTCGTAGTTCTGTATTTGACTACTGCTACAAGTTCAGATCTTCGAGTTATAATTTGCAATCATAATTTGAAGTTATCAATTCTAAGGTCTGTATTTGACAGTTACAAGTTCAGATCTTCAAGTTATAATTTGAAATTATAATTAGTATTTAACAAAGCTAAGTTCTGTAATTCACTATCACAAGTTCAGATCTTCAAGTTATAATTTGAAATAATAATTAGTATTTGCAAATCCAAGTTCTGTAATTCACTATTACTAGTTCAGATCTTCAAGTTATAATTTGCAATAATAATTAGAAGCTATCAATTTTAAGTTCTGTATTTGAGAATTACAAGTTCAGATCTTCAAGTTATAATTTGCACTGTTAATTTGTATTTAACAATACGAAGTTCTGTATTTGACTATTACAAGTTCAGATCTTCAAATTATAATTTGTTCTAATAATTTGTATTTAACAATTCGAAGTTCTGTATTTACCTACGACAAGTTCAGCTCTTCAAGTTATAAATTGCAATCATAATTTGAAGTTATCAATTTTAAAGTCTGTATTTGACAATTACTAGTTCAGATCTTCAAGTTATAATTTGCAATAATAATTAGAAGCTATCAATTTTAAGTTCTGTATTTGACAATTACAAGTTCAGATCTACAAGTTATAATTTGAAATAATAGTTTATATTTAACAAATCTAAGTTCTGTAATTCACTATTACAAGTTCAGATCTTCAAATTATAATTTGCTCTAATAATTTGTATTAAACAATTCGAAGTTTTGCATTTACCTACGACAAGTTCAGATCTGCAAGTTATAAATTGCAATCATAATTTGAAGTTATCAATTTTAAAGTCTGTATTTGACAATTACAAGTTCAAATCTTCAAGTTATAATTTGCACTAATAACTTGTATTTAACAATTCGAAGTTCTGTATTTGACTACTACAAGTTCAGATCTTCAAGTTATAATTTGAAATAATAATTTATATTTAATAAATCTAAGTTCTGTAATTCACCATTACAAGGTCAGATCTTCAAGTTATAATTTGAAATAATAATTTATATTTAATAAATCTAAGTTCTGTAATTCACCATTACAAGTTCAGATCTTCTAGTTATAATTTGAAATAATAATTAGTATTTAACAAATCTAAGTTCTGTAATTAACTATTACTAGTTCAGATCTTCAAGTTATAATTTGCAATAATAATTAGAAGCTATCAATTTTAAGTTCTGTATTTGACAATTACAAGTTCAGATCTTCAAGTTATAATTTGCAATCTTAATTAGAATTTATCAATTCTAAGTTCTGTATTTGACAGTTACAAGTTCAGATCTTCAAGTTATAATTTGAAATAATAATTAGTATTTAACAAATCTAAGTTCTGTAATTCACTATTACTAGTTCAGATCTTCAAGTTATAATTTGCAATAATAATTAGAAGCTATCAATTTTAAGTTCTGTATTTGACAATTACAAGTTCAGATCTTCAAGTTATAATTTGAAATAATAGTTTATATTTAACAAATCTAAGTTCTGTAATTCACTATTACAAGTTCAGATCTTCAAATTATAATTTGCACTAATAATTTGTATTTAACAATTCGAAGTTCTGCATTTACCTACGACAAGTTCAGATCTTCAAGTTATAATTTGCAATCATAATTTGAAGTTATCAATTTTAAAGTCTGTATTTGACTATTACAAGTTCAGATCTTCAAGTTATAATTTGAAATAATAATTTATATTTAACAAATCTAAGTTCTGTAATTCACTATTACAAGTTCAGATCTTCAAGTTATAATTTGCAATCATAATTTGAAGTTATCAATTTTAAAGTCTGTATTTGACAATTACAAGTTCAGATCTTCAAGTTATAATTTGCACTAATAATTTGTATTTAACAATTCGAAGTTCTGTATTTGACTACTACAAGTTCAGATCTTCGAGTTATAATTTGCAATCATAATTTGAAGTTATCAATTCTAAGGTCTGTATTTGACAATTACAAGTTCAGATCTTCAAGTTATAATTTGAAATAATAATTAGTATTTAACAAATCTAAGTTCAGTAATTCACTATTACTAGTTCAGATCTACAAGTTATAATTTGCAATAATAATTAGAAGCTATCAATTTTAAGTTCTGTATTTGACAATTACAAGTTCAGATCTTCAAGTTATAATTTGCACTAATAACTTGTATTTAACAATTCGAAGTTCTGTATTTGACTACTACAAGTTCAGATCTTCGAGTTATAATTTGCAATCATAATTTGAAGGTATCAATTCTAAGGTCTGTATTTGACAGTTACAAGTTCAGATCTTCAAGTTATAATTTGAAATAATAATTAGTATTTAACAACTCTAAGTTCTGTAATTCACTATTACTAGTTCAGATCTTCAAGTTATAATTTGCAATAATAATTAGAAGCTATCAATTTTAAGTTCTGTATTTGACAATTACAAGTTCAGATCTTCAAGTTTTAATTTGAAATAATAATTAGTATTTAACAAATCTAAGTTCAGTAATTCACTATTACTAGTTCAGATCTTCAAGTTATAATTTGCAATAATAATTTGTATTTAACAATACGAAGTTCTGTATTTGATTATTACAAGTTCATATCTTCAAATTATTATTTGCAATCTTAGTTTGAATTTAACAATTCTAAGTTCTGTATTTACCTACTACAAGTTCAGATCTTCAAGCTATAATTTGAAATAATAATTTATATTTAACAAATCTAAGTTCTGTAATTCTCCATTACAAGTTCAGATCTTCAAGTTATAATTTGAAATAATAATTAGTATTTAACAAATCTAAGTTCTGTAATTAACTATTACTAGTTCAGATCTTCAAGTTATAATTTGCAATAATAATTAGAAGCTATCAATTTTAAGTTCTGTATTTGACTATTACAAGTTCAGATCTTCAAATTATAATTTGCAATCTTAATTTGAATTTATCAATTCTAAGTTCTGTATTTGACAGTTACAAGTTCAGATCTTCAAGTTATAATTTGAAATAATAATTAGTATTTAATAAATCTAAGTTCTGTAATTCACTATTACTAGTTCAGATCTTCAAGTTATAATTTGCAATAATAATTAGAAGCTATCAATTTTAAGTTCTGTATTTGACAATTACAAGTTCAGATCTTCAAGTTATAATTTGCAATCTTAATTTGAATTTATCAATTCTAAGTTCTGTATTTGACAGTTACAAGTTCAGATCTTCAAGTTATAATTTGAAATAATAATTAGTATTTAACAAATCTAAGTTCTGTAATTCACTATTACTAGTTCAGATCTTCAAGTTATAATTTGCAATAATAATTAGAAGCTATCAATTTTAAGTTCTGTATTTGACAATTACAAGTTCAGATCTTCAAGTTATAATTTGAAATAATAGTTTATATTTAACAAATCTAAGTTCTGTAATTCACTATTACAAGTTCAGATCTTCAAATTATAATTTGCACTAATAATTTGTATTTAACAATTCGAAGTTCTGCATTTACCTACGACAAGTTCAGATCTTCAAGTTATAATTTGCAATCATAATTTGAAGTTATCAATTTTAAAGTCTGTATTTGACTATTACAAGTTCAGATCTTCAAGTTATAATTTGAAATAATAATTTATATTTAACAAATCTAAGTTCTGTAATTCACTATTACAAGTTCAGATCTTCAAGTTATAATTTGCAATCATAATTTGAAGTTATCAATTTTAAAGTCTGTATTTGACAATTACAAGTTCAGATCTTCAAGTTATAATTTGCACTAATAATTTGTATTTAACAATTCGAAGTTCTGTATTTGACTACTACAAGTTCAGATCTTCGAGTTATAATTTGCAATCATAATTTGAAGTTATCAATTCTAAGGTCTGTATTTGACAATTACAAGTTCAGATCTTCAAGTTATAATTTGAAATAATAATTAGTATTTAACAAATCTAAGTTCAGTAATTCACTATTACTAGTTCAGATCTACAAGTTATAATTTGCAATAATAATTAGAAGCTATCAATTTTAAGTTCTGTATTTGACAATTACAAGTTCAGATCTTCAAGTTATAATTTGCACTAATAACTTGTATTTAACAATTCGAAGTTCTGTATTTGACTACTACAAGTTCAGATCTTCGAGTTATAATTTGCAATCATAATTTGAAGGTATCAATTCTAAGGTCTGTATTTGACAGTTACAAGTTCAGATCTTCAAGTTATAATTTGAAATAATAATTAGTATTTAACAACTCTAAGTTCTGTAATTCACTATTACTAGTTCAGATCTTCAAGTTATAATTTGCAATAATAATTAGAAGCTATCAATTTTAAGTTCTGTATTTGACAATTACAAGTTCAGATCTTCAAGTTATAATTTGAAATAATAATTAGTATTTAACAAATCTAAGTTCAGTAATTCACTATTACTAGTTCAGATCTTCAAGTTATAATTTGCAATAATAATTTGTATTTAACAATACGAAGTTCTGTATTTGATTATTACAAGTTCATATCTTCAAATTATTATTTGCAATCTTAGTTTGAATTTAACAATTCTAAGTTCTGTATTTACCTACTACAAGTTCAGATCTTCAAGCTATAATTTGAAATAATAATTTATATTTAACAAATCTAAGTTCTGTAATTCTCCATTACAAGTTCAGATCTTCAAGTTATAATTTGAAATAATAATTGGTATTTAACAAATCTAAGTTCTGTAATTAACTATTACTAGTTCAGATCTTCAAGTTATAATTTGCAATAATAATTAGAAGCTATCAATTTTAAGTTCTGTATTTGACAATTGCTAGTTCAGATCTTCAAGTTATAATTTGCAATCTTAATTTGAATTTATCAATTCTAAGTTCTGTATTTGACAGTTACAAGTTCAGATCTTCAAGTTATAATTTGAAATAATAATTAGTATTTAACAAATCTAAGTTCTGTAAGTCACTATTACTAGTTCAGATCTTCAAGTTATAATTTGCAATAATAATTAGAAGCTATCAATTTTAAGTTCTGTATTTGACAATTACAAGTTCAGATCTTCTAGTTATAATTTGAAATAATAATTAGTATTTAACAAATCTAAGTTCTGTAGTTCACTATTACTAGTTCAGATCTTCAAGTTATAATTTGCAATAATAATTAGAAGCTATCAATTTTAAGTTCTGTATTTGACAATTACAAGTTCAGATCTTCAAGTTATAATTTGCAATAATAATTAGAAGCTATCAATTTTAAGTTCTGTATTTGACAATTACAAGTTCAGATCTTCAAGTTAAAATTTGCACTAATAATTTGTATTTAACAATTCGAAGTTCTGTATTTGACTATTACAAGTTCAGATCTTTAAATTATTATTTGCAATCTTAGTTTGAATTTAACAAATCTAAGTTCTGTAATTCACTATTACAAGTTCAGATCTTCAAGTTATAATTTGCAATCATAATTTGAAGTTATCAATTTTAAAGTCTGTATTTGACAAATACAAGTTCAGATCTCCAAGTTATAATTTGCACTAATAATTTGTATTTAACAATTCGTAGTTCTGTATTTGACTACTACAAGTTCAGATCTTCGAGTTATAATTTGCAATCATAATTTGAAGTTATCAATTCTAAGGTCTGTATTTGACAGTTACAAGTTCAGATCTTCAAGTTATAATTTGAAATAATAATTAGTATTTAACAAAGCTAAGTTCTGTAATTCACTATCACAAGTTCAGATCTTCAAGTTATAATTTGAAATAATAATTAGTATTTAACAAATCCAAGTTCTGTAATTCACTATTACTAGTTCAGATCTTCAAGTTATAATTTGCAATAATAATTAGAAGCTATCAATTTTAAGTTCTGTATTTGAGAATTACAAGTTCAGATCTTCAAGTTATAATTTGCACTGTTAATTTGTATTTAACAATACGAAGTTCTGTATTTGACTATTACAAGTTCAGATCTTCAAATTATTATTTGAAATCTTAGTTTGAATTTAACAATTCTAAGTTCTGTATTTACCTACTACAAGTTCAGATCTTTAAGTTATAATTTGCAATCTTAATTTGAATTTATCAATTCTAAGTTCTGTATTTGACAGTTACTAGTTCAGATCTTCAAGTTATAATTTGCAATAATAATTAGAAGCTATCAATTTTAAGTTCTGTATTTGACAATTACAAGTTCAGATCTTCAAGTTATAATTTGAAATAATAATTAGTATTTAACAAATCTAAGTTCAGTAATTCACTATTACTAGTTCAGATCTTCAAGTTATAATTTGCAATAATAATTAGAAGCTATCAATTTTAAGTTCTGTATTTGACAATTACAAGTTCAGATCTTCAAGTTATAATTTGAAATAATAATTAGTATTTAACAAATCTAAGTTCAGTAATTCACTATTACTAGTTCAGATCTTCAAGTTATAATTTGCAATAATAATTAGAAGCTATCAATTTAGTTCTGTATTTGACAATTACAAGTTCAGATCTTCAAGTTATAATTTGCAATAATAATTAGAAGCTATCAATTTTAAGTTCTGTATTTGACAATTACAAGTTCAGATCTTCAAGTTATAATTTGCACTAATAATTTGTATTTAACAATACGAAGTTCTGTATTTGACTATTACAAGTTCATATCTTCAAATTATTATTTGCAATCTTAGTTTGAATTTAACAATTCTAAGTTCTGTATTTACCTACTACAAGTTCAGATCTTCAAGTTATAATTTGAAATAATAATTTATATTTAACAAATCTAAGTTCTGTAATTCTCCATTACAAGTTCAGATCTTCAAGTTATAATTTGTAATAATAATTGGTATTTAACAAATCTAAGTTCTGTAATTAACTATTACAAGTTCATATCTTCAAATTATTATTTGCAATCTTAGTTTGAATTTAACAATTCTAAGTTCCGTATTTACCTACTACAAGTTCAGATCTTCAAGTTATAATTTGAAATAATAATTAGTATTTAACAAATCTGAGTTCTGTAATTCACTATTACTAGTTCAGATCTTCAAGTTATAATTTGCAATAATAATTAGAAGCTATCAATTTTAAGTTCTGTATTTGACAATTACAAGTTCAGATCTTCAAGTTATAATTTGAAATAATAATTAGTATTTAACAAATCTAAGTTCAGTAATTCACTATTACTAGTTCAGATCTTCAAGTTATAATTTGCAATAATAATTAGAAGCTATCAATTTTAAGTTCTGTATTTGACAATTACAAGTTCAGATCTTCAAGTTATAATTTGCAATAATAATTAGAAGCTATCAATTTTAAGTTCTGTATTTGACAATTACAAGTTCAGATCTTCAAGTTATAATTTGCACTAATAATTTGTATTTAACAATACGAAGTTCTGTATTTGACTATTACAAGTTCATATCTTCAAATTATTATTTGCAATCTTAGTTTGAATTTAACAATTCTAAGTTCTGTATTTACCTACTACAAGTTCAGATCTTCAAGTTATAATTTGAAATAATAATTTATATTTAACAAATCTAAGTTCTGTAATTCTCCATTACAAGTTCAGATCTTCAAGTTATAATTTGTAATAATAATTGGTATTTAACAAATCTAAGTTCTGTAATTAACTATTACTAGTTCAGATCTTCAAGTTATAATTTGCAATAATAATTAGAAGCTATCAATTTTAAGTTCTGTATTTGACAATTGATAGTTCAGATCTTCAAGTTATAATTTGCAATCTTAATTTGAATTTATCAATTCTAAGTTCTGTATTTGACAGTTACAAGTTCAGATCTTCAAGTTATAATTTGAAATAATAATTAGTATTTAACAAATCTAAGTTCTGTAAGTCACTATTACTAGTTCAGATCTTCAAGTTATAATTTGCAATAATAATTAGAAGCTATCAATTTTAAGTTCTGTATTTGACAATTACAAGTTCAGATCTTCTAGTTATAATTTGAAATAATAATTAGTATTTAACAAATCTAAGTTCTGTAATTCACTATTACTAGTTCAGATCTTCAAGTTATAATTTGCAATAATAATTAGAAGCTATCAATTTTAAGTTCTGTATTTGACAATTACAAGTTCAGATCTTCAAGTTATAATTTGCAATAATAATTAGAAGCTATCAATTTTAAGTTCTGTATTTGACAATTACAAGTTCAGATCTTCAAGTTATAATTTGCACTAATAATTTGTATTTAACAATTCGAAGTTCTGTATTTGACTATTACAAGTTCAGATCTTTAAATTATTATTTGCAATCTTAGTTTGAATTTAACAAATCTAAGTTCTGTAATTCACTATTACAAGTTCAGATCTTCAAGTTATAATTTGAAATAATAATTAGTATTTAACAAATCTAAGTTCTGTAATTCACTATTACAAGTTCAGATCTTCAAATTATAATTTGCACTAATAATTTGTATTTAACAATTCGAAGTTCTGCATTTACCTACGACAAGTTCAGATCTTCAAGTTATAATTTGCAATCATAATTTGAAGTTATCAATTTTAAAGTCTGTATTTGACTATTACAAGTTCAGATCTTCAAGTTATAATTTGAAATAATAATTTATATTTAACAAATCTAAGTTCTGTAATTCACTATTACAAGTTCAGATCTTCAAGTTATAATTTGCAATCATAATTTGAAGTTATCAATTTTAAAGTCTGTATTTGACAATTACAAGTTCAGATCTTCTAGTTATAATTTGCACTAATAGTTTGTATTTAACAATTCGAAGTTCTGTATTTGACTACTACAAGTTCAGATCTTCGAGTTATAATTTGGAATCATAATTTGAAGTTATCAATTCTAAGGTCTGTATTTGACAATTACAAGTTCAGATCTTCAAGTTATAATTTGAAATAATAATTAGTATTTAACAAATCTAAGTTCAGTAATTCACTATTACTAGTTCAGATCTACAAGTTATAATTTGCAATAATAATTAGAAGCTATCAATTTTAAGTTCTGTATTTGACAATTACAAGTTCAGATCTTCAAGTTATAATTTGCACTAATAACTTGTATTTAACAATTCGAAGTTCTGTATTTGACTACTACAAGTTCAGATCTTCGAGTTATAATTTGCAATCATAATGTGAAGGTATCAATTCTAAGGTCTGTATTTGACAGTTACAAGATCAGATCTTCAAGTTATAATTTGAAATAATAATTAGTATTTAACAAATCTAAGTTCTGTAATTCACTATTACTAGTTCAGATCTTCAAGTTATAATTTGCAATAATAATTAGAAGCTATCAATTTTAAGTTCTGTATTTGACAATTACAAGTTCAGATCTTCAAGTTATAATTTGAAATAATAATTAGTATTTAACAAATCTAAGTTCAGTAATTCACTATTACTAGTTCAGATCTTCAAGTTATAATTTGCAATAATAATTTGTATTTAACAATACGAAGTTCTGTATTTGACTATTACAAGTTCATATCTTCAAATTATTATTTGCAATCTTAGTTTGAATTTAACAATTCTAAGTTCTGTATTTACCTACTACAAGTTCAGATCTTCAAGCTATAATTTGAAATATTAATTTATATTTAACAAATCTAAGTTCTGTAATTCTCCATTACAAGTTCAGATCTTCAAGTTATAATTTGAAATAATAATTGGTATTTAACAAATCTAAGTTCTGTAATTAACTATTACTAGTTCAGATCTTCAAGTTATAATTTGCAATAATAATTAGAAGCTATCAATTTTAAGTTCTGTATTTGACAATTGCTAGTTCAGATCTTCAAGTTATAATTTGCAATCTTAATTTGAATTTATCAATTCTAAGTTCTGTATTTGACAGTTACAAGTTCAGATCTTCAAGTTATAATTTGAAATAATAATTAGTATTTAACAAATCTAAGTTCTGTAAGTCACTATTACTAGTTCAGATCTTCAAGTTATAATTTGCAATAATAATTAGGAGCTATCAATTTTAAGTTCTGTATTTGACAATTACAAGTTCAGATCTTCTAGTTATAATTTGAAATAATAATTAGTATTTAACAAATCTAAGTTCTGTAGTTCACTATTACTAGTTCAGATCTTCAAGTTATAATTTGCAATAATAATTAGAAGCTATCAATTTTAAGTTCTGTATTTGACAATTACAAGTTCAGATCTTCAAGTTATAATTTGCAATAATAATTAGAAGCTATCAATTTTAAGTTCTGTATTTGACAATTACAAGTTCAGATCTTCAAGTTATAATTTGCACTAATAATTTGTATTTAACAATTCGAAGTTCTGTATTTGACTATTACAAGTTCAGATCTTTAAAATATTATTTGCAATCTTAGTTTGAATTTAACAAATCTAAGTTCTGTAATTCACTATTACAAGTTCAGATCTTCAAGTTATAATTTGCAATCATAATTTGAAGTTATCAATTTTAAAGTCTGTATTTGACAAATACAAGTTCAGATCTCCAAGTTATAATTTGCACTAATAATTTGTATTTAACAATTCGTAGTTCTGTATTTGACTACTACAAGTTCAGATCTTCGAGTTATAATTTGCAATCATAATTTGAAGTTATCAATTCTAAGGTCTGTATTTGACAGTTACAAGGTCAGATCTTCAAGTTATAATTTGAAATAATAATTAGTATTTAACAAAGCTAAGTTCTGTAATTCACTATCACAAGTTCAGATCTTCAAGTTATAATTTGAAATAATAATTAGTATTTAACAAATCCAAGTTCTGTAATTCACTATTACTAGTTCAGATCTTCAAGTTATAATTTGCAATAATAATTAGAAGCTATCAATTTTAAGTTCTGTATTTGAGAATTACAAGTTCAGATCTTCAAGTTATAATTTGCACTGTTAATTTGTATTTAACAATACGAAGTTCTGTATTTGACTATTACAAGTTCAGATCTTCAAATTATTATTTGAAATCTTAGTTTGAATTTAACAATTCTAAGTTCTGTATTTACCTACTACAAGTTCAGATCTTCAAGTTATAATTTGAAATAATAATTTATATTTAATAAATCTAAGTTCTGTAATTCACCATTACAAGTTCAGATCTTCAAGTTATAATTTGAAATAATAATTAGTATTTAACAAATCTAAGTTCTGTAATTAACTATTACTAGTTCAGATCTTCAAGTTATAATTTGCAATAATAATTAGAAGCTATCAATTTTAAGTTCTGTATTTGACAATTACAAGTTCAGATCTTCAAGTTATAATTTGAAATAATAATTAGTATTTAACAAATCTAAGTTCAGTAATTCACTATTACTAGTTCAGATCTTCAAGTTATAATTTGCAATAATAATTAGAAGCTATCAATTTTAAGTTCTGTATTTGACAATTACAAGTTCAGATCTTCAAGTTATAATTTGAAATAATAATTAGTATTTAACAAATCTAAGTTCAGTAATTCACTATTACTAGTTCAGATCTTCAAGTTATAATTTGCAATAATAATTAGAAGCTATCAATTTTAAGTTCTGTATTTGACAATTACAAGTTCAGATCTTCAAGTTATAATTTGCAATAATAATTAGAAGCTATCAATTTTAAGTTCTGTATTTGACAATTACAAGTTCAGATCTTCAAGTTATAATTTGCACTAATAATTTGTATTTAACAATACGAAGTTCTGTATTTGACTATTACAAGTTCATATCTTCAAATTATTATTTGCAATCTTAGTTTGAATTTAACAATTCTAAGTTCTGTATTTACCTACTACAAGTTCAGATCTTCTAGTTATAATTTGAAATAATAATTAGTATTTAACAAATCTGAGTTCTGTAATTCACTATTACTAGTTCAGATCTTCAAGTTATAATTTGCAATAATAATTAGAAGCTATCAATTTTAAGTTCTGTATTTGACAATTACAAGTTCAGATCTTCAAGTTATAATTTGAAATAATAATTAGTATTTAACAAATCTAAGTTCAGTAATTCACTATTACTAGTTCAGATCTTCAAGTTATAATTTGCAATAATAATTAGAAGCTATCAATTTTAAGTTCTGTATTTGACAATTACAAGTTCAGATCTTCATGTTATAATTTGCAATAATAATTAGAAGCTATCAATTTTAAGTTCTGTATTTGACAATTACAAGTTCAGATCTTCAAGTTATAATTTGCACTAATAATTTGTATTTAACAATACGAAGTTCTGTATTTGACTATTACAAGTTCATATCTTCAAATTATTATTTGCAATCTTAGTTTGAATTTAACAATTCTAAGTTCTGTATTTACCTACTACAAGTTCAGATCTTCAAGTTATAATTTGAAATAATAATTTATATTTAACAAATCTAAGTTCTGTAATTCTCCATTACAAGTTCAGATCTTCAAGTTATAATTTGTAATAATAATTGGTATTTAACAAATCTAAGTTCTGTAATTAACTATTACTAGTTCAGATCTTCAAGTTATAATTTGCAATAATAATTAGAAGCTATCAATTTTAAGTTCTGTATTTGACAATTGCTAGTTCAGATCTTCAAGTTATAATTTGCAATCTTAATTTGAATTTATCAATTCTAAGTTCTGTATTTGACAGTTACAAGTTCAGATCTTCAAGTTATAATTTGAAATAATAATTAGTATTTAACAAATCTAAGTTCTGTAAGTCACAAAACTAGTTCAGATCTTCAAGTTATAATTTGCAATAATAATTAGAAGCTATCAATTTTAAGTTCTGTATTTGATAATTACAAGTTCAGATCTTCTAGTTATAATTTGAAATAATAATTAGTATTTAACAAATCTAAGTTCAGTAATTCACTATTACTAGTTCAGATCTTCAAGTTATAATTTGCAATAATAATTAGAAGCTATCAATTTTAAGTTCTGTATTTGACAATTACAAGTTCAGATCTTCAAGTTATAATTTGCAATAATAATTAGAAGCTATCAATTTTAAGTTCTGTATTTGACAATTACAAGTTCAGATCTTCAAGTTATAATTTGCACTAATAATTTGTATTTAACAATTCGAAGTTCTGTATTTGACTATTACAAGTTCAGATCTTTAAATTATTATTTGCAATCTTAGTTTGAATTTAACAAATCTAAGTTCTGTAATTCACTATTACAAGTTCAGATCTTCAAGTTATAATTTGCAATCATAATTTGAAGTTATCAATTTTAAAGTCTGTATTTGACAAATACAAGTTCAGATCTCCAAGTTATAATTTGCACTAATAATTTGTATTTAACAATTCGTAGTTCTGTATTTGACTACTACAAGTTCAGATCTTCGAGTTATAATTTGCAATCATAATTTGAAGTTATCAATTCTAAGGTCTGTATTTGACAGTTACAAGTTCAGATCTTCAAGTTATAATTTGAAATAATAATTAGTATTTAACAAAGCTAAGTTCTGTAATTCACTATCACAAGTTCAGATCTTCAAGTTATAATTTGAAATAATAATTAGTATTTAACAAATCCAAGTTCTGTAATTCACTATTACTAGTTCAGATCTTCAAGTTATAATTTGCAATAATAATTAGAAGCTATCAATTTTAAGTTCTGTATTTGAGAATTACAAGTTCAGATCTTCAAGTTATAATTTGCACTGTTAATTTGTATTTAACAATACGAAGTTCTGTATTTGACTATTACAAGTTCAGATCTTCAAATTATTATTTGAAATCTTAGTTTGAATTTAACAATTCTAAGTTCTGTATTTACCTACTACAAGTTCAGATCTTCAAGTTATAATTTGAAATAATAATTTATATTTAATAAATCTAAGTTCTGTAATTCACCATTACAAGTTCAGATCTTCAAGTTATAATTTGAAATAATAATTAGTATTTAACAAATCTAAGTTCTGTAATTAACTATTACTAGTTCAGATCTTCAAGTTATAATTTGCAATAATAATTAGAAGCTATCAATTTTAAGTTCTGTATTTGACAATTACAAGTTCAGATCTTCAAATTATAATTTGCAATCTTAATTTGAATTTATCAATTCTAAGTTCTGTATTTGACAGTTACAAGTTCAGATCTTCAAGTTATAATTTGAAATAATAATTGGTATTTAACAAATCTAAGTTCTGTAATTCACTATTACTAGTTCAGATCTTCAAGTTATAATTTGCAATAATAATTAGAAGCTATCAATTTTAAGTTCTGTATTTGACAATTACAAGTTCAGATCTACAAGTTATAATTTGAAATAATAGTTTTTATTTAACAAATCTAAGTTCTGTAATTCACTATTACAAGTTCAGATCTTCTAATTATAATTTGCTCTAATAATTTGTATTTAACAATTCGAAGTTCTGCATTTACCTACGACAAGTTCAGATCTTCAAGTTATAAATTGCAATCATAATTTGAAGTTATCAATTTTAAAGTCTGTATTTGACAATTACAAGTTCAAATCTTCAAGTTATAATTTGCACTAATAACTTGTATTTAACAATTCGAAGTTCTGTCTTTGACTACTACAAGTTCAGATCTTCGAGTTATAATTTGCAATCATAATTTGAAGGTATCAATTCTAAGGTCTGTAATTCACTATCACAAGTTCAGATCTTCAAGTTATAATTTGAAATAATAATTAGTATTTAACAAATCTAAGTTCTGTAATTCACTATTACTAGTTCAGATCTTCAAGTTATAATTTGCAATAATAATTAGAAGCTATCAATTTTAAGTTCTGTATTTGACAATTACAAGTTCAGATCTTCTAGTTATAATTTGTAATAATAATTAGTATTTAACAAATCTAAGTTCTGTAATTCACTATTACTAGTTCAGATCTTCAAGTTATAATTTGCAATAATAATTATAAGCTATCAATTTTAAGTTCTGTATTTGACAATTACAAGTTCAGATCTTCAAGTTATAATTTGCAATAATAATTAGAAGCTATCAATTTTAAGTTCTGTATTTGACAATTACAAGTTCAGATCTTCAAGTTATAATTTGCACTAATAATTTGTATTTAACAATTCGAAGTTCTGTATTTGACTATTACAAGTTCAGATCTTTAAATTATTATTTGCAATCTTAGTTTGAATTTAACAAATCTAAGTTCTGTAATTCACTATTACAAGTTCAGATCTTCAAGTTATAATTTGCAATCATAATTTGAAGTTATCAATTTTAAAGTCTATATTTGACAATTACAAGTTCAGATCTTCAAGTTATAATTTGCACTAATCTACAATTTAACAATTCGGAGTTCTGTATTTGACTACTACAAGTTCAGATCTTCGAGTTATAATTTGCAATCATAATTTGAAGTTATCAATTTTAAGGTCTGTATTTGACAGTTACAAGTTCAGATCTTCAAGTTATAATTTGAAATAATAATTAGTATTTAACAAAGCTAAGTTCTGTAATTCACTATCACAAGTTCAGATCTTCAAGTTATAATTTGAAATAATAATTAGTATTTAACAAATCCAAGTTCTGTAATTCACTATTACTAGTTCAGATCTTCAAGTTATAATTTGCAATCATAATTTGAAGTTATCAATTTTAAAGTCTGTATTTGACAATTACAAGTTCAGATCTTCAAGTTATAATTTGCACTAATAATTTGTATTTAACAATTCGAAGTTCTGTATTTGACTACTACAAGTTCAGATCTTCGAGTTATAATTTGCAATCATAATTTGAAGTTATCAATTCTAAGGTCTGTATTTGACAGTTACAAGTTCAGATCTTCAAGTTATAATTTGAAATAATAATTAGTATTTAACAAAGCTAAGTTCTGTAATTCACTATCACAAGTTCAGATCTTCAAGTTATAATTTGAAATTATAATTAGTATTTAACAAATCCAAGTTCTATAATTCACTATTACTAGTTCAGATCTTCAAGTTATAATTTGCAATAATAATTAGAAGCTATCAATTTGAAGTTCTGTATTTGACAATTACAAGTTCAGATCTTCAAGTTATAATTTGCAATAATAATTAGAAGCTATCAATTTTAAGTTCTGTATTTGACAATTACAAGTTCAGATCTTCAAGTTATAATTTGCACTAATAATTTGTATTTAACAATACGAAGTTCTGTATTTGACTATTACAAGTTCATATCTTCAAATTATTATTTGCAATCTTAGTTTGAATTTAACAATTCTAAGTTCTGTATTTACCTACTACAAGTTCAGATCTTCAAGTTATAATTTGAAATAATAATTTATATTTAACAAATCTAAGTTCTGTAATTCTCCATTACAAGTTCAGATCTTCAAGTTATAATTTGAAATAATAATTAGTATTTAACAAATCTAAGTTCTGTAAGTCACTATTACTAGTTCAGATCTTCAAGTTATAATTTGCAATAATAATTAGAAGCTATCAATTTTAAGTTCTGTATTTGACAATTACAAGTTCAGATCTTCTAGTTATAATTTGAAATAATAATTAGTATTTAACAAATCTAAGTTCTGTAATTCACTATTACTAGTTCAGATCTTCAAGTTATAATTTGCAATAATAATTAGAAGCTATCAATTTTAAGTTCTGTATTTGACAATTACAAGTTCAGATCTTCAAGTTATAATTTGCAATAATAATTAGAAGCTATCAATTTTAAGTTCTGTATTTGACAATTTCAAGTTCAGATCTTCAAGTTATAATTTGCACTAATAATTTGTATTTAACAATTCGAAGTTCTGTATTTGACTATTACAAGTTCAGATCTTTAAATTATTATTTGCAATCTTAGTTTGAATTTAACAAATCTAAGTTCTGTAATTCACTATTACAAGTTCAGATCTTCAAGTTATAATTTGCAATCATAATTTGAAGTTATCAATTTTAAAGTCTGTATTTGACAAATACAAGTTCAGATCTTCAAGTTATAATTTGCACTAATAATTTGTATTTAACAATTCGTAGTTCTGTATTTGACTACTACAAGTTCAGATCTTCGAGTTATAATTTGCAATCATAATTTGAAGTTATCAATTCTAAGGTCTGTATTTGACAGTTACAAGTTCAGATCTTCAAGTTATAATTTGAAATAATAATTTATATTTAATAAATCTAAGTTCTGTAATTCACCATTACAAGTTCAGATCTTCAAGTTATAATTTGAAATAATAATTAGTATTTAACAAATCCAAGTTCTGTAATTTACTATTACTAGTTCAGATCTTCAAGTTATAATTTGCAATAATAATTAGAAGCTATCAATTTTAAGTTCTGTATTTGACAATTACAAGTTCAGATCTTCAAATTATAATTTGCAATCTTAATTTGAATTTATCAATTCTAAGTTCTGTATTTGACAGTTACAAGTTCAGATCTTCAAGTTATAATTTGAAATAATAATTAGTATTTAACAAATCTAAGTTCTGTAATTCACTATTACTAGTTCAGATCTTCAAGTTATAATTTGCAATAATAATTAGAAGCTATCAATTTTAAGTTCTGTATTTGACAATTACAAGTTCAGATCTACAAGTTATAATTTGAAATAATAGTTTATATTTAACAAATCTAAGTTCTGTAATTCACTATTACAAGTTCAGATCTTCAAATTATAATTTGCTCTAATAATTTGTATTTAACAATTCGAAGTTCTGCATTTACCTACGACAAGTTCAGATCTTCAAGTTATAAATTGCAATCATAATTTGAAGTTATCAATTTTAAAGTCTGTATTTGACAATTACAAGTTCAAATCTTCAAGTTATAATTTGCACTAATAACTTGTATTTAACAATTCGAAGTTCTGTATTTGACTACTACAAGTTCAGATCTTCGAGTTATAATTTGCAATCATAATTTGAAGGTATCAATTCTAAGGTCTGTATTTGACAGTTACAAGTTCAGATCTTCAAGTTATAATTTGAAATAATAATTAGTATTTAACAAAGCTAAGTTCTGTAATTCACTATCACAAGTTCAGATCTTCAAGTTATAATTTGAAATAATAATTAGTATTTAACAAATCTAAGTTCTGTAATTCACTATTACTAGTTCAGATCTTCAAGTTATAATTTGCAATAATAATTAGAAGCTATCAATTTTAAGTTCTGTATTTGACAATTACAAGTTCAGATCTTCTAGTTATAATTTGTAATAATAATTAGTATTTAACAAATCTAAGTTCTGTAATTCACTATTACTAGTTCAGATCTTCAAGTTATAATTTGCAATAATAATTAGAAGCTATCAATTTTAAGTTCTGTATTTGACAATTACAAGTTCAGATCTTCAAGTTATAATTTGCAATAATAATTAGAAGCTATCAATTTTAAGTTCTGTATTTGACAATTACAAGTTCAGATCTTCAAGTTATAATTTGCACTAATAATTTGTATTTAACAATTCGAAGTTCTGTATTTGACTATTACAAGTTCAGATCTTTAAATTATTATTTGCAATCTTAGTTTGAATTTATCAAATCTAAGTTCTGTAATTCACTATTACAAGTTCAGATCTTCAAGTTATAATTTGCACTGTTAATTTGTATTTAACAATACGAAGTTCTGTATTTGACTATTACAAGTTCAGATCTTCAAATTATTATTTGCAATCTTAGTTTGAATTTAACAATTCTAAGTTCTGTATTTACCCACTACAAGTTAAGATCTTCAAGTTATAATTTGAAATAAAAATTTATATTTAATAAATCTAAGTTCTGTAATTCACCATTACAAGTTCAGATCTTCAAGTTATAATTTGAAATAATAATTTATATTTAATAAATCTAAGTTCTGTAATTCACCATTACAAGTTCAGATCTTCTAGTTGTAATTTGAAATAATAATTAGTATTTAACAAATCTAAGTTCTGTAATTCACTATTACTAGTTCAGATCTTCAAGTTATAATTTGCAATAATAATTAGAAGCTATCAATTTTAAGTTCTGTATTTGACAATTACAAGTTCAGATCTTCAAGTTATAATTTGAAATAATAGTTTATATTTAACAAATCTAAGTTCTGTAATTCACTATTACAAGTTCAGATCTTCAAATTATAATTTGCACTAATAATTTGTATTTAACAATTCGAAGTTCTGCATTTACCTACGACAAGTTCAGATCTTCAAGTTATAATTTGCAATCATAATTTGAAGTTATCAATTTTAAAGTCTGTATTTGACAATTACAAGTTCAAATCTTCAAGTTATAATTTGCACTAATAATTTGTATTTAACAATTCGAAGTTCTGTATTTGACTACTACAAGTTCAGATCTTCGAGTTATAATTTGCAATCATAATTTGAAGTTATCAATTCTAAGGTCTGTATTTGACAGTTACAAGTTCAGATCTTCAAGTTATAATTTGAAATAATAATTAGTATTTAACAAAGCTAAGTTCTGTAATTCACTATCACAAGTTCAGATCTTCAAGTTATAATTTGAAATTATAATTAGTATTTAACAAATCCAAGTTCTATAATTCACTATTACTAGTTCAGATCTTCAAGTTATAATTTGCAATAATAATTAGAAGCTATCAATTTGAAGTTCTGTATTTGACAATTACAAGTTCAGATCTTCAAGTTATAATTTGCAATAATAATTAGAAGCTATCAATTTTAAGTTCTGTATTTGACAATTACAAGTTCAGATCTTCAAGTTATAATTTGCAATCTTAATTTGAATTTATCAATTCTAAGTTCTGTATTTGACAGTTACAAGTTCAGATCTTCAAGTTATAATTTAAAATAATAATTAGTATTTAACAAATCTAAGTTCTGTAATTCACTATTACAAGTTCAGATCTTCAAATTATAATTTGCACTAAAAATTTGTATTTAACAATTCGAAGTTCTGTATTTACCTACGACAAGTTCAGATCTTCAAGTTATAATTTGCAATCATAATTTGATGTTATCAATTTTAAAGTCTGTATTTGACAATTACAAGTTCAGATCTTCAAGTTATAATTTGCACTAATAATTTGTATTTAACAATTCGAAGTTCTGTATTTGACTATTACAAGTTCAGATCTTCAAATTATTATTTGCAATCTTAGTTTGAATTTAACAATTCGAAGTTCTGTATTTGACAGTTACAAGTTCAGATCTTCAAATTATAATTTGCAATAATAATTAGAAGCTATAAATTTTAAGTTCTGTATTTGACAATTACAAGTTCAGATCTTCAAGTTATAATTTGACTAATAATTTGTATTTAACAATTCGAAGTTCTGTATTTGACCATTCCAAGTTCAGATCTTATAATTTTATTTGCAATCTTAGTTTGAATTTAACAATTCGAAGTTCTGTATTTAACTACTACAAGTTCAGATCTGCAAGTTATAATTTGAACTAATAATTTGTATTTAACAAACCTAAGTTCTGTAATTCACTATTACTAGTTCAGATCTTCAAGTTATAATTTGCAATAATAATTGGAAGCTATCAATTTTAAGTTCTGTATTTGACAATTACAAGTTCAGATCTTCAAGTTATAATTTGCAATAATAATTAGAAGCTATCAATTTTAAGTTCTGTATTTGACAATTACAATTTCAGATCTTCAAGTTATAATTTGAAATAATAATTAGTATTTAACAAATCTAAGTTCTGTAATTCACTATTACTAGTTCAGATCTTCAAGTTATAATTTGCACTAATAATTTGTATTTAACAATTCGAAGTTCTGTATTTGACTATTACAAGTTCAGAACTTCAAGTTATAATTTGAAATAATAATTAGTATTTAACAAAGCTAAGTTCTGTAATTCACTATCACAAGTTCAGATCTTCAAGTTATAATTTGTAATAATAATTAGTATTTAACAAATCTAAGTTCTGTAATTCACTATTACTAGTTCAGATCTTCAAGTTATAATTTGCAATAATAATTAGAAGCTATCAATTTTAAGTTCTGTATTTGACAATTACAAGTTCAGATCTTCAAGTTATAATTTGCAATAATAATTAGAAGCTATCAATTTTAAGTTCTGTATTTGACAATTACAAGTTCAGATCTTCAAGTTATAATTTGCAATCTTAATTTGAATTTATCAATTCTAAGTTCTGTATTTGACAGTTACAAGTTCAGATCTTCAAGTTATAATTTAAAATAATAATTAGTATTTAACAAATCTAAGTTCTGTAATTCACTATTACAAGTTCAGATCTTCAAATTATAATTTGCACTAATAATTTGTATTTAACAATTCGAAGTTCTGTATTTACCTACGACAAGTTCAGATCTTCAAGTTATAATTTGCAATCATAATTTGATGTTATCAATTTTAAAGTCTGTATTTGACAATTACAAGTTCAGATCTTCAAGTTATAATTTGAAATAATAATTAGTATTTAACAAATCTAAGTTCTGTAAGTCACTATTACTAGTTCAGATCTTCAAGTTATAATTTGCAATAATAATTAGAAGCTATCAATTTTAAGTTCTGTATTTGACAATTACAAGTTCAGATCTTCTAGTTATAATTTGAAATAATAAGTAGTATTTAACAAATCTAAGTTCTGTAATTCACTATTACTAGTTCAGATCTTCAAGTTATAATTTGCAATAATAATTAGAAGCTATCAATTTTAAGTTCTGTATTTGACAATTACAAGTTCAGATCTTCAAGTTATAATTTGCAATAATAATTAGAAGCTATCAATTTTAAGTTCTGTATTTGACAATTTCAAGTTCAGATCTTCAAGTTATAATTTGCACTAATAATTTGTATTTAACAATTCGAAGTTCTGTATTTGACTATTACAAGTTCAGATCTTTAAATTTTTATTTGCAATCTTAGTTTGAATTTAACAAATCTAAGTTCTGTAATTCACTATTACAAGTTCAGATCTTCAAGTTATAATTTGCAATCATAATTTGAAGTTATCAATTTTAAAGTCTGTATTTGACAAATACAAGTTCAGATCTTCAAGTTATAATTTGCACTAATAATTTGTATTTAACAATTCGTAGTTCTGTATTTGACTACTACAAGTTCAGATCTTCGAGTTATAATTTGCAATCATAATTTGAAGTTATCAATTCTAAGGTCTGTATTTGACAGTTACAAGTTCAGATCTTCAAGTTATAATTTGAAATAATAATTTATATTTAATAAATCTAAGTTCTGTAATTCACCATTACAAGTTCAGATCTTCAAGTTATAATTTGAAATAATAATTAGTATTTAACAAATCCAAGTTCTGTAATTTACTATTACTAGTTCAGATCTTCAAGTTATAATTTGAAATAATAATTAGAAGCTATCAATTTTAAGTTCTGTATTTGACAATTACAAGTTCAGATCTTCAAATTATAATTTGCAATCTTAATTTGAATTTATCAATTCTAAGTTCTGTATTTGACAGTTACAAGTTCAGATCTTCAAGTTATAATTTGAAATAATAATTAGTATTTAACAAATCTAAGTTCTGTAATTCACTATTACTAGTTCAGATCTTCAAGTTATAATTTGCAATAATAATTAGAAGCTATCAATTTTAAGTTCTGTATTTGACAATTACAAGTTCAGATCTACAAGTTATAATTTGAAATAATAGTTTATATTTAACAAATCTAAGTTCTGTAATTCACTATTACAAGTTCAGATCTTCAAATTATAATTTGCTCTAATAATTTGTATTTAACAATTCGAAGTTCTGCATTTACCTACGACAAGTTCAGATCTTCAAGTTATAAATTGCAATCATAATTTGAAGTTATCAATTTTAAAGTCTGTATTTGACAATTACAAGTTCAAATCTTCAAGTTATAATTTGCACTAATAACTTGTATTTAACAATTCGAAGTTCTGTATTTGACTACTACAAGTTCAGATCTTCGAGTTATAATTTGCAATCATAATTTGAAGGTATCAATTCTAAGGTCTGTATTTGACAGTTACAAGTTCAGATCTTCAAGTTATAATTTGAAATAATAATTAGTATTTAACAAAGCTAAGTTCTGTAATTCACTATCACAAGTTCAGATCTTCAAGTTATAATTTGAAATAATAATTAGTATTTAACAAATCTAAGTTCTGTAATTCACTATTACTAGTTCAGATCTTCAAGTTATAATTTGCAATAATAATTAGAAGCTATCAATTTTAAGTTCTGTATTTGACAATTACAAGTTCAGATCTTCTAGTTATAATTTGTAATAATAATTAGTATTTAACAAATCTAAGTTCTGTAATTCACTATTACTAGTTCAGATCTTCAAGTTATAATTTGCAATAATAATTAGAAGCTATCAATTTTAAGTTCTGTATTTGACAATTACAAGTTCAGATCTTCAAGTTATAATTTGCAATAATAATTAGAAGCTATCAATTTTAAGTTCTGTATTTGACAATTACAAGTTCAGATCTTCAAGTTATAATTTGCACTAATAATTTGTATTTAACAATTCGAAGTTCTGTATTTGACTATTACAAGTTCAGATCTTTAAATTATTATTTGCAATCTTAGTTTGAATTTATCAAATCTAAGTTCTGTAATTCACTATTACAAGTTCAGATCTTCAAGTTATAATTTGCACTGTTAATTTGTATTTAACAATACGAAGTTCTGTATTTGACTATTACAAGTTCAGATCTTCAAATTATTATTTGCAATCTTAGTTTGAATTTAACAATTCTAAGTTCTGTATTTACCCACTACAAGTTAAGATCTTCAAGTTATAATTTGAAATAAAAATTTATATTTAATAAATCTAAGTTCTGTAATTCACCATTACAAGTTCAGATCTTCAAGTTATAATTTGAAATAATAATTTATATTTAATAAATCTAAGTTCTGTAATTCACCATTACAAGTTCAGATCTTCTAGTTATAATTTGAAATAATAATTAGTATTTAACAAATCTAAGTTCTGTAATTCACTATTACTAGTTCAGATCTTCAAGTTATAATTTGCAATAATAATTAGAAGCTATCAATTTTAAGTTCTGTATTTGACAATTACAAGTTCAGATCTTCAAGTTATAATTTGAAATAATAGTTTATATTTAACAAATCTAAGTTCTGTAATTCACTATTACAAGTTCAGATCTTCAAATTATAATTTGCACTAATAATTTGTATTTAACAATTCGAAGTTCTGCATTTACCTACGACAAGTTCAGATCTTCAAGTTATAATTTGCAATCATAATTTGAAGTTATCAATTTTAAAGTCTGTATTTGACAATTACAAGTTCAAATCTTCAAGTTATAATTTGCACTAATAATTTGTATTTAACAATTCGAAGTTCTGTATTTGACTATTACAAGTTCAGATCTTCAAGTTATAATTTGCAATCATAATTTGAAGTTATCAATTTTAAAGTCTGTATTTGACAATTACAAGTTCAGATCTTCAAGTTATAATTTGCACTAATAATTTGTATTTAACAATTCGAAGTTCTGTATTTGACTACTACAAGTTCAGATCTTCGAGTTATAATTTGCAATCATAATTTGAAGTTATCAATTCTAAGGTCTGTATTTGACAGTTACAAGTTCAGATCTTCAAGTTATAATTTGAAATAATAATTAGTATTTAACAAAGCTAAGTTCTGTAATTCACTATCACAAGTTCAGATCTTCAAGTTATAATTTGAAATTATAATTAGTATTTAACAAATCCAAGTTCTATAATTCACTATTACTAGTTCAGATCTTCAAGTTATAATTTGCAATAATAATTAGAAGCTATCAATTTGAAGTTCTGTATTTGACAATTACAAGTTCAGATCTTCAAGTTATAATTTGCAATAATAATTAGAAGCTATCAATTTTAAGTTCTGTATTTGACAATTACAAGTTCAGATCTTCAAGTTATAATTTGCAATCTTAATTTGAATTTATCAATTCTAAGTTCTGTATTTGACAGTTACAAGTTCAGATCTTCAAGTTATAATTTAAAATAATAATTAGTATTTAACAAATCTAAGTTCTGTAATTCACTATTACAAGTTCAGATCTTCAAATTATAATTTGCACTAAAAATTTGTATTTAACAATTCGAAGTTCTGTATTTACCTACGACAAGTTCAGATCTTCAAGTTATAATTTGCAATCATAATTTGATGTTATCAATTTTAAAGTCTGTATTTGACAATTACAAGTTCAGATCTTCAAGTTATAATTTGCACTAATAATTTGTATTTAACAATTCGAAGTTCTGTATTTGACTATTACAAGTTCAGATCTTCAAATTATTATTTGCAATCTTAGTTTGAATTTAACAATTCGAAGTTCTGTATTTGACAGTTACAAGTTCAGATCTTCAAATTATAATTTGCAATAATAATTAGAAGCTATAAATTTTAAGTTCTGTATTTGACAATTACAAGTTCAGATCTTCAAGTTATAATTTGACTAATAATTTGTATTTAACAATTCGAAGTTCTGTATTTGACCATTCCAAGTTCAGATCTTATAATTTTATTTGCAATCTTAGTTTGAATTTAACAATTCGAAGTTCTGTATTTAACTACTACAAGTTCAGATCTGCAAGTTATAATTTGAACTAATAATTTGTATTTAACAAACCTAAGTTCTGTAATTCACTATTACTAGTTCAGATCTTCAAGTTATAATTTGCAATAATAATTGGAAGCTATCAATTTTAAGTTCTGTATTTGACAATTACAAGTTCAGATCTTCAAGTTATAATTTGCAATAATAATTAGAAGCTATCAATTTTAAGTTCTGTATTTGACAATTACAATTTCAGATCTTCAAGTTATAATTTGAAATAATAATTAGTATTTAACAAATCTAAGTTCTGTAATTCACTATTACTAGTTCAGATCTTCAAGTTATAATTTGCACTAATAATTTGTATTTAACAATTCGAAGTTCTGTATTTGACTATTACAAGTTCAGAACTTCAAGTTATAATTTGAAATAATAATTAGTATTTAACAAAGCTAAGTTCTGTAATTCACTATCACAAGTTCAGATCTTCAAGTTATAATTTGTAATAATAATTAGTATTTAACAAATCTAAGTTCTGTAATTCACTATTACTAGTTCAGATCTACAAGTTATAATTTGCAATAATAATTAGAAGCTATCAATTTTAAGTTCTGTATTTGACAATTACAAGTTCAGATCTTCAAGTTATAATTTGCAATAATAATTAGAAGCTATCAATTTTAAGTTCTGTATTTGACAATTACAAGTTCAGATCTTCAAGTTATAATTTGCAATCTTAATTTGAATTTATCAATTCTAAGTTCTGTATTTGACAGTTACAAGTTCAGATCTTCAAGTTATAATTTAAAATAATAATTAGTATTTAACAAATCTAAGTTCTGTAATTCACTATTACAAGTTCAGATCTTCAAATTATAATTTGCACTAATAATTTGTATTTAACAATTCGAAGTTCTGTATTTACCTACGACAAGTTCAGATCTTCAAGTTATAATTTGCAATCATAATTTGATGTTATCAATTTTAAAGTCTGTATTTGACAATTACAAGTTCAGATCTTCAAGTTATAATTTGCACTAATAATTTGTATTTAACAATTCGAAGTTCTGTATTTGACTATTACAAGTTCAGATCTTCAAATTATTATTTGCAATCTTAGTTTGAATTTAACAATTCGAAGTTCTGTATTTGACAATTACAAGTTCAGATCTTCTAGTTATAATTTGCAATAATAATTAGAAGCTATCAATTTTAAGTTCTGTATTTGACAATTACAAGTTCAGATCTTCAAGTTATAATTTGACTAATAATTTGTATTTAACAATTCGAAGTTCTGTATTTGACCATTCCAAGTTCAGATCTTATAATTTTATTTGCAATCTTAGTTTGAATTTAACAATTCGAAGTTCTGTATTTAACTACTACAAGTTCAGATCTGCAAGTTATAATTTGAACTAATAATTTGTATTTAAGAATTCGAACTTATGTATTTGACTATTACAAGTTCAGATCTTCAAATTATTATTTGCAATCTTAGTTTGAATTTAACAACTCGAAGTTCTGTATGTAACTACTACAAGTTCAGATCTTCAAGTTATAATTTGCACTAATAATTTGAATTTAACAATTCGAAGTTCTGTATTTGACTATTACAAGTTCAGATCTTCAAATTATTATTTGCAATCTTAGTTTGAATTTAACAATTCGAAGTTCTGTATTTACATACTACAAGTTCAGATCTTCAAGTTATAATTTGCAATCATAATTTGAATTTATCAATTCTAAGTTCTGTATTTGACAGTTACAAGTTCAGATCTTCAAGTTATTATTTGAAATAATAATTAGTATTTAACAAATCTAAGTTCTGTAATTCACTATTACTAGTTCAGATCTTCAAGTTATAATTTGCACTAATAATTTGAATTTAACAATACGAAGGTCTTTATTTGACTATTACAAGTTCAGATCTTCAAATTATTATTTGCAATCTTAGTTTGAATTTAACAATTCGAAGTTCTGTATTTGACAGTTACAAGTTCAGATCTTCAAGTTATAATTTGAAATAATAATTAGTATTTAACAAAGCTAAGTTCTGTAATTCACTATTACAACTTCAGATCTTCAAGTTATAATTTGCAATAATAATTAGAAGCTATCAATTTTAAGTTCTGTATTTGACTATTACAAGTTCAGATCTTCAAATTATTATTTGCAATCTTAGTTTGAATTTTACAATTCGAAGTTCTGTATTTACCTACTACAAGTTCAGATCTTCAAGTTATAATTTGAAATAATAGTTTATATTTAACAAATCTAAGTTCTGTAATTCACTATTACAAGTTCAGATCTTCAAATTATAATTTGCACTAATAATTTGTATTTAACAATTCGAAGTTCTGCATTGACCTACGACAAGTTCAGATCTTCTAGTTATAATTTGCAATCATAATTTGAAGTTATCAATTTTAAAGTCTGTATTTGACAATTACAAGTTCAAATCTTCAAGTTATAATTTGCACTAATAATTTGTATTTAACAAACCTAAGTTCTGTAATTCACTATTACTAGTTCAGATCTTCAAGTTATAATTTGCAATAATAATTGGAAGCTATCAATTTTAAGTTCTGTATTTGACAATTACAAGTTCAGATCTTCAAGTTATAATTTGCAATAATAATTAGAAGCTATCAATTTTAAGTTCTGTATTTGACAATTACAATTTCAGATCTTCAAGTTATAATTTGAAATAATAATTAGTATTTAACAAATCTAAGTTCTGTAATTCACTATTACTAGTTCAGATCTTCAAGTTATAATTTGCACTAATAATTTGTATTTAACAATTCGAAGTTCTGTATTTGACTATTACAAGTTCAGAACTTCAAGTTATAATTTGAAATAATAATTAGTATTTAACAAAGCTAAGTTCTGTAATTCACTATCACAAGTTCAGATCTTCAAGTTATAATTTGTAATAATAATTAGTATTTAACAAATCTAAGTTCTGTAATTCACTATTACTAGTTCAGATCTTCAAGTTATAATTTGCAATAATAATTAGAAGCTATCAATTTTAAGTTCTGTATTTGACAATTACAAGTTCAGATCTTCAAGTTATAATTTGCAATAATAATTAGAAGCTATCAATTTTAAGTTCTGTATTTGACAATTACAAGTTCAGATCTTCAAGTTATAATTTGCAATCTTAATTTGAATTTATCAATTCTAAGTTCTGTATTTGACAGTTACAAGTTCAGATCTTCAAGTTATAATTTAAAATAATAATTAGTATTTAACAAATCTAAGTTCTGTAATTCACTATTACAAGTTCAGATCTTCAAATTATAATTTGTACTAATAATTTGTATTTAACAATTCGAAGTTCTGTATTTACCTACGACAAGTTCAGATCTTCAAGTTATAATTTGCAATCATAATTTGATGTTATCAATTTTAAAGTCTGTATTTGACAATTACAAGTTCAGATCTTCAAGTTATAATTTGCACTAATAATTTGTATTTAACAATTCGAAGTTCTGTATTTGACTATTACAAGTTCAGATCTTCAAATTATTATTTGCAATCTTAGTTTGAATTTAACAATTCGAAGTTCTGTATTTGACAATTACAAGTTCAGATCTTCAAGTTATAATTTGCAATAATAATTAGAAGCTATCAATTTTAAGTTCTGTATTTGACAATTACAAGTTCAGATCTTCAAGTTATAATTTGACTAATAATTTGTATTTAACAATTCGAAGTTCTGTATTTGACCATTCCAAGTTCAGATCTTATAATTTTATTTGCAATCTTAGTTTGAATTTAACAATTCGAAGTTCTGTATTTAACTACTACAAGTTCAGATCTGCAAGTTATAATTTGAACTAATAATTTGTATTTAAGAATTCGAACTTATGTATTTGACTATTACAAGTTCAGATCTTCAAATTATTATTTGCAATCTTAGTTTGAATTTAACAACTCGAAGTTCTGTATGTAACTACTACAAGTTCAGATCTTCAAGTTATAATTTGCACTAATAATTTGAATTTAACAATTCGAAGTTCTGTATTTGACTATTACAAGTTCAGATCTTCAAATTATTATTTGCAATCTTAGTTTGAATTTAACAATTCGAAGTTCTGTATTTACATACTACAAGTTCAGATCTTCAAGTTATAATTTGCAATCATAATTTGAATTTATCAATTCTAAGTTCTGTATTTGACAGTTACAAGTTCAGATCTTCAAGTTATTATTTGAAATAATAATTAGTATTTAACAAATCTAAGTTCTGTAATTCACTATTACTAGTTCAGATCTTCAAGTTATAATTTGCACTAATAATTTGAATTTACCAATACGAAGGTCTTTATTTGACTATTACAAGTTCAGATCTTCAAATTATTATTTGCAATCTTAGTTTGAATTTAACAATTCGAAGTTCTGTATTTGACAGTTACAAGTTCAGATCTTCAAGTTATAATTTGAAATAATAATTAGTATTTAACAAAGCTAAGTTCTGTAATTCACTATTACAACTTCAGATCTTCAAGTTATAATTTGCAATAATAATTAGAAGCTATCAATTTTAAGTTCTGTATTTGACTATTACAAGTTCAGATCTTCAAATTATTATTTGCAATCTTAGTTTGAATTTAACAATTCGAAGTTCTGTATTTACCTACTACAAGTTCAGATCTTCAAGTTATAATTTGAAATAATAGTTTATATTTAACAAATCTAAGTTCTGTAATTCACTATTACAAGTTCAGATCTTCAAGTTATAATTTGCAATCATAATTTGAAGTTATCAATTTTAAAGTCTGTATTTGACAATTACTAGTTCAGATCTTCAAGTTATAATTTGCACTGTTAATTTGTATTTAACAATTCGAAGTTCTGTATTTGACTACTACAAGTTCAGATCTTCGAGTTATAATTTGCAATCATAATTTGAAGTTATCAATTCTAAGGTCTGTATTTGACAGATACAAGTTCAGATCTACAAGTTATAATTTGAAATAATAATTAGTATTTAACAAAGCTAAGTTCTGTAATTCACTATCACAAGTTCAGATCTTCAAGTTATAATTTGAAATAATAATTAGTATTTAACAAATCTAAGTTCTGTAATTCACTATTACTAGTTCAGATCTTCAAGTTATAATTTGCAATAATAATTAGAAGCTATCAATTTTAAGTACTGTATTTGACAATTACAAGTTCAGATCTTCAAGTTATAATTTGCAATAATAATTAGAAGCTATCAATTTTAAGTTCTGTATTTGACAATTACAAGTTCAGATCTTCAAGTTATAATTTGCAATAATAATTAGAAGCTATCAATTTTAAGTTCTGTATTTGACAATTACAAGTTCAGATCTTCAAGTTATAATTTGAAATAATAATTAGTATTTAACAAAGCTAAGTTCTGTAATTCACTATCACAAGTTCAGATCTTCAAGTTATAATTTGAAATAATAATTAGTATTTAACAAATCTAAGTTCTGTAATTCACTATTACTAGTTCAGATCTTCAAGTTATAATTTGCAATAATAATTAGAAGCTATCAATTTTAAGTACTGTATTTGACAATTACAAGTTCAGATCTTCAAGTTATAATTTGCAATAATAATTAGAAGCTATCAATTTTAAGTTCTGTATTTGACAATTACAAGTTCAGATCTTCAAGTTATAATTTGCAATAATAATTAGAAGCTATCAATTTTAAGTTCTGTATTTGACAATTACAAGTTCAGATCTTCAAGTTATAATTTGCAATCTTAATTTGAATTTATCAATTCTAAGTTCTGTATTTGACAGTTACAAGTTCAGATCTTCAAGTTATAATTTGCAATAATAATTAGAAGCTATCAATTTTAAGTACTGTATTTGACAATTACAAGTTCAGATCTTCAAGTTATAATTTGCAATAATAATTAGAAGCTATCAATTTTAAGTACTGTATTTGACAATTACAAGTTCAGATCTTCAAGTTATAATTTGCAATAATAATTAGAAGCTATCAATTTTAAGTTCTGTATTTGACAATTACAAGTTCAGATCTTCAAGTTATAATTTGCAATCTTAATTTGAATTTATCAATTCTAAGTTCTGTATTTGACAGTTACAAGTTCAGATCTTCAAGTTATAATTTAAAATAATAATTAGTATTTAACAAATCTAAGTTCTGTAATTCACTATTACAAGTTCAGATCTTCAAATTATAATTTGCTCTAATAATTTGTATTTAACAATTCGAAGTTCTGCATTTACCTACGACAAGTTCAGATCTTCAAGTTATAAATTGCAATCATAATTTGAAGTTATCAATTTTAAAGTCTGTATTTGACAATTACAAGTTCAAATCTTCAAGTTATAATTTGCACTAATAACTTGTATTTAACAATTCGAAGTTCTGTATTTGACTACTACAAGTTCAGATCTTCGAGTTATAATTTGCAATCATAATTTGAAGGTATCAATTCTAAGGTCTGTATTTGACAGTTACAAGTTCAGATCTTCAAGTTATAATTTGAAATAATAATTAGTATTTAACAAAGCTAAGTTCTGTAATTCACTATCACAAGTTCAGATCTTCAAGTTATAATTTGAAATAATAATTAGTATTTAACAAATCTAAGTTCTGTAATTCACTATTACTAGTTCAGATCTTCAAGTTATAATTTGCAATAATAATTAGAAGCTATCAATTTTAAGTTCTGTATTTGACAATTACAAGTTCAGATCTTCTAGTTATAATTTGTAATAATAATTAGTATTTAACAAATCTAAGTTCTGTAATTCACTATTACTAGTTCAGATCTTCAAGTTATAATTTGCAATAATAATTAGAAGCTATCAATTTTAAGTTCTGTATTTGACAATTACAAGTTCAGATCTTCAAGTTATAATTTGCAATAATAATTAGAAGCTATCAATTTTAAGTTCTGTATTTGACAATTACAAGTTCAGATCTTCAAGTTATAATTTGCACTAATAATTTGTATTTAACAATTCGAAGTTCTGTATTTGACTATTACAAGTTCAGATCTTTAAATTATTATTTGCAATCTTAGTTTGAATTTATCAAATCTAAGTTCTGTAATTCACTATTACAAGTTCAGATCTTCAAGTTATAATTTGCACTGTTAATTTGTATTTAACAATACGAAGTTCTGTATTTGACTATTACAAGTTCAGATCTTCAAATTATTATTTGCAATCTTAGTTTGAATTTAACAATTCTAAGTTCTGTATTTACCCACTACAAGTTAAGATCTTCAAGTTATAATTTGAAATAAAAATTTATATTTAATAAATCTAAGTTCTGTAATTCACCATTACAAGTTCAGATCTTCAAGTTATAATTTGAAATAATAATTTATATTTAATAAATCTAAGTTCTGTAATTCACCATTACAAGTTCAGATCTTCTAGTTATAATTTGAAATAATAATTAGTATTTAACAAATCTAAGTTCTGTAATTCACTATTACTAGTTCAGATCTTCAAGTTATAATTTGCAATAATAATTAGAAGCTATCAATTTTAAGTTCTGTATTTGACAATTACAAGTTCAGATCTTCAAGTTATAATTTGAAATAATAGTTTATATTTAACAAATCTAAGTTCTGTAATTCACTATTACAAGTTCAGATCTTCAAATTATAATTTGCACTAATAATTTGTATTTAACAATTCGAAGTTCTGCATTTACCTACGACAAGTTCAGATCTTCAAGTTATAATTTGCAATCATAATTTGAAGTTATCAATTTTAAAGTCTGTATTTGACAATTACAAGTTCAAATCTTCAAGTTATAATTTGCACTAATAATTTGTATTTAACAATTCGAAGTTCTGTATTTGACTATTACAAGTTCAGATCTTCAAGTTATAATTTGCAATCATAATTTGAAGTTATCAATTTTAAAGTCTGTATTTGACAATTACAAGTTCAGATCTTCAAGTTATAATTTGCACTAATAATTTGTATTTAACAATTCGAAGTTCTGTATTTGACTACTACAAGTTCAGATCTTCGAGTTATAATTTGCAATCATAATTTGAAGTTATCAATTCTAAGGTCTGTATTTGACAGTTACAAGTTCAGATCTTCAAGTTATAATTTGAAATAATAATTAGTATTTAACAAAGCTAAGTTCTGTAATTCACTATCACAAGTTCAGATCTTCAAGTTATAATTTGAAATTATAATTAGTATTTAACAAATCCAAGTTCTATAATTCACTATTACTAGTTCAGATCTTCAAGTTATAATTTGCAATAATAATTAGAAGCTATCAATTTGAAGTTCTGTATTTGACAATTACAAGTTCAGATCTTCAAGTTATAATTTGCAATAATAATTAGAAGCTATCAATTTTAAGTTCTGTATTTGACAATTACAAGTTCAGATCTTCAAGTTATAATTTGCAATCTTAATTTGAATTTATCAATTCTAAGTTCTGTATTTGACAGTTACAAGTTCAGATCTTCAAGTTATAATTTAAAATAATAATTAGTATTTAACAAATCTAAGTTCTGTAATTCACTATTACAAGTTCAGATCTTCAAATTATAATTTGCACTAAAAATTTGTATTTAACAATTCGAAGTTCTGTATTTACCTACGACAAGTTCAGATCTTCAAGTTATAATTTGCAATCATAATTTGATGTTATCAATTTTAAAGTCTGTATTTGACAATTACAAGTTCAGATCTTCAAGTTATAATTTGCACTAATAATTTGTATTTAACAATTCGAAGTTCTGTATTTGACTATTACAAGTTCAGATCTTCAAATTATTATTTGCAATCTTAGTTTGAATTTAACAATTCGAAGTTCTGTATTTGACAGTTACAAGTTCAGATCTTCAAATTATAATTTGCAATAATAATTAGAAGCTATAAATTTTAAGTTCTGTATTTGACACTTACAAGTTCAGATCTTCAAGTTATAATTTGACTAATAATATGTATTTAACAATTCGAAGTTCTGTATTTGACCATTCCAAGTTCAGATCTTATAATTTTATTTGCAATCTTAGTTTGAATTTAACAATTCGAAGTTCTGTATTTAACTACTACAAGTTCAGATCTGCAAGTTATAATTTGAACTAATAATTTGTATTTAACAAACCTAAGTTCTGTAATTCACTATTACTAGTTCAGATCTTCAAGTTATAATTTGCAATAATAATTGGAAGCTATCAATTTTAAGTTCTGTATTTGACAATTACAAGTTCAGATCTTCAAGTTATAATTTGCAATAATAATTAGAAGCTATCAATTTTAAGTTCTGTATTTGACAATTACAATTTCAGATCTTCAAGTTATAATTTGAAATAATAATTAGTATTTAACAAATCTAAGTTCTGTAATTCACTATTACTAGTTCAGATCTTCAAGTTATAATTTGCACTAATAATTTGTATTTAACAATTCGAAGTTCTGTATTTGACTATTACAAGTTCAGAACTTCAAGTTATAATTTGAAATAATAATTAGTATTTAACAAAGCTAAGTTCTGTAATTCACTATCACAAGTTCAGATCTTCAAGTTATAATTTGTAATAATAATTAGTATTTAACAAATCTAAGTTCTGTAATTCACTATTACTAGTTCAGATCTTCAAGTTATAATTTGCAATAATAATTAGAAGCTATCAATTTTAAGTTCTGGATTTGACAATTACAAGTTCAGATCTTCAAGTTATAATTTGCAATAATAATTAGAAGCTATCAATTTTAAGTTCTGTATTTGACAATTACAAGTTCAGATCTTCAAGTTATAATTTGCAATCTTAATTTGAATTTATCAATTCTAAGTTCTGTATTTGACAGTTACAAGTTCAGATCTTCAAGTTATAATTTAAAATAATAATTAGTATTTAACAAATCTAAGTTCTGTAATTCACTATTACAAGTTCAGATCTTCAAATTATAATTTGCACTAATAATTTGTATTTAACAATTCGAAGTTCTGTATTTACCTACGACAAGTTCAGATCTTCAAGTTATAATTTGCAATCATAATTTGATGTTATCAATTTTAAAGTCTGTATTTGACAATTACAAGTTCAGATCTTCAAGTTATAATTTGCACTAATAATTTGTATTTAACAATTCGAAGTTCTGTATTTGACTATTACAAGTTCAGATCTTCAAATTATTATTTGCAATCTTAGTTTGAATTTAACAATTCGAAGTTCTGTATTTGACAATTACAAGTTCAGATCTTCTAGTTATAATTTGCAATAATAATTAGAAGCTATCAATTTTAAGTTCTGTATTTGACAATTACAAGTTCAGATCTTCAAGTTATAATTTGACTAATAATTTGTATTTAACAATTCGAAGTTCTGTATTTGACCATTCCAAGTTCAGATCTTATAATTTTATTTGCAATCTTAGTTTGAATTTAACAATTCGAAGTTCTGTATTTAACTACTACAAGTTCAGATCTGCAAGTTATAATTTGAACTAATAATTTGTATTTAAGAATTCGAACTTATGTATTTGACTATTACAAGTTCAGATCTTCAAATTATTATTTGCAATCTTAGTTTGAATTTAACAACTCGAAGTTCTGTATGTAACTACTACAAGTTCAGATCTTCAAGTTATAATTTGCACTAATAATTTGAATTTAACAATTCGAAGTTCTGTATTTGACTATTACAAGTTCAGATCTTCAAATTATTATTTGCAATCTTAGTTTGAATTTAACAATTCGAAGTTCTGTATTTACATACTACAAGTTCAGATCTTCAAGTTATAATTTGCAATCATAATTTGAATTTATCAATTCTAAGTTCTGTATTTGACAGTTACAAGTTCAGATCTTCAAGTTATTATTTGAAATAATAATTAGTATTTAACAAATCTAAGTTCTGTAATTCACTATTACTAGTTCAGATCTTCAAGTTATAATTTGCACTAATAATTTGAATTTAACAATACGAAGGTCTTTATTTGACTATTACAAGTTCAGATCTTCAAATTATTATTTGCAATCTTAGTTTGAATTTAACAATTCGAAGTTCTGTATTTGACAGTTACAAGTTCAGATCTTCAAGTTATAATTTGAAATAATAATTAGTATTTAACAAAGCTAAGTTCTGTAATTCACTATTACAACTTCAGATCTTCAAGTTATAATTTGCAATAATAATTAGAAGCTATCAATTTTAAGTTCTGTATTTGACTATTACAAGTTCAGATCTTCAAATTATTATTTGCAATCTTAGTTTGAATTTTACAATTCGAAGTTCTGTATTTACCTACTACAAGTTCAGATCTTCAAGTTATAATTTGAAATAATAGTTTATATTTAACAAATCTAAGTTCTGTAATTCACTATTACAAGTTCAGATCTTCAAATTATAATTTGCACTAATAATTTGTATTTAACAATTCGAAGTTCTGCATTGACCTACGACAAGTTCAGATCTTCTAGTTATAATTTGCAATCATAATTTGAAGTTATCAATTTTAAAGTCTGTATTTGACAATTACAAGTTCAAATCTTCAAGTTATAATTTGCACTAATAATTTGTATTTAACAAACCTAAGTTCTGTAATTCACTATTACTAGTTCAGATCTTCAAGTTATAATTTGCAATAATAATTGGAAGCTATCAATTTTAAGTTCTGTATTTGACAATTACAAGTTCAGATCTTCAAGTTATAATTTGCAATAATAATTAGAAGCTATCAATTTTAAGTTCTGTATTTGACAATTACAATTTCAGATCTTCAAGTTATAATTTGAAATAATAATTAGTATTTAACAAATCTAAGTTCTGTAATTCACTATTACTAGTTCAGATCTTCAAGTTATAATTTGCACTAATAATTTGTATTTAACAATTCGAAGTTCTGTATTTGACTATTACAAGTTCAGAACTTCAAGTTATAATTTGAAATAATAATTAGTATTTAACAAAGCTAAGTTCTGTAATTCACTATCACAAGTTCAGATCTTCAAGTTATAATTTGTAATAATAATTAGTATTTAACAAATCTAAGTTCTGTAATTCACTATTACTAGTTCAGATCTTCAAGTTATAATTTGCAATAATAATTAGAAGCTATCAATTTTAAGTTCTGTATTTGACAATTACAAGTTCAGATCTTCAAGTTATAATTTGCAATAATAATTAGAAGCTATCAAATTTAAGTTCTGTATTTGACAATTACAAGTTCAGATCTTCAAGTTATAATTTGCAATCTTAATTTGAATTTATCAATTCTAAGTTCTGTATTTGACAGTTACAAGTTCAGATCTTCAAGTTATAATTTATAATAATAATTAGTATTTAACAAATCTAAGTTCTGTAATTCACTATTACAAGTTCAGATCTTCAAATTATAATTTGTACTAATAATTTGTATTTAACAATTCGAAGTTCTGTATTTACCTACGACAAGTTCAGATCTTCAAGTTATAATTTGCAATCATAATTTGATGTTATCAATTTTAAAGTCTGTATTTGACAATTACAAGTTCAGATCTTCAAGTTATAATTTGCACTAATAATTTGTATTTAACAATTCGAAGTTCTGTATTTGACTATTACAAGTTCAGATCTTCAAATTATTATTTGCAATCTTAGTTTGAATTTAACAATTCGAAGTTCTGTATTTGACAATTACAAGTTCAGATCTTCAAGTTATAATTTGCAATAATAATTAGAAGCTATCAATTTTAAGTTCTGTATTTGACAATTACAAGTTCAGATCTTCAAGTTATAATTTGACTAATAATTTGTATTTAACAATTCGAAGTTCTGTATTTGACCATTCCAAGTTCAGATCTTATAATTTTATTTGCAATCTTAGTTTGAATTTAACAATTCGAAGTTCTGTATTTAACTACTACAAGTTCAGATCTGCAAGTTATAATTTGAACTAATAATTTGTATTTAAGAATTCGAACTTATGTATTTGACTATTACAAGTTCAGATCTTCAAATTATTATTTGCAATCTTAGTTTGAATTTAACAACTCGAAGTTCTGTATGTAACTACTACAAGTTCAGATCTTCAAGTTATAATTTGCACTAATAATTTGAATTTAACAATTCGAAGTTCTGTATTTGACTATTACAAGTTCAGATCTTCAAATTATTATTTGCAATCTTAGTTTGAATTTAACAATTCGAAGTTCTGTATTTACATACTACAAGTTCAGATCTTCAAGTTATAATTTGCAATCATAATTTGAATTTATCAATTCTAAGTTCTGTATTTGACAGTTACAAGTTCAGATCTTCAAGTTATTATTTGAAATAATAATTAGTATTTAACAAATCTAAGTTCTGTAATTCACTATTACTAGTTCAGATCTTCAAGTTATAATTTGCACTAATAATTTGAATTTACCAATACGAAGGTCTTTATTTGACTATTACAAGTTCAGATCTTCAAATTATTATTTGCAATCTTAGTTTGAATTTAACAATTCGAAGTTCTGTATTTGACAGTTACAAGTTCAGATCTTCAAGTTATAATTTGAAATAATAATTAGTATTTAACAAAGCTAAGTTCTGTAATTCACTATTACAACTTCAGATCTTCAAGTTATAATTTGCAATAATAATTAGAAGCTATCAATTTTAAGTTCTGTATTTGACTATTACAAGTTCAGATCTTCAAATTATTATTTGCAATCTTAGTTTGAATTTAACAATTCGAAGTTCTGTATTTACCTACTACAAGTTCAGATCTTCAAGTTATAATTTGAAATAATAGTTTATATTTAACAAATCTAAGTTCTGTAATTCACTATTACAAGTTCAGATCTTCAAATTATAATTTGCACTAATAATTTGTATTTAACAATTCGAAGTTCTGCATTGACCTACGACAAGTTCAGATCTTCTAGTTATAATTTGCAATCATAATTTGAAGTTATCAATTTTAAAGTCTGTATTTGACAATTACAAGTTCAAATCTTCAAGTTATAATTTGCACTAATAAATTGTATTTAACAATTCGAAGTTCTGTATTTGACTATTACAAGTTCAGATCTTCAAGTTCTAATTTGAAATAATAATTTATATTTAACAAATCTAAGTTCTGTAATTCACTATTACAAGTTCAGATCTTCAAGTTATAATTTGCAATCATAATTTGAAGTTATCAATTTTAAAGTCTGTATTTGACAATTACTAGTTCAGATCTTCAAGTTATAATTTGCACTGTTAATTTGTATTTAACAATTCGAAGTTCTGTATTTGACTACTACAAGTTCAGATCTTCGAGTTATAATTTGCAATCATAATTTGAAGTTATCAATTTTAAAGTCTGTATTTGACAATTACAAGTTCAAATCTTCAAGTTATAATTTGCACTAATAAATTGTATTTAACAATTCGAAGTTCTGTATTTGACTATTACAAGTTCAGATCTTCAAGTTCTAATTTGAAATAATAATTTATATTTAACAAATCTAAGTTCTGTAATTCACTATTACAAGTTCAGATCTTCAAGTTATAATTTGCAATCATAATTTGAATTTATCAATTCTAAGTTCTGTATTTGACAGTTACAAGTTCAGATCTTCAAGTTATTATTTGAAATAATAATTAGTATTTAACAAATCTAAGTTCTGTAATTCACTATTACTAGTTCAGATCTTCAAGTTATAATTTGCACTAATAATTTGAATTTAACAATACGAAGGTCTTTATTTGACTATTACAAGTTCAGATCTTCAAATTATTATTTGCAATCTTAGTTTGAATTTAACAATTCGAAGTTCTGTATTTGACAGTTACAAGTTCAGATCTTCAAGTTATAATTTGAAATAATAATTAGTATTTAACAAAGCTAAGTTCTGTAATTCACTATTACAACTTCAGATCTTCAAGTTATAATTTGCAGTAATAATTAGAAGCTATCAATTTTAAGTTCTGTATTTGACTATTACAAGTTCAGATCTTCAAATTATTATTTGCAATCTTAGTTTGAATTTTACAATTCGAAGTTCTGTATTTACCTACTACAAGTTCAGATCTTCAAGTTATAATTTGAAATAATAGTTTATATTTAACAAATCTAAGTTCTGTAATTCACTATTACAAGTTCAGATCTTCAAATTATAATTTGCACTAATAATTTGTATTTAACAATTCGAAGTTCTGCATTGACCTACGACAAGTTCAGATCTTCTAGTTATAATTTGCAATCATAATTTGAAGTTATCAATTTTAAAGTCTGTATTTGACAATTACAAGTTCAAATCTTCAAGTTATAATTTGCACTAATAATTTGTATTTAACAAACCTAAGTTCTGTAATTCACTATTACTAGTTCAGATCTTCAAGTTATAATTTGCAATAATAATTGGAAGCTATCAATTTTAAGTTCTGTATTTGACAATTACAAGTTCAGATCTTCAAGTTATAATTTGCAATAATAATTAGAAGCTATCAATTTTAAGTTCTGTATTTGACAATTACAATTTCAGATCTTCAAGTTATAATTTGAAATAATAATTAGTATTTAACAAATCTAAGTTCTGTAATTCACTATTACTAGTTCAGATCTTCAAGTTATAATTTGCACTAATAATTTGTATTTAACAATTCGAAGTTCTGTATTTGACTATTACAAGTTCAGAACTTCAAGTTATAATTTGAAATAATAATTAGTATTTAACAAAGCTAAGTTCTGTAATTCACTATCACAAGTTCAGATCTTCAAGTTATAATTTGTAATAATAATTAGTATTTAACAAATCTAAGTTCTGTAATTCACTATTACTAGTTCAGATCTTCAAGTTATAATTTGCAATAATAATTAGAAGCTATCAATTTTAAGTTCTGTATTTGACAATTACAAGTTCAGATCTTCAAGTTATAATTTGCAATAATAATTAGAAGCTATCAAATTTAAGTTCTGTATTTGACAATTACAAGTTCAGATCTTCAAGTTATAATTTGCAATCTTAATTTGAATTTATCAATTCTAAGTTCTGTATTTGACAGTTACAAGTTCAGATCTTCAAGTTATAATTTATAATAATAATTAGTATTTAACAAATCTAAGTTCTGTAATTCACTATTACAAGTTCAGATCTTCAAATTATAATTTGTACTAATAATTTGTATTTAACAATTCGAAGTTCTGTATTTACCTACGACAAGTTCAGATCTTCAAGTTATAATTTGCAATCATAATTTGATGTTATCAATTTTAAAGTCTGTATTTGACAATTACAAGTTCAGATCTTCAAGTTATAATTTGCACTAATAATTTGTATTTAACAATTCGAAGTTCTGTATTTGACTATTACAAGTTCAGATCTTCAAATTATTATTTGCAATCTTAGTTTGAATTTAACAATTCGAAGTTCTGTATTTGACAATTACAAGTTCAGATCTTCAAGTTATAATTTGCAATAATAATTAGAAGCTATCAATTTTAAGTTCTGTATTTGACAATTACAAGTTCAGATCTTCAAGTTATAATTTGACTAATAATTTGTATTTAACAATTCGAAGTTCTGTATTTGACCATTCCAAGTTCAGATCTTATAATTTTATTTGCAATCTTAGTTTGAATTTAACAATTCGAAGTTCTGTATTTAACTACTACAAGTTCAGATCTGCAAGTTATAATTTGAACTAATAATTTGTATTTAAGAATTCGAACTTATGTATTTGACTATTACAAGTTCAGATCTTCAAATTATTATTTGCAATCTTAGTTTGAATTTAACAACTCGAAGTTCTGTATGTAACTACTACAAGTTCAGATCTTCAAGTTATAATTTGCACTAATAATTTGAATTTAACAATTCGAAGTTCTGTATTTGACTATTACAAGTTCAGATCTTCAAATTATTATTTGCAATCTTAGTTTGAATTTAACAATTCGAAGTTCTGTATTTACATACTACAAGTTCAGATCTTCAAGTTATAATTTGCAATCATAATTTGAATTTATCAATTCTAAGTTCTGTATTTGACAGTTACAAGTTCAGATCTTCAAGTTATTATTTGAAATAATAATTAGTATTTAACAAATCTAAGTTCTGTAATTCACTATTACTAGTTCAGATCTTCAAGTTATAATTTGCACTAATAATTTGAATTTACCAATACGAAGGTCTTTATTTGACTATTACAAGTTCAGATCTTCAAATTATTATTTGCAATCTTAGTTTGAATTTAACAATTCGAAGTTCTGTATTTGACAGTTACAAGTTCAGATCTTCAAGTTATAATTTGAAATAATAATTAGTATTTAACAAAGCTAAGTTCTGTAATTCACTATTACAACTTCAGATCTTCAAGTTATAATTTGCAATAATAATTAGAAGCTATCAATTTTAAGTTCTGTATTTGACTATTACAAGTTCAGATCTTCAAATTATTATTTGCAATCTTAGTTTGAATTTAACAATTCGAAGTTCTGTATTTACCTACTACAAGTTCAGATCTTCAAGTTATAATTTGAAATAATAGTTTATATTTAACAAATCTAAGTTCTGTAATTCACTATTACAAGTTCAGATCTTCAAATTATAATTTGCACTAATAATTTGTATTTAACAATTCGAAGTTCTGCATTGACCTACGACAAGTTCAGATCTTCTAGTTATAATTTGCAATCATAATTTGAAGTTATCAATTTTAAAGTCTGTATTTGACAATTACAAGTTCAAATCTTCAAGTTATAATTTGCACTAATAAATTGTATTTAACAATTCGAAGTTCTGTATTTGACTATTACAAGTTCAGATCTTCAAGTTCTAATTTGAAATAATAATTTATATTTAACAAATCTAAGTTCTGTAATTCACTATTACAAGTTCAGATCTTCAAGTTATAATTTGCAATCATAATTTGAAGTTATCAATTTTAAAGTCTGTATTTGACAATTACTAGTTCAGATCTTCAAGTTATAATTTGCACTGTTAATTTGTATTTAACAATTCGAAGTTCTGTATTTGACTACTACAAGTTCAGATCTTCGAGTTATAATTTGCAATCATAATTTGAAGTTATCAATTCTAAGGTCTGTATTTGACAGATACAAGTTCAGATCTACAAGTTATAATTTGAAATAATAATTAGTATTTAACAAAGCTAAGTTCTGTAATTCACTATCACAAGTTCAGATCTTCAAGTTATAATTTGAAATAATAATTAGTATTTAACAAATCTAAGTTCTGTAATTCACTATTACTAGTTCAGATCTTCAAGTTATAATTTGCAATAATAATTAGAAGCTATCAATTTTAAGTACTGTATTTGACAATTACAAGTTCAGATCTTCAAGTTATAATTTGCAATAATAATTAGAAGCTATCAATTTTAAGTTCTGTATTTGACAATTACAAGTTCAGATCTTCAAGTTATAATTTGCAATCTTAATTTGAATTTATCAATTCTAAGTTCTGTATTTGACAGTTACAAGTTCAGATCTTCAAGTTATAATTTAAAATAATAATTAGTATTTAACAAATCTAAGTTCTGTAATTCACTATTACAAGTTCAGATCTTCAAATTATAATTTGCACTAAAAATTTGTATTTAACAATTCGAAGTTCTGTATTTACCTACGACAAGTTCAGATCTTCAAGTTATAATTTGCAATCATAATTTGATGTTATCAATTTTAAAGTCTGTATTTGACAATTACAAGTTCAGATCTTCAAGTTATAATTTGCACTAATAATTTGTATTTAACAATTCGAAGTTCTGTATTTGACTATTACAAGTTCAGATCTTCAAATTATTATTTGCAATCTTAGTTTGAATTTAACAATTCGAAGTTCTGTATTTGACAGTTACAAGTTCAGATCTTCAAGTTATAATTTGCAATAATAATTAGAAGCTATAAATTTTAAGTTCTGTATTTGACAATTACAAGTTCAGATCTTCAAGTTATAATTTGACTAATAATTTGTATTTAACAATTCGAAGTTCTGTATTTGACCATTCCAAGTTCAGATCTTATAATTTTATTTGCAATCTTAGTTTGAATTTAACAATTCGAAGTTCTGTATTTAACTACTACAAGTTCAGATCTGCAAGTTATAATTTGAACTAATAATTTGTATTTAAGAATTCGAACTTATGTATTTGACTATTACAAGTTCAGATCTTCAAATTATTATTTGCAATCTTAGTTTGAATTTAACAACTCGAAGTTCTGTATGTAACTACTACAAGTTCAGATCTTCAAGTTATAATTTGCACTAATAATTTGAATTTAACAATTCGAAGATCTGTATTTGACTATTGCAAGTTCAGATCTTCAAATTATTATTTGCAATCTTAGTTTGAATTTAACAATTCGAAGTTCTGTATTTACATACTACAAGTTCAGATCTTCAAGTTATAATTTGCAATCATAATTTGAATTTATCAATTTGAAGTTCTGTATTTGACAGTTACAAGTTCAGATCTTCAAGTTATTATTTGAAATAATAATTAGTATTTAACAAATCTAAGTTCTGTAATTCACTATTACTAATTCAGATCTTCAAGTTATAATTTGCACTAATAATTTGAATTTAACAATACGAAGTTCTGTATTTGATTATTACAAGTTCAGATCTTCAAATTATTATTTGCAATCTTAGTTTGAATTTAACAATTCTAAGTTCTGTATTTACCTACAACAAGTTCAGATCTTCAAGTTATAATTTGAAATAATAAATTATATTTAACAAATCTAAGTTCTGTAATTCACGATTACAAGTTCAGATCTTCAAGTTATAATTTGAAATAAAAATTAGTATTTAACAAATCTAAGTTCTGTAATTAACTATTACTAGTTCAGATCTTCAAGTTATAATTTGCAATAATAATTAGAAGCTATCAATTTTAAGTTCTGTATTTGACAATTACAAGTTCAGATCTTCAAGTTATAATTTGCAATCTTAATTTGAATTTATCAATTCTAAGTTCTGTATTTGACAGTTACAAGTTCAGATCTACAAGTTATAATTTGAAATAATAATTAGTATTTAACAAATCTAAGTTCTGTAATTCACTATTACTAGTTCAGATCTTCAAGTTATAATTTGCAATAATAATTAGAAGCTATCAATTTTAAGTTCTGTATTTGACAATTACAAGTTCAGATCTTCAAATTATTAATTGCAATCTTAGTTTGAATTTAACAATTCGAAGTTCTGTATTTGACAGATACAACTTCAGATCTTCAAGTTATAATTTGAAATAATAATTAGTATTTAACAAAGCTAAGTTCCGTAATTCACTATTACAAATTCAGATCTTCAAGTTATAATTTGCAATCTTAATTTGAATTTATCAATTCTAAGTTCTGTATTTGACAGTTACAAGTTCAGATCTTCAAGTTATAATTTAAAATAATAATTAGTATTTAACAAATCTAAGTTCTGTAATTCACTATTACAAGTTCAGATCTTCAAATTATAATTTGCACTAAAAATTTGTATTTAACAATTCGAAGTTCTGTATTTACCTACGACAAGTTCAGATCTTCAAGTTATAATTTGCAATCATAATTTGATGTTATCAATTTTAAAGTCTGTATTTGACAATTACAAGTTCAGATCTTCAAGTTATAATTTGCACTAATAATTTGTATTTAACAATTCGAAGTTCTGTATTTGACTATTACAAGTTCAGATCTTCAAATTATTATTTGCAATCTTAGTTTGAATTTAACAATTCGAAGTTCTGTATTTGACAGTTACAAGTTCAGATCTTCAAGTTATAATTTGCAATAATAATTAGAAGCTATAAATTTTAAGTTCTGTATTTGACAATTACAAGTTCAGATCTTCAAGTTATAATTTGACTAATAATTTGTATTTAACAATTCGAAGTTCTGTATTTGACCATTCCAAGTTCAGATCTTATAATTTTATTTGCAATCTTAGTTTGAATTTAACAATTCGAAGTTCTGTATTTAACTACTACAAGTTCAGATCTGCAAGTTATAATTTGAACTAATAATTTGTATTTAATAAACCTAAGTTCTGTAATTCACTATTACTAGTTCAGATCTTCAAGTTATAATTTGCAATAATAATTGGAAGCTATCAATTTTAAGTTCTGTATTTGACAATTACAAGTTCAGATCTTCAAGTTATAATTTGCAATAATAATTAGAAGCTATCAATTTTAAGTTCTGTATTTGACAATTACAATTTCAGATCTTCAAGTTATAATTTGAAATAATAATTAGTATTTAACAAATCTAAGTTCTGTAATTCACTATTACTAGTTCAGATCTTCAAGTTATAATTTGCACTAATAATTTGTATTTAACAATTCGAAGTTCTGTATTTGACTATTACAAGTTCAGAACTTCAAGTTATAATTTGAAATAATAATTAGTATTTAACAAAGCTAAGTTCTGTAATTCACTATCACAAGTTCAGATCTTCAAGTTATAATTTGTAATAATAATTAGTATTTAACAAATCTAAGTTCTGTAATTCACTATTACTAGTTCAGATCTTCAAGTTATAATTTGCAATAATAATTAGAAGCTATCAATTTTAAGTTCTGTATTTGACAATTACAAGTTCAGATCTTCAAGTTATAATTTGCAATAATAATTAGAAGCTATCAATTTTAAGTTCTGTATTTGACAATTACAAGTTCAGATCTTCAAGTTATAATTTGCAATCTTAATTTGAATTTATCAATTCTAAGTTCTGTATTTGACAGTTACAAGTTCAGATCTTCAAGTTATAATTTAAAATAATAATTAGTATTTAACAAATCTAAGTTCTGTAATTCACTATTACAAGTTCAGATCTTCAAATTATAATTTGCACTAATAATTTGTATTTAACAATTCGAAGTTCTGTATTTACCTACGACAAGTTCAGATCTTCAAGTTATAATTTGCAATCATAATTTGATGTTATCAATTTTAAAGTCTGTATTTGACAATTACAAGTTCAGATCTTCAAGTTATAATTTGCACTAATAATTTGTATTTAACAATTCGAAGTTCTGTATTTGACTATTACAAGTTCAGATCTTCAAATTATTATTTGCAATCTTAGTTTGAATTTAACAATTCGAAGTTCTGTATTTGACAATTACAAGTTCAGATCTTCTAGTTATAATTTGCAATAATAATTAGAAGCTATCAATTTTAAGTTCTGTATTTGACAATTACAAGTTCAGATCTTCAAGTTATAATTTGACTAATAATTTGTATTTAACAATTCGAAGTTCTGTATTTGACCATTCCAAGTTCAGATCTTATAATTTTATTTGCAATCTTAGTTTGAATTTAACAATTCGAAGTTCTGTATTTAACTACTACAAGTTCAGATCTGCAAGTTATAATTTGAACTAAGAATTTGTATTTAAGAATTCGAACTTATGTATTTGACTATTACAAGTTCAGATCTTCAAATTATTATTTGCCATCTTAGTTTGAATTTAACAACTCGAAGTTCTGTATGTAACTACTACAAGTTCAGATCTTCAAGTTATAATTTGCACTAATAATTTGAATTTAACAATTCGAAGTTCTGTATTTGACTATTACAAGTTCAGATCTTCAAATTATTATTTGCAATCTTAGTTTGAATTTAACAATTCGAAGTTCTGTATTTACATACTACAAGTTCAGATCTTCAAGTTATAATTTGCAATCATAATTTGAATTTATCAATTCTAAGTTCTGTATTTGACAGTTACAAGTTCAGATCTTCAAGTTATTATTTGAAATAATAATTAGTATTTAACAAATCTAAGTTCTGTAATTCACTATTACTAGTTCAGATCTTCAAGTTATAATTTGCACTAATAATTTGAATTTAACAATACGAAGGTCTTTATTTGACTATTACAAGTTCAGATCTTCAAATTATTATTTGCAATCTTAGTTTGAATTTAACAATTCGAAGTTCTGTATTTGACAGTTACAAGTTCAGATCTTCAAGTTATAATTTGAAATAATAATTAGTATTTAACAAAGCTAAGTTCTGTAATTCACTATTACAACTTCAGATCTTCAAGTTATAATTTGCAATAATAATTAGAAGCTATCAATTTTAAGTTCTGTATTTGACTATTACAAGTTCAGATCTTCAAATTATTATTTGCAATCTTAGTTTGAATTTTACAATTCGAAGTTCTGTATTTACCTACTACAAGTTCAGATCTTCAAGTTATAATTTGAAATAATAGTTTATATTTAACAAATCTAAGTTCTGTAATTCACTATTACAAGTTCAGATCTTCAAATTATAATTTGCACTAATAATTTGTATTTAACAATTCGAAGTTCTGCATTGACCTACGACAAGTTCAGATCTTCTAGTTATAATTTGCAATCATAATTTGAAGTTATCAATTTTAAAGTCTGTATTTGACAATTACAAGTTCAAATCTTCAAGTTATAATTTGCACTAATAATTTGTATTTAACAAACCTAAGTTCTGTAATTCACTATTACTAGTTCAGATCTTCAAGTTATAATTTGCAATAATAATTGGAAGCTATCAATTTTAAGTTCTGTATTTGACAATTACAAGTTCAGATCTTCAAGTTATAATTTGCAATAATAATTAGAAGCTATCAATTTTAAGTTCTGTATTTGACAATTACAATTTCAGATCTTCAAGTTATAATTTGAAATAATAATTAGTATTTAACAAATCTAAGTTCTGTAATTCACTATTACTAGTTCAGATCTTCAAGTTATAATTTGCACTAATAATTTGTATTTAACAATTCGAAGTTCTGTATTTGACTATTACAAGTTCAGAACTTCAAGTTATAATTTGAAATAATAATTAGTATTTAACAAAGCTAAGTTCTGTAATTCACTATCACAAGTTCAGATCTTCAAGTTATAATTTGTAATAATAATTAGTATTTAACAAATCTAAGTTCTGTAATTCACTATTACTAGTTCAGATCTTCAAGTTATAATTTGCAATAATAATTAGAAGCTATCAATTTTAAGTTCTGTATTTGACAATTACAAGTTCAGATCTTCAAGTTATAATTTGCAATAATAATTAGAAGCTATCAATTTTAAGTTCTGTATTTGACAATTACAAGTTCAGATCTTCAAGTTATAATTTGCAATCTTAATTTGAATTTATCAATTCTAAGTTCTGTATTTGACAGTTACAAGTTCAGATCTTCAAGTTATAATTTAAAATAATAATTAGTATTTAACAAATCTAAGTTCTGTAATTCACTATTACAAGTTCAGATCTTCAAATTATAATTTGTACTAATAATTTGTATTTAACAATTCGAAGTTCTGTATTTACCTACGACAAGTTCAGATCTTCAAGTTATAATTTGCAATCATAATTTGATGTTATCAATTTTAAAGTCTGTATTTGACAATTACAAGTTCAGATCTTCAAGTTATAATTTGCACTAATAATTTGTATTTAACAATTCGAAGTTCTGTATTTGACTATTACAAGTTCAGATCTTCAAATTATTATTTGCAATCTTAGTTTGAATTTAACAATTCGAAGTTCTGTATTTGACAATTACAAGTTCAGATCTTCAAGTTATAATTTGCAATAATAATTAGAAGCTATCAATTTTAAGTTCTGTATTTGACAATTACAAGTTCAGATCTTCAAGTTATAATTTGACTAATAATTTGTATTTAACAATTCGAAGTTCTGTATTTGACCATTCCAAGTTCAGATCTTATAATTTTATTTGCAATCTTAGTTTGAATTTAACAATTCGAAGTTCTGTATTTAACTACTACAAGTTCAGATCTGCAAGTTATAATTTGAACTAATAATTTGTATTTAAGAATTCGAACTTATGTATTTGACTATTACAAGTTCAGATCTTCAAATTATTATTTGCAATCTTAGTTTGAATTTAACAACTCGAAGTTCTGTATGTAACTACTACAAGTTCAGATCTTCAAGTTATAATTTGCACTAATAATTTGAATTTAACAATTCGAAGTTCTGTATTTGACTATTACAAGTTCAGATCTTCAAATTATTATTTGCAATCTTAGTTTGAATTTAACAATTCGAAGTTCTGTATTTACATACTACAAGTTCAGATCTTCAAGTTATAATTTGCAATCATAATTTGAATTTATCAATTCTAAGTTCTGTATTTGACAGTTACAAGTTCAGATCTTCAAGTTATTATTTGAAATAATAATTAGTATTTAACAAATCTAAGTTCTGTAATTCACTATTACTAGTTCAGATCTTCAAGTTATAATTTGCACTAATAATTTGAATTTACCAATACGAAGGTCTTTATTTGACTATTACAAGTTCAGATCTTCAAATTATTATTTGCAATCTTAGTTTGAATTTAACAATTCGAAGTTCTGTATTTGACAGTTACAAGTTCAGATCTTCAAGTTATAATTTGAAATAATAATTAGTATTTAACAAAGCTAAGTTCTGTAATTCACTATTACAACTTCAGATCTTCAAGTTATAATTTGCAATAATAATTAGAAGCTATCAATTTTAAGTTCTGTATTTGACTATTACAAGTTCAGATCTTCAAATTATTATTTGCAATCTTAGTTTGAATTTAACAATTCGAAGTTCTGTATTTACCTACTACAAGTTCAGATCTTCAAGTTATAATTTGAAATAATAGTTTATATTTAACAAATCTAAGTTCTGTAATTCACTATTACAAGTTCAGATCTTCAAATTATAATTTGCACTAATAATTTGTATTTAACAATTCGAAGTTCTGCATTGACCTACGACAAGTTCAGATCTTCTAGTTATAATTTGCAATCATAATTTGAAGTTATCAATTTTAAAGTCTGTATTTGACAATTACAAGTTCAAATCTTCAAGTTATAATTTGCACTAATAAATTGTATTTAACAATTCGAAGTTCTGTATTTGACTATTACAAGTTCAGATCTTCAAGTTCTAATTTGAAATAATAATTTATATTTAACAAATCTAAGTTCTGTAATTCACTATTACAAGTTCAGATCTTCAAGTTATAATTTGCAATCATAATTTGAAGTTATCAATTTTAAAGTCTGTATTTGACAATTACTAGTTCAGATCTTCAAGTTATAATTTGCACTGTTAATTTGTATTTAACAATTCGAAGTTCTGAATTTGACTACTACAAGTTCAGATCTTCGAGTTATAATTTGCAATCATAATTTGAAGTTATCAATTCTAAGGTCTGTATTTGACAGATACAAGTTCAGATCTACAAGTTATAATTTGAAATAATAATTAGTATTTAACAAAGCTAAGTTCTGTAATTCACTATCACAAGTTCAGATCTTCAAGTTATAATTTGAAATAATAATTAGTATTTAACAAATCTAAGTTCTGTAATTCACTATTACTAGTTCAGATCTTCAAGTTATAATTTGCAATAATAATTAGAAGCTATCAATTTTAAGTTCTGTATTTGACAATTACAAGTTCAGATCTTCAAGTTATAATTTGCAATAATAATTAGAAGCTATCAATTTTAAGTTCTGTATTTGACAATTACAAGTTCAGATCTTCAAGTTATAATTTGCAATCTTAATTTGAATTTATCAATTCTAAGTTCTGTATTTGACAGTTACAAGTTCAGATCTTCAAGTTATAATTTAAAATAATAATTAGTATTTAACAAATCTAAGTTCTGTAATTCACTATTACAAGTTCAGATCTTCAAATTATAATTTGCACTAAAAATTTGTATTTAACAATTCGAAGTTCTGTATTTACCTACGACAAGTTCAGATCTTCAAGTTATAATTTGCAATCATAATTTGATGTTATCAATTTTAAAGTCTGTATTTGACAATTACAAGTTCAGATCTTCAAGTTATAATTTGCACTAATAATTTGTATTTAACAATTCGAAGTTCTGTATTTGACTATTACAAGTTCAGATCTTCAAATTATTATTTGCAATCTTAGTTTGAATTTAACAATTCGAAGTTCTGTATTTGACAGTTACAAGTTCAGATCTTCAAGTTATAATTTGCAATAATAATTAGAAGCTATAAATTTTAAGTTCTGTATTTGACAATTACAAGTTCAGATCTTCAAGTTATAATTTGACTAATAATTTGTATTTAACAATTCGAAGTTCTGTATTTGACCATTCCAAGTTCAGATCATATAATTTTATTTGCAATCTTAGTTTGAATTTAACAATTCGAAGTTCTGTATTTAACTACTACAAGTTCAGATCTGCAAGTTATAATTTGAACTAATAATTTGTATTTAAGAATTCGAACTTATGTATTTGACTATTACAAGTTCAGATCTTCAAATTATTATTTGCAATCTTAGTTTGAATTTAACAACTCGAAGTTCTGTATGTAACTACTACAAGTTCAGATCTTCAAGTTATAATTTGCACTAATAATTTGAATTTAACAATTCGAAGATCTGTATTTGACTATTGCAAGTTCAGATCTTCAAATTATTATTTGCAATCTTAGTTTGAATTTAACAATTCGAAGTTCTGTATTTACATACTACAAGTTCAGATCTTCAAGTTATAATTTGCAATCATAATTTGAATTTATCAATTCTAAGTTCTGTATTTGACAGTTACAAGTTCAGATCTTCAAGTTATTATTTGAAATAATAATTAGTATTTAACAAATCTAAGTTCTGTAATTCACTATTACTAATTCAGATCTTCAAGTTATAATTTGCACTAATAATTTGAATTTAACAATACGAAGTTCTGTATTTGATTATTACAAGTTCAGATCTTCAAATTATTATTTGCAATCTTAGTTTGAATTTAACAATTCTAAGTTCTGTATTTACCTACAACAAGTTCAGATCTTCAAGTTATAATTTGAAATAATAAATTATATTTAACAAATCTAAGTTCTGTAATTCACGATTACAAGTTCAGATCTTCAAGTTATAATTTGAAATAAAAATTAGTATTTAACAAATCTAAGTTCTGTAATTAACTATTACTAGTTCAGATCTTCAAGTTATAATTTGCAATAATAATTAGAAGCTATCAATTTTAAGTTCTGTATTTGACAATTACAAGTTTAGATCTTCAAGTTATAATTTGCAATCTTAATTTGAATTTATCAATTCTAAGTTCTGTATTTGACAGTAACAAGTTCAGATCTACAAGTTATAATTTGAAATAATAATTAGTATTTAACAAATCTAAGTTCTGTAATTCACTATTACTAGTTCAGATCTTCAAGTTATAATTTGCAATAATAATTAGAAGCTATCAATTTTAAGTTCTGTATTTGACAATTACAAGTTCAGATCTTCAAATTATTAATTGCAATCTTAGTTTGAATTTAACAATTCGAAGTTCTGTATTTGACAGATACAACTTCAGATCTTCAAGTTATAATTTGAAATAATAATTAGTATTTAACAAAGCTAAGTTCCGTAATTCACTATTACAAATTCAGATCTTCAAGTTATAATTTGCAATAATAATTAGGAGCTATCAATTTTAAGTTCTGTATTTACCTACTACAAGTTCAGATCTTCAAGTTATAATTTGAAATAATAGTTTATATTTAACAAATCTAAGTTCTGTAATTCACTATTACAAGTTCAGATCTTCAAATTATAATTTGCACTAATAATTTGTATTTAACAATTCGAAGTTCTGCATTGACCTACGACAAGTTCAGATCTTCTAGTTATAATTTGCAATCATAATTTGAAGTTATCAATTTTAAAGTCTGTATTTGATAATTACAAGTTCAAATCTTCAAGTTATAATTTGCACTAATAATTTGTATTTAACAAACCTAAGTTCTGTAATTCACTATTACTAGTTCAGATCTTCAAGTTATAATTTGCAATAATAATTGGAAGCTATCAATTTTAAGTTCTGTATTTGACAATTACAAGTTCAGATCTTCAAGTTATAATTTGCAATAATAATTAGAAGCTATCAATTTTAAGTTCTGTATTTGACAATTACAATTTCAGATCTTCAAGTTATAATTTGAAATAATAATTAGTATTTAACAAATCTAAGTTCTGTAATTCACTATTACTAGTTCAGATCTTCAAGTTATAATTTGCACTAATAATTTGTATTTAACAATTCGAAGTTCTGTATTTGACTATTACAAGTTCAGAACTTCAAGTTATAATTTGAAATAATAATTAGTATTTAACAAAGCTAAGTTCTGTAATTCACTATCACAAGTTCAGATCTTCAAGTTATAATTTGTAATAATAATTAGTATTTAACAAATCTAAGTTCTGTAATTCACTATTACTAGTTCAGATCTTCAAGTTATAATTTGCAATAATAATTAGAAGCTATCAATTTTAAGTTCTGTATTTGACAATTACAAGTTCAGATCTTCAAGTTATAATTTGCAATAATAATTAGAAGCTATCAATTTTAAGTTCTGTATTTGACAATTACAAGTTCAGATCTTCAAGTTATAATTTGCAATCTTAATTTGAATTTATCAATTCTAAGTTCTGTATTTGACAGTTACAAGTTCAGATCTTCAAGTTATAATTTAAAATAATAATTAGTATTTAACAAATCTAAGTTCTGTAATTCACTATTGCAAGTTCAGATCTTCAAATTATAATTTGTACTAATAATTTGTATTTAACAATTCGAAGTTCTGTATTTACCTACGACAAGTTCAGATCTTCAAGTTATAATTTGCAATCATAATTTGATGTTATCAATTTTAAAGTCTGTATTTGACAATTACAAGTTCAGATCTTCAAGTTATAATTTGCACTAATAATTTGTATTTAACAATTCGAAGTTCTGTATTTGACTATTACAAGTTCAGATCTTCAAATTATTATTTGCAATCTTAGTTTGAATTTAACAATTCGAAGTTCTGTATTTGACAATTACAAGTTCAGATCTTCAAGTTATAATTTGCAATAATAATTAGAAGCTATCAATTTTAAGTTCTGTATTTGACAATTACAAGTTCAGATCTTCAAGTTATAATTTGACTAATAATTTGTATTTAACAATTCGAAGTTCTGTATTTGACCATTCCAAGTTCAGATCTTATAATTTTATTTGCAATCTTAGTTTGAATTTAACAATTCGAAGTTCTGTATTTAACTACTACAAGTTCAGATCTGCAAGTTATAATTTGAACTAATAATTTGTATTTAAGAATTCGAACTTATGTATTTGACTATTACAAGTTCAGATCTTCAAATTATTATTTGCAATCTTAGTTTGAATTTAACAACTCGAAGTTCTGTATGTAACTACTACAAGTTCAGATCTTCAAGTTATAATTTGCACTAATAATTTGAATTTAACAATTCGAAGTTCTGTATTTGACTATTACAAGTTCAGATCTTCAAATTATTATTTGCAATCTTAGTTTGAATTTAACAATTCGAAGTTCTGTATTTACATACTACAAGTTCAGATCTTCAAGTTATAATTTGCAATCATAATTTGAATTTATCAATTCTAAGTTCTGTATTTGACAGTTACAAGTTCAGATCTTCAAGTTATTATTTGAAATAATAATTAGTATTTAACAAATCTAAGTTCTGTAATTCACTATTACTAGTTCAGATCTTCAAGTTATAATTTGCACTAATAATTTGAATTTACCAATACGAAGGTCTTTATTTGACTATTACAAGTTCAGATCTTCAAATTATTATTTGCAATCTTAGTTTGAATTTAACAATTCGAAGTTCTGTATTTGACAGTTACAAGTTCAGATCTTCAAGTTATAATTTGAAATAATAATTAGTATTTAACAAAGCTAAGTTCTGTAATTCACTATTACAACTTCAGATCTTCAAGTTATAATTTGCAATAATAATTAGAAGCTATCAATTTTAAGTTCTGTATTTGACTATTACAAGTTCAGATCTTCAAATTATTATTTGCAATCTTAGTTTGAATTTAACAATTCGAAGTTCTGTATTTACCTACTACAAGTTCAGATCTTCAAGTTATAATTTGAAATAATAGTTTATATTTAACAAATCTAAGTTCTGTAATTCACTATTACAAGTTCAGATCTTCAAATTATAATTTGCACTAATAATTTGTATTTAACAATTCGAAGTTCTGCATTGACCTACGACAAGTTCAGATCTTCTAGTTATAATTTGCAATCATAATTTGAAGTTATCAATTTTAAAGTCTGTATTTGACAATTACAAGTTCAAATCTTCAAGTTATAATTTGCACTAATAAATTGTATTTAACAATTCGAAGTTCTGTATTTGACTATTACAAGTTCAGATCTTCAAGTTCTAATTTGAAATAATAATTTATATTTAACAAATCTAAGTTCTGTAATTCACTATTACAAGTTCAGATCTTCAAGTTATAATTTGCAATCATAATTTGAAGTTATCAATTTTAAAGTCTGTATTTGACAATTACTAGTTCAGATCTTCAAGTTATAATTTGCACTGTTAATTTGTATTTAACAATTCGAAGTTCTGTATTTGACTACTACAAGTTCAGATCTTCGAGTTATAATTTGCAATCATAATTTGAAGTTATCAATTCTAAGGTCTGTATTTGACAGTTACAAGTTCAGATCTTCAAGTTATAATTTAAAATAATAATTAGTATTTAACAAATCTAAGTTCTGTAATTCACTATCACAAGTTCAGATCTTCAAGTTATAATTTGAAATAATAATTAGTATTTAACAAATCTAAGTTCTGTAATTCACTATTACTAGTTCAGATCTTCAAGTTATAATTTGCAATAATAATTAGAAGCTATCAATTTTAAGTTCTGTATTTGACAATTACAAGTTCAGATCTTCAAGTTATAATTTGCAATAATAATTAGAAGCTATCAATTTTAAGTTCTGTATTTGACAATTACAAGTTCAGATCTTCAAGTTATAATTTGCAATCTTAATTTGAATTTATCAATTCTAAGTTCTGTATTTGACAGTTACAAGTTCAGATCTTCAAGTTATAATTTAAAATAATAATTAGTATTTAACAAATCTAAGTTCTGTAATTCACTATTACAAGTTCAGATCTTCAAATTATAATTTGCACTAAAAATTTGTATTTAACAATTCGAAGTTCTGTATTTACCTACGACAAGTTCAGATCTTCAAGTTATAATTTGCAATCATAATTTGATGTTATCAATTTTAAAGTCTGTATTTGACAATTACAAGTTCAGATCTTCAAGTTATAATTTGCACTAATAATTTGTATTTAACAATTCGAAGTTCTGTATTTGACTATTACAAGTTCAGATCTTCAAATTATTATTTGCAATCTTAGTTTGAATTTAACAATTCGAAGTTCTGTATTTGACAGTTACAAGTTCAGATCTTCAAGTTATAATTTGCAATAATAATTAGAAGCTATAAATTTTAAGTTCTGTATTTGACAATTACAAGTTCAGATCTTCAAGTTATAATTTGACTAATAATTTGTATTTAACAATTCGAAGTTCTGTATTTGACCATTCCAAGTTCAGATCATATAATTTTATTTGCAATCTTAGTTTGAATTTAACAATTCGAAGTTCTGTATTTAACTACTACAAGTTCAGATCTGCAAGTTATAATTTGAACTAATAATTTGTATTTAAGAATTCGAACTTATGTATTTGACTATTACAAGTTCAGATCTTCAAATTATTATTTGCAATCTTAGTTTGAATTTAACAACTCGAAGTTCTGTATGTAACTACTACAAGTTCAGATCTTCAAGTTATAATTTGCACTAATAATTTGAATTTAACAATTCGAAGATCTGTATTTGACTATTGCAAGTTCAGATCTTCAAATTATTATTTGCAATCTTAGTTTGAATTTAACAATTCGAAGTTCTGTATTTACATACTACAAGTTCAGATCTTCAAGTTATAATTTGCAATCATAATTTGAATTTATCAATTCTAAGTTCTGTATTTGACAGTTACAAGTTCAGATCTTCAAGTTATTATTTGAAATAATAATTAGTATTTAACAAATCTAAGTTCTGTAATTCACTATTACTAATTCAGATCTTCAAGTTATAATTTGCACTAATAATTTGAATTTAACAATACGAAGTTCTGTATTTGATTATTACAAGTTCAGATCTTCAAATTATTATTTGCAATCTTAGTTTGAATTTAACAATTCTAAGTTCTGTATTTACCTACAACAAGTTCAGATCTTCAAGTTATAATTTGAAATAATAAATTATATTTAACAAATCTAAGTTCTGTAATTCACGATTACAAGTTCAGATCTTCAAGTTATAATTTGAAATAAAAATTAGTATTTAACAAATCTAAGTTCTGTAATTAACTATTACTAGTTCAGATCTTCAAGTTATAATTTGCAATAATAATTAGAAGCTATCAATTTTAAGTTCTGTATTTGACAATTACAAGTTTAGATCTTCAAGTTATAATTTGCAATCTTAATTTGAATTTATCAATTCTAAGTTCTGTATTTGACAGTTACAAGTTCAGATCTACAAGTTATAATTTGAAATAATAATTAGTATTTAACAAATCTAAGTTCTGTAATTCACTATTACTAGTTCAGATCTTCAAGTTATAATTTGCAATAATAATTAGAAGCTATCAATTTTAAGTTCTGTATTTGACAATTACAAGTTCAGATCTTCAAATTATTAATTGCAATCTTAGTTTGAATTTAACAATTCGAAGTTCTGTATTTGACAGATACAACTTCAGATCTTCAAGTTATAATTTGAAATAATAATTAGTATTTAACAAAGCTAAGTTCCGTAATTCACTATTACAAATTCAGATCTTCAAGTTATAATTTGCAATAATAATTAGGAGCTATCAATTTTAAGTTCTGTATTTGACTATTACAAGTTCAGATCTTCAAATTATTATTTGCAATCTTAGTTTGAATTTAATAATTCGAAGGTCTGTATTTACCTACTTCAGCCTTTACCTACTCATTACCTAGTTTAGATCTTCAAGTTATAATTTGAAATAATAGTTTATATTTAACAAATCTAAGTTCTGTAATTCACTATTACAAGTTCAGATCTTCAAATTATAATTTGCACTAATAATTTGTATTTAACAATTCGAAGTTCTGCATTTACCTACGACAAGTTCAGATCTTCAAGTTATAATTTGCAATCATAATTTGAAGTTATCAATTTTAAAGTCTGTATTTGACAATTACAAGTTCAAATCTTCAAGTTATAATTTGCACTAATAATTTGTATTTAACAATTCGAAGTTCTGTATTTGACAGTTACAAGTTCAGATCTTCGAGTTATAATTAGAAATAATAATTAGTATTTAACAATTCGAAGTTCTGTATTTACTTACTACAAGTTCAGATCTTCAAGTTATAATTAGCACTAATAATTTGAATTTAACAATACGAAATTCTGTATTTGATTATTACAAGTTCAGATCTTCAAATTATTATTTGCAATCTTAGTTTGAATTTAACAATTCTAAGTTCTGTATTTACCTACTACAAGTTCAGATCTACAAGTTATAATTTGAAATAATAATTAGTATTTAACAAATCTAAGTTCTGTAATTAACTATTACTAGTTCAGATCTTCAAGTTATAATTTGCAATAATAATTAGAAGCTATCAATTTTAAGTTCTGTATTTGACAATTACAAGTTCAGATCTTCAAGTTATAATTTGCAATCTTTATTTGAATTTATCAATTCTAAGTTCTGAATTTGACAGTTACAAGTTCAGATCTTCAAGTTATAATTTGAAATAATAATTAGTATTTAACAAATCTAAGTTCTGTAATTAACTATTACTAGTTCAGATCTTCAAGTTATAATTTGCAATAATAATTAGAAGCTATCAATTTTAAGTTCTGTATTTGACAATTACAAGTTCAGATCTTCAAGTTATAATTTGCAATCTTTATTTGAATTTATCAATTCTAAGTTCTGAATTTGACAGTTACAAGTTCAGATCTTCAAGTTATAATTTGAAATAATAATTAGTATTTAACAAATCTAAGTTCTGTAATTCACTATTACAAGTTCAGATCTTCAAATTATAATTTGCACTAAAAATTTGTATTTAACAATTCGAAGTTCTGTATTTACCTACGACAAGTTCAGATCTTCAAGTTATAATTTGCAATCATAATTTGATGTTATCAATTTTAAAGTCTGTATTTGACAATTACAAGTTCAGATCTTCAAGTTATAATTTGCACTAATAATTTGTATTTAACAATTCGAAGTTCTGTATTTGACTATTACAAGTTCAGATCTTCAAATTATTATTTGCAATCTTAGTTTGAATTTAACAATTCGAAGTTCTGTATTTACATACTACAAGTTCAGATCTTCAAGTTATAATTTGCAATCATAATTTGAATTTATCAATTCTAAGTTCTGTGTTTGACAGTTACAAGTTCAGATCTTCAAGTTATTATTTGAAATAATAATTAGTATTTAACAAATCTAAGGGATGTAATTCACTATTACTAATTCAGATCTTCAAGTTATAATTTGCACTAATAATTTGAATTTAACAATACGAAGTTCTGTATTTGATTATTACAAGTTCAGATCTTCAAATTATTATTTGCAATCTTAGTTTGAATTTAACAATTCTAAGTTCTGTATTTACCTACAACAAGTTCAGATCTTCAAGTTATAATTTGAAATAATAAATTATATTTAACAAATCTAAGTTCTGTAATTCACGATTACAAGTTCAGATCTTCAAGTTATAATTTGAAATAAAAATTAGTATTTAACAAATCTAAGTTCTGTAATTAACTATTACTAGTTCAGATCTTCAAGTTATAATTTGCAATAATAATTAGAAGCTATCAATTTTAAGTTCTGTATTTGACAATTACAAGTTCAGATCTTCAAGTTATAATTTGCAATCTTAATTTGAATTTATCAATTCTAAGTTCTGTATTTGACAGTTACAAGTTCAGATCTACAAGTTATAATTTGAAATAATAATTAGTATTTAACAAATCTAAGTTCTGTAATTCACTATTACTAGTTCAGATCTTCAAGTTATAATTTGCAATAATAATTAGAAGCTATCAATTTTAAGTTCTGTATTTGACAATTACAAGTTCAGATCTTCAAATTATTAATTGCAATCTTAGTTTGAATTTAACAATTCGAAGTTCTGTATTTGACAGATACAACTTCAGATCTTCAAGTTATAATTTGAAATAATAATTAGTATTTAACAAAGCTAAGTTCCGTAATTCACTATTACAAATTCAGATCTTCAAGTTATAATTTGCAATAATAATTAGAAGCTATCAATTTTAAGTTCTGTATTTGACTATTACAAGTTCAGATCTTCAAATTATTATTTGCAATCTTAGTTTGAATTTAATAATTCGAAGGTCTGTATTTACCTACTTCAGCCTTTACCTACTCATTACCTAGTTTAGATCTTCAAGTTATAATTTGAAATAATAGTTTATATTTAACAAATCTAAGTTCTGTAATTCACTATTACAAGTTCAGATCTTCAAATTATAATTTGCACTAATAATTTGTATTTAACAATTCGAAGTTCTGCATTTACCTACGACAAGTTCAGATCTTCAAGTTATAATTTGCAATCATAATTTGAAGTTATCAATTTTAAAGTCTGTATTTGACAATTACAAGTTCAAATCTTCAAGTTATAATTTGCACTAATAATTTGTATTTAACAATTCGAAGTTCTGTATTTGACAGTTACAAGTTCAGATCTTCGAGTCATAATTAGAAATAATAATTAGTATTTAACAATTCGAAGTTCTGTATTTACTTACTACAAGTTCAGATCTTCAAGTTATAATTAGCACTAATAATTTGAATTTAACAATACGAAATTCTGTATTTGATTATTACAAGTTCAGATCTTCAAATTATTATTTGCAATCTTAGTTTGAATTTAACAATTCTAAGTTCTGTATTTACCTACTACAAGTTCAGATCTACAAGTTATAATTTGAAATAATAAATTATATTTAACAAATCTAAGTTCTGTAATTCACCATTACAAGTTCAGATCTTCAAGTTATAATTTGAAATAATAATTAGTATTTAACAAATCTAAGTTCTGTAATTAACTATTACTAGTTCAGATCTTCAAGTTATAATTTGCAATAATAATTAGAAGCTATCAATTTTAAGTTCTGTATTTGACAATTACAAGTTCAGATCTTCAAGTTATAATTTGCAATCTTTATTTGAATTTATCAATTCTAAGTTCTGAATTTGACAGTTACAAGTTCAGATCTTCAAGTTATAATTTGAAATAATAATTAGTATTTAACAAATCTAAGTTCTGTAATTCACTATTACAAGTTCAGATCTTCAAATTATAATTTGCACTAAAAATTAGAAGCTATCAATTTTAAGTTCTGTATTTGACAATTACAAGTTCAGATCTTCAAATTATTAATTGCAATCTTAGTTTGAATTTAACAATTCGAAGTTCTGTATTTGACAGATACAACTTCAGATCTTCAAGTTATAATTTGAAATAATAATTAGTATTTAACAAAGCTAAGTTCCGTAATTCACTATTACAAATTCAGATCTTCAAGTTATAATTTGCAATAATAATTAGAAGCTATCAATTTTAAGTTCTGTATTTGACTATTACAAGTTCAGATCTTCAAATTATTATTTGCAATCTTAGTTTGAATTTAATAATTCGAAGGTCTGTATTTACCTACTTCAGCCTTTACCTACTCATTACCTAGTTTAGATCTTCAAGTTATAATTTGAAATAATAGTTTATATTTAACAAATCTAAGTTCTGTAATTCACTATTACAAGTTCAGATCTTCAAATTATAATTTGCACTAATAATTTGTATTTAACAATTCGAAGTTCTGCATTTACCTACGACAAGTTCAGATCTTCAAGTTATAATTTGCAATCTTTATTTGAATTTATCAATTCTAAGTTCTGAATTTGACAGTTACAAGTTCAGATCTTCAAGTTATAATTTGAAATAATAATTAGTATTTAACAAAGCTAAGTTCTGTAATTCACTATTACTAGTTCAGATCTTCAAGTTATAATTTGCAATAATAATTAGAAGCTATCAATTTTAAGTTCTGTATTTGACAATTACAAGTTCAGATCTTCAAATTATTAATTGCAATCTTAGTTTGAATTTAACAATTCGAAGTTCTGTATTTGACAGATACAACTTCAGATCTTCAAGTTATAATTTGAAATAATAATTAGTATTTAACAAAGCTAAGTTCCGTAATTCACTATTACAAATTCAGATCTTCAAGTTATAATTTGCAATAATAATTAGAAGCTATCAATTTTAAGTTCTGTATTTGACTATTACAAGTTCAGATCTTCAAATTATTATTTGCAATCTTAGTTTGAATTTAATAATTCGAAGGTCTGTATTTACCTACTTCAGCCTTTACCTACTCATTACCTAGTTTAGATCTTCAAGTTATAATTTGAAATAATAGTTTATATTTAACAAATCTAAGTTCTGTAATTCACTATTACAAGTTCAGATCTTCAAATTATAATTTGCACTAATAATTTGTATTTAACAATTCGAAGTTCTGCATTTACCTACGACAAGTTCAGATCTTCAAGTTATAATTTGCAATCATAATTTGAAGTTATCAATTTTAAAGTCTGTATTTGACAATTACAAGTTCAAATCTTCAAGTTATAATTTGCACTAATAATTTGTATTTAACAATTCGAAGTTCTGTATTTGACAGTTACAAGTTCAGATCTTCGAGTTATAATTAGAAATAATAATTAGTATTTAACAATTCGAAGTTCTGTATTTACTTACTACAAGTTCAGATCTTCAAGTTATAATTAGCACTAATAATTTGAATTTAACAATACGAAATTCTGTATTTGATTATTACAAGTTCAGATCTTCAAATTATTATTTGCAATCTTAGTTTGAATTTAACAATTCTAAGTTCTGTATTTACCTACTACAAGTTCAGATCTACAAGTTATAATTTGAAATAATAAATTATATTTAACAAATCTAAGTTCTGTAATTCACCATTACAAGTTCAGATCTTCAAGTTATAATTTGAAATAATAATTAGTATTTAACAAATCTAAGTTCTGTAATTAACTATTACTAGTTCAGATCTTCAAGTTATAATTTGCAATAATAATTAGAAGCTATCAATTTTAAGTTCTGTATTTGACAATTACAAGTTCAGATCTTCAAGTTATAATTTGCAATCTTTATTTGAATTTATCAATTCTAAGTTCTGAATTTGACAGTTACAAGTTCAGATCTTCAAGTTATAATTTGAAATAATAATTAGTATTTAACAAATCTAAGTTCTGTAATTCACTATTACAAGTTCAGATCTTCAAATTATAATTTGCACTAAAAATTTGTATTTAACAATTCGAAGTTCTGTATTTACCTACGACAAGTTCAGATCTTCAAGTTAAAATTTGCAATCATAATTTGATGTTATCAATTTTAAAGTCTGTATTTGACAATTACAAGTTCAGATCTTCAAGTTATAATTTGCACTAATAATTTGTATTTAACAATTCGAAGTTCTGTATTTGACTATTACAAGTTCAGATCTTCAAATTATTATTTGCAATCTTAGTTTGAATTTAACAATTCGAAGTTCTGTATTTGACAGTTACAAGTTCAGATCTTCAAGTTATAATTTGCAATAATAATTAGAAGCTATAAATTTTAAGTTCTGTATTTGACAATTACAAGTTCAGATCTTCAAGTTATAATTTGACTAATAATTTGTATTTAACAATTCGAAGTTCTGTATTTGACCATTCCAAGTTCAGATCTTATAATTTTATTTGCAATCTTAGTTTGAATTTAACAATTCGAAGTTCTGTATTTAACTACTACAAGTTCAGATCTGCAAGTTATAATTTGAACTAATAATTTGTATTTAAGAATTCGAACTAATGTATTTGACTATTACAAGTTCAGATCTTCAAATTATTATTTGCAATCTTAGTTTGAATTTAACAACTCGAAGTTCTGTATGTAACTACTACAAGTTCAGATCTTCAAGTTATAATTTGCACTAATAATTTGAATTTAACAATTCGAAGATCTGTATTTGACTATTGCAAGTTCAGATCTTCAAATTATTATTTGCAATCTTAGTTTGAATTTAACAATTCGAAGTTCTGTATTTACATACTACAAGTTCAGATCTTCAAGTTATAATTTGCAATCATAATTTGAATTTATCAATTCTAAGTTCTGTGTTTGACAGTTACAAGTTCAGATCTTCAAGTTATTATTTGAAATAATAATTAGTATTTAACAAATCTAAGGGATGTAATTCACTATTACTAATTCAGATCTTCAAGTTATAATTTGCACTAATAATTTGAATTTAACAATACGAAGTTCTGTATTTGATTATTACAAGTTCAGATCTTCAAATTATTATTTGCAATCTTAGTTTGAATTTAACAATTCTAAGTTCTGTATTTACCTACAACAAGTTCAGATCTTCAAGTTATAATTTGAAATAATAATTAGTATTTAACAAAGCTAAGTTCCGTAATTCACTATTACAAATTCAGATCTTCAAGTTATAATTTGCAATAATAATTAGAAGCTATCAATTTTAAGTTCTGTATTTGACTATTACAAGTTCAGATCTTCAAATTATTATTTGCAATCTTAGTTTGAATTTAATAATTCGAAGGTCTGTATTTACCTACTTCAGCCTTTACCTACTCATTACCTAGTTTAGATCTTCAAGTTATAATTTGAAATAATAGTTTATATTTAACAAATCTAAGTTCTGTAATTCACTATTACAAGTTCAGATCTTCAAATTATAATTTGCACTAATAATTTGTATTTAACAATTCGAAGTTCTGCATTTACCTACGACAAGTTCAGATCTTCAAGTTATAATTTGCAATCATAATTTGAAGTTATCAATTTTAAAGTCTGTATTTGACAATTACAAGTTCAAATCTTCAAGTTATAATTTGCACTAATAATTTGTATTTAACAATTCGAAGTTCTGTATTTGACAGTTACAAGTTCAGATCTTCGAGTTATAATTAGAAATAATAATTAGTATTTAACAATTCGAAGTTCTGTATTTACTTACTACAAGTTCAGATCTTCAAGTTATAATTAGCACTAATAATTTGAATTTAACAATACGAAATTCTGTATTTGATTATTACAAGTTCAGATCTTCAAATTATTATTTGCAATCTTAGTTTGAATTTAACAATTCTAAGTTCTGTATTTACCTACTACAAGTTCAGATCTACAAGTTATAATTTGAAATAATAAATTATATTTAACAAATCTAAGTTCTGTAATTCACCATTACAAGTTCAGATCTTCAAGTTATAATTTGAAATAATAATTAGTATTTAACAAATCTAAGTTCTGTAATTAACTATTACTAGTTCAGATCTTCAAGTTATAATTTGCAATAATAATTAGAAGCTATCAATTTTAAGTTCTGTATTTGACAATTACAAGTTCAGATCTTCAAGTTATAATTTGCAATCTTTATTTGAATTTATCAATTCTAAGTTCTGAATTTGACAGTTACAAGTTCAGATCTTCAAGTTATAATTTGAAATAATAATTAGTATTTAACAAATCTAAGTTCTGTAATTCACTATTACAAGTTCAGATCTTCAAATTATAATTTGCACTAAAAATTTGTATTTAACAATTCGAAGTTCTGTATTTACCTACGACAAGTTCAGATCTTCAAGTTAAAATTTGCAATCATAATTTGATGTTATCAATTTTAAAGTCTGTATTTGACAATTACAAGTTCAGATCTTCAAGTTATAATTTGCACTAATAATTTGTATTTAACAATTCGAAGTTCTGTATTTGACTATTACAAGTTCAGATCTTCAAATTATTATTTGCAATCTTAGTTTGAATTTAACAATTCGAAGTTCTGTATTTGACAGTTACAAGTTCAGATCTTCAAGTTATAATTTGCAATAATAATTAGAAGCTATAAATTTTAAGTTCTGTATTTGACAATTACAAGTTCAGATCTTCAAGTTATAATTTGACTAATAATTTGTATTTAACAATTCGAAGTTCTGTATTTGACCATTCCAAGTTCAGATCTTATAATTTTATTTGCAATCTTAGTTTGAATTTAACAATTCGAAGTTCTGTATTTAACTACTACAAGTTCAGATCTGCAAGTTATAATTTGAACTAATAATTTGTATTTAAGAATTCGAACTAATGTATTTGACTATTACAAGTTCAGATCTTCAAATTATTATTTGCAATCTTAGTTTGAATTTAACAACTCGAAGTTCTGTATGTAACTACTACAAGTTCAGATCTTCAAGTTATAATTTGCACTAATAATTTGAATTTAACAATTCGAAGATCTGTATTTGACTATTGCAAGTTCAGATCTTCAAATTATTATTTGCAATCTTAGTTTGAATTTAACAATTCGAAGTTCTGTATTTACATACTACAAGTTCAGATCTTCAAGTTATAATTTGCAATCATAATTTGAATTTATCAATTCTAAGTTCTGTGTTTGACAGTTACAAGTTCAGATCTTCAAGTTATTATTTGAAATAATAATTAGTATTTAACAAATCTAAGGGATGTAATTCACTATTACTAATTCAGATCTTCAAGTTATAATTTGCACTAATAATTTGAATTTAACAATACGAAGTTCTGTATTTGATTATTACAAGTTCAGATCTTCAAATTATTATTTGCAATCTTAGTTTGAATTTAACAATTCTAAGTTCTGTATTTACCTACAACAAGTTCAGATCTTCAAGTTATAATTTGAAATAATAAATTATATTTAACAAATCTAAGTTCTGTAATTCACGATTACAAGTTCAGATCTTCAAGTTATAATTTGAAATAAAAATTAGTATTTAACAAATCTAAGTTCTGTAATTAACTATTACTAGTTCAGATCTTCAAGTTATAATTTGCAATAATAATTAGAAGCTATCAATTTTAAGTTCTGTATTTGACAATTACAAGTTCAGATCTTCAAGTTATAATTTGCAATCTTAATTTGAATTTATCAATTCTAAGTTCTGTATTTGACAGTTACAACTTCAGATCTACAAGTTATAATTTGAAATAATAATTAGTATTTAACAAATCTAAGTTCTGTAATTCACTATTACTAGTTCAGATCTTCAAGTTATAATTTGCAATAATAATTAGAAGCTATCAATTTTAAGTTCTGTATTTGACAATTACAAGTTCAGATCTTCAAATTATTAATTGCAATCTTAGTTTGAATTTAACAATTCGAAGTTCTGTATTTGACAGATACAACTTCAGATCTTCAAGTTATAATTTGAAATAATAATTAGTATTTAACAAAGCTAAGTTCCGTAATTCACTATTACAAATTCAGATCTTCAAGTTATAATTTGCAATAATAATTAGAAGCTATCAATTTTAAGTTCTGTATTTGACTATTACAAGTTCAGATCTTCAAATTATTATTTGCAATCTTAGTTTGAATTTAATAATTCGAAGGTCTGTATTTACCTACTTCAGCCTTTACCTACTCATTACCTAGTTTAGATCTTCAAGTTATAATTTGAAATAATAGTTTATATTTAACAAATCTAAGTTCTGTAATTCACTATTACAAGTTCAGATCTTCAAATTATAATTTGCACTAATAATTTGTATTTAACAATTCGAAGTTCTGCATTTACCTACGACAAGTTCAGATCTTCAAGTTATAATTTGCAATCATAATTTGAAGTTATCAATTTTAAAGTCTGTATTTGACAATTACAAGTTCAAATCTTCAAGTTATAATTTGCACTAATAATTTGTATTTAACAATTCGAAGTTCTGTATTTGACAGTTACAAGTTCAGATCTTCGAGTTATAATTAGAAATAATAATTAGTATTTAACAATTCGAAGTTCTGTATTTACTTACTACAAGTTCAGATCTTCAAGTTATAATTAGCACTAATAATTTTAATTTAACAATACGAAATTCTGTATTTGATTATTACAAGTTCAGATCTTCAAATTATTATTTGCAATCTTAGTTTGAATTTAACAATTCTAAGTTCTGTATTTACCTACTACAAGTTCAGATCTACAAGTTATAATTTGAAATAATAAATTATATTTAACAAATCTAAGTTCTGTAATTCACTATTACAAGTTCAGATCTTCAAATTATAATTTGCACTAATAATTTGTATTTAACAATTCGAAGTTCTGCATTTACCTACGACAAGTTCAGATCTTCAAGTTATAATTTGCAATCATAATTTGAAGTTATCAATTTTAAAGTCTGTATTTGACAATTACAAGTTCAAATCTTCAAGTTATAATTTGCACTAATAATTTGTATTTAACAATTCGAAGTTCTGTATTTGACAGTTACAAGTTCAGATCTTCGAGTTATAATTAGAAATAATAATTAGTATTTAACAATTTGAAGTTCTGTATTTACTTACTACAAGTTCAGATCTTCAAGTTATAATTAGCACTAATAATTTGAATTTAACAATACGAAATTCTGTATTTGATTATTACAAGTTCAGATCTTCAAATTATTATTTTACATTATTGGTTTGAATTTAACAATTCTAAGTTCTGTATTTACCTACTACAAGTTCAGATCTACAAGTTATAATTTGAAATAATAAATTATATTTAACAAATCTAAGTTCTGTAATTCACCATTACAAGTTCAGATCTTCAAGTTATAATTTGAAATAATAATTAGTATTTAACAAATCTAAGTTCTGTAATTAACTATTACTAGTTCAGATCTTCAAGTTATAATTTGCAATAATAATTAGAAGCTATCAATTTTAAGTTCTGTATTTGACAATTACAAGTTCAGATCTTCAAGTTATAATTTGCAATCTTTATTTGAATTTATCAATTCTAAGTTCTGAATTTGACAGTTACAAGTTCAGATCTTCAAGTTATAATTTGAAATAATAATTAGTATTTAACAAATCTAAGTTCTGTAATTCACTATTACAAGTTCAGATCTTCAAATTATAATTTGCACTAAAAATTTGTATTTAACAATTCGAAGTTCTGTATTTACCTACGACAAGTTCAGATCTTCAAATTATTATTTGCAATCTTAGTTTGAATTTAACAATTCGAAGTTCTGTATTTGACAGTTACAAGTTCAGATCTTCAAGTTATAATTTGCAATAATAATTAGAAGCTATAAATTTTAAGTTCTGTATTTGACAATTACAAGTTCAGATCTTCAAGTTATAATTTGACTAATAATTTGTATTTAACAATTCGAAGTTCTGTATTTGACCATTCCAAGTTCAGATCTTATAATTTTATTTGCAATCTTAGTTTGAATTTAACAATTCGAAGTTCTGTATTTAACTACTACAAGTTCAGATCTGCAAGTTATAATTTGAACTAATAATTTGTATTTAAGAATTCGAACTTATGTATTTGACTATTACAAGTTCAGATCTTCAAATTATTATTTGCAATCTTAGTTTGAATTTAACAACTCGAAGTTCTGTATGTAACTACTACAAGTTCAGATCTTCAAGTTATAATTTGCACTAATAATTTGAATTTAACAATTCGAAGATCTGTATTTGACTATTGCAAGTTCAGATCTTCAAATTATTATTTGCAATCTTAGTTTGAATTTAACAATTCGAAGTTCTGTATTTACATACTACAAGTTCAGATCTTCAAGTTATAATTTGCAATCATAATTTGAATTTATCAATTCTAAGTTCTGTATTTGACAGTTACAAGTTCAGATCTTCAAGTTATTATTTGAAATAATAATTAGTATTTAACAAATCTAAGTTCTGTAATTCACTATTACTAATTCAGATCTTCAAGTTATAATTTGCACTAATAATTTGAATTTAACAATACGAAGTTCTGTATTTGATTATTACAAGTTCAGATCTTCAAATTATTATTTGCAATCTTAGTTTGAATTTAACAATTCTAAGTTCTGTATTTACCTACAACAAGTTCAGATCTTCAAGTTATAATTTGAAATAATAAATTATATTTAACAAATCTAAGTTCTGTAATTCACGATTACAAGTTCAGATCTTCAAGTTATAATTTGAAATAAAAATTAGTATTTAACAAATCTAAGTTCTGTAATTAACTATTACTAGTTCAGATCTTCAAGTTATAATTTGCAATAATAATTAGAAGCTATCAATTTTAAGTTCTGTATTTGACAATTACAAGTTCAGATCTTCAAGTTATAATTTGCAATCTTAATTTGAATTTATCAATTCTAAGTTCTGTATTTGACAGTTACAAGTTCAGATCTACAAGTTATAATTTGAAATAATAATTAGTATTTAACAAATCTAAGTTCTGTAATTCACTATTACTAGTTCAGATCTTCAAGTTATAATTTGCAATAATAATTAGAAGCTATCAATTTCAAGTTCTGTATTTGACAATTACAAGTTCAGATCTTCAAATTATTAATTGCAATCTTAGTTTGAATTTAACAATTCGAAGTTCTGTATTTGACAGATACAACTTCAGATCTTCAAGTTATAATTTGAAATAATAATTAGTATTTAACAAATCTAAGTTCTGTAATTCACTATTACAAGTTCAGATCTTCAAATTATAATTTGCACTAATAATTTGTATTTAACAATTCGAAGTTCTGCATTTACCTACGACAAGTTCAGATCTTCAAGTTATAATTTGCAATCATAATTTGAAGTTATCAATTTTAAAGTCTGTATTTGACAATTACAAGTTCAAATCTTCAAGTTATAATTTGCACTAATAATTTGTATTTAACAATTCGAAGTTCTGTATTTGACAGTTACAAGTTCAGATCTTCGAGTTATAATTAGAAATAATAATTAGTATTTAACAATTCGAAGTTCTGTATTTACTTACTACAAGTTCAGATCTTCAAGTTATAATTAGCACTAATAATTTGAATTTAACAATACGAAATTCTGTATTTGATTATTACAAGTTCAGATCTTCAAATTATTATTTGCAATCTTAGTTTGAATTTAACAATTCTAAGTTCTGTATTTACCTACTACAAGTTCAGATCTACAAGTTATAATTTGAAATAATAAATTATATTTAACAAATCTAAGTTCTGTAATTCACCATTACAAGTTCAGATCTTCAAGTTATAATTTGAAATAATAATTAGTATTTAACAAATCTAAGTTCTGTAATTAACTATTACTAGTTCAGATCTTCAAGTTATAATTTGCAATAATAATTAGAAGCTATCAATTTTAAGTTCTGTATTTGACAATTACAAGTTCAGATCTTCAAGTTATAATTTGCAATCTTTATTTGAATTTATCAATTCTAAGTTCTGTATTTGACAGTTACAAGTTCAGATCTTCAAGTTATAATTTGAAATAATAATTAGTATTTAACAAATCTAAGTTCTGTAATTCACTATTACAAGTTCAGATCTTCAAATTATAATTTGCACTAAAAATTTGTATTTAACAATTCGAAGTTCTGTATTTACCTACGACAAGTTCAGATCTTCAAATTATTATTTGCAATCTTAGTTTGAATTTAACAATTCGAAGTTCTGTATTTGACAGTTACAAGTTCAGATCTTCAAGTTATAATTTGCAATAATAATTAGAAGCTATAAATTTTAAGTTCTGTATTTGACAATTACAAGTTCAGATCTTCAAGTTATAATTTGACTAATAATTTGTATTTAACAATTCGAAGTTCTGTATTTGACCATTCCAAGTTCAGATCTTATAATTTTATTTGCAATCTTAGTTTGAATTTAACAATTCGAAGTTCTGTATTTAACTACTACAAGTTCAGATCTGCAAGTTATAATTTGAACTAATAATTTGTATTTAAGAATTCGAACTTATGTATTTGACTATTACAAGTTCAGATCTTCAAATTATTATTTGCAATCTTAGTTTGAATTTAACAACTCGAAGTTCTGTATGTAACTACTACAAGTTCAGATCTTCAAGTTATAATTTGCACTAATAATTTGAATTTAACAATTCGAAGATCTGTATTTGACTATTGCAAGTTCAGATCTTCAAATTATTATTTGCAATCTTAGTTTGAATTTAACAATTCGAAGTTCTGTATTTACATACTACAAGTTCAGATCTTCAAGTTATAATTTGCAATCATAATTTGAATTTATCAATTCTAAGTTCTGTATTTGACAGTTACAAGTTCAGATCTTCAAGTTATTATTTGAAATAATAATTAGTATTTAACAAATCTAAGTTCTGTAATTCACTATTACTAATTCAGATCTTCAAGTTATAATTTGCACTAATAATTTGAATTTAACAATACGAAGTTCTGTATTTGATTATTACAAGTTCAGATCTTCAAATTATTATTTGCAATCTTAGTTTGAATTTAACAATTCTAAGTTCTGTATTTACCTACAACAAGTTCAGATCTTCAAGTTATAATTTGAAATAATAAATTATATTTAACAAATCTAAGTTCTGTAATTCACGATTACAAGTTCAGATCTTCAAGTTATAATTTGAAATAAAAATTAGTATTTAACAAATCTAAGTTCTGTAATTAACTATTACTAGTTCAGATCTTCAAGTTATAATTTGCAATAATAATTAGAAGCTATCAATTTTAAGTTCTGTATTTGACAATTACAAGTTCAGATCTTCAAGTTATAATTTGCAATCTTAATTTGAATTTATCAATTCTAAGTTCTGTATTTGACAGTTACAAGTTCAGATCTACAAGTTATAATTTGAAATAATAATTAGTATTTAACAAATCTAAGTTCTGTAATTCACTATTACTAGTTCAGATCTTCAAGTTATAATTTGCAATAATAATTAGAAGCTATCAATTTCAAGTTCTGTATTTGACAATTACAAGTTCAGATCTTCAAATTATTAATTGCAATCTTAGTTTGAATTTAACAATTCGAAGTTCTGTATTTGACAGATACAACTTCAGATCTTCAAGTTATAATTTGAAATAATAATTAGTATTTAACAAATCTAAGTTCTGTAATTCACTATTACAAGTTCAGATCTTCAAATTATAATTTGCACTAATAATTTGTATTTAACAATTCGAAGTTCTGCATTTACCTACGACAAGTTCAGATCTTCAAGTTATAATTTGCAATCATAATTTGAAGTTATCAATTTTAAAGTCTGTATTTGACAATTACAAGTTCAAATCTTCAAGTTATAATTTGCACTAATAATTTGTATTTAACAATTCGAAGTTCTGTATTTGACAGTTACAAGTTCAGATCTTCGAGTTATAATTAGAAATAATAATTAGTATTTAACAATTCGAAGTTCTGTATTTACTTACTACAAGTTCAGATCTTCAAGTTATAATTAGCACTAATAATTTGAATTTAACAATACGAAATTCTGTATTTGATTATTACAAGTTCAGATCTTCAAATTATTATTTGCAATCTTAGTTTGAATTTAACAATTCTAAGTTCTGTATTTACCTACTACAAGTTCAGATCTACAAGTTATAATTTGAAATAATAAATTATATTTAACAAATCTAAGTTCTGTAATTCACCATTACAAGTTCAGATCTTCAAGTTATAATTTGAAATAATAATTAGTATTTAACAAATCTAAGTTCTGTAATTAACTATTACTAGTTCAGATCTTCAAGTTATAATTTGCAATAATAATTAGAAGCTATCAATTTTAAGTTCTGTATTTGACAATTACAAGTTCAGATCTTCAAGTTATAATTTGCAATCTTTATTTGAATTTATCAATTCTAAGTTCTGTATTTGACAGTTACAAGTTCAGATCTTCAAGTTATAATTTGAAATAATAATTAGTATTTAACAAATCTAAGTTCTGTAATTCACTATTACTAGTTCAGATCTTCAAGTTATAATTTGCAATAATAATAGGAGCTATCAATTTTAAGTTCTGTATTTGACAATTACAAGTTCAGATCTTCAAGTTATAATTTGAAATAATAATTAGTATTTAACAAATCTAAGTTCTGTAGTTCACTATTACTAGTTCAGATCTTCAAGTTATAATTTGCAATAATAATTATAAGCTATCAATTTTAAGTTCTGTATTTGCCAATTACAAGTTCAGATCTTCAAGTTATAATTTGCAATAATAATTAGAAGCTATCAATTTTAAGTTCTGTATTTGAGAATTACAAGTTCAGATCTTCAAGTTATAATTTGCACTAATAATTTGGATTTAACAATTCGAAGTTCTGTATTTGACTATTCCAAGTTCAGATCTTCAAATTTTATTTGCAATCTTAGTTTGAATTTAACAATTCGAAGTTCTGTATTTAACTACTACAAGTTCAGATCTGCAAGTTATAATTTGCACTAATAATTAGAAGCTATCAATTTTAAGTTCTGTATTTGAGAATTACAAGTTCAGATCTTAAAGTTATAATTAGCACTAATAATTTGAATTTAACAATACGAAATTCTGTATTTGATTATTACAAGTTCAGATCTTCAAATTATTATTTTACATTATTGGTTTGAATTTAACAATTCTAAGTTCTGTATTTACCTACTACAAGTTCAGATCTACAAGTTATAATTTGAAATAATAAATTATATTTAACAAATCTAAGTTCTGTAATTCACCATTACAAGTTCAGATCTTCAAGTTATAATTTGAAATAATAATTAGTATTTAACAAATCTAAGTTCTGTAATTAACTATTACTAGTTCAGATCTTCAAGTTATAATTTGCAATAATAATTAGAAGCTATCAATTTTAAGTTCTGTATTTGACAATTACAAGTTCAGATCTTCAAGTTATAATTTGCAATCTTTATTTGAATTTATCAATTCTAAGTTCTGAATTTGACAGTTACAAGTTCAGATCTTCAAGTTATAATTTGAAATAATAATTAGTATTTAACAAATCTAAGTTCTGTAATTCACTATTACAAGTTCAGATCTTCAAATTATAATTTGCACTAAAAATTTGTATTTAACAATTCGAAGTTCTGTATTTACCTACGACAAGTTCAGATCTTCAAATTATTATTTGCAATCTTAGTTTGAATTTAACAATTCGAAGTTCTGTATTTGACAGTTACAAGTTCAGATCTTCAAGTTATAATTTGCAATAATAATTAGAAGCTATAAATTTTAAGTTCTGTATTTGACAATTACAAGTTCAGATCTTCAAGTTATAATTTGACTAATAATTTGTATTTAACAATTCGAAGTTCTGTATTTGACCATTCCAAGTTCAGATCTTATAATTTTATTTGCAATCTTAGTTTGAATTTAACAATTCGAAGTTCTGTATTTAACTACTACAAGTTCAGATCTGCAAGTTATAATTTGAACTAATAATTTGTATTTAAGAATTCGAACTTATGTATTTGACTATTACAAGTTCAGATCTTCAAATTATTATTTGCAATCTTAGTTTGAATTTAACAACTCGAAGTTCTGTATGTAACTACTACAAGTTCAGATCTTCAAGTTATAATTTGCACTAATAATTTGAATTTAACAATTCGAAGATCTGTATTTGACTATTGCAAGTTCAGATCTTCAAATTATTATTTGCAATCTTAGTTTGAATTTAACAATTCGAAGTTCTGTATTTACATACTACAAGTTCAGATCTTCAAGTTATAATTTGCAATCATAATTTGAATTTAACAATACGAAGTTCTGTATTTGATTATTACAAGTTCAGATCTTCAAATTATTATTTGCAATCTTAGTTTGAATTTAACAATTCTAAGTTCTGTATTTACCTACAACAAGTTCAGATCTTCAAGTTATAATTTGAAATAATAAATTATATTTAACAAATCTAAGTTCTGTAATTCACGATTACAAGTTCAGATCTTCAAGTTATAATTTGAAATAAAAATTAGTATTTAACAAATCTAAGTTCTGTAATTAACTATTACTAGTTCAGATCTTCAAGTTATAATTTGCAATAATAATTAGAAGCTATCAATTTTAAGTTCTGTATTTGACAATTACAAGTTCAGATCTTCAAGTTATAATTTGCAATCTTCATTTGAATTTATCAATTCTAAGTTCTGTATTTGACAGTTACAAGTTCAGATCTACAAGTTATAATTTGAAATAATAATTAGTATTTAACAAATCTAAGTTCTGTAATTCACTATTACTAGTTCAGATCTTCAAGTTATAATTTGCAATAATAATTAGAAGCTATCAATTTCAAGTTCTGTATTTGACAATTACAAGTTCAGATCTTCAAATTATTAATTGCAATCTTAGTTTGAATTTAACAATTCGAAGTTCTGTATTTGACAGATACAACTTCAGATCTTCAAGTTATAATTTGAAATAATAATTAGTATTTAACAAAGCTAAGTTCCGTAATTCACTATTACAAATTCAGATCTTCAAGTTATAATTTGCAATAATAATTAGAAGCTATCAATTTTAAGTTCTGTATTTGACTATTACAAGTTCAGATCTTCAAATTATTATTTGCAATCTTAGTTTGAATTTAATAATTCGAAGGTCTGTATTTACCTACTTCAGCCTTTACCTACTCATTACCTAGTTTAGATCTTCAAGTTATAATTTGAAATAATAGTTTATATTTAACAAATCTAAGTTCTGTAATTCACTATTACAAGTTCAGATCTTCAAATTATAATTTGCACTAATAATTTGTATTTAACAATTCGAAGTTCTGCATTTACCTACGACAAGTTCAGATCTTCAAGTTATAATTTGCAATCATAATTTGAAGTTATCAATTTTAAAGTCTGTATTTGACAATTACAAGTTCAAATCTTCAAGTTATAATTTGCACTAATAATTTGTATTTAACAATTCGAAGTTCTGTATTTGACAGTTACAAGTTCAGATCTTCGAGTTATAATTAGAAATAATAATTAGTATTTAACAATTCGAAGTTCTGTATTTACTTACTACAAGTTCAGATCTTCAAGTTATAATTAGCACTAATAATTTGAATTTAACAATACGAAATTCTGTATTTGATTATTACAAGTTCAGATCTTCAAATTATTATTTGCAATCTTAGTTTGAATTTAACAATTCTAAGTTCTGTATTTACCTACTACAAGTTCAGATCTACAAGTTATAATTTGAAATAATAAATTATATTTAACAAATCTAAGTTCTGTAATTCACCATTACAAGTTCAGATCTTCAAGTTATAATTTGAAATAATAATTAGTATTTAACAAATCTAAGTTCTGTAATTAACTATTACTAGTTCAGATCTTCAAGTTATAATTTGCAATAATAATTAGAAGCTATCAATTTTAAGTTCTGTATTTGACAATTACAAGTTCAGATCTTCAAGTTATAATTTGCAATCTTTATTTGAATTTATCAATTCTAAGTTCTGTATTTGACAGTTACAAGTTCAGATCTTCAAGTTATAATTTGAAATAATAATTAGTATTTAACAAATCTAAGTTCTGTAATTCACTATTACTAGTTCAGATCTTCAAGTTATAATTTGCAATAATAATTAGAAGCTATCAATTTTAAGTTCTGTATTTGACAATTACAAGTTCAGATCTTCAAGTTATAATTTGAAATAATAATTAGTATTTAACAAATCTAAGTTCTGTAGTTCACTATTACTAGTTCAGATCTTCAAGTTATAATTTGCAATAATAATTATAAGCTATCAATTTTAAGTTCTGTATTTGACAATTACAAGTTCAGATCTTCAAGTTATAATTTGCAATAATAATTAGAAGCTATCAATTTTAAGTTCTGTATTTGAGAATTACAAGTTCAGATCTTCAAGTTATAATTTGCACTAATAATTTGGATTTAACAATTCGAAGTTCTGTATTTGACTATTCCAAGTTCAGATCTTCAAATTTTATTTGCAATCTTAGTTTGAATTTAACAATTCGAAGTTCTGTATTTAACTACTACAAGTTCAGATCTGCAAGTTATAATTTGCACTAATAATTTGTATTTAAGAATTCGAACTTATGTATTTGACTATTACAAGTTCAGATCTTCAAATTATTATTTGCAATCTTAGTTTGAATTTAACAACTCGAAGTTCTGTATGTAACTACTACAAGTTCAGATCTTCAAGTTATAATTTGCACTAATAATTTGAATTTAACAATTCGAAGTTCTGTATTTGACTATTACAAGTTCAGATCTTCAAATTATTATTTGCAATCTTAGTTTGAATTTAACAATTCGAAGTTCTGTATTTACATACTACAAGTTCAGATCTTCAAGTTATAATTTGCAATCATAATTTGAATTTATCAATTCTAAGTTCTGTATTTGACAGTTACAAGTTCAGATCTTCAAGTTATTATTTGAAATAATAATTACCATTTAACAAATCTAAGTTCTGTAATTCACTATTACTAGTTCAGATCTTCAAGTTATAATTTGCAATAATAATTAGAAGCTATCAATTTTATGTTCTGTATTTGAAAATTACAAGTTCAGATCTACAAGTTATAATTTGCAATAATAATTAGAAGCTATCAATTTTAAGTTCTGTATTTGACAATTACAAGTTCAGATCTTCAAGTTATAATTTGCACTAATAATTTGTATTTAACAATTCGAAGTTCTGTAATTAACTATTACTAGTTCAGATCTTCAAGTTATAATTTGCAATAATAATTAGAAGCTATCAATTTTAAGTTCTGTATTTGACAGTTACAAGTTCAGATATTCAAGTTATAATTTGCAATAATAATTAGAAGCTATCAATTTTAAGTTCTGTATTTGACAATTACAAGTTCAGATCTTCAAGTTATAATTTCAAATAATAATTAGTATTTAACAAATCTAAGTTCTGTAATTCACTATTACTAGTTCAGATCTTCAAGTTATAATTTGCAATAATAATTAGAAGCTATCAATTTTAAGTTCTGTATTTGACAATTACAAGTTCAGATCTTCAAGTTATAATTTGCAATAATAATTAGAAGCTATCAATTTTAAGTTCTGTATTTGACAATTACAAGTTCAGATCTTCAAGTTATAATTTGCACTAATAATTTGTATTTAACAATTCGAAGTTCTGTATTTGACTATTACAAGTTCAGATCTTCAAATTATTATTTGCAATCTTAGTTTGAATTTAACAATTCGAAGTTCTGTATTTACTTACTACCAGTTCAGATCTTCAAGTTATAATTAGCACTAATAATTTGTATTTAACAATTCGAAGGTCTTTATTTGACTATTACAAGTTCAGATCTTCATATTATTATTTGCAATCTTAGTTTGAATTTAACAATTCGAAGTTCTGTATTTAACAGTTACAAGTTCAGATCTTCAGGTTATAATTTGAAATAATAATTAGTATTTAACAAAGCTAAGTTCTGTAATTCACTATTACAAATTCAGATCTTTAAGTTTTAATTTGCAATAATAATTAGAAGCTATCAATTTTAAGTTCTGTATTTGACTATTACAAGTTCAGATCTTCAAATTATTATTTGCTATCTTAGTTTGTATTTAACAATTCGAAGTTCTGTATTTACTTATTACAAGTTCAGAACTTCAAGTTATAATTTGAAATAATAATTTATATTTAACAAATCTAAGTTCTGTAATTCACTATTACAAGTTCAGATCTTCAAATTATAATTTGCACTAATAATTTTTATTTAACAATTCGAAGTTATGTATTTACCTACGACAAGTTCAAATCTTCAAGTTATAATTTGCAATCATAATTTGAAGTTATTAATTTTAAAGTCTGTATTTGACAATTACAAGTTCAGATCTTCAAGTTATAATTTGCACTAATAATTTGTATTTAACAATTCGAAGTTCTGTATTTGACTATTACAAGTTCAGATCTTCAAATTATTATTTGCAATCTTAGTTTGAATTTAACAAATCTAAGTTCTGTAATTCACTATTACAAGTTCAGATCTTCAAGTTATAATTTGCAATAATAATTAGAAGCTATCAATTTTAAGTTCTGTATTTGACAATTACAAGTTCAGATCTTCAAGTTATAATTTGCACTAATAATTTGTATTTAACAATTCGAAGTTCTGTATTTGACTATTCCAAGTTCAGATCTTCAAATTTTATTTGCAATCTTAGTTTGAATTTAACAATTCGAAGTTCTGTATTTAACTACTACAAGTTCAGTTCTGCAAGTTATAATTTGCACTAATAATTTGTATTTAAGAATTCGAACTTATGTATTTGACTATTACAAGTTCAGATCTTCAAATTATTATTTGCAATCTTAGTTTGAATTTAACAACTCGAAGTTCTGTATGTAACTACTACAAGTTCAGATCTTCAAGTTATAATTTGCACTAATAATTTGAATTTAACAATTCGAAGTTCTGTATTTGACTATTACAAGTTCAGATCTTCAAATTATTATTTGCAATCTTAGTTTGAATTTAACAATTCGAAGTTCTGTATTTACAAACTACAAGTTCAGATCTTCAAGTTATAATTTGCAATCATAATTTGAATTTATCAATTCTAAGTTCTGTATTTGACAGTTACAAGTTCAGATCTTCAAGTTATTATTTGAAATAATAATTAGTATTTAACAAATCTAAGTTCTGTAATTCACTATTACTAGTTCAGATCTTCAAGTTATAATTTGCAATAATAATTAGAAGCTATCAATTTTAAGTTCTGTATTTGACAATTACAAGTTCAGATCTTCAAGTTATAATTTGCAATAATAATTAGAAGCTATCAATTTTAAGTTCTGTATTTGACAATTACAAGTTCAGATCTTCAAATTATTATTTGCAATCTTAGTTTGAATTTAACAATTCGAAGTTCTGTATTTGACAGTTACTAGTTCAGATCTTCAAGTTATAATTTGAAATAATAATTAGTATTTAACAAAGCTAAGTTCCGTAATTCACTATTACAAATTCAGATCTTCAAGTTATAATTTGCAATAATAATTAGAAGCTATCAATTTTAAGTTCTGTATTTGACTATTACAAGTTCAGATCTTCAAATTATTATTTGCAATCTTAGTTTGAATTTAAGAATTCGAAGGTCTGTATTTACCTACTTCAGCCTTTACCTACTCATTACCTAGTTCAGATCTTCAAGTTATAATTTGAAATAATAGTTTATATTTAACAAATCTAAGTTCTGTAATTCACTATTACAAGTTCAGATCTTCAAATTATAATTTGCACTAATAATTTGTATTTAACAATTCGAAGTTCTGCATTTACCTACGACAAGTTCAGATCTTCAAGTTATAATTTGCAATCATAATTTGAAGTTATCAATTTTAAAGTCTGTATTTGACAATTACAAGTTCAAATCTTCAAGTTATAATTTGCACTAATAATTTGTATTTAACAATTCGAAGTTCTGTATTTGACAGTTACAAGTTCAGATCTTCGAGTTATAATTAGAAATAATAATTAGTATTTAACAAATCTAAGTTCTGTAATTCACTATTACTAGTTCAGATCTTCAAGTTATAATTTGCACTAATAATTTGAATTTAACAATACGAAGTTCTGTATTTACCTACTACAAGTTCAGATCTTCAAGTTATAATTTGAAATAATAAATTATATTTAACAAATCTAAGTTCTGTAATTCACCATTACAAGTTCAGATCTTCAAGTTATAATTTGAAATAATAATTAGTATTTAACAAATCTAAGTTCTGTAATTAACTATTACTAGTTCAGATCTTCAAGTTATAATTTGCAATAATAATTAGAAGCTATCAATTTTAAGTTCTGTATTTGACAATTACAAGTTCAGATCTTCAAGTTATAATTTGCAATCTTAATTTGAATTTATCAATTCTAAGTTCTGTATTTGACAGTTACAAGTTCAGATCTTCAAGTTATAATTTGAAATAATAATTAGTATTTAACAAATCTAAGTTCTGTAATTCACTATTACTAGTTCAGATCTTCAAGTTATAATTTGCAATAATAATTAGAAGCTATCAATTTTAAGTTCTGTATTTGACAATTACAAGTTCAGATCTTCAAGTTATAATTTGAAATAATAATTAGTATTTAACAAATCTAAGTTCTGTAATTCACTATTATTAGTTCAGATCTTCAAGTTATAATTTGCAATAATAATTATAAGCTATCAATTTTAAGTTCTGTATTTGACAATTACAAGTTCAGATCTTCAAGTTATAATTTGCAATAATAATTAGAAGCTATCAATTTTAAGTTCTGTATTTGAGAATTACAAGTTCAGATCTTCAAGTTATAATTTGCACTAATAATTTGTATTTAACAATTCGAAGTTCTGTATTTGACAGTTACAAGTTCAGATCTTCAAGTTATAATTTGAAATAATAATTAGTATTTAACAAAGCTAAGTTCTGTAATTCACTATTACAAATTCAGATCTTCAAGTTATAATTTGCAATAATAATTAGAAGCTATCAATTTTAAGTTCTGTATTTGACTATTACAAGTTCAGATCTTCAAATTATTATTTGCAATCTTAGTTTGTATTTAACAATTCGAAGTTCTGTATTTACTTATTACAAGTTCAGATCTTCAAGTTATAATTTGTAATAATAATTTATATTTAACAAATCTAAGTTCTGTAATTCACTATTACAAGTTCAGATCTTCACATTATAATTTGCACTAATAATTTGTATTTAACAATTCGAAGTTCTGTATTTACCTACGACAAGTTCAGATCTTCAAGTTATAATTTGCAATCATAATTTGAAGTTATCAATTTTAAAGTCTGTATTTGACAATTACAAGTTCAGATCTTCAAGTTATAATTTGCACTAATAATTTGTATTTAACAATTCGAAGTTCTGTATTTGACTATTACAAGTTCAGATCTTCAAATTATTATTTGCAATCTTAGTTTGAATTTAACAATTCGAAGTTCTGTATTTGACAGTTACAAGTTCAGATCTTCAAGTTATAATTTGAAATAATAATTTATATTTAACAAATCTAAGTTCTGTAATTCACTATTACAAGTTCAGATCTTCAAGTTATAATTTGCAATAATAATTAGAAGCTATCAATTTTAAGTTCTGTATTTGACAATTACAAGTTCAGATCTTCAAGTTATTATTTGCACTAATAATTTGTATTTAACAATTCGAAGTTCTGTATTTGACTATTCCAAGTTCAGATCTTCAAATTATTATTTGCAATCTTAGTTTGAATTTAACAATTCGAAGTTCTGTATTTAACTACTACAAGTTCAGATCTGCAAGTTATAATTTGCACTAATAATTTGTATTTAAGAATTCGAACTTATGTATTTGACTATTACAAGTTCAGATCTTCAAATTATTATTTGCAATCTTAGTTTGAATTTAACAACTCGAAGTTCTGTATGTAACTACTACAAGTTCAGATCTTCAAGTTATAATTTGCAGTAATAATTTGTATTTAACAATTCGAAGTTCTGTATTTGACTATTACAAGTTCAGATCTTCAAATTATAATTTGAAATAATAATTAGTATTTAACAAATCAAAGTTCTGTAATTAACTATTACTAGTTCAGATCGTCAAGTTATAATTTGCAATAATAATTAGAAGCTATCAATTCGAAGTTCTGTATTTACAAACTACAAGTTCAGATCTTCAAGTTATAATTTGCAATTATAATTTGAATTTATCTATTCTAAGTTCTGTATTTGACAGTTACAAGTTCAGATCTTCAAGTTATTATTTGAAATAATAATTAGTATTTAACAAATCTAAGTTCTGTAATTCACTATTACTATTTCAGATCTTCAAGTTATAATTTGCAATAATAATTAGAAGCTATCAATTTTAAGTTCTGTATTTGACTATTACAAGTTCAGATCTTCAAATTATTATTTGCAATCTTAGTTTGTATTTAACAATTCGAAGTTCTGTATTTACTTATTACAAGTTCAGATCTTCAAGTTATAATTTGTAATAATAATTTATATTTAACAAATCTAAGTTCTGTAATTCACTATTACAAGTTCAGATCTTCACATTATAATTTGCACTAATAATTTGTATTTAACAATTCGAAGTTCTGTATTTACCTACGACAAGTTCAGATCTTCAAGTTATAATTTGCAATCATAATTTGAAGTTATCAATTTTAAGTCTGTATTTGACAATTACAAGTTCAGATCTTCAAGTTATAATTTGCACTAATAATTTGTATTTAACAATTCGAAGTTCTGTATTTGACTATTACAAGTTCAGATCTTCAAATTATTATTTGCAATCTTAGTTTGAATTTAACAATTCGAAGTTCTGTATTTGACAGTTACAAGTTCAGATCTTCAAGTTATTATTTGAAATAATAATTTATATTTAACAAATCTAAGTTCTGTAATTCACTATTACAAGTTCAGATCTTCAAGTTATAATTTGCAATAATAATTAGAAGCTATCAATTTTAAGTTCTGTATTTGACAATTACAAGTTCAGATCTTCAAGTTATAATTTGCACTAATAATTTGTATTTAACAATTCGAAGTTCTGTATTTGACTATTCCAAGTTCAGATCTTCAAATTTTATTTGCAATCTTAGTTTGAATTTAACAATTCGAAGTTCTGTATTTAACTACTACAAGTTCAGATCTGCAAGTTATAATTTGCACTAATAATTTGTATTTAAGAATTCGAACTTATGTATTTGACTATTACAAGTTCAGATCTTCAAATTATTATTTGCAATCTTAGTTTGAATTTAACAACTCGAAGTTCTGTATGTAACTACTACAAGTTCAGATCTTCAAGTTATAATTTGCAGTAATCATTTGTATTTAACAATTCGAAGTTCTGTATTTGACTATTACAAGTTCAGATCTTCAAATTATAATTTGAAATAATAATTAGTATTTAACAAATCAAAGTTCTGTAATTAACTATTACTAGTTCAGATCGTCAAGTTATAATTTGCAATAATAATTAGAAGCTATCAATTCGAAGTTCTGTATTTACAAACTACAAGTTCAGATCTTCAAGTTATAATTTGCAATCATAATTTGAATTTATCTATTCTAAGTTCTGTATTTGACAGTTACAAGTTCAGATCTTCAAGTTATTATTTGAAATAATAATTAGTATTTAACAAATCTAAGTTCTGTAATTCACTATTACTATTTCAGATCTTCAAGTTATAATTTGCAATAATAATTAGAAGCTATCAATTTTAAGTTCTGTATTTGACAATTACAAGTTCAGATCTTCAAGTTATAATTTGCAATAATAATTAGAAGCTATCAATTTTAAGTTCTGTATTTGACAATTACAAGTTCAGATCTTCAAGTTATAATTTGCACTAATAATTTGTATTTAACAATACGAAGTCCTGTATTTGACTATTACAAGTTCAGATCTTCAAATTATTATTTGCAATCTTAGTTTGAATTTAACAATTCTAAGTTCTGTTACCTACTACAAGTTCAGATCTTCAAGTTAGAATATGAAATAATAATTTATATTCAACAAATCTAAGTTCTGTAATTCACCATTACAAGTTCAGATCTTCAAGTTATAATTTGAAATAATAATTAGTATTTAACAAATCAAAGTTCTGTAATTAACTATTACTAGTTCAGATCGTCAAGTTATAATTTGCAATAATAATTAGAAGCTATCAATTTTAAGTTCTGTGTTTGACAATTACAAGTTCAAATCTTCAAGTTATAATTTGCAATCTTAATTTGAATTTATCAATTCTAAGTTCTGTATTTGACAGTTACAAGTTCAGATCTTCAAGTTATAATTTGAAATAATAATTTGTTTTTAACAAATCTAAGTTCTGTAATTCACTATTACTAGTTCAGATCTTCAAGTTATAATTTGCAATAATAATTAGAAGCTATCAATTTTAAGTTCTATATTTGACAATTACAAGTTCAGATCTTCAAATTATTATTTGCAATCTTAGTTTGAATTTAACAATTCGAAGTTCTGTATTTGACAGTTACAAGTTGAGATCTTCTAGTTATAATTTGAAATAATAATTTGTATTTAACAATTCGAAGTTCTGTATTTGACTATTACAAGTTCAGATCTTCAAATTATTATTTGCAATCTTAGTTTGAATTTAACAATTCGAAGTTCTGTATTTACTTACTACCAGTTCAGATCTTCAAGTTATAATTAGCACTAATAATTTGTATTTAACAATTCGAAGGTCTTTATTTGACTATTACAAGTTCAGATCTTCATATTATTATTTGCAATCTTAGTTTGAATTTAACAATTCGAAGTTCTGTATTTAACAGTTACAAGTTCAGATCTTCAGGTTATAACTTGAAATAATAATTACTATTTAACAAAGCTAAGTTCTGTAATTCACTATTACAAATTCAGATCTTTAAGTTTTAATTTGCAATAATAATTAGAAGCTATCAATTTTAAGTTCTGTATTTGACTATTACAAGTTCAGATCTTCAAATTATTATTTGCAATCTTAGTTTGTATTTAACAATTCGAAGTTCTGTATTTACTTATTACAAGTTCAGAACTTCAAGTTATAATTTGAAATAATAATTTATATTTAACAAATCTAAGTTCTGTAATTCACTATTACAAGTTCAGATCTTCAAATTATAATTTGCACTAATAATTTTTATTTAACAATTCGAAGTTATGTATTTACCTACGACAAGTTCAAATCTTCAAGTTATAATTTGCAATCATAATTTGAAGTTATCAATTTTAAAGTCTGTATTTGACAATTACAAGTTCAGATCTTCAAGTTATAATTTGCACTAATAATTTGTATTTAACAATTCGAAGTTCTGTATTTGACTATTACAAGTTCAGATCTTCAAATTATTATTTGCAATCTTAGTTTGAATTTAACAAATCTAAGTTCTGTAATTCACTATTACAAGTTCAGATCTTCAAGTTATAATTTGCAATAATAATTAGAAGCTATCAATTTTAAGTTCTGTATTTGACAATTACAAGTTCAGATCTTCAAGTTATAATTTGCACTAATAATTTGTATTTAAGAATTCGAACTTATGTATTTGACTATTACAAGTTCAGATCTTCAAATTATTATTTGCAATCTTAGTTTGAATTTAACAACTCGAAGTTCTGTATGTAACTACTACAAGTTCAGATCTTCAAGTTATAATTTGCACTAATAATTTGAATTTAACAATTCGAAGTTCTGTATTTGACTATTACAAGTTCAGATCTTCAAATTATTATTTGCAATCTTAGTTTGAATTTAACAATTCGAAGTTCTGTATTTACAAACTACAAGTTCAGATCTTCAAGTTATAATTTGCAATCATAATTTGAATTTATCAATTCTAAGTTCTGTATTTGACAGTTACAAGTTCAGATCTTCAAGTTATTATTTGAAATAATAATTAGTATTTAACAAATCTAAGTTCTGTAATTCACTATTACTAGTTCAGATCTTCAAGTTATAATTTGCAATAATAATTAGAAGCTATCAATTTTAAGTTCTGTATTTGACAATTACAAGTTCAGATCTTCAAGTTATAATTTGCAATAATAATTAGAAGCTATCAATTTTAAGTTCTGTATTTGACAATTACAAGTTCAGATCTTCAAATTATTATTTGCAATCTTAGTTTGAATTTAACAATTCGAAGTTCTGTATTTGACAGTTACTAGTTCAGATCTTCAAGTTATAATTTGAAATAATAATTAGTATTTAACAAAGCTAAGTTCCGTAATTCACTATTACAAATTCAGATCTTCAAGTTATAATTTGCAATAATAATTAGAAGCTATCAATTTTAAGTTCTGTATTTGACTATTACAAGTTCAGATCTTCAAATTATTATTTGCAATCTTAGTTTGAATTTAAGAATTCGAAGGTCTGTATTTACCTACTTCAGCCTTTACCTACTCATTACCTAGTTCAGATCTTCAAGTTATAATTTGAAATAATAGTTTATATTTAACAAATCTAAGTTCTGTAATTCACTATTACAAGTTCAGATCTTCAAATTATAATTTGCACTAATAATTTGTATTTAACAATTCGAAGTTCTGCATTTACCTACGACAAGTTCAGATCTTCAAGTTATAATTTGCAATCATAATTTGAAGTTATCAATTTTAAAGTCTGTATTTGACAATTACAAGTTCAAATCTTCAAGTTATAATTTGCACTAATAATTTGTATTTAACAATTCGAAGTTCTGTATTTGACAGTTACAAGTTCAGATCTTCGAGTTATAATTAGAAATAATAATTAGTATTTAACAAATCTAAGTTCTGTAATTCACTATTACTAGTTCAGATCTTCAAGTTATAATTTGCACTAATAATTTGAATTTAACAATACGAAGTTCTGTATTTGATTATTACAAGTTCAGATCTTCAAATTATTATTTGCAATCTTAGTTTGAATTTAACAATTCTAAGTTCTGTATTTACCTACTACAAGTTCAGATCTTCAAGTTATAATTTGAAATAATAAATTATATTTAACAAATCTAAGTTCTGTAATTCACCATTACAAGTTCAGATCTTCAAGTTATAATTTGAAATAATAATTAGTATTTAACAAATCTAAGTTCTGTAATTAACTATTACTAGTTCAGATCTTCAAGTTATAATTTGCAATAATAATTAGAAGCTATCAATTTTAAGTTCTGTATTTGACAATTACAAGTTCAGATCTTCAAGTTATAATTTGCAATCTTAATTTGAATTTATCAATTCTAAGTTCTGTATTTGACAGTTACAAGTTCAGATCTTCAAGTTATAATTTGAAATAATAATTAGTATTTAACAAATCTAAGTTCTGTAATTCACTATTACTAGTTCAGATCTTCAAGTTATAATTTGCAATAATAATTAGAAGCTATCAATTTTAAGTTCTGTATTTGACAATTACAAGTTCAGATCTTCAAGTTATAATTTGAAATAATAATTAGTATTTAACAAATCTAAGTTCTGTAATTCACTATTACTAGTTCAGATCTTCAAGTTATAATTTGCAATAATAATTATAAGCTATCAATTTTAAGTTCTGTATTTGACAATTACAAGTTCAGATCTTCAAGTTATAATTTGCAATAATAATTAGAAGCTATCAATTTTAAGTTCTGTATTTGAGAATTACAAGTTCAGATCTTCAAGTTATAATTTGCACTAATAATTTGTATTTAACAATTCGAAGTTCTGTATTTGACAGTTACAAGTTCAGATCTTCAAGTTATAATTTGAAATAATAATTAGTATTTAACAAAGCTAAGTTCTGTAATTCACTATTACAAATTCAGATCTTCAAGTTATAATTTGCAATAATAATTAGAAGCTATCAATTTTAAGTTCTGTATTTGACTATTACAAGTTCAGATCTTCAAATTATTATTTGCAATCTTAGTTTGTATTTAACAATTCGAAGTTCTGTATTTACTTATTACAAGTTCAGATCTTCAAGTTATAATTTGTAATAATAATTTATATTTAACAAATCTAAGTTCTGTAATTCACTATTACAAGTTCAGATCTTCACATTATAATTTGCACTAATAATTTGTATTTAACAATTCGAAGTTCTGTATTTACCTACGACAAGTTCAGATCTTCAAGTTATAATTTGCAATCATAATTTGAAGTTATCAATTTTAAAGTCTGGATTTGACAATTACAAGTTCAGATCTTCAAGTTATAATTTGCACTAATAATTTGTATTTAACAATTCGAAGTTCTGTATTTGACTATTACAAGTTCAGATCTTCAAATTATTATTTGCAATCTTAGTTTGAATTTAACAATTCGAAGTTCTGTATTTGACAGTTACAAGTTCAGATCTTCAAGTTATAATTTGAAATAATAATTTATATTTAACAAATCTAAGTTCTGTAATTCACTATTACAAGTTCAGATCTTCAAGTTATAATTTGCAATAATAATTAGAAGCTATCAATTTTAAGTTCTGTATTTGACAATTACAAGTTCAGATCTTCAAGTTATAATTTGCACTAATAATTTGTATTTAACAATTCGAAGTTCTGTATTTGACTATTCCAAGTTCAGATCTTCAAATTTTATTTGCAATCTTAGTTTGAATTTAACAATTCGAAGTTCTGTATTTAACTACTACAAGTTCAGATCTGCAAGTTATAATTTGCACTAATAATTTGTATTTAAGAATTCGAACTTATGTATTTGACTATTACAAGTTCAGATCTTCAAATTATTATTTGCAATCTTAGTTTGAATTTAACAACTCGAAGTTCTGTATGTAACTACTACAAGTTCAGATCTTCAAGTTATAATTTGCAGTAATAATTTGTATTTAACAATTCGAAGTTCTGTATTTGACTATTACAAGTTCAGATCTTCAAATTATAATTTGAAATAATAATTAGTATTTAACAAATCAAAGTTCTGTAATTAACTATTACTAGTTCAGATCGTCAAGTTATAATTTGCAATAATAATTAGATGCTATCAATTCGAAGTTCTGTATTTACAAACTACAAGTTCAGATCTTCAAGTTATAATTTGCAATCATAATTTGAATTTATCTATTCTAAGTTCTGTATTTGACAGTTACAAGTTCAGATCTTCAAGTTATTATTTGAAATAATAATTAGTATTTAACAAATCTAAGTTCTGTAATTCACTATTACTATTTCAGATCTTCAAGTTATAATTTGCAATAATAATTAGAAGCTATCAATTTTAAGTTCTATATTTGACAATTACAAGTTCAGATCTTCAAGTTATAATTTGCAATAATAATTAGAAGCTATCAATTTTAAGTTCTGTATTTGACAATTACAAGTTCAGATCTTCAAGTTATAATTTGCACTAATAATTTGTATTTAACAATACGAAGTCCTGTATTTGACTATTACAAGTTCAGATCTTCAAATTATTATTTGCAATCTTAGTTTGAATTTAACAATTCTAAGTTCTGTTACCTACTACAAGTTCAGATCTTCAAGTTAGAATATGAAATAATAATTTATATTCAACAAATCTAAGTTCTGTAATTCACCATTACAAGTTCAGATCTTCAAGTTATAATTTGAAATAATAATTAGTATTTAACAAATCAAAGTTCTGTAATTAACTATTACTAGTTCAGATCGTCAAGTTATAATTTGCAATAATAATTAGAAGCTATCAATTTTAAGTTCTGTGTTTGACAATTACAAGTTCAAATCTTCAAGTTATAATTTGCAATCTTAATTTGAATTTATCAATTCTAAGTTCTGTATTTGACAGTTACAAGTTCAGATCTTCAAGTTATAATTTGAAATAATAATTTGTTTTTAACAAATCTAAGTTCTGTAATTCACTATTACTAGTTCAGATCTTCAAGTTATAATTTGCAATAATAATTAGAAGCTATCAATTTTAAGTTCTATATTTGACAATTACAAGTTCAGATCTTCAAATTATTATTTGCAATCTTAGTTTGAATTTAACAATTCGAAGTTCTGTATTTGACAGTTACAAGTTGAGATCTTCTAGTTATAATTTGAAATAATAATTAGTATTTAACAAAGCTAAGTTCTGTAATTCACTATTACAAATTCAGATCTTCAAGTTATAATTTGCAATAATAATTAGAAGCTATCAATTTTAAGTTCTGTATTTGACTATTACAAGTTCAGATCTTCAAATTATTATTTGCAATCTTAGTTTGAATTTAACAATTCGAAGTTCTGTATTTACCTACTACAAGTTCAGATCTTCAAGTTATAATTTGAAATAATAGTTTATATTTAACAAATCTAAGTTCTGTAATTCACTATTACAAGTTCAGATCTTCAAATTATAATTTGCACTAATAATTTGTATTTAACAATTCGAAGTTCTGCATTTACCTACGACAAGTTCAGATCTTCAAGTTATAATTTGCAATCATAATTTGAAGTTATCAATTTTAATGTCTGTATTTGACAATTACAAGTTCAAATCTTCAAGTTATAATTTGCACTAATAATTTGTATTTAACAATTCGAAGTTCTGTATTTGACTATTACAAGTTCAGATCTTCAAGTTATAATTTGAAATAATAATTTATATTTAACAAATCTAAGTTCTGTAATTCACTATTACAAGTTCAGATCTTCAAGTTATAATTTGCAATCATAATTTGAAGTTATCAATTTTAAAGTCTGTATTTGACAATTACAAGTTCAGATTTTCTAGTTATAATTTGCACTAATAATTTGTATTTAACATTTCGAAGTTCTGTATTTGACTACTACAAGTTCAGATCTTCGAGTTATAATTTGCAATCATAATTTGAAGTTATCAATTCTAAGGTCTGTATTTGACAGTTACAAGTTCAGATCTTCAAGTTATAATTTGAAATAATAATTAGTATTTAACAAATCTAAGTTCTGTAATTCACTATTACTAGTTCAGATCTTCAAGTTATAATTTGCAATAATAATTAGAAGCTATCAATTTTAAGTTCTGTATTTGACAATTACAAGTTCAGATCTACAAGTTATAATTTGCACTAATAATTTGTATTTAACAATTCGAAGTTCTGTATTTGACTATTACAAGTTCAGATCTTCAAATTTTATTTGCAATCTTAGTTTGAATTTAACAATTCGAAGTTCTGTATGTAACTACTACAAGTTCAGATCTTCAAGTTATAATTTGCACTAATAATTTGAATTTAACAATTCGTAGTTCTGTATTTGACTATTACAAGTTCAGATCTACAAATTATTATTTGCAATCTTAGTTTGAATTTAACAATTCGAAGTTCTGTATTTACATACTACAAGTTCAGATCTTCAAGTTATAATTTGCAATCATAATTTGAATTTATCAATTCTAAGTTCTGTATTTGACAGTTACAAGTTCAGATCTTCAAGTTATTATTTGAAATAATAATTAGTATTTAACAAATCTAAGTTCTGTAATTCACTATTACTAGTTCAGATCTTCAAGTTATAATTTGCAATAATAATTAGAAGCTATCAATTTTATGTTCTGTATTTGACAATTACAAGTTCAGATCTACAAGTTATAATTTGCAATAATAATTAGAAGCTATAAATTTTAAGTTCTGTATTTGACAATTACAAGTTCAGATCTTCAAGTTATAATTTGCACTAATAATTTGTATTTAACAATTCGAAGTTCTGTAATTAACTATTACTAGTTCAGATCTTCAAGTTATAATTTGCAATAATAATTAGAAGCTATCAATTTTAAGTTCTGTATTTGACAATTACAAGTTCAGATCTTCATGTTATAATATGCAATCTTAATTTGAATTTATCAATTCTAAGTTCTGTATTTGACAGTTACAAGTTCAGATATTCAAGTTATAATTTGCAATAATAATTAGAAGCTATGAATTTTAAGTTCTGTATTTGACAATTACAAGTTCAGATCTTCAAGTTATAATTTGAAATAATAATTAGTATTTAACAAATCTAAGTTCTGTAATTCACTATTACTAGTTCAGATCTTCAAGTTATTATTTGCAATCTTAGTTTGAATTAAAAATTCGAAGTTCTGTATTTACTTACTACAAGTTCAGATCTTCAAGTTATAATTAGCACTAATAATTTGTATTTAACAATTCGAAGGTCTTTATTTGACTATTACAAGTTCAGATCTTCAAATTATTATTTGCAATCTTAGTTTGAATTTAACAATTCGAAGTTCTGTATTTAACAGTTACAAGTTCAGATCTTCAGGTTATAATTTGAAATAATAATTAGAATTCAACAAAGCTAAGTTCTGTAATTCACTATTACAAATTCAGATCTTCAAGTTATAATTTGCAATAATAATGAGAAGCTATCAATTTTAAGTTCTGTATTTGACTATTACAAGTTCAGATCTTCAAATTATTATTTGCAATCTTAGTTTGAATTTAACAATTCGAAGTTCTGTATTTACCTACTACAAGTTCAGATCTTCAAGTTATAATTTGAAATAATAGTTTATATTTAACAAATCTAAGTTCTGTAATTCACTATTACAAGTTCAGATCTTCAAATTATAATTTGCACTAATAATTTGTATTTAACAATTCGAAGTTCTGCATTTACCTACGACAAGTTCAGATCTTCAAGTTATAATTTGCAATCATAATTTGAAGTTATCAATTTTAATGTCTGTATTTGACAATTACAAGTTCAAATCTTCAAGTTATAATTTGCACTAATAATTTGTATTTAACAATTCGAAGTTCTGTATTTGACTATTACAAGTTCAGATCTTCAAGTTATAATTTGAAATAATAATTTATATTTAACAAATCTAAGTTCTGTAATTCACTATTACAAGTTCAGATCTTCAAGTTATAATTTGCAATCATAATTTGAAGTTATCAATTTTAAAGTCTGTATTTGACAATTACAAGTTCAGATTTTCAAGTTATAATTTGCACTAATAATTTGTATTTAACATTTCGAAGTTCTGTATTTGACTACTACAAGTTCAGATCTTCGAGTTATAATTTGCAATCATAATTTGAAGTTATCAATTCTAAGGTCTGTATTTGACAGTTACAAGTTCAGATCTTCAAGTTATAATTTGAAATAATAATTAGTATTTAACAAATCTAAGTTCTGTAATTCACTATTACTAATTCAGATCTTCAAGTTATAATTTGCAATAATAATTAGAAGCTATCAATTTTAAGTTCTGTATTTGACAATTACAAGTTCAGATCTTCAAGTTATAATTTGCACTAATAATTTGTATTTAACAATTCGAAGTTCTGTATTTGACTACTTCAAGTTCAGATCTTCGAGTTATAATTTGCAATCTTAGTTTGAATTTAACAATTCGAAGTTCTGTATTTAACTACTACAAGTTCAGATCTGCAAGTTATAATTTGCACTAATAATTTGTATTTAAGAATTAGAACTTATGTATTTGACTATTACAAGTTCAGATCTTCAAATTATTATTTGCAATCTTAGTTTGAATTTAACAACTCGAAGTTGTGTATGTAACTACTACAAGTTCAGATCTTCAAGTTATAATTTGCACTAATAATTTGAATTTAACAATTCGAAGTTCTGTATTTGACTATTACAAGTTCAGATCTACAAATTATTATTTGCAATCTTAGTTTGAATTTAACAATTCGAAGTTCTGTATTTACATACTACAAGTTCAGATCTTCAAGTTATAATTTGCAATCATAATTTGAATTTATCAATTCTAAGTTCTGTATTTCACAGTTACAAGTTCAGATCTTCAAGTTATTATTTGAAATAATAATTAGTATTTAACAAATCTAAGTTCTGTAATTCACTATTACTAGTTCAGATCTTCAAGTTATAATTTGCAATAATAATTAGAAGCTATCAATTTTATGTTCTGTATTTGACAATTACAAGTTCAGATCTACAAGTTATAATTTGCAATAATAATCAGAAGCTATCAATTTTAAGTTCAGTATTTGACAATTACAAGTTCAGATCTTCAAGTTATAATTTGCACTAATAATTTGTATTTAACAATTCGAAGTTCTGTAATTAACTATTACTAGTTCAGATCTTCAAGTTATAATTTGCAATAATAATTAGAAGCTATCAATTTTAAGTTCTGTATTTGACAATTACAAGTTCAGATCTTCATGTTATAATATGCAATCATAATTTGAATTTATCAATTCTAAGTTCTGTATTTGACAGTTACTAGTTCAGATATTCAAGTTATAATTTGCAATAATAATTAGAAGCTATCAATTTTAAGTTCTGTATTTGACAATTACAAGTTCAGATCTTCAAGTTATAATTTGAAATAATAATTAGTATTTAACAAATCTAAGTTCTGTAATTCACTATTACAAGTTCAGATCTTCAAATTATTATTTGCAATCTTAGTTTGAATTAAAAATTCGAAGTTCTGTATTTACTTACTACAAGTTCAGATCTTCAAGTTATAATTAGCACTAATAATTTGTATTTAACAATTCGAAGGTCTTTATTTGACTATTACAAGTTCAGATCTTCAAATTATTATTTGCAATCTTAGTTTGAATTTAACAATTCGAAGTTCTGTATTTAACAGTTAAAAGTTCAGATCTTCAGGTTATAATTTGAAATAATAATTAGTATTTAACAAAGCTAAGTTCTGTAATTCACTATTACAAATTCAGATCTTCAAGTTATAATTTTCAATAATAATTAGAAGCTATCAATTTTAAGTTCTGTATTTGACTATTACAAGTTCAGATCTTCAAATTATTATTTGCAATCTTAGTTTGTATTTAACAATTCGAAGTTCTGTATTTACTTATTACAAGTTCAGAACTTCAAGTTATAATTTGAAATAATAATTTATATTTAACAAATCTAAGTTCTGTAATTCACTATTACAAGTTCAGATCTTCAAGTTATAATTTGCAATCATAATTTGAAGTTATCAATTTTAAAGTCTGTATTTGACAATTACAAGTTCAGATCTTCAAGTTATAATTTGCACTAATAATTTGTATTTAACAATTCGAAGTTCTGTATTTGACTACTTCAAGTTCAGATCTTCGAGTTATAATTTGCAATCATAATTTGAAGTTATCAATTCTAAGGTCTGTATTTGACAGTTACAAGTTCAGATCTTCAAGTTATAATTTGAAATAATAATTAGTATTTAACAAATCTAAGTTCGGTAATTCACTATTACTAGTTCAGATCTTCTAGTTATAATTTTCAATAATAATTAGAAGCTATCAATTTTAAGTTCTGTATTTGACAATTACAAGTTCAGATCTTCAAGTTATAATTTGCACTAATAATTTGTATTTAACAATTCGAAGTTCTGTATTTGACTATTCCAAGTTCAGATCTTCAAATTTTATTTGCAATCTTAGTTTGAATTTAACAATTCGAAGTTCTGTATTTAACTACTACAAGTTCAGATCTGCAAGTTATAATTTGCACTAATAATTTGTATTTAAGAATTCGAACTTTGTATTTGACTATTACAAGTTCAGATCTTCAAATTATTATTTGCAATCTTAGTTTGAATTTAACAACTCGAAGTTCTGTATGTAACTACTACAAGTTCAGATCTTCAAGTTATAATTTGCACTAATAATTTGAATTTAACAATTCGAGGTTCTGTATTAGACTATTACAAGTTCAGATCTTCAAATTATTATTTGCAATCTTAGTTTGAATTTAACAATTCGAAGTTCTGTATTTACATACTACAAGTTCAGATCTACAAGTTATAATTTGCAATCATAATTTGAATTTATCAATTCTAAGTTCTGTATTTGACAGTTACAAGTTCAGATCTTCAAGTTATTATTTGAAATAATAATTAGTATTTAACAAATCTAAGTTCTGTAATTCACTATTACTAGTTCAGATCTTCAAGTTATAATTTGCAATAATAATTAGAAGCTATCAATTTTATGTTCTGTATTTGACAATTACATGTTCAGATCTACAAGTTATAATTTGCAATAATAATTAGAAGCTATCAATTTTAAGTTCTGTATTTGACAATTACAAGTTCAGATCTTCAAGTTATAATTTGCACTAATAATTTGTATTTAACAATTCGAAGTTCTGTAATTAACTATTACTAGTTCAGATCTTCAAGTTATAATTTGCAATAATAATTAGAAGCTATCAATTTTAAGTTCTGTATTTGACAATTACAAGTTCAGATCTTCAAGTTATAATATGCAATCTTAATTAAAATTTATCAATTCTAAGTTCTGTATTTGACAGTTACAAGTTCAGATATTCAAGTTATAATTTGCAATATTAATTAGAAGCTATCAATTTTAAGTTCTGTATTTGACAATTACAAGTTCAGATCTTCAAGTTATAATTTGAAATAATAATTAGTATTTAACAAATCTAAGTTCTGTAATTCACTATTACTAGTTCAGATCTTCAAGTTATAATTTTCAATAATAATTAAAAGCTATCAATTTTAAGTTCTGTATTTGACAATTACAAGTTCAGATCTTCAAGTTATAATTTGCACTAATAATTTGTATTTAACAATTCTAAGTTCTGTATTTGACTATTCCAAGTTCAGATCTTCAAATTTTATTTGCAATCTTAGTTTGAATTTAACAATTCGAAGTTCTGTATTTAACTACTACAAGTTCAGATCTGCAAGTTATAATTTGCACTAATAATTTGCATTTAAGAATTCGAACTTATGTATTTGACTATTACAAGTTCAGATCTTCAAATTATTATTTGCAATCTTAGTTTGAATTTAACAACTCGAAGTTCTGTATGTAACTACTACAAGTTCAGATCTTCAAGTTATAATTTGCACTAATAATTTGAATTTAACAATTCGGAGTTCTGTATTAGACTATTACAAGTTCAGATCTTCAAATTATTATTTGCAATCTTAGTTTGAATTTAACAATTCGAAGTTCTGTATTTACATACTACAAGTTCAGATCTTCAAGTTATAATTTGCAATCAAAATTTGAATTTATCAATTCTAAGTTCTGTATTTGACAGTTACAAGTTCAGATCTTCAAGTTATTATTTGAAATAATAATTAGTATTTAACAAATCTAAGTTCTGTAATTCACTATTACTAGTTCAGATCTTCAAGTTATAATTTGCAATAATAATTAGAAGCTATCAATTTTATGTTCTGTATTTGACAATTACAAGTTCAGATCTACAAGTTATAATTTGCAATAATAATTAGAAGCTATCAATTTTAAGTTCTGTATTTGACAATTACAAGTTCAGATCTTCAAGTTATAATTTGCACTAATAATTTGTATTTAACAATTCGAAGTTCTGTAATTAACTATTACTAGTTCAGATCTTCAAGTTATAATTTGCAATAATAATTAGAAGCTATCAATTTTAAGTTCTGTATTTGACAATTACAAGTTCAGATCTTCAAGTTATAATATGCAATCTTAATTTGAATTTATCAATTCTAAGTTCTGTATTTGACAGTTACAAGTTCAGATATTAAAGTTATAATTTGCAATAATAATTAGAAGCTATCAATTTTAAGTTCTGTATTTGACAATTACAAGTTCAGATCTTCAAGTTATAATTTGAAATAATAATTAGTATTTAACAAATCTAAGTTCTGTAATTCACTATTACTAGTTGAGATCTTTAAGTTATAATTTGCAATAATAATTAGAAGCTATTAATTTTAAGTTCTGAATTTGACAATTACAAGCTCAGATCTTCAAGTTATAATTTGCAATAATAATTAGAAGCTATCAAATTTAAGTTCTGTATTTGACAATTACAAGTTCAGATCTTCAAGTTATAATTTGCACTAATAATTTGTATTTAACAATTCGAAGTTCTTTATTTGACTATTACAAGTTCAGATCTTCAAATTATTATTTGCAATCTTAAATCAATTTATCAATTCTAAGTTCTGTATTTGACAGTTACAAGTTCAGATATTAAAGTTATAATTTGCAATAATAATTAGAAGCTATCAATTTTAAGTTCTGTATTTGACAATTACAAGTTCAGATCTTCAAGTTATAATTTGAAATAATAATTAGTATTTAACAAATCTAAGTTCTGTAATTCACTATTACTAGTTGAGATCTTTAAGTTATAATTTGCAATAATAATTAGAAGCTATTAATTTTAAGTTCTGTATTTGACAATTACAAGTTCAGATCTTCAAGTTATAATTTGCAATAATAATTAGAAGCTATCAATTTTAAGTTCTGTATTTGACAATTACAAGTTCAGATCTTCAAGTTATAATTTGCACTAATAATTTGTATTTAACAATTCGAAGTTCTGTATTTGACTATTACAAGTTCAGATCTTCAAATTATTATTTGCAATCTTAGTTTGAATTTAACAATTCGAAGTTCTGTATTTACTTACTACAAGTTCAGATCTTCAAGTTATAATTTGAAATAATAATTTATATTTAACAAATCTAAGTTCTGTAATTCACTATTACAAGTTCAGATCTTCAAATTATAATTTGCACTAATAATTTGTATTTAACAATTCGAAGTTCTGTATTTACCTACGACAAGTTCAGATCTTCAAGTTATAATTTGCAATCATAATTTGAAGTTATCAATTTTAAAGTCTGTATTTGACAATTACAAGTTCAGATCTTCAAGTTATAATTTGCACTAATAATTTGTATTTAACAATTCGAAGTTCTGTATTTGACTATTACAAGTTCAGATCTTCAAATTATTATTTGCAATCTTAGTTTGAATTTAACACATCTAAGTTCTGTAATTCACTATTACAAGTTCAGATCTTCAAGTTATAATTTGCAATAATAATTAGAAGCTATCAATTTTAAGTTCTGTATTTGACAATTACAAGTTCAGATCTTCAAGTTATAATTTGCACTAATAATTTGTATTTAACAATTCGAAGTTCTGTATTTGACTATTCCAAGTTCAGATCTTCAAATTTTATTTGCAATCTTAGTTTGAATTTAACAATTCGAAGTTCTGTATTTAACTACTACAAGTTCAGATCTGCAAGTTATAATTTGCACTAATAATTTGTATTTAAGAATTCGAACTTATGTATTTGACTATTACAAGTTCAGATCTTCAAATTATTATTTGCAATCTTAGTTTGAATTTAACAACTCGAAGTTCTGTATGAAACTACTACAAGTTCAGATCTACAAGTTATAATTTGCAATCATAATTTGAATTTATCAATTCTAAGTTCTGTATTTGACAGTTACAAGTTCAGATCTTCAAGTTATTATTTGAAATAATAATTAGTATTTAACAAATCTAAGTTCTGTAATTCACTATTACTAGTTCAGATCTTCAAGTTATAATTTGCAATAATAATTAGAAGCTATCAATTTTATGTTCTGTATTTGACAATTACATGTTCAGATCTACAAGTTATAATTTGCAATAATAATTAGAAGCTATCAATTTTAAGTTCTGTATTTGACAATTACAAGTTCAGATCTTCAAGTTATAATTTGCACTAATAATTTGTATTTAACTATTCGAAGTTCTGTAATTAACTATTACTAGTTCAGATCTTCAAGTTATAATTTGCAATAATAATTAGAAGCTATCAATTTTAAGTTCTGTATTTGACAATTACAAGTTCAGATCTTCAAGTTATAATATGCAATCTTAATTTGAATTTATCAATTCTAAGTTCTGTATTTGACAGTTACAAGTTCAGATATTCAAGTTATAATTTGCAATAATAATTAGAAGCTATCAATTTTAAGTTCTGTATTTGACAATTACAAGTTCAGATCTTCAAGTTATAATTTGAAATAATAATTAGTATTTAACAAATCTAAGTTCTGTAATTCACTATTACTAGTTCAGATCTTCAAGTTATAATTTTCAATAATAATTAGAAACTATCAATTTTAAGTTCTGTATTTGACAATTACAAGTTCAGATCTTCAAGTTATAATTTGCACTAATAATTTGTATTTAACAATTCTAAGTTCTGTATTTGACTATTCCAAGTTCAGATCTTCAAATTTTATTTGCAATCTTAGTTTGAATTTAACAATTCGAAGTTCTGTATTTAACTACTACAAGTTCAGATCTGCAAGTTATAATTTGCACTAATAATTTGTATTTAAGAATTCGAACTTATGTATTTGACTATTACAAGTTCAGATCTTCAAATTATTATTTGCAATCTTAGTTTGAATTTGACAACTCGAAGTTCTGTATGTAACTACTACAAGTTCAGATCTACAAGTTATAATTTGCAATCATAATTTGAATTTATCAATTCTAAGTTCTGTATTTGACAATTACAAGTTCAGATCTTCAAGTTATAATTTGAAATAATAATTAGTATTTAACAAATCTAAGTTCTGTAATTCACTATTACTAGTTCAGATCTTCAAGTTATAATTTGCAATAATAATTAGAAGCTATCAATTTTAAGTTCTGTATTTGACAATTACAAGTTCAGATCTTCAAGTTATAATATGCAATCTTAATTTGAATTTATCAATTCTAAGTTCTGTATTTGACAGTTACAAGTTCAGATATTAAAGTTATAATTTGCAATAATAATTAGAAGCTATCAATTTTAAGTTCTGTATTTGACAATTACAAGTTCAGATCTTCAAGTTATAATTTGAAATAATAATTAGTATTTAACAAATCTAAGTTCTGTAATTCACTATTACTAGTTCAGATCTTCAAGTTATAATTTGCAATAATAATTAGAAGCTATCAATTTTAAGTTCTGTATTTGACAATTACAAGTTCAGATCTTCAAGTTCTGTATTTGACTATTCCAAGTTCAGATCTTCAAATTATAATTTGCACTAATAATTTGTATTTAACAATTCGAAGTTCTGTATTTACCTACGACAAGTTCAGATCTTCAAGTTATAATTTGCAATCATAATTTGAAGTTATCAATTTTAAAGTCTGTATTTGACAATTACAAGTTCAGATCTTCAAGTTATAATTTGCACTAATAATTTGTATTTAACAATTCGAAGTTCTGTATTTGACTATTACAAGTTCAGATCTTCAAATTATTATTTGCAATCTTAGTTTGAATTTAACACATCTAAGTTCTGTAATTCACTATTACAAGTTCAGATCTTCAAGTTATAATTTGCAATAATAATTAGAAGCTATCAATTTTAAGTTCTGTATTTGACAATTACAAGTTCAGATCTTCAAGTTATAATTTGCACTAATAATTTGTATTTAACAATTCGAAGTTCTGTATTTGACTATTCCAAGTTCAGATCTTCAAATTTTATTTGCAATCTTAGTTTGAATTTAACAATTCGAAGTTCTGTATTTAACTACTACAAGTTCAGATCTGCAAGTTATAATTTGCACTAATAATTTGTATTTAAGAATTCGAACTTATGTATTTGACTATTACAAGTTCAGATCTTCAAATTATTATTTGCAATCTTAGTTTGAATTTAACAACTCGAAGTTCTGTATGTAACTACTACAAGTTCAGATCTACAAGTTATAATTTGCAATCATAATTTGAATTTATCAATTCTAAGTTCTGTATTTGACAGTTACAAGTTCAGATCTTCAAGTTATTATTTGAAATAATAATTAGTATTTAACAAATCTAAGTTCTGTAATTCACTATTACTAGTTCAGATCTTCAAGTTATAATTTGCAATAATAATTAGAAGCTATCAATTTTATGTTCTGTATTTGACAATTACATGTTCAGATCTACAAGTTATAATTTGCAATAATAATTAGAAGCTATCAATTTTAAGTTCTGTATTTGACAATTACAAGTTCAGATCTTCAAGTTATAATTTGCACTAATAATTTGTATTTAACTATTCGAAGTTCTGTAATTAACTATTACTAGTTCAGATCTTCAAGTTATAATTTGCAATAATAATTAGAAGCTATCAATTTTAAGTTCTGTATTTGACAATTACAAGTTCAGATCTTCAAGTTATAATATGCAATCTTAATTTGAATTTATCAATTCTAAGTTCTGTATTTGACAGTTACAAGTTCAGATATTCAAGTTATAATTTGCAATAATAATTAGAAGCTATCAATTTTAAGTTCTGTATTTGACAATTACAAGTTCAGATCTTCAAGTTATAATTTGAAATAATAATTAGTATTTAACAAATCTAAGTTCTGTAATTCACTATTACTAGTTCAGATCTTCAAGTTATAATTTTCAATAATAATTAGAAACTATCAATTTTAAGTTCTGTATTTGACAATTACAAGTTCAGATCTTCAAGTTATAATTTGCACTAATAATTTGTATTTAACAATTCTAAGTTCTGTATTTGACTATTCCAAGTTCAGATCTTCAAATTTTATTTGCAATCTTAGTTTGAATTTAACAATTCGAAGTTCTGTATTTAACTACTACAAGTTCAGATCTGCAAGTTATAATTTGCACTAATAATTTGTATTTAAGAATTCGAACTTATGTATTTGACTATTACAAGTTCAGATCTTCAAATTATTATTTGCAATCTTAGTTTGAATTTGACAACTCGAAGTTCTGTATGTAACTACTACAAGTTCAGATCTACAAGTTATAATTTGCAATCATAATTTGAATTTATCAATTCTAAGTTCTGTATTTGACAATTACAAGTTCAGATCTTCAAGTTATAATTTGAAATAATAATTAGTATTTAACAAATCTAAGTTCTGTAATTCACTATTACTAGTTCAGATCTTCAAGTTATAATTTGCAATAATAATTAGAAGCTATCAATTTTAAGTTCTGTATTTGACAATTACAAGTTCAGATCTTCAAGTTATAATATGCAATCTTAATTTGAATTTATCAATTCTAAGTTCTGTATTTGACAGTTACAAGTTCAGATATTAAAGTTATAATTTGCAATAATAATTAGAAGCTATCAATTTTAAGTTCTGTATTTGACAATTACAAGTTCAGATCTTCAAGTTATAATTTGAAATAATAATTAGTATTTAACAAATCTAAGTTCTGTAATTCACTATTACTAGTTCAGATCTTCAAGTTATAATTTGCAATAATAATTAGAAGCTATCAATTTTAAGTTCTGTATTTGACAATTACAAGTTCAGATCTTCAAGTTATAATATGCAATCTTAATTTGAATTTATCAATTCTAAGTTCTGTATTTGACAGTTACAAGTTCAGATATTAAAGTTATAATTTGCAATAATAATTAGAAGCTATCAATTTTAAGTTCTGTATTTGACAATTACAAGTTCAGATCTTCAAGTTATAATTTGAAATAATAATTAGTATTTAACAAATCTAAGTTCTGTAATTCACTATTACTAGTTCAGATCTTCAAGTTATAATTTGCAATAATAATTAGAAGCTATCAATTTTAAGTTCTGTATTTGACAATTACAAGTTCAGATCTTCAAGTTCTGTATTTGACTATTCCAAGTTCAGATCTTCAAATTATAATTTGCACTAATAATTTGTATTTAACAATTCGAAGTTCTGTATTTACCTACGACAAGTTCAGATCTTCAAGTTATAATTTGCAATCATAATTTGAAGTTATCAATTTTAAAGTCTGTATTTGACAATTACAAGTTCAGATCTTCAAGTTATAATTTGCACTAATAATTTGTATTTAACAATTCGAAGTTCTGTATTTGACTATTACAAGTTCAGATCTTCAAATTATTATTTGCAATCTTAGTTTGAATTTAACACATCTAAGTTCTGTAATTCACTATTACAAGTTCAGATCTTCAAGTTATAATTTGCAATAATAATTAGAAGCTATCAATTTTAAGTTCTGTATTTGACAATTACAAGTTCAGATCTTCAAGTTATAATTTGCACTAATAATTTGTATTTAACAATTCGAAGTTCTGTATTTGACTATTCCAAGTTCAGATCTTCAAATTTTATTTGCAATCTTAGTTTGAATTTAACAATTCGAAGTTCTGTATTTAACTACTACAAGTTCAGATCTGCAAGTTATAATTTGCACTAATAATTTGTATTTAAGAATTCGAACTTATGTATTTGACTATTACAAGTTCAGATCTTCAAATTATTATTTGCAATCTTAGTTTGAATTTAACAACTCGAAGTTCTGTATGTAACTACTACAAGTTCAGATCTACAAGTTATAATTTGCAATCATAATTTGAATTTATCAATTCTAAGTTCTGTATTTGACAGTTACAAGTTCAGATCTTCAAGTTATTATTTGAAATAATAATTAGTATTTAACAAATCTAAGTTCTGTAATTCACTATTACTAGTTCAGATCTTCAAGTTATAATTTGCAATAATAATTAGAAGCTATCAATTTTATGTTCTGTATTTGACAATTACATGTTCAGATCTACAAGTTATAATTTGCAATAATAATTAGAAGCTATCAATTTTAAGTTCTGTATTTGACAATTACAAGTTCAGATCTTCAAGTTATAATTTGCACTAATAATTTGTATTTAACTATTCGAAGTTCTGTAATTAACTATTACTAGTTCAGATCTTCAAGTTATAATTTGCAATAATAATTAGAAGCTATCAATTTTAAGTTCTGTATTTGACAATTACAAGTTCAGATCTTCAAGTTATAATATGCAATCTTAATTTGAATTTATCAATTCTAAGTTCTGTATTTGACAGTTACAAGTTCAGATATTCAAGTTATAATTTGCAATAATAATTAGAAGCTATCAATTTTAAGTTCTGTATTTGACAATTACAAGTTCAGATCTTCAAGTTATAATTTGAAATAATAATTAGTATTTAACAAATCTAAGTTCTGTAATTCACTATTACTAGTTCAGATCTTCAAGTTATAATTTTCAATAATAATTAGAAACTATCAATTTTAAGTTCTGTATTTGACAATTACAAGTTCAGATCTTCAAGTTATAATTTGCACTAATAATTTGTATTTAACAATTCTAAGTTCTGTATTTGACTATTCCAAGTTCAGATCTTCAAATTTTATTTGCAATCTTAGTTTGAATTTAACAATTCGAAGTTCTGTATTTAACTACTACAAGTTCAGATCTGCAAGTTATAATTTGCACTAATAATTTGTATTTAAGAATTCGAACTTATGTATTTGACTATTACAAGTTCAGATCTTCAAATTATTATTTGCAATCTTAGTTTGAATTTGACAACTCGAAGTTCTGTATGTAACTACTACAAGTTCAGATCTACAAGTTATAATTTGCAATCATAATTTGAATTTATCAATTCTAAGTTCTGTATTTGACAATTACAAGTTCAGATCTTCAAGTTATAATTTGAAATAATAATTAGTATTTAACAAATCTAAGTTCTGTAATTCACTATTACTAGTTCAGATCTTCAAGTTATAATTTGCAATAATAATTAGAAGCTATCAATTTTAAGTTCTGTATTTGACAATTACAAGTTCAGATCTTCAAGTTATAATATGCAATCTTAATTTGAATTTATCAATTCTAAGTTCTGTATTTGACAGTTACAAGTTCAGATATTAAAGTTATAATTTGCAATAATAATTAGAAGCTATCAATTTTAAGTTCTGTATTTGACAATTACAAGTTCAGATCTTCAAGTTATAATTTGAAATAATAATTAGTATTTAACAAATCTAAGTTCTGTAATTCACTATTACTAGTTCAGATCTTCAAGTTATAATTTGCAATAATAATTAGAAGCTATCAATTTTAAGTTCTGTATTTGACAATTACAAGTTCAGATCTTCAAGTTATAATTTGCAATAATAATTAGAAGCTATCAATTTTAAGTTCTGTATTTGACAATTACAAGTTCAGATCTTCAAGTTATAATTTGCACTAATAATTTGTATTTAACAATTCGAAGTTCTGTATTTAACAGTTACAAGTTCAGATCTTCAGGTTATAATTTGAAATAATAATTAGATTTCAACAAAGCTAAGTTCTGTAATTCACTATTACAAATTCAGATCTTCAAGTTATAATTTGCAATAATAATGAGAAGCTATCAATTTTAAGTTCTGTATTTGACTATTACAAGTTCAGATCTTCAAATTATTATTTGCAATCTTAGTTTGTATTTAACAATTCGAAGTTCTGTATTTACTTATTACAAGTTCAGAACTTCAAGTTATAATTTGAAATAATAATTTATATTTAACAAATCTAAGTTCTGTAATTCACTATTACAAGTTCAGATCTTCAAATTATAATTTGCACAAATAATTTGTATTTAACAATTCGAAGTTCTGTATTTACCTACGACAAGTTCAGATCTTCAAGTTATAATTTGCAAACATAATTTGAAGTTATCAATTTTAAAGTCTGTATTTGACAATTACAAGTTCAGATCTTCAAGTTATAATTTGCACTAATAATTTGTATTTAACAATTCGAAGTTCTGTATTTGACTATTACAAGTTCAGATCTTCAAATTATTATTTGCAATCTTAGTTTGAATTTAACCCATCTAAGTTCTGTAATTCACTATTACAAGTTCAGATCTTCAAGTTATAATTTGCAATAATAATTAGAAGCTATCAATTTTAAGTTCTGTATTTGACAATTACAAGTTCAGATCTTCAAGTTATAATTTGCACTAATAATTTGTATTTAACAATTCGAAGTTCTGTATTTGACTATTCCAAGTTCAGATCTTCAAATTTTATTTGCAATCTTAGTTTGAATTTAACAATTCGAAGTTCTGTATTTAATTACTACAAGTTCAGATCTGCAAGTTATAATTTGCACTAATAATTTGTATTTAAGAATTCGAACTTATGTATTTGACTATTACAAGTTCAGATCTTCAAATTATTATTTGCAATCTTAGTTTGAATTTAACAACTCGAAGTTCTGTATTTGACAGTTACAAGTTCAGATCTTCAAGTTATTATTTGAAATAATAATTAGTATTTAACAAATCTAAGTTCTGTAATTCACTATTACTAGTTCAGATCTTCAAGTTATAATTTGCAATTATAATTAGAAGCTATCAATTTTATGTTCTGTATTTTACAATTACAAGTTCAGATCTACAAGTTATAATTTGCAATAATAATTAGAAGCTATCAATTTTAAGTTCTATATTTGACAATTACAAGTTCAGATCTTCAAGTTATAATTTGCACTAATAATTTGTATTTAACAATTCGAAGTTCTGTAATTAACTATTACTAGTACAGATCTACAAGTTATAATTTGCAATAATAATTAGAAGCTATCAATTTTAAGTTCTGTATTTGACAATTACAAGTTCAGATCTTCAAGTTATAATTTGAAATAATAATTAGTATTTAACAAATCTAAGTTCTGTAATTCACTATTACTAGTTGAGATCTTTAAGTTATAATTTGCAATAATAATTAGAAGCTATTAATTTTAAGTTCTGAATTTGACAATTACAAGCTCAGATCTTCAAGTTATAATTTGCAATAATAATTAGAAGCTATCAAATTTAAGTTCTGTATTTGACAATTACAAGTTCAGATCTTCAAGTTATAATTTGCACTAATAATTTGTATTTAACAATTCGAAGTTCTTTATTTGACTATTACAAGTTCAGATCTTCAAATTATTATTTGCAATCTTAAATCAATTTATCAATTCTAAGTTCTGTATTTGACAGTTACAAGTTCAGATATTAAAGTTATAATTTGCAATAATAATTAGAAGCTATCAATTTTAAGTTCTGTATTTGACAATTACAAGTTCAGATCTTCAAGTTATAATTTGCACTAATAATTTGTATTTAACAATTCGAAGTTCTGTATTTAACAGTTACAAGTTCAGATCTTCAGGTTATAATTTGAAATAATAATTAGATTTCAACAAAGCTAAGTTCTGTAATTCACTATTACAAATTCAGATCTTCAAGTTATAATTTGCAATAATAATGAGAAGCTATCAATTTTAAGTTCTGTATTTGACTATTACAAGTTCAGATCTTCAAATTATTATTTGCAATCTTAGTTTGTATTTAACAATTCGAAGTTCTGTATTTACTTATTACAAGTTCAGAACTTCAAGTTATAATTTGAAATAATAATTTATATTTAACAAATCTAAGTTCTGTAATTCACTATTACAAGTTCAGATCTTCAAATTATAATTTGCACAAATAATTTGTATTTAACAATTCGAAGTTCTGTATTTACCTACGACAAGTTCAGATCTTCAAGTTATAATTTGCAAACATAATTTGAAGTTATCAATTTTAAAGTCTGTATTTGACAATTACAAGTTCAGATCTTCAAGTTATAATTTGCACTAATAATTTGTATTTAACAATTCGAAGTTCTGTATTTGACTATTACAAGTTCAGATCTTCAAATTATTATTTGCAATCTTAGTTTGAATTTAACCCATCTAAGTTCTGTAATTCACTATTACAAGTTCAGATCTTCAAGTTATAATTTGCAATAATAATTAGAAGCTATCAATTTTAAGTTCTGTATTTGACAATTACAAGTTCAGATCTTCAAGTTATAATTTGCACTAATAATTTGTATTTAACAATTCGAAGTTCTGTATTTGACTATTCCAAGTTCAGATCTTCAAATTTTATTTGCAATCTTAGTTTGAATTTAACAATTCGAAGTTCTGTATTTAATTACTACAAGTTCAGATCTGCAAGTTATAATTTGCACTAATAATTTGTATTTAAGAATTCGAACTTATGTATTTGACTATTACAAGTTCAGATCTTCAAATTATTATTTGCAATCTTAGTTTGAATTTAACAACTCGAAGTTCTGTATTTGACAGTTACAAGTTCAGATCTTCAAGTTATTATTTGAAATAATAATTAGTATTTAACAAATCTAAGTTCTGTAATTCACTATTACTAGTTCAGATCTTCAAGTTATAATTTGCAATTATAATTAGAAGCTATCAATTTTATGTTCTGTATTTTACAATTACAAGTTCAGATCTACAAGTTATAATTTGCAATAATAATTAGAAGCTATCAATTTTAAGTTCTATATTTGACAATTACAAGTTCAGATCTTCAAGTTATAATTTGCACTAATAATTTGTATTTAACAATTCGAAGTTCTGTAATTAACTATTACTAGTACAGATCTACAAGTTATAATTTGCAATAATAATTAGAAGCTATCAATTTTAAGTTCTGTATTTGACAATTACAAGTTCAGATCTTCAAGTTATAATTTGAAATAATAATTAGTATTTAACAAATCTAAGTTCTGTAATTCACTATTACTAGTTGAGATCTTTAAGTTATAATTTGCAATAATAATTAGAAGCTATTAATTTTAAGTTCTGAATTTGACAATTACAAGCTCAGATCTTCAAGTTATAATTTGCAATAATAATTAGAAGCTATCAAATTTAAGTTCTGTATTTGACAATTACAAGTTCAGATCTTCAAGTTATAATTTGCACTAATAATTTGTATTTAACAATTCGAAGTTCTTTATTTGACTATTACAAGTTCAGATCTTCAAATTATTATTTGCAATCTTAAATCAATTTATCAATTCTAAGTTCTGTATTTGACAGTTACAAGTTCAGATATTAAAGTTATAATTTGCAATAATAATTAGAAGCTATCAATTTTAAGTTCTGTATTTGACAATTACAAGTTCAGATCTTCAAGTTATAATTTGAAATAATAATTAGTATTTAACAAATCTAAGTTCTGTAATTCACTATTACTAGTTGAGATCTTTAAGTTATAATTTGCAATAATAATTAGAAGCTATTAATTTTAAGTTCTGCATTTGACAATTACAAGTTCAGATCTTCAAGTTATAATTTGCAATAATAATTAGAAGCTATCAATTTTAAGTTCTGTATTTGACAATTACAAGTTCAGATCTTCAAGTTATAATTTGCACTAATAATTTGTATTTAACAATTCGAAGTTCTGTATTTGACTATTACAAGTTCAGATCTTCAAATTATTATTTGCAATCTTAGTTTGAATTTAACAATTCGAAGTTCTGTATTTACTTACTACAAGTTCAGATCTTCAAGTTATAATTTGAAATAATAATTTATATTTAACAAATCTAAGTTCTGTAATTCACTATTACAAGTTCAGATCTTCAAATTATAATTTGCACTAATAATTTGTATTTAACAATTCGAAGTTCTGTATTTACCTACGACAAGTTCAGATCTTCAAGTTATAATTTGCAATCATAATTTGAAGTTATCAATTTTAAAGTCTGTATTTGACAATTACAAGTTCAGATCTTCAAGTTATAATTTGCACTAATAATTTGTATTTAACAATTCGAAGTTCTGTATTTGACTATTACAAGTTCAGATCTTCAAATTATTATTTGCAATCTTAGTTTGAATTTAACACATCTAAGTTCTGTAATTCACTATTACAAGTTCAGATCTTCAAGTTATAATTTGCAATAATAATTAGAAGCTATCAATTTTAAGTTCTGTATTTGACAATTACAAGTTCAGATCTTCAAGTTATAATTTGCACTAATAATTTGTATTTAACAATTCGAAGTTCTGTATTTGACTATTCCAAGTTCAGATCTTCAAATTTTATTTGCAATCTTAGTTTGAATTTAACAATTCGAAGTTCTGTATTTAACTACTACAAGTTCAGATCTGCAAGTTATAATTTGCACTAATAATTTGTATTTAAGAATTCGAACTTATGTATTTGACTATTACAAGTTCAGATCTTCAAATTATTATTTGCAATCTTAGTTTGAATTTAACAACTCGAAGTTCTGTATGTAACTACTACAAGTTCAGATCTACAAGTTATAATTTGCAATCATAATTTGAATTTATCAATTCTAAGTTCTGTATTTGACAGTTACAAGTTCAGATCTTCAAGTTATTATTTGAAATAATAATTAGTATTTAACAAATCTAAGTTCTGTAATTCACTATTACTAGTTCAGATCTTCAAGTTATAATTTGCAATAATAATTAGAAGCTATCAATTTTATGTTCTGTATTTGACAATTACATGTTCAGATCTACAAGTTATAATTTGCAATAATAATTAGAAGCTATCAATTTTAAGTTCTGTATTTGACAATTACAAGTTCAGATCTTCAAGTTATAATTTGCACTAATAATTTGTATTTAACTATTCGAAGTTCTGTAATTAACTATTACTAGTTCAGATCTTCAAGTTATAATTTGCAATAATAATTAGAAGCTATCAATTTTAAGTTCTGTATTTGACAATTACAAGTTCAGATCTTCAAGTTATAATATGCAATCTTAATTTGAATTTATCAATTCTAAGTTCTGTATTTGACAGTTACAAGTTCAGATATTCAAGTTATAATTTGCAATAATAATTAGAAGCTATCAATTTTAAGTTCTGTATTTGACAATTACAAGTTCAGATCTTCAAGTTATAATTTGAAATAATAATTAGTATTTAACAAATCTAAGTTCTGTAATTCACTATTACTAGTTCAGATCTTCAAGTTATAATTTTCAATAATAATTAGAAACTATCAATTTTAAGTTCTGTATTTGACAATTACAAGTTCAGATCTTCAAGTTATAATTTGCACTAATAATTTGTATTTAACAATTCTAAGTTCTGTATTTGACTATTCCAAGTTCAGATCTTCAAATTTTATTTGCAGTCTTAGTTTGAATTTAACAATTCGAAGTTCTGTATTTAACTACTACAAGTTCAGATCTGCAAGTTATAATTTGCACTAATAATTTGTATTTAAGAATTCGAACTTATGTATTTGACTATTACAAGTTCAGATCTTCTAATTATTATTTGCAATCTTAGTTTGAATTTAACAACTCGAAGTTCTGTATGTAACTACTACAAGTTCAGATCTTCAAGTTATAATTTGCACTAATAATTTGAATTTAACAATTCGAAGTTCTGTATTAGACTATTACAAGTTCAGATCTTCAAATTATTATTTGCAATCTTAGTTTGAATTTAACAATTCGAAGTTCTGTATTTACATACTACAAGTTCAGATCTTCAAGTTATAATTTGCAATCATAATTTGAATTTATCAATTCTAAGTTCTGTATTTGACAATTACAAGTTCAGATCTTCAAGTTATAATTTGAAATAATAATTAGTATTTAACAAATCTAAGTTCTGTAATTCACTATTACTAGTTCAGATCTTCAAGTTATAATTTGCAATAATAATTAGAAGCTATCAATTTTAAGTTCTGTATTTGACAATTACAAGTTCAGATCTTCAAGTTATAATATGCAATCTTAATTTGAATTTATCAATTCTAAGTTCTGTATTTGACAGTTACAAGTTCAGATATTAAAGTTATAATTTGCAATAATAATTAGAAGCTATCAATTTTAAGTTCTGTATTTGACAATTACAAGTTCAGATCTTCAAGTTATAATTTGAAATAATAATTAGTATTTAACAAATCTAAGTTCTGTAATTCACTATTACTAGTTCAGATCTTCAAGTTATAATTTGCAATAATAATTAGAAGCTATCAATTTTAAGTTCTGTATTTGACAATTACAAGTTCAGATCTTCAAGTTATAATTTGCAATAATAATTAGAAGCTATCAATTTTAAGTTCTGTATTTGACAATTACAAGTTCAGATCTTCAAGTTATAATTTGCACTAATAATTTGTATTTAACAATTCGAAGTTCTGTATTTAACAGTTACAAGTTCAGATCTTCAGGTTATAATTTGAAATAATAATTAGATTTCAACAAAGCTAAGTTCTGTAATTCACTATTACAAATTCAGATCTTCAAGTTATAATTTGCAATAATAATGAGAAGCTATCAATTTTAAGTTCTGTATTTGACTATTACAAGTTCAGATCTTCAAATTATTATTTGCAATCTTAGTTTGTATTTAACAATTCGAAGTTCTGTATTTACTTATTACAAGTTCAGAACTTCAAGTTATAATTTGAAATAATAATTTATATTTAACAAATCTAAGTTCTGTAATTCACTATTACAAGTTCAGATCTTCAAATTATAATTTGCACAAATAATTTGTATTTAACAATTCGAAGTTCTGTATTTACCTACGACAAGTTCAGATCTTCAAGTTATAATTTGCAAACATAATTTGAAGTTATCAATTTTAAAGTCTGTATTTGACAATTACAAGTTCAGATCTTCAAGTTATAATTTGCACTAATAATTTGTATTTAACAATTCGAAGTTCTGTATTTGACTATTACAAGTTCAGATCTTCAAATTATTATTTGCAATCTTAGTTTGAATTTAACCCATCTAAGTTCTGTAATTCACTATTACAAGTTCAGATCTTCAAGTTATAATTTGCAATAATAATTAGAAGCTATCAATTTTAAGTTCTGTATTTGACAATTACAAGTTCAGATCTTCAAGTTATAATTTGCACTAATAATTTGTATTTAACAATTCGAAGTTCTGTATTTGACTATTCCAAGTTCAGATCTTCAAATTTTATTTGCAATCTTAGTTTGAATTTAACAATTCGAAGTTCTGTATTTAATTACTACAAGTTCAGATCTGCAAGTTATAATTTGCACTAATAATTTGTATTTAAGAATTCGAACTTATGTATTTGACTATTACAAGTTCAGATCTTCAAATTATTATTTGCAATCTTAGTTTGAATTTAACAACTCGAAGTTCTGTATTTGACAGTTACAAGTTCAGATCTTCAAGTTATTATTTGAAATAATAATTAGTATTTAACAAATCTAAGTTCTGTAATTCACTATTACTAGTTCAGATCTTCAAGTTATAATTTGCAATTATAATTAGAAGCTATCAATTTTATGTTCTGTATTTTACAATTACAAGTTCAGATCTACAAGTTATAATTTGCAATAATAATTAGAAGCTATCAATTTTAAGTTCTATATTTGACAATTACAAGTTCAGATCTTCAAGTTATAATTTGCACTAATAATTTGTATTTAACAATTCGAAGTTCTGTAATTAACTATTACTAGTACAGATCTACAAGTTATAATTTGCAATAATAATTAGAAGCTATCAATTTTAAGTTCTGTATTTGACAATTACAAGTTCAGCTCTTCAAGTTATAATATGCAATCTTAATTTGAATTTATCAATTCTAAGTTCTGTATTTGACAGTTACAAGTTCAGATCTTCAAGTTATAATATGAAATAATAATTAGTATTTAACAAATCAAAGTTCTGTAATTCACTATTACTAGTTCAGATCTTCAAGTTATAATTTGCAATAATAATTAGAAGCTATCAATTTTAAGTTCTGTATTTGACAATTACAAGTTCAGATCTTCAAGTTATAATTTGAAATAATAATTAGTATTTAACAAATCTAAGTTCTGTAATTCACTATTACTAGTTCAGATCTTCAAGTTATAATTTGCAATAATAATTAGAAGCTATCAATTTTAAGTTCTGTATTTCACAATTACAAGTTCAGATCTTCAAGTTATAATTTGCAATAATAATTAGAAGCTATCAATTTTAAGTTCTGTATTTGACAATTACAAGTTCAGATCTTCAAGTTATAATTTGCACTAATAATTTGTATTTAACAATTCGAAGTTCTGTATTTGACTATTCCAAGTTCAGATCTTCAAATTTTATTTGCAATCTTAGTTTGAATTTAACAATTCGAAGTTCTGTATTTAATTACTACAAGTTCAGATCTGCAAGTTATAATTTGCACTAATAATTTGTATTTAAGAATTCGAACTTATGTATTTGACTATTACAAGTTCAGATCTTCAAATTATTATTTGCAATCTTAGTTTGAATTTAACAACTCGAAGTTCTGTATTTGACAGTTACAAGTTCAGATCTTCAAGTTATTATTTGAAATAATAATTAGTATTTAACAAATCTAAGTTCTGTAATTCACTATTACTAGTTCAGATCTTCAAGTTATAATTTGCAATTATAATTAGAAGCTATCAATTTTATGTTCTGTATTTTACAATTACAAGTTCAGATCTACAAGTTATAATTTGCAATAATAATTAGAAGCTATCAATTTTAAGTTCTATATTTGACAATTACAAGTTCAGATCTTCAAGTTATAATTTGCACTAATAATTTGTATTTAACAATTCGAAGTTCTGTAATTAACTATTACTAGTACAGATCTACAAGTTATAATTTGAAATAATAATTAGTATTTAACAAATCTAAGTTCTGTAATTCACTATTACTAGTTCAGATCTTCAAGTTATAATTTGCAATAATAATTAGAAGCTATCAATTTTAAGTTCTGTATTTCACAATTACAAGTTCAGATCTTCAAGTTATAATTTGCAATAATAATTAGAAGCTATCAATTTTAAGTTCTGTATTTGACAATTACAAGTTCAGATCTTCAAGTTATAATTTGCACTAATAATTTGTATTTAACAATTCGAAGTTCTGTATTTGACTATTCCAAGTTCAGATCTTCAAATTTTATTTGCAATCTTAGTTTGAATTTAACAATTCGAAGTTCTGTATTTAATTACTACAAGTTCAGATCTGCAAGTTATAATTTGCACTAATAATTTGTATTTAAGAATTCGAACTTATGTATTTGACTATTACAAGTTCAGATCTTCAAATTATTATTTGCAATCTTAGTTTGAATTTAACAACTCGAAGTTCTGTATTTGACAGTTACAAGTTCAGATCTTCAAGTTATTATTTGAAATAATAATTAGTATTTAACAAATCTAAGTTCTGTAATTCACTATTACTAGTTCAGATCTTCAAGTTATAATTTGCAATTATAATTAGAAGCTATCAATTTTATGTTCTGTATTTTACAATTACAAGTTCAGATCTACAAGTTATAATTTGCAATAATAATTAGAAGCTATCAATTTTAAGTTCTATATTTGACAATTACAAGTTCAGATCTTCAAGTTATAATTTGCACTAATAATTTGTATTTAACAATTCGAAGTTCTGTAATTCACTATTACTAGTTCAGATCTTCAAGTTATAATTTGCAATAATAATTAGAAGCTATCAATTTTAAGTTCTGTATTTGACAATTACAAGTTCAGATCTTCAAGTTATAATTTGAAATAATAATTAGTATTTAACAAATCTAAGTTCTGTAATTCACTATTACTAGTTGAGATCTTTAAGTTATAATTTGCAATAATAATTAGAAGCTATTAATTTTAAGTTCTGAATTTGACAATTACAAGCTCAGATCTTCAAGTTATAATTTGCAATAATAATTAGAAGCTATCAAATTTAAGTTCTGTATTTGACAATTACAAGTTCAGATCTTCAAGTTATAATTTGCACTAATAATTTGTATTTAACAATTCGAAGTTCTTTATTTGACTATTACAAGTTCAGATCTTCAAATTATTATTTGCAATCTTAAATCAATTTATCAATTCTAAGTTCTGTATTTGACAGTTACAAGTTCAGATATTAAAGTTATAATTTGCAATAATAATTAGAAGCTATCAATTTTAAGTTCTGTATTTGACAATTACAAGTTCAGATCTTCAAGTTATAATTTGAAATAATAATTAGTATTTAACAAATCTAAGTTCTGTAATTCACTATTACTAGTTGAGATCTTTAAGTTATAATTTGCAATAATAATTAGAAGCTATTAATTTTAAGTTCTGTATTTGACAATTACAAGTTCAGATCTTCAAGTTATAATTTGCAATAATAATTAGAAGCTATCAATTTTAAGTTCTGTATTTGACAATTACAAGTTCAGATCTTCAAGTTATAATTTGCACTAATAATTTGTATTTAACAATTCGAAGTTCTGTATTTGACTATTACAAGTTCAGATCTTCAAATTATTATTTGCAATCTTAGTTTGAATTTAACAATTCGAAGTTCTGTATTTACTTACTACAAGTTCAGATCTTCAAGTTATAATTTGAAATAATAATTTATATTTAACAAATCTAAGTTCTGTAATTCACTATTACAAGTTCAGATCTTCAAATTATAATTTGCACTAATAATTTGTATTTAACAATTCGAAGTTCTGTATTTACCTACGACAAGTTCAGATCTTCAAGTTATAATTTGCAATCATAATTTGAAGTTATCAATTTTAAAGTCTGTATTTGACAATTACAAGTTCAGATCTTCAAGTTATAATTTGCACTAATAATTTGTATTTAACAATTCGAAGTTCTGTATTTGACTATTACAAGTTCAGATCTTCAAATTATTATTTGCAATCTTAGTTTGAATTTAACACATCTAAGTTCTGTAATTCACTATTACAAGTTCAGATCTTCAAGTTATAATTTGCAATAATAATTAGAAGCTATCAATTTTAAGTTCTGTATTTGACAATTACAAGTTCAGATCTTCAAGTTATAATTTGCACTAATAATTTGTATTTAACAATTCGAAGTTCTGTATTTGACTATTCCAAGTTCAGATCTTCAAATTTTATTTGCAATCTTAGTTTGAATTTAACAATTCGAAGTTCTGTATTTAACTACTACAAGTTCAGATCTGCAAGTTATAATTTGCACTAATAATTTGTATTTAAGAATTCGAACTTATGTATTTGACTATTACAAGTTCAGATCTTCAAATTATTATTTGCAATCTTAGTTTGAATTTAACAACTCGAAGTTCTGTATGTAACTACTACAAGTTCAGATCTACAAGTTATAATTTGCAATCATAATTTGAATTTATCAATTCTAAGTTCTGTATTTGACAGTTACAAGTTCAGATCTTCAAGTTATTATTTGAAATAATAATTAGTATTTAACAAATCTAAGTTCTGTAATTCACTATTACTAGTTCAGATCTTCAAGTTATAATTTGCAATAATAATTAGAAGCTATCAATTTTATGTTCTGTATTTGACAATTACATGTTCAGATCTACAAGTTATAATTTGCAATAATAATTAGAAGCTATCAATTTTAAGTTCTGTATTTGACAATTACAAGTTCAGATCTTCAAGTTATAATTTGCACTAATAATTTGTATTTAACTATTCGAAGTTCTGTAATTAACTATTACTAGTTCAGATCTTCAAGTTATAATTTGCAATAATAATTAGAAGCTATCAATTTTAAGTTCTGTATTTGACAATTACAAGTTCAGATCTTCAAGTTATAATATGCAATCTTAATTTGAATTTATCAATTCTAAGTTCTGTATTTGACAGTTACAAGTTCAGATATTCAAGTTATAATTTGCAATAATAATTAGAAGCTATCAATTTTAAGTTCTGTATTTGACAATTACAAGTTCAGATCTTCAAGTTATAATTTGAAATAATAATTAGTATTTAACAAATCTAAGTTCTGTAATTCACTATTACTAGTTCAGATCTTCAAGTTATAATTTTCAATAATAATTAGAAACTATCAATTTTAAGTTCTGTATTTGACAATTACAAGTTCAGATCTTCAAGTTATAATTTGCACTAATAATTTGTATTTAACAATTCTAAGTTCTGTATTTGACTATTCCAAGTTCAGATCTTCAAATTTTATTTGCAATCTTAGTTTGAATTTAACAATTCGAAGTTCTGTATTTAACTACTACAAGTTCAGATCTGCAAGTTATAATTTGCACTAATAATTTGTATTTAAGAATTCGAACTTATGTATTTGACTATTACAAGTTCAGATCTTCTAATTATTATTTGCAATCTTAGTTTGAATTTAACAACTCGAAGTTCTGTATGTAACTACTACAAGTTCAGATCTTCAAGTTATAATTTGCACTAATAATTTGAATTTAACAATTCGAAGTTCTGTATTAGACTATTACAAGTTCAGATCTTCAAATTATTATTTGCAATCTTAGTTTGAATTTAACAATTCGAAGTTCTGTATTTACATACTACAAGTTCAGATCTTCAAGTTATAATTTGCAATCATAATTTGAATTTATCAATTCTAAGTTCTGTATTTGACAATTACAAGTTCAGATCTTCAAGTTATAATTTGAAATAATAATTAGTATTTAACAAATCTAAGTTCTGTAATTCACTATTACTAGTTCAGATCTTCAAGTTATAATTTGCAATAATAATTAGAAGCTATCAATTTTAAGTTCTGTATTTGACAATTACAAGTTCAGATCTTCAAGTTATAATATGCAATCTTAATTTGAATTTATCAATTCTAAGTTCTGTATTTGACAGTTACAAGTTCAGATATTAAAGTTATAATTTGCAATAATAATTAGAAGCTATCAATTTTAAGTTCTGTATTTGACAATTACAAGTTCAGATCTTCAAGTTATAATTTGAAATAATAATTAGTATTTAACAAATCTAAGTTCTGTAATTCACTATTACTAGTTCAGATCTTCAAGTTATAATTTGCAATAATAATTAGAAGCTATCAATTTTAAGTTCTGTATTTGACAATTACAAGTTCAGATCTTCAAGTTATAATTTGCAATAATAATTAGAAGCTATCAATTTTAAGTTCTGTATTTGACAATTACAAGTTCAGATCTTCAAGTTATAATTTGCACTAATAATTTGTATTTAACAATTCGAAGTTCTGTATTTAACAGTTACAAGTTCAGATCTTCAGGTTATAATTTGAAATAATAATTAGATTTCAACAAAGCTAAGTTCTGTAATTCACTATTACAAATTCAGATCTTCAAGTTATAATTTGCAATAATAATGAGAAGCTATCAATTTTAAGTTCTGTATTTGACTATTACAAGTTCAGATCTTCAAATTATTATTTGCAATCTTAGTTTGTATTTAACAATTCGAAGTTCTGTATTTACTTATTACAAGTTCAGAACTTCAAGTTATAATTTGAAATAATAATTTATATTTAACAAATCTAAGTTCTGTAATTCACTATTACAAGTTCAGATCTTCAAATTATAATTTGCACAAATAATTTGTATTTAACAATTCGAAGTTCTGTATTTACCTACGACAAGTTCAGATCTTCAAGTTATAATTTGCAAACATAATTTGAAGTTATCAATTTTAAAGTCTGTATTTGACAATTACAAGTTCAGATCTTCAAGTTATAATTTGCACTAATAATTTGTATTTAACAATTCGAAGTTCTGTATTTGACTATTACAAGTTCAGATCTTCAAATTATTATTTGCAATCTTAGTTTGAATTTAACCCATCTAAGTTCTGTAATTCACTATTACAAGTTCAGATCTTCAAGTTATAATTTGCAATAATAATTAGAAGCTATCAATTTTAAGTTCTGTATTTGACAATTACAAGTTCAGATCTTCAAGTTATAATTTGCACTAATAATTTGTATTTAACAATTCGAAGTTCTGTATTTGACTATTCCAAGTTCAGATCTTCAAATTTTATTTGCAATCTTAGTTTGAATTTAACAATTCGAAGTTCTGTATTTAATTACTACAAGTTCAGATCTGCAAGTTATAATTTGCACTAATAATTTGTATTTAAGAATTCGAACTTATGTATTTGACTATTACAAGTTCAGATCTTCAAATTATTATTTGCAATCTTAGTTTGAATTTAACAACTCGAAGTTCTGTATTTGACAGTTACAAGTTCAGATCTTCAAGTTATTATTTGAAATAATAATTAGTATTTAACAAATCTAAGTTCTGTAATTCACTATTACTAGTTCAGATCTTCAAGTTATAATTTGCAATTATAATTAGAAGCTATCAATTTTATGTTCTGTATTTTACAATTACAAGTTCAGATCTACAAGTTATAATTTGCAATAATAATTAGAAGCTATCAATTTTAAGTTCTATATTTGACAATTACAAGTTCAGATCTTCAAGTTATAATTTGCACTAATAATTTGTATTTAACAATTCGAAGTTCTGTAATTAACTATTACTAGTACAGATCTACAAGTTATAATTTGCAATAATAATTAGAAGCTATCAATTTTAAGTTCTGTATTTGACAATTACAAGTTCAGCTCTTCAAGTTATAATATGCAATCTTAATTTGAATTTATCAATTCTAAGTTCTGTATTTGACAGTTACAAGTTCAGATCTTCAAGTTATAATATGAAATAATAATTAGTATTTAACAAATCAAAGTTCTGTAATTCACTATTACTAGTTCAGATCTTCAAGTTATAATTTGCAATAATAATTAGAAGCTATCAATTTTAAGTTCTGTATTTGACAATTACAAGTTCAGATCTTCAAGTTATAATTTGAAATAATAATTAGTATTTAACAAATCTAAGTTCTGTAATTCACTATTACTAGTTCAGATCTTCAAGTTATAATTTGCAATAATAATTAGAAGCTATCAATTTTAAGTTCTGTATTTCACAATTACAAGTTCAGATCTTCAAGTTATAATTTGCAATAATAATTAGAAGCTATCAATTTTAAGTTCTGTATTTGACAATTACTAGTTCAGATCTTCAAGTTATAATTTGCACTGTTAATTTGTATTTAACAATTCGAAGTTCTGTAATTCACTATTACAAGTTCAGATCTTCAAATTATTATTTGCAATCTTAGTTTGAATTAAAAATTCGAAGTTCTGTATTTACTTACTACAAGTTCAGATCTTCAAGTTATAATTAGCACTAATAATTTGTATTTAACAATTCGAAGGTCTTTATTTGACTATTACAAGTTCAGATCTTCAAATTATTATTTGCAATCTTAGTTTGAATTTAACAATTCGAAGTTCTGTATTTAACAGTTACAAGTTCAGATCTTCAGGTTATAATTTGAAATAATAATTAGTATTTAACAAAGCTAAGTTCTGTAATTCACTATTACAAATTCAGATCTTCAAGTTATAATTTTCAATAATAATTAGAAGCTATCAATTTTAAGTTCTGTATTTGACTATTACAAGTTCAGATCTTCAAATTATTATTTGCAATCTTAGTTTGTATTTAACAATTCGAAGTTCTGTATTTACTTATTACAAGTTCAGAACTTCAAGTTATAATTTGAAATAATAATTTATATTTAACAAATCTAAGTTCTGTAATTCACTATTACAAGTTCAGATCTTCAAGTTATAATTTGCAATCATAATTTGAAGTTATCAATTTTAAAGTCTGTATTTGACAATTACAAGTTCAGATCTTCAAGTTATAATTTGCACTAATAATTTGTATTTAACAATTCGAAGTTCTGTATTTGACTACTTCAAGTTCAGATCTTCGAGTTATAATTTGCAATCATAATTTGAAGTTATCAATTCTAAGGTCTGTATTTGACAGTTACAAGTTCAGATCTTCAAATTATTATTTGCAATCTTAGTTTGAATTTAACACATCTAAGTTCTGTAATTCACTATTACAAGTTCAGATCTTCAAGTTATAATTTGCAATCATAATTTGAAGTTATCAATTTTAAAGTCTGTATTTGACAATTACAAGTTCAGATCTTCAAGTTATAATTTGCACTAATAATTTGTATTTAACAATTCGAAGTTCTGTATTTGACTATTACAAGTTCAGATCTTCAAATTATTATTTGCAATCTTAGTTTGAATTTAACACATCTAAGTTCTGTAATTCACTATTACAAGTTCAGATCTTCAAGTTATAATTTGCAATAATAATTAGAAGCTATCAATTTTAAGTTCTGTATTTGACAATTACAAGTTCAGATCTTCAAGTTATAATTTGCACTAATAATTTGTATTTAACAATTCGAAGTTCTGTATTTGACTATTCCAAGTTCAGATCTTCAAATTTTATTTGCAATCTTAGTTTGAATTTAACAATTCGAAGTTCTGTATTTAACTACTACAAGTTCAGATCTGCAAGTTATAATTTGCACTAATAATTTGTATTTAAGAATTCGAACTTATGTATTTGACTATTACAAGTTCAGATCTTCAAATTATTATTTGCAATCTTAGTTTGAATTTAACAACTCGAAGTTCTGTATGTAACTACTACAAGTTCAGATCTACAAGTTATAATTTGCAATCATAATTTGAATTTATCAATTCTAAGTTCTGTATTTGACAGTTACAAGTTCAGATCTTCAAGTTATTATTTGAAATAATAATTAGTATTTAACAAATCTAAGTTCTGTAATTCACTATTACTAGTTCAGATCTTCAAGTTATAATTTGCAATAATAATTAGAAGCTATCAATTTTATGTTCTGTATTTGACAATTACATGTTCAGATCTACAAGTTATAATTTGCAATAATAATTAGAAGCTATCAATTTTAAGTTCTGTATTTGACAATTACAAGTTCAGATCTTCAAGTTATAATTTGCACTAATAATTTGTATTTAACTATTCGAAGTTCTGTAATTAACTATTACTAGTTCAGATCTTCAAGTTATAATTTGCAATAATAATTAGAAGCTATCAATTTTAAGTTCTGTATTTGACAATTACAAGTTCAGATCTTCAAGTTATAATATGCAATCTTAATTTGAATTTATCAATTCTAAGTTCTGTATTTGACAGTTACAAGTTCAGATATTCAAGTTATAATTTGCAATAATAATTAGAAGCTATCAATTTTAAGTTCTGTATTTGACAATTACAAGTTCAGATCTTCAAGTTATAATTTGAAATAATAATTAGTATTTAACAAATCTAAGTTCTGTAATTCACTATTACTAGTTCAGATCTTCAAGTTATAATTTTCAATAATAATTAGAAACTATCAATTTTAAGTTCTGTATTTGACAATTACAAGTTCAGATCTTCAAGTTATAATTTGCACTAATAATTTGTATTTAACAATTCTAAGTTCTGTATTTGACTATTCCAAGTTCAGATCTTCAAATTTTATTTGCAATCTTAGTTTGAATTTAACAATTCGAAGTTCTGTATTTAACTACTACAAGTTCAGATCTGCAAGTTATAATTTGCACTAATAATTTGTATTTAAGAATTCGAACTTATGTATTTGACTATTACAAGTTCAGATCTTCAAATTATTATTTGCAATCTTAGTTTGAATTTAACAACTCGAAGTTCTGTATGTAACTACTACAAGTTCAGATCTACAAGTTATAATTTGCAATCATAATTTGAATTTATCAATTCTAAGTTCTGTATTTGACAATTACAAGTTCAGATCTTCAAGTTATAATTTGAAATAATAATTAGTATTTAACAAATCTAAGTTCTGTAATTCACTATTACTAGTTCAGATCTTCAAGTTATAATTTGCAATAATAATTAGAAGCTATCAATTTTAAGTTCTGTATTTGACAATTACAAGTTCAGATCTTCAAGTTATAATATGCAATCTTAATTTGAATTTATCAATTCTAAGTTCTGTATTTGACAGTTACAAGTTCAGATATTAAAGTTATAATTTGCAATAATAATTAGAAGCTATCAATTTTAAGTTCTGTATTTGACAATTACAAGTTCAGATCTTCAAGTTATAATTTGAAATAATAATTAGTATTTAACAAATCTAAGTTCTGTAATTCACTATTACTAGTTCAGATCTTCAAGTTATAATTTGCAATAATAATTAGAAGCTATCAATTTTAAGTTCTGTATTTGACAATTACAAGTTCAGATCTTCAAGTTATAATTTGCAATAATAATTAGAAGCTATCAATTTTAAGTTCTGTATTTGACAATTACAAGTTCAGATCTTCAAGTTATAATTTGCACTAATAATTTGTATTTAACAATTCGAAGTTCTGTATTTAACAGTTACAAGTTCAGATCTTCAGGTTATAATTTGAAATAATAATTAGATTTCAACAAAGCTAAGTTCTGTAATTCACTATTACAAATTCAGATCTTCAAGTTATAATTTGCAATAATAATGAGAAGCTATCAATTTTAAGTTCTGTATTTGACTATTACAAGTTCAGATCTTCAAATTATTATTTGCAATCTTAGTTTGTATTTAACAATTCGAAGTTCTGTATTTACTTATTACAAGTTCAGAACTTCAAGTTATAATTTGAAATAATAATTTATATTTAACAAATCTAAGTTCTGTAATTCACTATTACAAGTTCAGATCTTCAAATTATAATTTGCACAAATAATTTGTATTTAACAATTCGAAGTTCTGTATTTACCTACGACAAGTTCAGATCTTCAAGTTATAATTTGCAAACATAATTTGAAGTTATCAATTTTAAAGTCTGTATTTGACAATTACAAGTTCAGATCTTCAAGTTATAATTTGCACTAATAATTTGTATTTAACAATTCGAAGTTCTGTATTTGACTATTACAAGTTCAGATCTTCAAATTATTATTTGCAATCTTAGTTTGAATTTAACCCATCTAAGTTCTGTAATTCACTATTACAAGTTCAGATCTTCAAGTTATAATTTGCAATAATAATTAGAAGCTATCAATTTTAAGTTCTGTATTTGACAATTACAAGTTCAGATCTTCAAGTTATAATTTGCACTAATAATTTGTATTTAACAATTCGAAGTTCTGTATTTGACTATTCCAAGTTCAGATCTTCAAATTTTATTTGCAATCTTAGTTTGAATTTAACAATTCGAAGTTCTGTATTTAATTACTACAAGTTCAGATCTGCAAGTTATAATTTGCACTAATAATTTGTATTTAAGAATTCGAACTTATGTATTTGACTATTACAAGTTCAGATCTTCAAATTATTATTTGCAATCTTAGTTTGAATTTAACAACTCGAAGTTCTGTATTTGACAGTTACAAGTTCAGATCTTCAAGTTATTATTTGAAATAATAATTAGTATTTAACAAATCTAAGTTCTGTAATTCACTATTACTAGTTCAGATCTTCAAGTTATAATTTGCAATTATAATTAGAAGCTATCAATTTTATGTTCTGTATTTTACAATTACAAGTTCAGATCTACAAGTTATAATTTGCAATAATAATTAGAAGCTATCAATTTTAAGTTCTATATTTGACAATTACAAGTTCAGATCTTCAAGTTATAATTTGCACTAATAATTTGTATTTAACAATTCGAAGTTCTGTAATTAACTATTACTAGTACAGATCTACAAGTTATAATTTGCAATAATAATTAGAAGCTATCAATTTTAAGTTCTGTATTTGACAATTACAAGTTCAGATCTTCAAGTTATAATTTGAAATAATAATTAGTATTTAACAAATCTAAGTTCTGTAATTCACTATTACTAGTTGAGATCTTTAAGTTATAATTTGCAATAATAATTAGAAGCTATTAATTTTAAGTTCTGAATTTGACAATTACAAGCTCAGATCTTCAAGTTATAATTTGCAATAATAATTAGAAGCTATCAAATTTAAGTTCTGTATTTGACAATTACAAGTTCAGATCTTCAAGTTATAATTTGCACTAATAATTTGTATTTAACAATTCGAAGTTCTTTATTTGACTATTACAAGTTCAGATCTTCAAATTATTATTTGCAATCTTAAATCAATTTATCAATTCTAAGTTCTGTATTTGACAGTTACAAGTTCAGATATTAAAGTTATAATTTGCAATAATAATTAGAAGCTATCAATTTTAAGTTCTGTATTTGACAATTACAAGTTCAGATCTTCAAGTTATAATTTGCACTAATAATTTGTATTTAACAATTCGAAGTTCTGTATTTAACAGTTACAAGTTCAGATCTTCAGGTTATAATTTGAAATAATAATTAGATTTCAACAAAGCTAAGTTCTGTAATTCACTATTACAAATTCAGATCTTCAAGTTATAATTTGCAATAATAATGAGAAGCTATCAATTTTAAGTTCTGTATTTGACTATTACAAGTTCAGATCTTCAAATTATTATTTGCAATCTTAGTTTGTATTTAACAATTCGAAGTTCTGTATTTACTTATTACAAGTTCAGAACTTCAAGTTATAATTTGAAATAATAATTTATATTTAACAAATCTAAGTTCTGTAATTCACTATTACAAGTTCAGATCTTCAAATTATAATTTGCACAAATAATTTGTATTTAACAATTCGAAGTTCTGTATTTACCTACGACAAGTTCAGATCTTCAAGTTATAATTTGCAAACATAATTTGAAGTTATCAATTTTAAAGTCTGTATTTGACAATTACAAGTTCAGATCTTCAAGTTATAATTTGCACTAATAATTTGTATTTAACAATTCGAAGTTCTGTATTTGACTATTACAAGTTCAGATCTTCAAATTATTATTTGCAATCTTAGTTTGAATTTAACCCATCTAAGTTCTGTAATTCACTATTACAAGTTCAGATCTTCAAGTTATAATTTGCAATAATAATTAGAAGCTATCAATTTTAAGTTCTGTATTTGACAATTACAAGTTCAGATCTTCAAGTTATAATTTGCACTAATAATTTGTATTTAACAATTCGAAGTTCTGTATTTGACTATTCCAAGTTCAGATCTTCAAATTTTATTTGCAATCTTAGTTTGAATTTAACAATTCGAAGTTCTGTATTTAATTACTACAAGTTCAGATCTGCAAGTTATAATTTGCACTAATAATTTGTATTTAAGAATTCGAACTTATGTATTTGACTATTACAAGTTCAGATCTTCAAATTATTATTTGCAATCTTAGTTTGAATTTAACAACTCGAAGTTCTGTATTTGACAGTTACAAGTTCAGATCTTCAAGTTATTATTTGAAATAATAATTAGTATTTAACAAATCTAAGTTCTGTAATTCACTATTACTAGTTCAGATCTTCAAGTTATAATTTGCAATTATAATTAGAAGCTATCAATTTTATGTTCTGTATTTTACAATTACAAGTTCAGATCTACAAGTTATAATTTGCAATAATAATTAGAAGCTATCAATTTTAAGTTCTATATTTGACAATTACAAGTTCAGATCTTCAAGTTATAATTTGCACTAATAATTTGTATTTAACAATTCGAAGTTCTGTAATTAACTATTACTAGTACAGATCTACAAGTTATAATTTGCAATAATAATTAGAAGCTATCAATTTTAAGTTCTGTATTTGACAATTACAAGTTCAGATCTTCAAGTTATAATTTGAAATAATAATTAGTATTTAACAAATCTAAGTTCTGTAATTCACTATTACTAGTTGAGATCTTTAAGTTATAATTTGCAATAATAATTAGAAGCTATTAATTTTAAGTTCTGAATTTGACAATTACAAGCTCAGATCTTCAAGTTATAATTTGCAATAATAATTAGAAGCTATCAAATTTAAGTTCTGTATTTGACAATTACAAGTTCAGATCTTCAAGTTATAATTTGCACTAATAATTTGTATTTAACAATTCGAAGTTCTTTATTTGACTATTACAAGTTCAGATCTTCAAATTATTATTTGCAATCTTAAATCAATTTATCAATTCTAAGTTCTGTATTTGACAGTTACAAGTTCAGATATTAAAGTTATAATTTGCAATAATAATTAGAAGCTATCAATTTTAAGTTCTGTATTTGACAATTACAAGTTCAGATCTTCAAGTTATAATTTGAAATAATAATTAGTATTTAACAAATCTAAGTTCTGTAATTCACTATTACTAGTTGAGATCTTTAAGTTATAATTTGCAATAATAATTTGTATTTAACAAATCTAAGTTCTGTAATTCACTATTACAAGTTCAGATCTTCAAATTATAATTTGCACTAATAATTTGTATTTAACAATTCTAAGTTCTGTATTTGACAGTTACAAGTTCAGATATTAAAGTTATAATTTGCAATAATAATTAGAAGCTATCAATTTTAAGTTCTGTATTTGACAATTACAAGTTCAGATCTTCAAGTTATAATTTGCACTAATAATTTGTATTTAACAATTCGAAGTTCTGTATTTGACTATTACAAGTTCAGATCTTCAAATTATTATTTGCAATCTTAGTTTGAATTTAACAATTCGAAGTTCTGTATTTACTTACTACAAGTTCAGATCTTCAAGTTATAATTTGAAATAATAATTTATATTTAACAAATCTAAGTTCTGTAATTCACTATTACAAGTTCAGATCTTCAAATTATAATTTGCACTAATAATTTGTATTTAACAATTCGAAGTTCTGTATTTACCTACGACAAGTTCAGATCTTCAAGTTATAATTTGCAATCATAATTTGAAGTTATCAATTTTAAAGTCTGTATTTGACAATTACAAGTTCAGATCTTCAAGTTATAATTTGCACTAATAATTTGTATTTAACAATTCGAAGTTCTGTATTTGACTATTACAAGTTCAGATCTTCAAATTATTATTTGCAATCTTAGTTTGAATTTAACACATCTAAGTTCTGTAATTCACTATTACAAGTTCAGATCTTCAAGTTATAATTTGCAATAATAATTAGAAGCTATCAATTTTAAGTTCTGTATTTGACAATTACAAGTTCAGATCTTCAAGTTATAATTTGCACTAATAATTTGTATTTAACAATTCGAAGTTCTGTATTTGACTATTCCAAGTTCAGATCTTCAAATTTTATTTGCAATCTTAGTTTGAATTTAACAATTCGAAGTTCTGTATTTAACTACTACAAGTTCAGATCTGCAAGTTATAATTTGCACTAATAATTTGTATTTAAGAATTCGAACTTATGTATTTGACTATTACAAGTTCAGATCTTCAAATTATTATTTGCAATCTTAGTTTGAATTTAACAACTCGAAGTTCTGTATGTAACTACTACAAGTTCAGATCTACAAGTTATAATTTGCAATCATAATTTGAATTTATCAATTCTAAGTTCTGTATTTGACAGTTACAAGTTCAGATCTTCAAGTTATTATTTGAAATAATAATTAGTATTTAACAAATCTAAGTTCTGTAATTCACTATTACTAGTTCAGATCTTCAAGTTATAATTTGCAATAATAATTAGAAGCTATCAATTTTATGTTCTGTATTTGACAATTACATGTTCAGATCTACAAGTTATAATTTGCAATAATAATTAGAAGCTATCAATTTTAAGTTCTGTATTTGACAATTACAAGTTCAGATCTTCAAGTTATAATTTGCACTAATAATTTGTATTTAACTATTCGAAGTTCTGTAATTAACTATTACTAGTTCAGATCTTCAAGTTATAATTTGCAATAATAATTAGAAGCTATCAATTTTAAGTTCTGTATTTGACAATTACAAGTTCAGATCTTCAAGTTATAATATGCAATCTTAATTTGAATTTATCAATTCTAAGTTCTGTATTTGACAGTTACAAGTTCAGATATTCAAGTTATAATTTGCAATAATAATTAGAAGCTATCAATTTTAAGTTCTGTATTTGACAATTACAAGTTCAGATCTTCAAGTTATAATTTGAAATAATAATTAGTATTTAACAAATCTAAGTTCTGTAATTCACTATTACTAGTTCAGATCTTCAAGTTATAATTTTCAATAATAATTAGAAACTATCAATTTTAAGTTCTGTATTTGACAATTACAAGTTCAGATCTTCAAGTTATAATTTGCACTAATAATTTGTATTTAACAATTCTAAGTTCTGTATTTGACTATTCCAAGTTCAGATCTTCAAATTTTATTTGCAATCTTAGTTTGAATTTAACAATTCGAAGTTCTGTATTTAACTACTACAAGTTCAGATCTGCAAGTTATAATTTGCACTAATAATTTGTATTTAAGAATTCGAACTTATGTATTTGACTATTACAAGTTCAGATCTTCTAATTATTATTTGCAATCTTAGTTTGAATTTAACAACTCGAAGTTCTGTATGTAACTACTACAAGTTCAGATCTTCAAGTTATAATTTGCACTAATAATTTGAATTTAACAATTCGAAGTTCTGTATTAGACTATTACAAGTTCAGATCTTCAAATTATTATTTGCAATCTTAGTTTGAATTTAACAATTCGAAGTTCTGTATTTACATACTACAAGTTCAGATCTTCAAGTTATAATTTGCAATCATAATTTGAATTTATCAATTCTAAGTTCTGTATTTGACAATTACAAGTTCAGATCTTCAAGTTATAATTTGAAATAATAATTAGTATTTAACAAATCTAAGTTCTGTAATTCACTATTACTAGTTCAGATCTTCAAGTTATAATTTGCAATAATAATTAGAAGCTATCAATTTTAAGTTCTGTATTTGACAATTACAAGTTCAGATCTTCAAGTTATAATATGCAATCTTAATTTGAATTTATCAATTCTAAGTTCTGTATTTGACAGTTACAAGTTCAGATATTAAAGTTATAATTTGCAATAATAATTAGAAGCTATCAATTTTAAGTTCTGTATTTGACAATTACAAGTTCAGATCTTCAAGTTATAATTTGAAATAATAATTAGTATTTAACAAATCTAAGTTCTGTAATTCACTATTACTAGTTCAGATCTTCAAGTTATAATTTGCAATAATAATTAGAAGCTATCAATTTTAAGTTCTGTATTTGACAATTACAAGTTCAGATCTTCAAGTTATAATTTGCACTAATAATTTGTATTTAACAATTCGAAGTTCTGTATTTGACTATTACAAGTTCAGATCTTCAAATTATTATTTGCAATCTTAGTTTGAATTTAACCCATCTAAGTTCTGTAATTCACTATTACAAGTTCAGATCTTCAAGTTATAATTTGCAATAATAATTAGAAGCTATCAATTTTAAGTTCTGTATTTGACAATTACAAGTTCAGATCTTCAAGTTATAATTTGCACTAATAATTTGTATTTAACAATTCGAAGTTCTGTATTTGACTATTCCAAGTTCAGATCTTCAAATTTTATTTGCAATCTTAGTTTGAATTTAACAATTCGAAGTTCTGTATTTAATTACTACAAGTTCAGATCTGCAAGTTATAATTTGCACTAATAATTTGTATTTAAGAATTCGAACTTATGTATTTGACTATTACAAGTTCAGATCTTCAAATTATTATTTGCAATCTTAGTTTGAATTTAACAACTCGAAGTTCTGTATTTGACAGTTACAAGTTCAGATCTTCAAGTTATTATTTGAAATAATAATTAGTATTTAACAAATCTAAGTTCTGTAATTCACTATTACTAGTTCAGATCTTCAAGTTATAATTTGCAATTATAATTAGAAGCTATCAATTTTATGTTCTGTATTTTACAATTACAAGTTCAGATCTACAAGTTATAATTTGCAATAATAATTAGAAGCTATCAATTTTAAGTTCTATATTTGACAATTACAAGTTCAGATCTTCAAGTTATAATTTGCACTAATAATTTGTATTTAACAATTCGAAGTTCTGTAATTAACTATTACTAGTACAGATCTACAAGTTATAATTTGCAATAATAATTAGAAGCTATCAATTTTAAGTTCTGTATTTGACAATTACAAGTTCAGCTCTTCAAGTTATAATATGCAATCTTAATTTGAATTTATCAATTCTAAGTTCTGTATTTGACAGTTACAAGTTCAGATCTTCAAGTTATAATATGAAATAATAATTAGTATTTAACAAATCAAAGTTCTGTAATTCACTATTACTAGTTCAGATCTTCAAGTTATAATTTGCAATAATAATTAGAAGCTATCAATTTTAAGTTCTGTATTTGACAATTACAAGTTCAGATCTTCAAGTTATAATTTGAAATAATAATTAGTATTTAACAAATCTAAGTTCTGTAATTCACTATTACTAGTTCAGATCTTCAAGTTATAATTTGCAATAATAATTAGAAGCTATCAATTTTAAGTTCTGTATTTCACAATTACAAGTTCAGATCTTCAAGTTATAATTTGCAATAATAATTAGAAGCTATCAATTTTAAGTTCTGTATTTGACAATTACTAGTTCAGATCTTCAAGTTATAATTTGCACTGTTAATTTGTATTTAACAATTCGAAGTTCTGTAATTCACTATTACAAGTTCAGATCTTCAAATTATTATTTGCAATCTTAGTTTGAATTAAAAATTCGAAGTTCTGTATTTACTTACTACAAGTTCAGATCTTCAAGTTATAATTAGCACTAATAATTTGTATTTAACAATTCGAAGGTCTTTATTTGACTATTACAAGTTCAGATCTTCAAATTATTATTTGCAATCTTAGTTTGAATTTAACAATTCGAAGTTCTGTATTTAACAGTTACAAGTTCAGATCTTCAGGTTATAATTTGAAATAATAATTAGTATTTAACAAAGCTAAGTTCTGTAATTCACTATTACAAATTCAGATCTTCAAGTTATAATTTTCAATAATAATTAGAAGCTATCAATTTTAAGTTCTGTATTTGACTATTACAAGTTCAGATCTTCAAATTATTATTTGCAATCTTAGTTTGTATTTAACAATTCGAAGTTCTGTATTTACTTATTACAAGTTCAGAACTTCAAGTTATAATTTGAAATAATAATTTATATTTAACAAATCTAAGTTCTGTAATTCACTATTACAAGTTCAGATCTTCAAGTTATAATTTGCAATCATAATTTGAAGTTATCAATTTTAAAGTCTGTATTTGACAATTACAAGTTCAGATCTTCAAGTTATAATTTGCACTAATAATTTGTATTTAACAATTCGAAGTTCTGTATTTGACTACTTCAAGTTCAGATCTTCGAGTTATAATTTGCAATCATAATTTGAAGTTATCAATTCTAAGGTCTGTATTTGACAGTTACAAGTTCAGATCTTCAAGTTATAATTTGAAATAATAATTAGTATTTAACAAATCTAAGTTCGGTAATTCACTATTACTAGTTCAGATCTTCTAGTTATAATTTTCAATAATAATTAGAAGCTATCAATTTTAAGTTCTGTATTTGACAATTACAAGTTCAGATCTTCAAGTTATAATTTGCACTAATAATTTGTATTTAACAATTCGAAGTTCTGTATTTGACTATTCCAAGTTCAGATCTTCAAATTTTATTTGCAATCTTAGTTTGAATTTAACAATTCGAAGTTCTGTATTTAACTACTACAAGTTCAGATCTGCAAGTTATAATTTGCACTAATAATTTGTATTTAAGAATTCGAACTTATGTATTTGACTATTACAAGTTCAGATCTTCAAATTATTATTTGCAATCTTAGTTTGAATTTAACAACTCGAAGTTCTGTATGTAACTACTACAAGTTCAGATCTTCAAGTTATAATTTGCACTAATAATTTGAATTTAACAATTCGAGGTTCTGTATTAGACTATTACAAGTTCAGATCTTCAAATTATTATTTGCAATCTTAGTTTGAATTTAACAATTCGAAGTTCTGTATTTACATACTACAAGTTCAGATCTACAAGTTATAATTTGCAATCATAATTTGAATTTATCAATTATAAGTTCTGTATTTGACAGTTACAAGTTCAGATCTTCAAGTTATTATTTGAAATAATAATTAGTATTTAACAAATCTAAGTTCTGTAATTCACTATTACTAGTTCAGATCTTCAAGTTATAATTTGCAATAATAATTAGAAGCTATCAATTTTATGTTCTGTATTTGACAATTACATGTTCAGATCTACAAGTTATAATTTGCAATAATAATTAGAAGCTATCAATTTTAAGTTCTGTATTTGACAATTACAAGTTCAGATCTTCAAGTTATAATTTGCACTAATAATTTGTATTTAACAATTCGAAGTTCTGTAATTAACTATTACTAGTTCAGATCTTCAAGTTATAATTTGAAATAATAATTAGTATTTAACAAATCTAAGTTCTGTAATTCACTATTACAAGTTCAGATCTTCAAGTTATAATTTGAAATAATAATTAGTATTTAACAAATCTAAGTTCTGTAATTCACTATTACTAGTTCAGATCTTCAAGTTATAATTTTCAATAATAATTAAAAGCTATCAATTTTAAGTTCTGTATTTGACAATTACATGTTCAGATCTACAAGTTATAATTTGCAATAATAATTAGAAGCTATCAATTTTAAGTTCTGTATTTGACAATTACAAGTTCAGATCTTCAAGTTATAATTTGCACTAATAATTTGTATTTAACTATTCGAAGTTCTGTAATTAACTATTACTAGTTCAGATCTTCAAGTTATAATTTGCAATAATAATTAGAAGCTATCAATTTTAAGTTCTGTATTTGACAATTACAAGTTCAGATCTTCAAGTTATAATTTGAAATAATAATTAGTATTTAACAAATCTAAGTTCTGTAATTCACTATTACAAGTTCAGATCTTCAAGTTATAATTTGAAATAATAATTAGTATTTAACAAATCTAAGTTCTGTAATTCACTATTACTAGTTCAGATCTTCAAGTTATAATTTTCAATAATAATTAAAAGCTATCAATTTTAAGTTCTGTATTTGACAATTACATGTTCAGATCTACAAGTTATAATTTGCAATAATAATTAGAAGCTATCAATTTTAAGTTCTGTATTTGACAATTACAAGTTCAGATCTTCAAGTTATAATTTGCACTAATAATTTGTATTTAACTATTCGAAGTTCTGTAATTAACTATTACTAGTTCAGATCTTCAAGTTATAATTTGCAATAATAATTAGAAGCTATCAATTTTAAGTTCTGTATTTGACAATTACAAGTTCAGATCTTCAAGTTATAATATGCAATCTTAATTTGAATTTATCAATTCTAAGTTCTGTATTTGACAGTTACAAGTTCAGATATTCAAGTTATAATTTGCAATAATAATTAGAAGCTATCAATTTTAAGTTCTGTATTTGACAATTACAAGTTCAGATCTTCAAGTTATAATTTGAAATAATAATTAGTATTTAACAAATCTAAGTTCTGTAATTCACTATTACTAGTTCAGATCTTCAAGTTATAATTTTCAATAATAATTAGAAACTATCAATTTTAAGTTCTGTATTTGACAATTACAAGTTCAGATCTTCAAGTTATAATTTGCACTAATAATTTGTATTTAACAATTCTAAGTTCTGTATTTGACTATTCCAAGTTCAGATCTTCAAATTTTATTTGCAATCTTAGTTTGAATTTAACAATTCGAAGTTCTGTATTTAACTACTACAAGTTCAGATCTGCAAGTTATAATTTGCACTAATAATTTGTATTTAAGAATTCGAACTTATGTATTTGACTATTACAAGTTCAGATCTTCTAATTTTTATTTGCAATCTTAGTTTGAATTTAACAACTCGAAGTTCTGTATGTAACTACTACAAGTTCAGATCTTCAAGTTATAATTTGCACTAATAATTTGAATTTAACAATTCGAAGTTCTGTATTAGACTATTACAAGTTCAGATCTTCAAATTATTATTTGCAATCTTAGTTTGAATTTAACAATTCGAAGTTCTGTATTTACATACTACAAGTTCAGATCTTCAAGTTATAATTTGCAATCATAATTTGAATTTATCAATTCTAAGTTCTGTATTTGACAATTACAAGTTCAGATCTTCAAGTTATAATTTGAAATAATAATTAGTATTTAACAAATCTAAGTTCTGTAATTCACTATTACTAGTTCAGATCTTCAAGTTATAATTTGCAATAATAATTAGAAGCTATCAATTTTAAGTTCTGTATTTGACAATTACAAGTTCAGATCTTCAAGTTATAATATGCAATCTTAATTTGAATTTATCAATTCTAAGTTCTGTATTTGACAGTTACAAGTTCAGATATTAAAGTTATAATTTGCAATAATAATTAGAAGCTATCAATTTTAAGTTCTGTATTTGACAATTACAAGTTCAGATCTTCAAGTTATAATTTGAAATAATAATTAGTATTTAACAAATCTAAGTTCTGTAATTCACTATTACTAGTTCAGATCTTCAAGTTATAATTTGCAATAATAATTAGAAGCTATCAATTTTAAGTTCTGTATTTGACAATTACAAGTTCAGATCTTCAAGTTATAATTTGCAATAATAATTAGAAGCTATCAATTTTAAGTTCTGTATTTGACAATTACAAGTTCAGATCTTCAAGTTATAATTTGCACTAATAATTTGTATTTAACAATTCGAAGTTCTGTATTTAACAGTTACAAGTTCAGATCTTCAGGTTATAATTTGAAATAATAATTAGATTTCAACAAAGCTAAGTTCTGTAATTCACTATTACAAATTCAGATCTTCAAGTTATAATTTGCAATAATAATGAGAAGCTATCAATTTTAAGTTCTGTATTTGACTATTACAAGTTCAGATCTTCAAATTATTATTTGCAATCTTAGTTTGTATTTAACAATTCGAAGTTCTGTATTTACTTATTACAAGTTCAGAACTTCAAGTTATAATTTGAAATAATAATTTATATTTAACAAATCTAAGTTCTGTAATTCACTATTACAAGTTCAGATCTTCAAATTATAATTTGCACAAATAATTTGTATTTAACAATTCGAAGTTCTGTATTTACCTACGACAAGTTCAGATCTTCAAGTTATAATTTGCAAACATAATTTGAAGTTATCAATTTTAAAGTCTGTATTTGACAATTACAAGTTCAGATCTTCAAGTTATAATTTGCACTAATAATTTGTATTTAACAATTCGAAGTTCTGTATTTGACTATTACAAGTTCAGATCTTCAAATTATTATTTGCAATCTTAGTTTGAATTTAACCCATCTAAGTTCTGTAATTCACTATTACAAGTTCAGATCTTCAAGTTATAATTTGCAATAATAATTAGAAGCTATCAATTTTAAGTTCTGTATTTGACAATTACAAGTTCAGATCTTCAAGTTATAATTTGCACTAATAATTTGTATTTAACAATTCGAAGTTCTGTATTTGACTATTCCAAGTTCAGATCTTCATATTTTATTTGCAATCTTAGTTTGAATTTAACAATTCGAAGTTCTGTATTTAATTACTACAAGTTCAGATCTGCAAGTTATAATTTGCACTAATAATTTGTATTTAAGAATTCGAACTTATGTATTTGACTATTACAAGTTCAGATCTTCAAATTATTATTTGCAATCTTAGTTTGAATTTAACAACTCGAAGTTCTGTATTTGACAGTTACAAGTTCAGATCTTCAAGTTATTATTTGAAATAATAATTAGTATTTAACAAATCTAAGTTCTGTAATTCACTATTACTAGTTCAGATCTTCAAGTTATAATTTGCAATTATAATTAGAAGCTATCAATTTTATGTTCTGTATTTTACAATTACAAGTTCAGATCTACAAGTTATAATTTGCAATAATAATTAGAAGCTATCAATTTTAAGTTCTATATTTGACAATTACAAGTTCAGATCTTCAAGTTATAATTTGCACTAATAATTTGTATTTAACAATTCGAAGTTCTGTAATTAACTATTACTAGTACAGATCTACAAGTTATAATTTGCAATAATAATTAGAAGCTATCAATTTTAAGTTCTGTATTTGACAATTACAAGTTCAGCTCTTCAAGTTATAATATGCAATCTTAATTTGAATTTATCAATTCTAAGTTCTGTATTTGACAGTTACAAGTTCAGATCTTCAAGTTATAATATGAAATAATAATTAGTATTTAACAAATCAAAGTTCTGTAATTCACTATTACTAGTTCAGATCTTCAAGTTATAATTTGCAATAATAATTAGAAGCTATCAATTTTAAGTTCTGTATTTGACAATTACAAGTTCAGATCTTCAAGTTATAATTTGAAATAATAATTAGTATTTAACAAATCTAAGTTCTGTAATTCACTATTACTAGTTCAGATCTTCAAGTTATAATTTGCAATAATAATTAGAAGCTATCAATTTTAAGTTCTGTATTTCACAATTACAAGTTCAGATCTTCAAGTTATAATTTGCAATAATAATTAGAAGCTATCAATTTTAAGTTCTGTATTTGACAATTACTAGTTCAGATCTTCAAGTTATAATTTGCACTGTTAATTTGTATTTAACAATTCGAAGTTCTGTAATTCACTATTACAAGTTCAGATCTTCAAATTATTATTTGCAATCTTAGTTTGAATTAAAAATTCGAAGTTCTGTATTTACTTACTACAAGTTCAGATCTTCAAGTTATAATTAGCACTAATAATTTGTATTTAACAATTCGAAGGTCTTTATTTGACTATTACAAGTTCAGATCTTCAAATTATTATTTGCAATCTTAGTTTGAATTTAACAATTCGAAGTTCTGTATTTAACAGTTACAAGTTCAGATCTTCAGGTTATAATTTGAAATAATAATTAGTATTTAACAAAGCTAAGTTCTGTAATTCACTATTACAAATTCAGATCTTCAAGTTATAATTTTCAATAATAATTAGAAGCTATCAATTTTAAGTTCTGTATTTGACTATTACAAGTTCAGATCTTCAAATTATTATTTGCAATCTTAGTTTGTATTTAACAATTCGAAGTTCTGTATTTACTTATTACAAGTTCAGAACTTCAAGTTATAATTTGAAATAATAATTTATATTTAACAAATCTAAGTTCTGTAATTCACTATTACAAGTTCAGATCTTCAAGTTATAATTTGCAATCATAATTTGAAGTTATCAATTTTAAAGTCTGTATTTGACAATTACAAGTTCAGATCTTCAAGTTATAATTTGCACTAATAATTTGTATTTAACAATTCGAAGTTCTGTATTTGACTACTTCAAGTTCAGATCTTCGAGTTATAATTTGCAATCATAATTTGAAGTTATCAATTCTAAGGTCTGTATTTGACAGTTACAAGTTCAGATCTTCAAGTTATAATTTGAAATAATAATTAGTATTTAACAAATCTAAGTTCGGTAATTCACTATTACTAGTTCAGATCTTCTAGTTATAATTTTCAATAATAATTAGAAGCTATCAATTTTAAGTTCTGTATTTGACAATTACAAGTTCAGATCTTCAAGTTATAATTTGCACTAATAATTTGTATTTAACAATTCGAAGTTCTGTATTTGACTATTCCAAGTTCAGATCTTCAAATTTTATTTGCAATCTTAGTTTGAATTTAACAATTCGAAGTTCTGTATTTAACTACTACAAGTTCAGATCTGCAAGTTATAATTTGCACTAATAATTTGTATTTAAGAATTCGAACTTATGTATTTGACTATTACAAGTTCAGATCTTCAAATTATTATTTGCAATCTTAGTTTGAATTTAACAACTCGAAGTTCTGTATGTAACTACTACAAGTTCAGATCTTCAAGTTATAATTTGCACTAATAATTTGAATTTAACAATTCGAGGTTCTGTATTAGACTATTACAAGTTCAGATCTTCAAATTATTATTTGCAATCTTAGTTTGAATTTAACAATTCGAAGTTCTGTATTTACATACTACAAGTTCAGATCTACAAGTTATAATTTGCAATCATAATTTGAATTTATCAATTCTAAGTTCTGTATTTGACAGTTACAAGTTCAGATCTTCAAGTTATTATTTGAAATAATAATTAGTATTTAACAAATCTAAGTTCTGTAATTCACTATTACTAGTTCAGATCTTCAAGTTATAATTTGCAATAATAATTAGAAGCTATCAATTTTATGTTCTGTATTTGACAATTACATGTTCAGATCTACAAGTTATAATTTGCAATAATAATTAGAAGCTATCAATTTTAAGTTCTGTATTTGACAATTACAAGTTCAGATCTTCAAGTTATAATTTGCACTAATAATTTGTATTTAACAATTCGAAGTTCTGTAATTAACTATTACTAGTTCAGATCTTCAAGTTATAATTTGCAATAATAATTAGAAGCTATCAATTTTAAGTTCTGTATTTGACAATTACAAGTTCAGATCTTCAAGTTATAATATGCAATATTAATTAAAATTTATCAATTCTAAGTTCTGTATTTGACAGTTACAAGTTCAGATATTCAAGTTATAATTTGCAATATTAATTAGAAGCTATCAATTTTAAGTTCTGTATTTGACAATTACAAGTTCAGATCTTCAAGTTATAATTTGAAATAATAATTAGTATTTAACAAATCTAAGTTCTGTAATTCACTATTACTAGTTGAGATCTTTAAGTTATAATTTGCAATAATAATTAGAAGCTATTAATTTTAAGTTCTGTATTTGACAATTACAAGCTCAGATCTTCAAGTTATAATTTGCAATAATAATTAGAAGCTATCAAATTTAAGTTCTGTATTTGACAATTACAAGTTCAGATCTTCAAGTTATAATTTGCACTAATAATTTGTATTTAACAATTCGAAGTTCTTTATTTGACTATTACAAGTTCAGATCTTCAAATTATTATTTGCAATCTTAAATCAATTTATCAATTCTAAGTTCTGTATTTGACAGTTACAAGTTCAGATATTAAAGTTATAATTTGCAATAATAATTAGAAGCTATCAATTTTAAGTTCTGTATTTGACAATTACAAGTTCAGATCTTCAAGTTATAATTTGAAATAATAATTAGTATTTAACAAATCTAAGTTCTGTAATTCACTATTACTAGTTGAGATCTTTAAGTTATAATTTGCAATAATAATTAGAAGCTATTAATTTTAAGTTCTGTATTTGACAATTACAAGCTCAGATCTTCAAGTTATAATTTGCAATAATAATTAGAAGCTATCAAATTTAAGTTCTGTATTTGACAATTACAAGTTCAGATCTTCAAGTTATAATTTGCACTAATAATTTGTATTTAACAATTCGAAGTTCTTTATTTGACTATTACAAGTTCAGATCTTCAAATTATTATTTGCAATCTTAAATCAATTTATCAATTCTAAGTTCTGTATTTGACAGTTACAAGTTCAGATATTAAAGTTATAATTTGCAATAATAATTAGAAGCTATCAATTTTAAGTTCTGTATTTGACAATTACAAGTTCAGATCTTCAAGTTATAATTTGAAATAATAATTAGTATTTAACAAATCTAAGTTCTGTAATTCACTATTACTAGTTGAGATCTTTAAGTTATAATTTGCAATAATAATTAGAAGCTATTAATTTTAAGTTCTGTATTTGACAATTACAAGTTCAGATCTTCAAGTTATAATTTGCAATAATAATTAGAAGCTATCAATTTTAAGTTCTGTATTTGACAATTACAAGTTCAGATCTTCAAGTTATAATTTGCACTAATAATTTGTATTTAACAATTCGAAGTTCTGTATTTGACTATTACAAGTTCAGATCTTCAAATTATTATTTGCAATCTTAGTTTGAATTTAACAATTCGAAGTTCTGTATTTACTTACTACAAGTTCAGATCTACAAGTTATAATTTGAAATAATAATTTATATTTAACAAATCTAAGTTCTGTAATTCACTATTACAAGTTCAGATCTTCAAATTATAATTTGCACTTATAATTTGTTTTTAACAATTCGAAGTTCTGTATTTACCTACGACAAGTTCAGATCTTCAAGTTATAATTTGCAATCATAATTTGAAGTTATCAATTTTAAAGTCTGTATTTGACAATTACAAGTTCAGATCTTCAAGTTATAATTTGCACTAATAATTTGTATTTAACAATTCGAAGTTCTGTATTTGACTATTACAAGTTCAGATCTTCAAATTATTATTTGCAATCTTAGTTTGAATTTAACACATCTAAGTTCTGTAATTCACTATTACAAGTTCAGATCTTCAAGTTATAATTTGCAATAATAATTAGAAGCTATCAATTTTAAGTTCTGTATTTGACAATTACAAGTTCAGATCTTCAAGTTATAATTTGCACTAATAATTTGTATTTAACAATTCGAAGTTCTGTATTTGACTATTCCAAGTTCAGATCTTCAAATTTTATTTGCAATCTTAGTTTGAATTTAACAATTCGAAGTTCTGTATTTAACTACTACAAGTTCAGATCTGCAAGTTATAATTTGCACTAATAATTTGTATTTAAGAATTCGAACTTATGTATTTGACTATTACAAGTTCAGATCTTCAAATTATTATTTGCAATCTTAGTTTGAATTTAACAACTCGAAGTTCTGTATGTAACTACTACAAGTTCAGATCTACAAGTTATAATTTGCAATCATAATTTGAATTTATCAATTCTAAGTTCTGTATTTGACAGTTACAAGTTCAGATCTTCAAGTTATTATTTGAAATAATAATTAGTATTTAACAAATCTAAGTTCTGTAATTCACTATTACTAGTTCAGATCTTCAAGTTATAATTTGCAATAATAATTAGAAGCTATCAATTTTATGTTCTGTATTTGACAATTACATGTTCAGATCTACAAGTTATAATTTGCAATAATAATTAGAAGCTATCAATTTTAAGTTCTGTATTTGACAATTACAAGTTCAGATCTTCAAGTTATAATTTGCACTAATAATTTGTATTTAACAATTCGAAGTTCTGTAATTAACTATTACTAGTTCAGATCTTCAAGTTATAATTTGCAATAATAATTAGAAGCTATCAATTTTAAGTTCTGTATTTGACAATTACAAGTTCAGATCTTCAAGTTATAATATGCAATCTTAATTTGAATTTATCAATTCTAAGTTCTGTATTTGACAGTTACAAGTTCAGATATTCAAGTTATAATTTGCAATAATAATTAGAAGCTATCAATTTTAAGTTCTGTATTTGACAATTACAAGTTCAGATCTTCAAGTTATAATTTGAAATAATAATTAGTATTTAACAAATCTAAGTTCTGTAATTCACTATTACTAGTTCAGATCTTCAAGTTATAATTTTCAATAATAATTAGAAACTATCAATTTTAAGTTCTGTATTTGACAATTACAAGTTCAGATCTTCAAGTTATAATTTGCACTAATAATTTGTATTTAACAATTCTAAGTTCTGTATTTGACTATTCCAAGTTCAGATCTTCAAATTTTATTTGCAATCTTAGTTTGAATTTAACAATTCGAAGTTCTGTATTTAACTACTACAAGTTCAGATCTGCAAGTTATAATTTGCACTAATAATTTGTATTTAAGAATTCGAACTTATGTATTTGACTATTACAAGTTCAGATCTTCTAATTATTATTTGCAATCTTAGTTTGAATTTAACAACTCGAAGTTCTGTATGTAACTACTACAAGTTCAGATCTTCAAGTTATAATTTGCACTAATAATTTGAATTTAACAATTCGAAGTTCTGTATTAGACTATTACAAGTTCAGATCTTCAAATTATTATTTGCAATCTTAGTTTGAATTTAACAATTCGAAGTTCTGTATTTACATACTACAAGTTCAGATCTTCAAGTTATAATTTGCAATCATAATTTGAATTTATCAATTCTAAGTTCTGAATTTGACAATTACAAGTTCAGATCTTCAAGTTATAATTTGAAATAATAATTAGTATTTAACAAATCTAAGTTCTGTAATTCACTATTACTAGTTCAGATCTTCAAGTTATAATTTGCAATAATAATTAGAAGCTATCAATTTTAAGTTCTGTATTTGACAATTACAAGTTCAGATCTTCAAGTTATAATATGCAATCTTAATTTGAATTTATCAATTCTAAGTTCTGTATTTGACAGTTACAAGTTCAGATATTAAAGTTATAATTTGCAATAATAATTAGAAGCTATCAATTTTAAGTTCTGTATTTGACAATTACAAGTTCAGATCTTCAAGTTATAATTTGAAATAATAATTAGTATTTAACAAATCTAAGTTCTGTAATTCACTATTACTAGTTCAGATCTTCAAGTTATAATTTGCAATAATAATTAGAAGCTATCAATTTTAAGTTCTGTATTTGACAATTACAAGTTCAGATCTTCTAGTTATAATTTGCAATAATAATTAGAAGCTATCAATTTTAAGTTCTGTATTTGACAATTACAAGTTCAGATCTTCAAGTTATAATTTGCACTAATAATTTGTATTTAACAATTCGAAGTTCTGTATTTAACAGTTACAAGTTCAGATCTTCAGGTTATAATTTGAAATAATAATTAGATTTCAACAAAGCTAAGTTCTGTAATTCACTATTACAAATTCAGATCTTCAAGTTATAATTTGCAATAATAATGAGAAGCTATCAATTTTAAGTTCTGTATTTGACTATTACAAGTTCAGATCTTCAAATTATTATTTGCAATCTTAGTTTGTATTTAACAATTCGAAGTTCTGTATTTACTTATTACAAGTTCAGAACTTCAAGTTATAATTTGAAATAATAATTTATATTTAACAAATCTAAGTTCTGTAATTCACTATTACAAGTTCAGATCTTCAAATTATAATTTGCACAAATAATTTGTATTTAACAATTCGAAGTTCTGTATTTACCTACGACAAGTTCAGATCTTCAAGTTATAATTTGCAAACATAATTTGAAGTTATCAATTTTAAAGTCTGTATTTGACAATTACAAGTTCAGATCTTCAAGTTATAATTTGCACTAATAATTTGTATTTAACAATTCGAAGTTCTGTATTTGACTATTACAAGTTCAGATCTTCAAATTATTATTTGCAATCTTAGTTTGAATTTAACACATCTAAGTTCTGTAATTCACTATTACAAGTTCAGATCTTCAAGTTATAATTTGCAATAATAATTAGAAGCTATCAATTTTAAGTTCTGTATTTGACAATTACAAGTTCAGATCTTCAAGTTATAATTTGCACTAATAATTTGTATTTAACAATTCGAAGTTCTGTATTTGACTATTCCAAGTTCAGATCTTCAAATTTTATTTGCAATCTTAGTTTGAATTTAACAATTCGAAGTTCTGTATTTAATTACTACAAGTTCAGATCTGCAAGTTATAATTTGCACTAATAATTTGTATTTAAGAATTCGAACTTATGTATTTGACTATTACAAGTTCAGATCTTCAAATTATTATTTGCAATCTTAGTTTGAATTTAACAACTCGAAGTTCTGTATTTGACAGTTACAAGTTCAGATCTTCAAGTTATTATTTGAAATAATAATTAGTATTTAACAAATCTAAGTTCTGTAATTCACTATTACTAGTTCAGATCTTCAAGTTATAATTTGCAATTATAATTAGAAGCTATCAATTTTATGTTCTGTATTTTACAATTACAAGTTCAGATCTACAAGTTATAATTTGCAATAATAATTAGAAGCTATCAATTTTAAGTTCTATATTTGACAATTACAAGTTCAGATCTTCAAGTTATAATTTGCACTAATAATTTGTATTTAACAATTCGAAGTTCTGTAATTAACTATTACTAGTACAGATCTACAAGTTATAATTTGCAATAATAATTAGAAGCTATCAATTTTAAGTTCTGTATTTGACAATTACAAGTTCAGCTCTTCAAGTTATAATATGCAATCTTAATTTGAATTTATCAATTCTAAGTTCTGTATTTGACAGTTACAAGTTCAGATCTTCAAGTTATAATATGAAATAATAATTAGTATTTAACAAATCAAAGTTCTGTAATTCACTATTACTAGTTCAGATCTTCAAGTTATAATTTGCAATAATAATTAGAAGCTATCAATTTTAAGTTCTGTATTTGACAATTACAAGTTCAGATCTTCAAGTTATAATTTGAAATAATAATTAGTATTTAACAAATCTAAGTTCTGTAATTCACTATTACTAGTTCAGATCTTCAAGTTATAATTTGCAATAATAATTAGAAGCTATCAATTTTAAGTTCTGTATTTGACAATTACAAGTTCAGATCTTCAAGTTATAATTTGCAATAATAATTAGAAGCTATCAATTTTAAGTTCTGTATTTGACAATTACTAGTTCAGATCTTCAAGTTATAATTTGCACTGTTAATTTGTATTTAACAATTCGAAGTTCTGTATTTGACTATTACAAGTTGTAATCTTCAAATTATTATTTGCAATCTTAGTTTGAATTTAACAATTCGAAGTTCTGTATTTGACAGTTACAAGTTCAGATCTTCAAGTTATAATTTGCAATAATAATTAGAAGCTATTAATTTTAAGTTCTGTATTTGACAGTTACAAGTTCAGATCTTCAAGTTATAATTTGCACTAATAATTTGTATTTAACAATTCGAAGTTCTGTATTTGACTATTACAAGTTCAGATCTTCAAATTATTATTTGCAATCTTAGTTTGAATTTAACAATTCGAAGTTCTGTATTTGACAGTTACAAGTTCAGATCTTCAAGTTATAATTTGAAATAATAATTTATATTTAACAAATCTAAGTTCTGTAATTCACTATTACAAGTTCAGATCTTCAAGTTATAATTTTGAAATAATAATTAGAAGCTATCAATTTTAAGTTCTGTATTTGACAATTACAAGTTCAGATCTTCAAGTTATAATTTGCACTAATAATTTGTATTTAACAATTCGAAGTTCTGTAATTGACTATTCCAAGTTCAGATCTACAAATTTTATTTGCAATCTTAGTTTGAATTTAACAATTCGAAGTTCTGTATTTATCTACTGCAAGTTCAGATCTGCAAGTTATAATTTGCACTAATAATTTGTATTTAAGAATTCGAACTTATGTATTTGACTATTACAAGTTCAGATCTTCAAATTATTATTTGCAATCTTAGTTTGAATTTAACAATTCGAAGTTCTGTATTTGACAGTTACAAGTTCAGATCTTCAAGTTATAATTTGCAATAATAATTAGAAGCTATTAATTTTAAGTTCTGTATTTGACAATTACAAGTTCAGATCTTCAAGTTATAATTTGCACTAATAATTTGTATTTAACAATTCGAAGTTCTGTATTTGACTATTACAAGTTCAGATCTTCAAATTATTATTTGCAATCTTAGTTTGAATTTAACAATTCGAAGTTCTGTATTTGACAGTTACAAGTTCAGATCTTCAAGTTATAATTTGAAATAATAATTTATATTTAACAAATCTAAGTTCTGTAATTCACTATTACAAGTTCAGATCTTCAAGTTATAATTTTGAAATAATAATTAGAAGCTATCAATTTTAAGTTCTGTATTTGACAATTACAAGTTCAGATCTTCAAGTTATAATTTGCACTAATAATTTGTATTTAACAATTCGAAGTTCTGTAATTGACTATTCCAAGTTCAGATCTTCAAATTTTATTTGCAATCTTAGTTTGAATTTAACAATTCGAAGTTCTGTGTTTATCTACTGCAAGTTCAGATCTGCAAGTTATAATTTGCACTAATAATTTGTATTTAAGAATTCGAACTTATGTATTTGACTATTACAAGTTCAGATCTTCAAATTATTATTTGCAATCTTAGTTTGAATTTAACAATTCGATGTTCTGTATTTACATACTACAAGTTCAGATCTTCAAGTTATAATTTGCAATCATAATTTGAATTTATCAATTCTAAGTTCTGTATTTGACAGTTACAAGTTCAGATCTTCAAGTTATTATTTGAAATAATAATTAGTATTTAACAAATCTAAGTTCTGTAATTCACTATTACTAGTTCAGATCTTCAAGTTATAATTTGCAATAATAATTAGAAGCTATCAATTTTATGTTCTGTATTTGACAATTACAAGTTCAGATCTACAAGTTATAATTTGCAATAATAATTAGAAGCTATCAATTTTAAGTTCTGTATTTGACAATTACAAGTTCAGATCTTCAAGTTATAATTTGCACTAATAATTTGTATTTAACAATTCGAAGTTCTGTAATTAACTATTACTAGTTCAGATCTACAAGTTATAATTTGCAATAATAATTAGAAGCTATCAATTTTAAGTTCTGTATTTGACAATTACAAGTTCAGATCTTCAAGTTATAATATGCAATCTTAATTTGAATTTATCAATTCTAAGTTCTGTATTTGACAGTTACAAGTTCAGATCTTCAAGTTATAATATGAAATAATAATTAGTATTTAACAAATCTAAGTTCTGTAATTCACTATTACTAGTTCAGACATTCAAGTTATAATTTGCAATAATAATTAGAAGCTATCAATTTTAAGTTCTGTATTTGACAATTACAAGTTCAGATCTTCAAGTTATAATTTGCAATCTTAATTTGAATTTATCAATTCTAAGTTCTGTATTTGACAGTTACAAGTTCAGTTATTCAAGTTATAATTTGCAATAATAATTAGAAGCTATCAATTTTAAGTTCTGTATTTGACAATTACAAGTTCAGATCTTCAAGTTATAATTTGAAATAATAATTGGTATTTAACAAATCTAAGTTCTGTAATTCACTATTACTAGTTCAGATCTTCAAGTTATAATTTGCAATAATAATTAGAAGCTACCAATTTTAAGTTCTGTATTTGACAATTACAAGTTCAGATCTTCAAGTTATAATTTGCAATAATAATTAGAAGCTATCAATTTTAAGTTCTGTATTTGACAATTACAAGTTCAGATCTTCAAGTTATAATTTGCACTAATAATTTGTATTTAACAATTCGAAGTTCTGTATTTGACTATTACAAGTTCAGATCTTCAAATTATTATTTGCAATCTTAGTTTGAATTTAACAATTCGAAGTTCTGTATTTACTTATTACAAGTTCAGAACTTCAAGTTATAATTTGAAATAATAATTTATATTTAACAAATCTAAGTTCTGTAATTCACTATTACAAGTTCAGATCTTCAAGTTATAATTTGCAATCATAATTTGAAGTTATCAATTTTAAAGTCTGTATTTGACAATTACAAGTTCAGATCTTCAAGTTATAATTTGCACTAATAATTTGTATTTAACAATTCGAAGTTCTGTATTTGACTACTTCAAGTTCAGATCTTCGAGTTATAATTTGCAATAATAATTAGAAGCTATCAATTTTAAGTTCTGTATTTGACAATTACTAGTTCAGATCTTCAAGTTATAATTTGCACTGTTAATTTGTATTTAACAATTCGAAGTTCTGTATTTGACTATTACCAGTTGTAATCTTCAAATTATTATTTGCAATCTTAGTTTGAATTTAACAATTCGAAGTTCTGTAATTAACTATTACTAGTACAGATCTACAAGTTATAATTTGCAATAATAATTAGAAGCTATCAATTTTAAGTTCTGTATTTGACAATTACAAGTTCAGCTCTTCAAGTTATAATATGCAATCTTAATTTGAATTTATCAATTCTAAGTTCTGTATTTGACAGTTACAAGTTCAGATCTTCAAGTTATAATATGAAATAATAATTAGTATTTAACAAATCAAAGTTCTGTAATTCACTATTACTAGTTCAGATCTTCAAGTTATAATTTGCAATAATAATTAGAAGCTATCAATTTTAAGTTCTGTATTTGACAATTACAAGTTCAGATCTTCAAGTTATAATTTGAAATAATAATTAGTATTTAACAAATCTAAGTTCTGTAATTCACTATTACTAGTTCAGATCTTCAAGTTATAATTTGCAATAATAATTAGAAGCTATCAATTTTAAGTTCTGTATTTGACAATTACAAGTTCAGATCTTCAAGTTATAATTTGCAATAATAATTACTAGCTATCAATTTTAAGTTCTGTATTTGACAATTACTAGTTCAGATCTTCAAGTTATAATTTGCACTGTTAATTTGTATTTAACAATTCGAAGTTCTGTATTTGACTATTACAAGTTGTAATCTTCAAATTATTATTTGCAATCTTAGTTTGAATTTAACAATTCGAAGTTCTGTATTTGACAGTTACAAGTTCAGATCTTCAAGTTATAATTTGCAATAATAATTAGAAGCTATTAATTTTAAGTTCTGTATTTGACCATTACAAGTTCAGATCTTCAAGTTATAATTTGCACTAATAATTTGTATTTAACAATTCGAAGTTCTGTATTTGACTATTACAAGTTCAGATCTTCAAATTATTATTTGCAATCTTAGTTTGAATTTAACAATTCGAAGTTCTGTATTTGACAGTTACAAGTTCAGATCTTCAAGTTATAATTTGAAATAATAATTTATATTTAACAAATCTAAGTTCTGTAATTCACTATTACAAGTTCAGATCTTCAAGTTATAATTTTGAAATAATAATTAGAAGCTATCAATTTTAAGTTCTGTATTTGACAATTACAAGTTCAGATCTTCAAGTTATAATTTGCACTAATAATTTGTATTTAACAATTCGAAGTTCTGTAATTGACTATTCCAAGTTCAGATCTACAAATTTTATTTGCAATCTTAGTTTGAATTTAACAATTCGAAGTTCTGTATTTATCTACTGCAAGTTCAGATCTGCAAGTTATAATTTGCACTAATAATTTGGATTTAAGAATTCGAACTTATGTATTTGACTATTACAAGTTCAGATCTTCAAATTATTATTTGCAATCTTAGTTTGAATTTAACAATTCGAAGTTCTGTATTTGACAGTTACAAGTTCAGATCTTCAAGTTATAATTTGCAATAATAATTAGAAGCTATTAATTTTAAGTTCTGTATTTGACAATTACAAGTTCAGATCTTCAAGTTATAATTTGCACTAATAATTTGTATTTAACAATTCGAAGTTCTGTATTTGACTATTACAAGTTCAGATCTTCAAATTATTATTTGCAATCTTAGTTTGAATTTAACAATTCGAAGTTCTGTATTTGACAGTTACAAGTTCAGATCTTCAAGTTATAATTTGAAATAATAATTTATATTTAACAAATCTAAGTTCTGTAATTCACTATTACAAGTTCAGATCTTCAAGTTATAATTTTGAAATAATAATTAGAAGCTATCAATTTTAAGTTCTGTATTTGACAATTACAAGTTCAGATCTTCAAGTTATAATTTGCACTAATAATTTGTATTTAACAATTCGAAGTTCTGTAATTGACTATGCCAAGTTCAGATCTTCAAATTTTATTTGCAATCTTAGTTTGAATTTAACAATTCGAAGTTCTGTATTTATCTACTGCAAGTTCAGATCTGCAAGTTATAATTTGCACTAATAATTTGTATTTAAGAATTCGAACTTATGTATTTGACTATTACAAGTTCAGATCTTCAAATTATTATTTGCAATCTTAGTTTGAATTTAACAATTCGATGTTCTGTATTTACATACTACAAGTTCAGATCTTCAAGTTATAATTTGCAATCATAATTTGAATTTATCAATTCTAAGTTCTGTATTTGACAGTTACAAGTTCAGATCTTCAAGTTATTATTTGAAATAATAATTAGTATTTAACAAATCTAAGTTCTGTAATTCACTATTACTAGTTCAGATCTTCAAGTTATAATTTGCAATAATAATTAGAAGCTATCAATTTTATGTTCTGTATTTGACAATTACAAGTTCAGATCTACAAGTTATAATTTGCAATAATAATTAGAAGCTATCAATTTTAAGTTCTGTATTTGACAATTACAAGTTCAGATCTTCAAGTTATAATTTGCACTAATAATTTGTATTTAACAATTCGAAGTTCTGTAATTAACTATTACTAGTTCAGATCTACAAGTTATAATTTGCAATAATAATTAGAAGCTATCAATTTTAAGTTCTGTATTTGACAATTACAAGTTCAGATCTTCAAGTTATAATATGCAATCTTAATTTGAATTTATCAATTCTAAGTTCTGTATTTGACAGTTACAAGTTCAGATCTTCAAGTTATAATATGAAATAATAATTAGTATTTAACAAATCTAAGTTCTGTAATTCACTATTACTAGTTCAGATCTTCAAGTTATAATTTGCAATAATAATTAGAAGCTATCAATTTTAAGTTCTGTATTTGACAATTACAAGTTCAGATCTTCAAGTTATAATTTGCAATCTTAATTTGAATTTATCAATTCTAAGTTCTGTATTTGACAGTTACAAGTTCAGATATTCAAGTTATAATTTGCAATAATAATTAGAAGCTATCAATTTTAAGTTCTGTATTTGACAATTACAAGTTCAGATCTTCAAGTTATAATTTGAAATAATAATTGGTATTTAACAAATCTAAGTTCTGTAATTCACTATTACTAGTTCAGATCTTCAAGTTATAATTTGCAATAATAATTAGAAGCTACCAATTTTAAGTTCTGTATTTGACAATTACAAGTTCAGATCTTCAAGTTATAATTTGCAATAATAATTAGAAGCTATCAATTTTAAGTTCTGTATTTGACAATTACAAGTTCAGATCTTCAAGTTATAATTTGCACTAATAATTTGTATTTAACAATTCGAAGTTCTGTATTTGACTATTACAAGTTCAGATCTTCAAATTATTATTTGCAATCTTAGTTTGAATTTAACAATTCGAAGTTCTGTATTTACTTACTACAAGTTCAGATCTTCAAGTTATAATTAGCACTAATAATTTGTATTTAACAATTTGAAGGTCTTTATTTGACTATTACAAGTTCAGATCTTCAAAGTATTATTTGCAATCTTAGTTTGAATTTAACAATTCGAAGTTCTGTATTTAACAGTTACAAGTTCAGATCTTCAGGTTATAATTTGAAATAATAATTAGTATTTAACAAAGCTAAGTTCTGTAATTCACTATTACAAATTCAGATCTTCAAGTTATAATTTGCAATAATAATTAGAAGCTATCAATTTTAAGTTCTGTATTTGACTATTACAAGTTCAGATCTTCAAATTATTATTTGCAATCTTAGTTTGTATTTAACAATTCGAAGTTCTGTATTTACTTATTACAAGTTCAGAACTTCAAGTTATAATTTGAAATAATAATTTATATTTAACAAATCTAAGTTCTGTAATTCACTATTACAAGTTCAGATCTTCAAGTTATAATTTGCAATCATAATTTGAAGTTATCAATTTTAAAGTCTGTATTTGACAATTACAAGTTCAGATCTTCAAGTTATAATTTGCACTAATAATTTGTATTTAACAATTCGAAGTTCTGTATTTGACTACTTCAAGTTCAGATCTTCGAGTTATAATTTGCAATAATAATTAGAAGCTATCAATTTTAAGTTCTGTATTTGACAATTACTAGTTCAGATCTTCAAGTTATAATTTGCACTGTTAATTTGTATTTAACAATTCGAAGTTCTGTATTTGACTATTACCAGTTGTAATCTTCAAATTATTATTTGCAATCTTAGTTTGAATTTAACAATTCGAAGTTCTGTATTTGACAGTTACAAGTTCAGATCTTCAAGTTATAATTTGCAATAATAATTAGAAGCTATTAATTTTAAGTTCTGTATTTGACAATTACAAGTTCAGATCTTCAAGTTATAATTTGCACTAATAATTTGTATTTAACAATTCGAAGTTCTGTATTTGACTATTACAAGTTCAGATCTTCAAATTATTATTTGCAATCTTAGTTTGAATTTAACAATTCGAAGTTCTGTATTTGACAGTTACAAGTTCAGATCTTCAAGTTATAATTTGAAATAATAATTTATATTTAACAAATCTAAGTTCTGTAATTCACTATTACAAGTTCAGATCTTCAAGTTATAATTATGAAATAATAATTAGAAGCTATCAATTGTAAGTTCTGTATTTGACAATTACAAGTTCAGATCTTCAAGTTATAATTTGCACTAATAATTTGTATTTAACAATTCGAAGTTCTGTAATTGACTATTCCAAGTTCAGATCTACAAATTTTATTTGCAATCTTAGTTTGAATTTAACAATTCGAAGTTCTGTATTTATCTACTGTAAGTTCAGATCTGCAAGTTATAATTTGCACTAATAATTTGTATTTAAGAATTCGAACTTATGTATTTGACTATTACAAGTTCAGATCTTCAAATTATTATTTGCAATCTTAGTTTGAATTTAACAATTCGAAGTTCTGTATTTGACAGTTACAAGTTCAGATCTTCAAGTTATAATTTGCAATAATAATTAGAAGCTATTAATTTTAAGTTCTGTATTTGACAATTACAAGTTCAGATCTTCAAGTTATAATTTGCACTAATAATTTGTATTTAACAATTCGAAGTTCTGTATTTGACTATTACAAGTTCAGATCTTCAAATTATTATTTGCAATCTTAGTTTGAATTTAACAATTCGAAGTTCTGTATTTGACAGTTACAAGTTCAGATCTTCAAGTTATAATTTGAAATAATAATTTATATTTAACAAATCTAAGTTCTGTAATTCACTATTACAAGTTCAGATCTTCAAGTTATAATTTTGAAATAATAATTAGAAGCTATCAATTTTAAGTTCTGTATTTGACAATTACAAGTTCAGATCTTCAAGTTATAATTTGCACTAATAATTTGTATTTAACAATTCGAAGTTCTGTAATTGACTATTCCAAGTTTAGATCTTCAAATTTTATTTGCAATCTTAGTTTGAATTTAACAATTCGAAGTTCTGTATTTATCTACTGCAAGTTCAGATCTGCAAGTTATAATTTGCACTAATAATTTGTATTTAAGAATTCGAACTTATGTATTTGACTATTACAAGTTCAGATCTTCAAATTATTATTTGCAATCTTAGTTTGAATTTAACAATTCGAAGTTCTGTATTTACATACTACAAGTTCAGATCTTCAAGTTATAATTTGCAATCATAATTTGAATTTATCAATTCTAAGTTCTGTATTTGACAGTTACAAGTTCAGATCTTCAAGTTATTATTTGAAATAATAATTAGTATTTAACAAATCTAAGTTCTGTAATTCACTATTACTAGTTCAGATCTTCAAGTTATAATTTGCAATAATAATTAGAAGCTATCAATTTTATGTTCTGTATTTGACAATTACAAGTTCAGATCTACAAGTTATAATTTGCAATATCAATTAGAAGCTATCAATTTTAAGATCTGTATTTGACAATTACAAGTTCAGATCTTCAAGTTATAATTTGCACTAATAATTTGTATTTAACAATTCGAAGTTCTGTAATTAACTATTACTAGTTCAGATCTACAAGTTATAATTTGCAATAATAATTAGAAGCTATCAATTTTAAGTTCTGTATTTGACAATTACAAGTTCAGATCTTCAAGTTATAATATGCAATCTTAATTTGAATTTATCAATTCTAAGTTCTGTATTTGACAGTTACAAGTTCAGATCTTCAAGTTATAATATGAAATAATAATTAGTATTTAACAAATCTAAGTTCTGTAATTCACTATTACTAGTTCAGATCTTCGAGTTATAATTTGCAATAATAATTAGAAGCTATCAATTTTAAGTTCTGTATTTGACAATTACAAGTTCAGATCTTCATGTTATAATATGCAATCTTAATTTGAATTTATCAATTCTAAGTTCTGTATTAGACAGTTACAAGTTCAGATATTCAAGTTATAATTTGCAATAATAATTAGAAGCTATCAATTTTAAGTTCTGTATTTGACAATTACAAGTTCAGATCTTCAAGTTATAATTTGAAATAATAATTAGTATTTAACAAATCTAAGTTCTGTAATTCACTATTACTAGTTCAGATCTTCAAGTTATAATTTGCAATAATAATTAGAAGCTATCAATTTTAAGTTCTGTATTTGACAATTACAAGTTCAGATCTTCAAGTTATAATTTGCAATAATAATTAGAAGCTATCAATTTTAAGTTCTGTATTTGACAATTACAAGTTCAGATCTTCAAGTTATAATTTGCACTAATAATTTGTATTTAACAATTCGAAGTTCTGTATTTGACTATTACAAGTTCAGATCTTCAAATTATTATTTGCAATCTTAGTTTGAATTTAACAATTCGAAGTTCTGTATTTACTTACTACAAGTTCAGATCTTCAAGTTATAATTAGCACTAATAATTTGTATTTAACAATTTGAAGGTCTTTATTTGACTATTACAAGTTCAGATCTTCAAATTATTATTTGCAATCTTAGTTTGAATTTAACAATTCGAAGTTCTGTATTTAACAGTTACAAGTTCAGATCTTCAGGTTATAATTTGAAATAATAATTAGTATTTAACAAAGCTAAGTTCTGTAATTCACTATTACAAATTCAGATCTTCAAGTTATAATTTGCAATAATAATTAGAAGCTATCAATTTTAAGTTCTGTATTTGACTATTACAAGTTCAGATCTTCAAATTATTATTTGCAATCTTAGTTTGTATTTAACAATTCGAAGTTCTGTATTTACTTATTACAAGTTCAGAACTTCAAGTTATAATTTGAAATAATAATTTATATTTAACAAATCTAAGTTCTGTAATTCACTATTACAAGTTCAGATCTTCAAGTTATAATTTGCAATCCTAATTTGAAGTTATCAATTTTAAAGTCTGTATTTGACAATTACAAGTTCAGATCTTCAAGTTATAATTTGCACTAATAATTTGTATTTAACAATTCGAAGTTCTGTATTTGACTACTTCAAGTTCAGATCTTCGAGTTATAATTTGCAATCATAATTTGAAGTTATCAATTCTAAGGTCTGTATTTGACAGTTACAAGTTCAGATCTTCAAGTTATAATTTGAAATAATAATTAGTATTTAACAAATCTAAGTTCGGTAATTCACTATTACTAGTTCAGATCTTCAAGTTATAATTTTCAATAATAATTAGAAGCTATCAATTTTAAGTTCTGTATTTGACAATTACAAGTTCAGATCTTCAAGTTATAATTTGCACTAATAATTTGTATTTAACAATTCGAAGTTCTGTATTTGACTATTCCAAGTTCAGATCTTCAAATTTTATTTGCAATCTTAGTTTGAATTTAACAACTCGAAGTTCTGTATGTAACTACTACAAGTTCAGATCTTCAAGTTATAATTTGCACTAATAATTTGAATTTAACAATTCGAAGTTCTGTATTAGACTATTACAAGTTCAGATCTTCAAATTATTATTTGCAATCTTAGTTTGAATTTAACAATTCGAAGTTCTGTATTTACATACTACAAGTTCAGATCTTCAAGTTATAATTTGCAATCATAATTTGAATTTATCAATTCTAAGTTCTGTATTTGACAGTTACAAGTTCAGATCTTCAAGTTATTATTTGAAATAATAATTAGTATTTAACAAATATAAGTTCTGTAATTCACTATTACTAGTTCAGATCTTCAAGTTATAATTTGCAATAATAATTAGAAGCTATCAATTTTATGTTCTGTATTTGACAATTACAAGTTCAGATCTACAAGTTATAATTTGCAATAATAATTAGAAGCTATCAATTTTAAGTTCTGTATTTGACAATTACAAGTTCAGATCTTCAAGTTATAATTTGCACTAATAATTTGTATTTAACAATTCGAAGTTCTGTAATTAACTATTACTAGTTCAGATCTTCAAGTTATAATTTGCAATAATAATTAGAAGCTATCAATTTTAAGTTCTGTATTTGACAATTACAAGTTCAGATCTTCAAGTTATAATATGCAATCTTAATTTGAATTTATCAATTCTAAGTTCTGTATTTGACAGTTACAAGTTCAGATATTAAAGTTATAATTTGCAATAATAATTAGAAGCTATCAATTTTAAGTTCTGTATTTGACAATTACAAGTTCAGATCTTCAAGTTATAATTTGAAATAATAATTAGTATTTAACAAATCTAAGTTCTGTAATTCACTATTACTAGTTCAGATCTTCAAGTTATAATTTGCAATAATAATTAGAAGCTATCAATTTTAAGTTCTGTATTTGACAATTACAAGTTCAGATCTTCAAGTTATAATTTGCAATAATAATTAGAAGCTATCAATTTTAAGTTCTGTATTTGACAATTACAAGTTCAGATCTTCAAGTTATAATTTGCACTAATAATTTGTATTTAACAATTCGAAGTTCTGTATTTGACTATTACAAGTTCAGATCTTCAAATTATTATTTGCAATCTTAGTTTGAATTTAACAATTCGAAGTTCTGTATTTACTTACTACAAGTTCAGATCTTCAAGTTATAATTAGCACTAATAATTTGTATTTAACAATTCGAAGGTCTTTATTTGACTATTACAAGTTCAGATCTTCAAATTATTATTTGCAATCTTAGTTTGAATTTAACAATTCGAAGTTCTGTATTTAACAGTTACAAGTTCAGATCTTCAGGTTATAATTTGAAATAATAATTAGAATTCAACAAAGCTAAGTTCTGTAATTCACTATTACAAATTCAGATCTTCAAGTTATAATTTGCAATAATAATGACAAGCTATCAATTTTAAGTTCTGTATTTGACTATTACAAGTTCAGATCTTCAAATTATTATTTGCAATCTTAGTTTGTATTTAACAATTCGAAGTTCTGTATTTACTTATTACAAGTTCAGAACTTCAAGTTATAATTTGAAATAATAATTTATATTTAACAAATCTATGTTCTGTAATTCACTATTACAAGTTCAGATCTTCAAATTATAATTTGCACTAATAATTTGTATTTAACAATTCGAAGTTCTGTATTTACCTACGACAAGTTCAGATCTTCAAGTTATAATTTGCAATCATAATTTGAAGTTATCAATTTTAAAGTCTGTATTTGACAATTACAAGTTCAGATCTTCAAGTTATAATTTGCACTAATAATTTGTATTTAACAATTCGAAGTTCTGTATTTGACTATTACAAGTTCAGATCTTCAAATTATTATTTGCAATCTTAGTTTGAATTTAACACATCTAAGTTCTGTAATTCACTATTACAAGTTCAGATCTTCAAGTTATAATTTGCAATAATAATTAGAAGCTATCAATTTTAAGTTCTGTACTTGACAATTACAAGTTCAGATCTTCAAGTTATAATTTGCACTAATAATTTGTATTTAACAATTCGAAGTTCTGTATTTGACTATTCCAAGTTCAGATCTTCAAATTTTATTTGCAATCTTAGTTTGAATTTAACAATTCGAAGTTCTGTATTTAACTACTACAAGTTCAGATCTGCAAGTTATAATTTGCACTAATAATTTGTATTTAAGAATTCGAACTTATGTATTTGACTATCACAAGTTCAGATCTTCAAATTATTATTTGCAATCTTAGTTTGAATTTAACAACTCGAAGTTCTGTATGTAACTACTACAAGTTCAGATCTTCAAGTTATAATTTGCACTAATAATTTGAATTTAACAATTCGAAGTTCTGTATTTGACTATTACAAGTTCAGATCTTCAAATTATTATTTGCAATCTTAGTTTGAATTTAACAATTCGAAGTTCTGTATTTACAAACTACAAGTTCAGATCTTCAAGTTATAATTTGCAATCATAATTTTAATTTATCAATTCTAAGTTCTGTATTTGACAGTTACAAGTTCAGATCTTCAAGTTATTATTTGAAATAATAATTAGTATTTAACAAATCTAAGTTCTGTAATTCACTATTACTAGTTCAGATCTTCAAGTTATAATTTGCAATTATAATTAGAAGCTATCAATTTTATTTTCTGTATTTTACAATTACAAGTTCAGATCTACAAGTTATAATTTGCAATAATAATTAGAAGCTATCAATTTTAAGTTCTGTATTTGACAATTACAAGTTCAGATCTTCAAGTTATAATTTGCACTAATAATTTGTATTTAACAATTCGAAGTTCTGTAATTAACTATTACTAGTACAGATCTACAAGTTATAATTTGCAATAATAATTAGAAGCTATCAATTTTAAGTTCTGTATTTGACAATTACAAGTTCAGCTCTTCAAGTTATAATATGCAATCTTAATTTGAATTTATCAATTCTAAGTTCTGTATTTGACAGTTACAAGTTCAGATCTTCAAGTTATAATATGAAATAATAATTAGTATTTAACAAATCAAAGTTCTGTAATTCACTATTACTAGTTCAGATCTTCAAGTTATAATTTGCAATAATAATTAGAAGCTATCAATTTTAAGTTCTGTATTTGACAATTACAAGTTCAGATCTTCAAGTTATAATTTGAAATAATAATTAGTATTTAACAAATCTAAGTTCTGTAATTCACTATTACTAGTTCAGATTTTCAAGTTATAATTTGCAATAATATTTAGAAGCTATCAATTTTAAGTTCTGTATTTGACAATTACAAGTTCAGATCTTCAAGTTATAATTTGCAATAATAATTAGAAGCTATCAATTTTAAGTTCTGTATTTGACAATTACTAGTTCAGATCTTCAAGTTATAATTTGCACTGTTAATTTGTATTTAACAATTCGAAGTTCTGTATTTGACTATTACAAGTTGTAATCTTCAAATTATTATTTGCAATCTTAGTTTGAATTTAACAATTCGAAGTTCTGTATTTGACAGTTACAAGTTCAGATCTTCAAGTTATAATTTGCAATAATAATTAGAAGCTATTAATTTTAGGTTCTGTATTTGACAATTACAAGTTCAGATCTTCAAGTTATAATTTGCACTAATAATTTGTATTTAACAATTCGAAGTTCTGTATTTGATTATTACAAGTTCAGATCTTCAAATTATTATTTGCAATCTTAGTTTGAATTTAACAATTCGAAGTTCTGTATTTGACAGTTACAAGTTCAGATCTTCAAGTTATAATTTGAAATAATAATTTATATTTAACAAATCTAAGTTCTGTAATTCACTATTACAAGTTCAGATCTTCAAGTTATAATTTTGAAATAATAATTAGAAGCTATCAATTTTAAGTTCTGTATTTGACAATTACAAGTTCAGATCTTCAAGTTATAATTTGCACTAATAATTTGTATTTAACAATTCGAAGTTCTGTAATTGACTATTCCAAGTTCAGATCTTCAAATTTTATTTGCAATCTTAGTTTGAATTTAACAATTCGAAGTTCTGTATTTATCTACTGCAAGTTCAGATCTGCAAGTTATAATTTGCACTAATAATTTGTATTTAAGAATTCTAACTTATGTATTTGACTATTACAAGTTCAGATCTTCAAATTATTATTTGCAATCTTAGTTTGAATTTAACAATTCGAAGTTCTGTATTTGACAGTTACAAGTTCAGATCTTCAAGTTATAATTTGCAATAATAATTAGAAGCTATTAATTTTAAGTTCTGTATTTGACAATTACAAGTTCAGATCTTCAAGTTATAATTTGCACTAATAATTTGTATTTAACAATTCGAAGTTCTGTATTTGACTATTACAAGTTCAGATCTTCAAATTATTATTTGCAATCTTAGTTTGAATTTAACAATTCGAAGTTCTGTATTTGACAGTTACAAGTTCAGATCTTCAAGTTATAATTTGAAATAATAATTTATATTTAACAAATCTAAGTTCTGTAATTCACTATTACAAGTTCAGATCTTCAAGTTATAATTTTGAAATAATAATTAGAAGCTATCAATTTTAAGTTCTGTATTTGACAATTACAAGTTCAGATCTTCAAGTTATAATTTGCAATAATAATTAGAAGCTATCAATTTTAAGTTCTGTATTTGACAATTACAAGTTCAGATCTTCAAGTTATAATTTGCACTAATAATTTGTATTTAACAATTCGAAGTTCTGTATTTGACTATTACAAGTTCAGATCTTCAAATTATTATTTGCAATCTTAGTTTGAATTTAACAATTCGAAGTTCTGTAATTCACTATTACTAGTTCAGATCTTCAAGTTATAATTTGCAATAATAATTAGAAGCTATCAATTTTAAGTTCTGTATTTGACAATTACAAGTTCAGATCTTCAAGTTATAATTTGCAATAATAATTAGAAGCTATCAATTTTAAGTTCTGTATTTGACAATTACAAGTTCAGATTTTCAAGTTATAATTTGAAATAATAATTAGTATTTAACAAATCTAAGTTCTGTAATTCACTATTACTAGTTCAGATCTTCAAGTTATAATTTGCAATAATAATTAGAAGCTATCAATTTTAAGTTCTGTATTTGACAATTACAAGTTCAGATCTTCAAGTTATAATTTGCAATAATAATTAGAAGCTATCAATTTTAAGTTCTGTATTTGACAATTACAAGTTCAGATCTTCAAGTTATAATTTGCACTAATAATTTGTATTTAGCAATTCGAAGTTCTGTATTTGACTATTACAAGTTCAGATCTTCAAATTATTATTGGCAATCTTAGTTTGAATTTAACAATTCGAAGTTCTGTATTTACTTACTACAAGTTCAGATCTTCAAGATATAATTAGCACTAATAATTTGTATTTAACAATTCGAAGGTCTTTATTTGACTATTACAAGTTCAGATCTTCAAATTATTATTTACAATCTTAGTTTGAATTTAACAATTCGAAGTTCTGTATTTGACAGTTACAAGTTCAGATCTTGAAGTTATAATTTGAAATAATAATTAGTATTTAACAAATCTAAGTTCTGTAATTTACTATTACTAGTTCAGATCTTCAAGTTATAATTTGCAATAATAATTAGAAGCTATCAATTTTAAGTTCTGTATTTGACAATTACAAGTTCAGATCTTCAAGTTATAATTTGAAATAATAGTTTATATTTAACAAATCTAAGTTCTGTAATTCACTATTACAAGTTCAGATCTTCAAATTATAATTTGCACTAATAATTTGTATTTAACAATTCGAAGTTCTGCATTTACCTACGACAAGTTCAGATCTTCAAGTTATAATTTGCAATCATAATTTGAAGTTATCAATTTTAAAGTCTGTATTTGACAATTACAAGTTCAAATCTTCAAGTTATAATTAGCACTAATAATTTGTATTTAACAATTCGAAGGTCTTTATTTGACTATTACAAGTTCAGATCTTCAAATTATTATTAGCAATCTTAGTTTGAATTTAACAATTCGAAGTTCTGTATTTGACAGTTACAAGTTCAGATCTTCAAGTTATAATTTGAAATAATAGTTTATATTTAACAAATCTAAGTTCTGTAATTCACTATTACAAGTTCAGATCTTCAAGTTATAATTTTGAAATAATAATTAGAAGCTATCAATTTTAAGTTCTGTATTTGACAATTACAAGTTCAGATCTTCAAGTTATAATTTGCACTAATAATTTGTATTTAACAATTCGAAGTTCTGTAATTGACTATTCCAAGTTCAGATCTTCAAATTTTATTTGCAATCTTAGTTTGAATTTAACAATTCGAAGTTCTGTATTTATCTACTGCAAGTTCAGATCTGCAAGTTATAATTTGCACTAATAATTTGTATTTAAGAATTCTAACTTATGTATTTGACTATTACAAGTTCAGATCTTCAAATTATTATTTGCAATCTTAGTTTGAATTTAACAATTCGAAGTTCTGTATTTGACAGTTACAAGTTCAGATCTTCAAGTTATAATTTGCAATAATAATTAGAAGCTATTAATTTTAAGTTCTGTATTTGACAATTACAAGTTCAGATCTTCAAGTTATAATTTGCACTAATAATTTGTATTTAACAATTCGAAGTTCTGTATTTGACTATTACAAGTTCAGATCTTCAAATTATTATTTGCAATCTTAGTTTGAATTTAACAATTCGAAGTTCTGTATTTGACAGTTACAAGTTCAGATCTTCAAGTTATAATTTGAAATAATAATTTATATTTAACAAATCTAAGTTCTGTAATTCACTATTACAAGTTCAGATCTTCAAGTTATAATTTTGAAATAATAATTAGAAGCTATCAATTTTAAGTTCTGTATTTGACAATTACAAGTTCAGATCTTCAAGTTATAATTTGCACTAATAATTTGTATTTAACAATTCGAAGTTCTGTATTTGACTATTACAAGTTCAGATCTTCAAATTATTATTTGCAATCTTAGTTTGAATTTAACAATTCGAAGTTCTGTATTTACTTACTACAAGTTCAGATCTTCAAGTTATAATTAGCACTAATAATTTGTATTTAACAATTCGAAGGTCTTTATTTGACTATTACAAATTCAGATCTTCAAATTATTATTTGCAATCTTAGTTTGAATTTAACAATTCGAAGTTCTGTATTTGACAGTTACAAGTTCAGATCTTCAAGTTATAATTTGCTATCATAATTTGAAGTTATCAATTTTAAAGTCTGTATTTGACAATTACAAGTTCAGATCTTCAAGTTAAAATTTGCACTAATAATTTGTATTTAACAATTCGAAGTTCTGTATTTGACTATTCCAAGTTCAGATCTTCAAATTTTATTTGCAATCTTAGTTTGAATTTAACAATTCGAAGTTCTGTATTTAACTACTACAAGTTCAGATCTCCAAGTTATAATTTGCACTAATAATTTGTATTTAAGAATTCGAACTTATGTATTTGACTATTACAAGTTCAGATCTTCAAATTATTATTTGCAATCTTAGTTTGAATTTAACAACTCGAATTTCTGTATGTAACTACTACAAGTTCAGATCTTCAAGTTATAATTTGCACTAATAATTTGAATTGAACAATTCGAAGTTCTGTATTTGACTATTACAAGTTCAGATCTTCAAATTATTATTTGCAATCTTAGTTTGAATTTAACAATTCGAAGTTCTGTATTTACATACTACAAGTTCAGATCTTCAAGTTATAATTTGCAATCTTAATTTGAATTTATCAATTCCAAGTTCTGTATTTGACAGTTACAAGTTCAGATCTTCAAGTTATTATTTGAAATAATAATTAGTATTTAACAAATCTAAGTTCTGTAATTCACTATTACTAGTTCAGATCTTCAAGTTATAATTTGCAATAATAATTAGAAGCTATCAATTTTATGTTCTGTATTTGACAATTACAAGTTCAGATCTACAAGTTATAATTTGCAATAATAATTAGAAGCTATCAATTTTAAGTTCTGTATTTGACAATTACAAGTTCAGATCTTCAAGTTATAATTTGCACTAATAATTTGTATTTAACAATTCGAAGTTCTGTATTTGACTATTACAAGTTCAGATCTTCAAATTATTATTTGCAATCTTAGTTTGAATTTAACAATTCGAAGTTCTGTAATTCACTATTACTAGTTCAGATCTTCAAGTTATAATTTGCAATAATAATTAGAAGCTATCAATTTTAAGTTCTGTATTTGACAATTACAAGTTCAGATCTTCAAGTTATAATTTGCAATAATAATTAGAAGCTATCAATTTTAAGTTCTGTATTTGACAATTACAAGTTCAGATTTTCAAGTTATAATTTGAAATAATAATTAGTATTTAACAAATCTAAGTTCTGTAATTCACTATTACTAGTTCAGATCTTCAAGTTATAATTTGCAATAATAATTAGAAGCTATCAATTTTAAGTTCTGTATTTGACAATTACAAGTTCAGATCTTCAAGTTATAATTTGCAATAATAATTAGAAGCTATCAATTTTAAGTTCTGTATTTGACAATTACAAGTTCAGATCTTCAAGTTATAATTTGCACTAATAATTTGTATTTAGCAATTCGAAGTTCTGTATTTGACTATTACAAGTTCAGATCTTCAAATTATTATTGGCAATCTTAGTTTGAATTTAACAATTCGAAGTTCTGTATTTACTTACTACAAGTTCAGATCTTCAAGTTATAATTAGCTCTAATAATTTGTATTTAACAATTCGAAGGTCTTTATTTGACTATTACAAGTTCAGATCTTCAAATTATTATTTACAATCTTAGTTTGAATTTAACAATTCGAAGTTCTGTATTTGACAGTTACAAGTTCAGATCTTGAAGTTATAATTTGAAATAATAATTAGTATTTAACAAATCTAAGTTCTGTAATTTACTATTACTAGTTCAGATCTTCAAGTTATAATTTGCAATAATAATTAGAAGCTATCAATTTTAAGTTCTGTATTTGACAATTACAAGTTCAGATCTTCAAGTTATAATTTGAAATAATAGTTTATATTTAACAAATCTAAGTTCTGTAATTCACTATTACGAGTTCAGATCTTAAAATTATAATTTGCACTAATAATTTGTATTTAACAATTCGAAGTTCTGCATTTACCTACGACAAGTTCAGATCTTCAAGTTATAATTTGCAATCATAATTTGAAGTTATCAATTTTAAAGTCTGTATTTGACAATTACAAGTTCAAATCTTCAAGTTATAATTAGCACTAATAATTTGTATTTAACAATTCGAAGGTCTTTATTTGACTATTACAAGTTCAGATCTTCAAATTATTATTAGCAATCTTAGTTTGAATTTAACAATTCGAAGTTCTGTATTTGACAGTTACAAGTTCAGATCTTCAAGTTATAATTTGAAATAATAGTTTATATTTAACAAATCTAAGTTCTGTAATTCACTATTACAAGTTCAGATCTTCAAATTATAATTTGCACTAATAATTTGTATTTAACAATTCGAAGTTCTGCATTTACCTACGACAAGTTCAGATCTTCAAGTTATAATTTGCAATCATAATTTGAAGTTATCAATTTTAAAGTTTGTATTTGACAATTACAAGTTCAGATCTTCAAGTTATAATTTGCAATAATAATTAGAAGCTATCAATTTTAAGTTCTGTATTTGACAATTACAAGTTCAGATCTTCAAGTTATAATTTGCACTAATAATTTGTATTTAGCAATTCGAAGTTCTGTATTTGACTATTACAAGTTCAGATCTTCAAATTATTATTGGCAATCTTAGTTTGAATTTAACAATTCGAAGTTCTGTATTTACTTACTACAAGTTCAGATCTTCAAGATATAATTAGCACTAATAATTTGTATTTAACAATTCGAAGGTCTTTATTTGACTATTACAAGTTCAGATCTTCAAATTATTATTTACAATCTTAGTTTGAATTTAACAATTCGAAGTTCTGTATTTGACAGTTACAAGTTCAGATCTTGAAGTTATAATTTGAAATAATAATTAGTATTTAACAAATCTAAGTTCTGTAATTTACTATTACTAGTTCAGATCTTCAAGTTATAATTTGCAATAATAATTAGAAGCTATCAATTTTAAGTTCTGTATTTGACAATTACAAGTTCAGATCTTCAAGTTATAATTTGAAATAATAGTTTATATTTAACAAATCTAAGTTCTGTAATTCACTATTACAAGTTCAGATCTTCAAATTATAATTTGCACTAATAATTTGTATTTAACAATTCGAAGTTCTGCATTTACCTACGACAAGTTCAGATCTTCAAGTTATAATTTGCAATCATAATTTGAAGTTATCAATTTTAAAGTCTGTATTTGACAATTACAAGTTCAAATCTTCAAGTTATAATTAGCACTAATAATTTGTATTTAACAATTCGAAGGTCTTTATTTGACTATTACAAGTTCAGATCTTCAAATTATTATTAGCAATCTTAGTTTGAATTTAACAATTCGAAGTTCTGTATTTGACAGTTACAAGTTCAGATCTTCAAGTTATAATTTGAAATAATAGTTTATATTTAACAAATCTAAGTTCTGTAATTCACTATTACAAGTTCAGATCTTCAAGTTATAATTTTGAAATAATAATTAGAAGCTATCAATTTTAAGTTCTGTATTTGACAATTACAAGTTCAGATCTTCAAGTTATAATTTGAAATAATAGTTTATATTTAACAAATCTAAGTTCTGTAATTCACTATTACGAGTTCAGATCTTAAAATTATAATTTGCACTAATAATTTGTATTTAACAATTCGAAGTTCTGCATTTACCTACGACAAGTTCAGATCTTCAAGTTATAATTTGCAATCATAATTTGAAGTTATCAATTTTAAAGTCTGTATTTGACAATTACAAGTTCAAATCTTCAAGTTATAATTAGCACTAATAATTTGTATTTAACAATTCGAAGGTCTTTATTTGACTATTACAAGTTCAGATCTTCAAATTATTATTAGCAATCTTAGTTTGAATTTAACAATTCGAAGTTCTGTATTTGACAGTTACAAGTTCAGATCTTCAAGTTATAATTTGAAATAATAGTTTATATTTAACAAATCTAAGTTCTGTAATTCACTATTACAAGTTCAGATCTTCAAATTATAATTTGCACTAATAATTAGTATTTAACAAATCTAAGTTCTGTAATTCACTATTACTAGTTCAGATCTTCAAGTTATAATTTGCAATAATAATTAGAAGCTATCAATTTTAAGTTCTGTATTTGACAATTACAAGTTCAGATCTTCAAGTTATAATTTGCAATAATAATTAGAAGCTATCAATTTTAAGTTCTGTATTTGACAATTACAAGTTCAGATCTTCAAGTTATAATTTGCACTAATAATTTGTATTTAGCAATTCGAAGTTCTGTATTTGACTATTACAAGTTCAGATCTTCAAATTATTATTGGCAATCTTAGTTTGAATTTAACAATTCGAAGTTCTGTATTTACTTACTACAAGTTCAGATCTTCAAGATATAATTAGCACTAATAATTTGTATTTAACAATTCGAAGGTCTTTATTTGACTATTACAAGTTCAGATCTTCAAATTATTATTTACAATCTTAGTTTGAATTTAACAATTCGAAGTTCTGTATTTGACAGTTACAAGTTCAGATCTTGAAGTTATAATTTGAAATAATAATTAGTATTTAACAAATCTAAGTTCTGTAATTTACTATTACTAGTTCAGATCTTCAAGTTATAATTTGCAATAATAATTAGAAGCTATCAATTTTAAGTTCTGTATTTGACAATTACAAGTTCAGATCTTCAAGTTATAATTTGAAATAATAGTTTATATTTAACAAATCTAAGTTCTGTAATTCACTATTACAAGTTCAGATCTTCAAATTATAATTTGCACTAATAATTTGTATTTAACAATTCGAAGTTCTGCATTTACCTACGACAAGTTCAGATCTTCAAGTTATAATTTGCAATCATAATTTGAAGTTATCAATTTTAAAGTCTGTATTTGACAATTACAAGTTCAAATCTTCAAGTTATAATTAGCACTAATAATTTGTATTTAACAATTCGAAGGTCTTTATTTGACTATTACAAGTTCAGATCTTCAAATTATTATTAGCAATCTTAGTTTGAATTTAACAATTCGAAGTTCTGTATTTGACAGTTACAAGTTCAGATCTTCAAGTTATAATTTGAAATAATAGTTTATATTTAACAAATCTAAGTTCTGTAATTCACTATTACAAGTTCAGATCTTCAAGTTATAATTTTGAAATAATAATTAGAAGCTATCAATTTTAAGTTCTGTATTTGACAATTACAAGTTCAGATCTTCAAGTTATAATTTGCACTAATAATTTGTATTTAACAATTCGAAGTTCTGTAATTGACTATTCCAAGTTCAGATCTTCAAATTTTATTTGCAATCTTAGTTTGAATTTAACAATTCGAAGTTCTGTATTTATCTACTGCAAGTTCAGATCTGCAAGTTATAATTTGCACTAATAATTTGTATTTAAGAATTCTAACTTATGTATTTGACTATTACAAGTTCAGATCTTCAAATTATTATTTGCAATCTTAGTTTGAATTTAACAATTCGAAGTTCTGTATTTGACAGTTACAAGTTCAGATCTTCAAGTTATAATTTGCAATAATAATTAGAAGCTATTAATTTTAAGTTCTGTATTTGACAATTACAAGTTCAGATCTTCAAGTTATAATTTGCACTAATAATTTGTATTTAACAATTCGAAGTTCTGTATTTGACTATTACAAGTTCAGATCTTCAAATTATTATTTGCAATCTTAGTTTGAATTTAACAATTCGAAGTTCTGTATTTGACAGTTACAAGTTCAGATCTTCAAGTTATAATTTGAAATAATAATTTATATTTAACAAATCTAAGTTCTGTAATTCACTATTACAAGTTCAGATCTTCAAGTTATAATTTTGAAATAATAATTAGAAGCTATCAATTTTAAGTTCTGTATTTGACAATTACAAGTTCAGATCTTCAAGTTATAATTTGCACTAATAATTTGTATTTAACAATTCGAAGTTCTGTATTTGACTATTACAAGTTCAGATCTTCAAATTATTATTTGCAATCTTAGTTTGAATTTAACAATTCGAAGTTCTGTATTTACTTACTACAAGTTCAGATCTTCAAGTTATAATTAGCACTAATAATTTGTATTTAACAATTCGAAGGTCTTTGTTTGACTATTACAAATTCAGATCTTCAAATTATTATTTGCAATCTTAGTTTGAATTTAACAATTCGAAGTTCTGTATTTGACAGTTACAAGTTCAGATCTTCAAGTTATAATTTGCTATCATAATTTGAAGTTATCAATTTTAAAGTCTGTATTTGACAATTACAAGTTCAGATCTTCAAGTTAAAATTTGCACTAATAATTTGTATTTAACAATTCGAAGTTCTGTATTTGACTATTCCAAGTTCAGATCTTCAAATTTTATTTGCAATCTTAGTTTGAATTTAACAATTCGAAGTTCTGTATTTAACTACTACAAGTTCAGATCTCCAAGTTATAATTTGCACTAATAATTTGTATTTAAGAATTCGAACTTATGTATTTGACTATTACAAGTTCAGATCTTCAAATTATTATTTGCAATCTTAGTTTGAATTTAACAACTCGAAGTTCTGTATGTAACTACTACAAGTTCAGATCTTCAAGTTATAATTTGCACTAATAATTTGAATTGAACAATTCGAAGTTCTGTATTTGACTATTACAAGTTCAGATCTTCAAATTATTATTTGCAATCTTAGTTTGAATTTAACAATTCGAAGTTCTGTATTTACATACTACAAGTTCAGATCTTCAAGTTATAATTTGCAATCTTAATTTGAATTTATCAATTCCAAGTTCTGTATTTGACAGTTACAAGTTCAGATCTTCAAGTTATTATTTGAAATAATAATTAGTATTTAACAAATCTAAGTTCTGTAATTCACTATTACTAGTTCAGATCTTCAAGTTATAATTTGCAATAATAATTAGAAGCTATCAATTTTATGTTCTGTATTTGACAATTACAAGTTCAGATCTACAAGTTATAATTTGCAATAATAATTAGAAGCTATCAATTTTAAGTTCTGTATTTGACAATTACAAGTTCAGATCTTCAAGTTATAATTTGCACTAATAATTTGTATTTAACAATTCGAAGTTCTGTATTTGACTATTACAAGTTCAGATCTTCAAATTATTATTTGCAATCTTAGTTTGAATTTAACAATTCGAAGTTCTGTAATTCACTATTACTAGTTCAGATCTTCAAGTTATAATTTGCAATAATAATTAGAAGCTATCAATTTTAAGTTCTGTATTTGACAATTACAAGTTCAGATCTTCAAGTTATAATTTGCAATAATAATTAGAAGCTATCAATTTTAAGTTCTGTATTTGACAATTACAAGTTCAGATTTTCAAGTTATAATTTGAAATAATAATTAGTATTTAACAAATCTAAGTTCTGTAATTCACTATTACTAGTTCAGATCTTCAAGTTATAATTTGCAATAATAATTAGAAGCTATCAATTTTAAGTTCTGTATTTGACAATTACAAGTTCAGATCTTCAAGTTATAATTTGCAATAATAATTAGAAGCTATCAATTTTAAGTTCTGTATTTGACAATTACAAGTTCAGATCTTCAAGTTATAATTTGCACTAATAATTTGTATTTAGCAATTCGAAGTTCTGTATTTGACTATTACAAGTTCAGATCTTCAAATTATTATTGGCAATCTTAGTTTGAATTTAACAATTCGAAGTTCTGTATTTACTTACTACAAGTTCAGATCTTCAAGTTATAATTAGCTCTAATAATTTGTATTTAACAATTCGAAGGTCTTTATTTGACTATTACAAGTTCAGATCTTCAAATTATTATTTACAATCTTAGTTTGAATTTAACAATTCGAAGTTCTGTATTTGACAGTTACAAGTTCAGATCTTGAAGTTATAATTTGAAATAATAATTAGTATTTAACAAATCTAAGTTCTGTAATTTACTATTACTAGTTCAGATCTTCAAGTTATAATTTGCAATAATAATTAGAAGCTATCAATTTTAAGTTCTGTATTTGACAATTACAAGTTCAGATCTTCAAGTTATAATTTGAAATAATAGTTTATATTTAACAAATCTAAGTTCTGTAATTCACTATTACGAGTTCAGATCTTAAAATTATAATTTGCACTAATAATTTGTATTTAACAATTCGAAGTTCTGCATTTACCTACGACAAGTTCAGATCTTCAAGTTATAATTTGCAATCATAATTTGAAGTTATCAATTTTAAAGTCTGTATTTGACAATTACAAGTTCAAATCTTCAAGTTATAATTAGCACTAATAATTTGTATTTAACAATTCGAAGGTCTTTATTTGACTATTACAAGTTCAGATCTTCAAATTATTATTAGCAATCTTAGTTTGAATTTAACAATTCGAAGTTCTGTATTTGACAGTTACAAGTTCAGATCTTCAAGTTATAATTTGAAATAATAGTTTATATTTAACAAATCTAAGTTCTGTAATTCACTATTACAAGTTCAGATCTTCAAATTATAATTTGCACTAATAATTTGTATTTAACAATTCGAAGTTCTGCATTTACCTACGACAAGTTCAGATCTTCAAGTTATAATTTGCAATCATAATTTGAAGTTATCAATTTTAAAGTTTGTATTTGACAATTACAAGTTCAAATCTTCAAGTTATAATTAGCACTAATAATTTGTATTTAACAATTCGAAGGTCTTTATTTGACTATTACAAGTTCAGATCTTCAAATTATTATTTGCAATCTTAGTTTGAATTTAACAACTCGAAGTTCTGTATGTAACTACTACAAGTTCAAATCTTCAAGTTATAATTTGCACTAATAATTTGAATTTAACAATTCGAAGTTCTGTATTTGACTATTACAAGTTCAGATCTTCAAATTATTATTTGCAATCTTAGTTTGAATTTAACAACTCGAAGTTCTGTATGTAACTACTACAAGTTCAGATCTTCAAGTTATAATTTGCACTAATAATTTGTATTTAACAATTCGAAGTTCTGTATTTGACTATTCCAAGTTCAGATCTTCAAATTTTATTTGCAATCTTAGTTTGAATTTAACAATTCGAAGTTCTGTATTTAACTACTACAAGTTCAGATCTGCAAGTTATAATTTGCACTAATAATTTGTATTTAAGAATTCGAACTTATGTATTTGACTATTACAAGTTCAGATCTTCAAATTATTATTTGCAATTTTAGTTTGAAATTAACAACTCGAAGTTCTGTATGTAACTACTACAAGTTCAGATCTTCAAGTTATAATTTGCACTAATAATTTGAATTTAACAATTCGAAGTTCTGTATTTGACTATTACAAGTTCAGATCTTCAAATTATTATTTGCAATCTTAGTTTGAATTTAACAATTCGAAGTTCTGTATTTACATACTACAAGTTCAGATCTTCAAGTTATAATTTGCAATCATAATTTGAATATATCAATTCTAAGTTCTGTATTTGACAGTTACAAGTTCAGATCTTCAAGTTATTATTTGAAATAATAATTAGTATTTAACAAATCTAAGTTCTGTAATTCACTATTACTTGTTCAGATCTTCAAGTTATAATTTGCAATAATAATTAGAAGCTATCAATTTTATGTTCTGTATTTGACAATTACAAGTTCAAATCTACAAGTTATAATTTGCAATAATAATTAGAAGCTATCAATTTTAAGTTCTGTATTTGACAATTACAAGTTCAGATCTTCAAGTTATAATTTGCACTAATAAATTGTATTTAACAATTCGAAGTTCTGTATTTGACTATTACAAGTTCAGATCTTCAAATTATTATTTGCAATCTTAGTTTGAATTTAACAATTTGAAGTTCTGTAATTCACTATTACTAGTTCAGATCTTCAAGTTATAATTTGCAATAATAATTAGAAGCTATCAATTTTAAGTTCTGTATTTGACAATTACAAGTTCAGATCTTCAAGTTATAATTTGCAATAATAAATAGAAGCTATCAATTTTAAGTTCTGTATTTGACTATTACAAGTTCAGATCTTCAAATTATTATTTGCAATCTTAGTTTGTATTTAACAATTCCAAGTTCTGTATTTACCTACGACAAGTTCAGATCTTCAAGTTATAATTTGCAATCATAATTTGAAGTTATCAATTTTAAAGTCTGTATTTGACAATTACAAGTTCAGATCTTCAAGTTAAAATTTGCACTAATAATTTGTATTTAACAATTCGAAGTTCTGTATTTGACTATTACAAGTTCAGATCTTCAAATTATTATTTGCAATCTTAGTTTGAATTTAACAATTCGAAGTTCTGTAATTCACTATTACTAGTTCAGATCTTCAAGTTATAATTTGCAATAATAATTAGAAGCTATCAATTTTAAGTTCTGTATTTGACAATTACAAGTTCAGATCTTCAAGTTATAATTTGCAATAATAATTAGAAGCTATCAATTTTAAGTTCTGTATTTGACAATTACAAGTTCAGATTTTCAAGTTATAATTTGAAATAATAATTAGTATTTAACAAATCTAAGTTCTGTAATTCACTATTACTAGTTCAGATCTTCAAGTTATAATTTGCAATAATAATTAGAAGCTATCAATTTTAAGTTCTGTATTTGACAATTACAAGTTCAGATCTTCAAGTTATAATTTGCAATAATAATTAGAAGCTATCAATTTTAAGTTCTGTATTTGACAATTACAAGTTCAGATCTTCAAGTTATAATTTGCACTAATAATTTGTATTTAGCAATTCGAAGTTCTGTATTTGACTATTACAAGTTCAGATCTTCAAATTATTATTTGCAATCTTAGTTTGAATTTAACAATTCGAAGTTCTGTATTTACTTACTACAAGTTCAGATCTTCAAGTTATAATTAGCACTAATAATTTGTATTTAACAATTCGAAGGTCTTTATTTGACTATTACAAGTTCAGATCTTCAAATTATTATTTACAATCTTAGTTTGAATTTAACAATTCGAAGTTCTGTATTTGACAGTTACAAGTTCAGATCTTGAAGTTATAATTTGAAATAATAATTAGTATTTAACAAATCTAAGTTCTGTAATTTACTATTACTAGTTCAGATCTTCAAGTTATAATTTGCAATAATAATTAGAAGCTATCAATTTTAAGTTCTGTATTTGACAATTACAAGTTCAGATCTTCAAGTTATAATTTGAAATAATAGTTTATATTTAACAAATCTAAGTTCTGTAATTCACTATTACAAGTTCAGATCTTCAAATTGTAATTTGCACTAATAATTTGTATTTAACAATTCGAAGTTCTGCATTTACCTACGACAAGTTCAGATCTTCAAGTTATAATTTGCAATCATAATTTGAAGTTATCAATTTTAAAGTCTGTATTTGACAATTACAAGTTCAAATCTTCAAGTTATAATTAGCACTAATAATTTGTATTTAACAATTCGAAGGTCTTTGTTTGACTATTACAAGTTCAGATCTTCAAATTATTATTAGCAATCTTAGTTTGAATTTAACAATTCGAAGTTCTGTATTTGACAGTTACAAGTTCAGATCTTCAAGTTATAATTTGAAATAATAATTAGTATTTAACAAAGCTAAGTTCTGTAATTCACTATTACAAATTCAGATCTTCAAGTTATAATTTGCAATAATAATTAGAAGCTATCAATTTTAAGTTCTGTATTTGACTATTACAAGTTCAGATCTTCAAATTATTATTTGCAATCTTAGTTTGAATTTAACAACTCGAAGTTCTGTATGTAACTACTACAAGTTCAGATCTTCAAGTTATAATTTGCACTAATAATTTGAATTGAACAATTCGAAGTTCTGTATTTGACTATTACAAGTTCAGATCTTCAAATTATTATTTGCAATCTTAGTTTGAATTTAACAATTCGAAGTTCTGTATTTACATACTACAAGTTCAGATCTTCAAGTTATAATTTGCAATCTTAATTTGAATTTATCAATTCCAAGTTCTGTATTTGACAGTTACAAGTTCAGATCTTCAAGTTATTATTTGAAATAATAATTAGTATTTAACAAATCTAAGTTCTGCAATTCACTATTACTAGTTCAGATCTTCAAGTTATAATTTGCAATAATAATTAGAAGCTATCAATTTTATGTTCTGTATTTGACAATTACAAGTTCAGATCTACAAGTTATAATTTGCAATAATAATTAGAAGCTATCAATTTTAAGTTCTGTATTTGACAATTACAAGTTCAGATCTTCAAGTTATAATTTGCACTAATAATTTGTATTTAACAATTCGAAGTTCTGTATTTGACTATTACAAGTTCAGATCTTCAAATTATTATTTGCAATCTTAGTTTGAATTTTACAATTCGAAGTTCTGTAATTCACTATTACTAGTTCAGATCTTCAAGTTATAATTTGCAATAATAATTAGAAGCTATCAATTTTAAGTTCTGTATTTGACAATTACAAGTTCAGATCTTCAAGTTATAATTTGCAATAATAATTAGAAGCTATCAATTTTAAGTTCTGTATTTGACAATTACAAGTTCAGATTTTCAAGTTATAATTTGAAATAATAATTAGTATTTAACAAATCTAAGTTCTGTAATTCACTATTACTAGTTCAGATCTTCAAGTTATAATTTGAAACGAAAAATTCCTGCTTCCCTTGCGGGTTACAAGAGTTTTCCTCTCACGCTGGATAACGAAACCAGCTTTTAAATAGTGAGAGAACCCAAGTTGTTATAACTAGCTGAAATATTGCGGTCGCGAGGTAGTGGTTCGGAAATGCTGCAAGTATAGCTCTCAAAAAAAATAACGAATTCAAAAAAAATATTTATTTGTGAATACCACAAATCCAAAATTACAGTGGTCAGTGCAATCGTCAGTCGTCTTGAAAGAAAATAAAAATAACTCAAACGAACGTTCAGGCGCGTTTACAAAACAAAAGTTTACGAAAAAGTAGCCACTACGCCACTTAACTTCAAAATTGAACGCACTGCTCAAATAACAAATAAATTGGCCCGCCAGATTAGAATTCAAAAAAAAACACTTACCCCGATAGCTATCAGTAAGTTTACACAATAATTCCTTATACAGGGGTGAACCCAACCTGACAGACCAGCAGCAGAAAGATGAAAAAAACTAATCTTCTGTCTCGCCCCGAACGTCTGGAGATGGAATGGAAAAATGGCTTCGGAAATTCTTCCCTGTGTTGCAGCTTGATTCTTGGGAACTTCAGCAGATCGGATCTTCGTGACAAGTTCTCAATTCTTATTAAAAAAATGGTGCTAACGCCTTCAATGGGTAAATAATAACGGGCGGCCAAAATCAAAATACTAAATCGCCGATAAGCACTTAACGCAAAATGTGCCAGCAAAAAGGTAACTATCACATTCAAATGGAATGTAGCAAATTTCCAAAAAAACTATGTTGCCGTTCGTTACCAATAAAAATTTCGACTCGCAATAAAAAGGTGCTTCCTATAAGCGATTAAAAAAATTAATAATTACATAGTAATTAAACAACAAAATCCTACCTAACGAGATTGGCGAAAAATTTTCAAAAACACAACGACAAGCTGGTATCATAAAATAATAACCTCGCGTCCAGAATCAAAAATTTGCATACTTATCCAAAATAATTTTTGATAATACCACAAGCGTACGGTCTGAAGCACGAAGGCAGTAGCGTGCGCAATAAAATCAAAACAAATTCTACCAAAATTTGTTACACGGCCCTCCCCTAAAATGTCTGACCGGGTCAAGACTGCTACTCGGTAGGATTTGCCGCACTCAAGTGACTCTAACTACTGACTGATTGAAAAAGACGGTGTACTACTAGCTGGAACCATTTCCTCAACTACTGCAGGAATAAAAAAACTCTTTACTACCCAAACCATGAAGTACATCATGAACCCTAAATTCAAAAACTAAATGAACTAAACTAAAAGTGAGAATTCTCAAAGATTATGATACATAATCCTTATATCCGTAATCGTGAACCCTACATGACTGAGCGCAAACGCTACTATAGCCATATAAAAAAAAATGCGACCTAAATGCGTACTACGCAAAAGCATCGACATAAAATACAATAACTAATTATACAGCACCCCATTGGACCTGTATTTAAACTAAAATTACCCCATACAACACTAACGCGCGCCATTAGTGCTAGATAAAGAAGTGGACCACCTCGGACCCACTTCACGCGGCTCGAAAAGGTATCCAACTGGACACCTCCAGCAGCACAAAAAAATGTTTCGGACCAAGGCAATCAGCGTCCTTGGAACATAGAAACTTCAAAAAAAAAATAAAATAAATTCAACTCGATCATCTCATGATCAACAAATCTCATCTACAGTAGTTTTGGCAAAGTTCAAGTACTAGAGATTAAATCTCTGATGGCGCAAATAAGAACTCCCGGTGTTCTGTTCTCAAATGAAAGTAAAAAAATAATAAAACACAAACAAAAAAACTTAACGACTGAGCTAATGAAGCTAGTGCTCATCTTCATCCCTCACGTCTGTCTCGTCTAAATCTTCCCGAGGATGCTGCTTTAAATCTTTGATGTGGAATACCCCTACATCTTTGCCTTGTTCATTTACTAAGCGGTAAGTTAATGGACCGGTAACCTCGCGAACTCTACATTTAATGTATTTCGGCGCTAACTTACTATTAAAATTATCCACCGCCTTGGACAAAACAAAATTCCTTCGCCAAACAATATCTCCCACCTTAAAGCGTATGGTGCGCTTCCTAAAGTTGTAATGCGTGGCATTTCGTTTGTAAGCCACATTCAAACGTTTAACTACATCTACGTAGAGCTCGTTTAACCGGTTCATATTATCAACCAGCCTTTCACGGTTAGCGAGTGATAAGTCTTCCTCCCCTAACTCCTTGACGCGACCGTAATAATCCCCCCTCACGGGTACTGTACGTCCAAGATTTAAAAAGGATGGAGTGAAACCCGTCACCTCGTGAGTTGCTGAGCGCAAGGCGTGAGCTATTCGATGTATGTGCTCATCCCAAGTACGATGGTTATCGTTAACGTATGATCGTATAGCCGTTCCCATCACGCGATTGTATCTTTCAACAAAGTTAACTTGTGGGTGGTAAGAGGCGTTATACCACAGATGATTTACGCTGTAGTCATTCATTAGTTTTTTGAATTCCCTGCTGGTAAACTGTGGACCGTTATCCACCATACAAATCTGTGGCACACCAAATATCAGGAAAACCTGATTCTCTAAAAACTCACAGATCTTTTTCGAAGTAGCTTTTCGCAAAGGTTGCACCAGCAAGAACTTGGTAAACCAATCACATACCACAAGTAACATTGTATTTCCCTTAGTTGACCTCGGGAAAGGTCCCATTAAATCAACAGAGATACACTGAAAGGGAAATTGCACCTTCTTCTCGCTACCCATTAACCCAAATCGCCCTCCCTGGCAGGCCTTAGACGCTAAGCATACCTGACATCGGCGTACATACCGACCAATATCCGCACGCATTTTTGGCCAATAATATAGTTCGCAAATTTTATTGAAAGTTTTAGAAACACCCAAGTGAGCCGAGGTCGGATCATCATGACATTGATGAAGAATCTCGTTACGTCGAGATCTCGGAATCACTTGTTTCCATTCAACCAAATTAGATGTGATGTCGAGTTGGTTGGTTACGAGCTTATACAAAATGCCCGATTCTATGCGCCAATCAGGAAATTGCGTGGGAGAATGACTAACCTTAGTCAACATACGCCGATACCAGGCATCAAAATCATTCTCAGATAATTCTAAGGATGATACCTCCAAAGGAGCGCGCGAAAGAGCGTCAGGTACAACATTTAGATTCCCCTTTCGATGTAATATATTAAAATTATGTTGGGAGAGTCTAACACTCCATCTAGCCAAACGACCGGTCGGATCCTTCATGGACATAAGCCACAACAAAGAATGATGGTCAGTAATAACCGTAAAGTCAGTACCCTCCACATAGGGCCTAAACTTCTCTACCCCAAAAATCACTGCCAAACACTCCCGCTCAGTGACCGAATAATTCCGCTCAGCCTTGTTGAGAGTGCGGGACGCGTAAGCAATGACGTGCTCGTTATCGCCGTCGCCCTGGGTTAAAACGCAACCCAACCCATAATTGGACGCATCACACTGGATGTAAAATCGTTTTTCAAAGTCTGGAGCTGCCAAAATTGGAGCCGAGACCAAAAGTTCTTTCAAACGCAAAAATGACGCTTCGGCTTCCGGTGTCCATACTATGGACTGACGCTTCACCCTACCCTTAATCAACTCCGTGATAGGAGCAGAAAGGGACGAAAAATTTGGTACAAAACGTCGGTACCAACCTATCATGCCGATAAAACGCCTAACCCCCGTAACAGTAGTGGGTCTCTCTAACTTTGTAACGGCCTCCACTTTAGCAGGATCTGTGTGTAATCCAGCTTTGTCCACTACATGTCCTAAACAAGTTAAAGATGCCCTACAAAATTGACATTTATCCCAACTGATGGTTAGGTTAGCCTCCTTCAAGCGCTCATATACCTGGTCAAGTAAACGAAGGTGCTCTTCAAACGTGCTAGCTATGACTATTATGTCATCCAAATAAATAAAAATATTTTCTCCTAACAAAGGGCCAAATAAGGACTCCATTAACCGCTGAAGAGTACCAGGCGCATTGGAAATACCAAAAGGCATTACCACGAACTCAAATAATCCCCGACCAGGTACTGTGAAGGCTGTTTTCTCACAAGACCCGGGAGTTAACGGGACTTGGTAGAACGCTTTGCGCAAATCTATGGTGGTGATATAACGAGCATCCCGAAGTCTCATGAGAATGTCTTCTAACCTAGGGATAGGAAAGGCATCAAATTTTGATAACTTATTTAGTTTTCTAGCGTCGTAACACAGGCGATAAGAGCCGTCAGCTTTCTTTACGACCAATATTGGAGAAGACCAAGGTGATTTGCTTGGCCTGATGATGTTTTGCTCCAAAAGCTTATCGAGTTCCGCATAAACAATCTTTCGCATCGCTGGTGAAAGTGGATACGCACGTTGTTTTACAGGGGCAGCATCCCCGGTATTAATATCGTGTACAACCTTATTTGTTCTAGTTAGCTCTGCCCTATCTAGAGTCTTAAACCTATCCTTAATAGCGGCGAGTGCAATCTGTTGTTCGATATTGAGGTCACTGTGCTCTTTGATAAATTCCAAAGAATTTACTTTATGTACAAAAAATTGGTCTTGCTTAAAATCTACTGTGACCCCAAATGCTTTGCAAAAATCTACCCCTAATGTTAAGCACGTATTAATGCTGCGGCATACAACAACATCTAAATTGCGGAACACTCCACCGACCAAAATGGGCAAAACTACCCTACCTAAAACATCTTGTGGAGTTCCGTCTGCTGACCGTAAGGTCAACATACCGCCTTTAGAAAAATGCAAATCTAACTGATCGATCAAATAAAGTCCTTCGGTGCCTAGTATGGAAACACTGGCACCGGAATCCAACAAAGCCGTGAGTTGCACTCCCCCTACACTTAGACTGACGTGAGGTCGTTGGTCTGACTTAGGATGAGAAATGAGAGCGGAGGTATCGGAAGTCGATCCGCAAAAGGCGCTAATTTTGACTAGCCAATCCCCCCAACCCTTCTTGTCGGCTTTAATGGCATTTATAAGGGGCGCGCCACGACGCCGCTTTGCCCTGACGCGTTTTTTGAGTGGTTACCCCTGCATGTGTTCGTGGTGACTCCGGGACTTCCGCACCTAAAACAAAATGTTTTCCTCGGGTTAGTGCAGTTCGCATGTGCATGGCCTTTCGTCCCACAGTTCCAGCAGACACCCCACCTGGATGTCTTAGAAGAGTGAGCAGCAGGTTTAACAATTGTGGGTTTTGTAACAGCTGAAACCGAGGCCTCATTCTCAGAAGTCCAGTTGACAAGACGTTCAGCAGCTTGCGCTGCCTGGATAAAATCACGCTTATTTACTTGGTTTGCCGTTCCCATCGCCAGAGAAATCTGCGGCGACATGTTTCTTCGGATTACCCACATTTGTTCATCCTCTGAAGGAGGAGGGTCAATTCTACTGAATTTCGAAAACATTGACTCCACATAAGTCCTCACCGCTTCCCCAGGGGCTTGCTTGTATGTACGCACCTGTTCGAGATATTCTCGATTAAAATCTAATGATAAAAATCGGATTTTGAATTCATCAATTAATTGTCCCCAGGTGGTAACGTGAGACCCTAGGCTGCGATACCACACCAGCGCCTCCCCAGTAAAAAAATTCCACGGCTTTATCAAACAATTCAGTTTCCGAAATTCCCCTTGAGATCGAAAGCTCTCTCGCCCTCTCGATAAAATCAAAAACTGCATGGAAGTCCCCACTTCGATCAAATTGAAGTCCCCACTTGTACACTGGTACACGTTCCGGTTTTCGCTGCTGTAATAAACCCGCGAGAGCTGATACTAGGTCATTCGTCGATGCCGGAGATTCTATTAAAGACGATTTTCTTACAGGAGTACCCAATTTAAGATCGCATAAGTCGTCATGACCGCCATCCCCTGCATCATCGTCCGAACTTCCTTCCATCTCGATTAACTTTTCTACACGCTCCCTAAGCGCTCGAGCCTCAGATAATAAAACGTCACGATCATCCTTAAACCCAGCACCCTGCATAATATCTAACCTATTTGTATAATGTGCCAAACGATAAGTAGTCAATTTTAAAATTGGTGTATCTAACTTCACTTCTAATTTAGTGATTTGGTCAGTAAGTTCTTTTAATGCTTTTGCACATATTTTCATATCCGCTCTAGGGTCTTCCGGTATATAAGTATGAAAACCTAATTTAGAATTGAACTTTTCATCACGAAGGAGCTTTTTTAAATCCTTCCTCCTCGTAGCTAAATGTGTGACTTTAGGGTCATAATTGCGAAATTTTAATTCTACTTCCAACTCCTCACGAGTTAAAGCAGCTACGTAACCCGACATCATCAAAAAACTTTAACGCAATAAAAATTACGGGGCAACCGTACGCAAAAAAAAATTAAAAGTGCCAAATTCAATCTCGTCTAAAATCGTGCTATCCAGTACAGCAAAACAATCCCACTAAATGTGAAACCAAAAAACAGTAATGCGATAACGCTGGTGTTATCCAATACAGCACAAAATATTTACAAATTGTAAATCTAACTAAACAGTACTGGAATAGCAAAACAACAATAATATAGGATATAGGAAGCACCTTCTAAAATCAATTGCAAAACTAAATAAACCAAATTAAATGTTTGGTAACACAAAATAATTGCAAAAGAATGTGAAATTTGTCTCGAAGCCCGATCACTTCTGCTCCCTGAAAAAGAACACACAACACAGGTAAAACCTCCGTCGCGACAACTGATGACTGTGAATGACTGACAACTTCCCCCGGAAGAACTAAACCTGCAGTGTTTCTTTTTTTTTTTTGCACACCAAAATTTGTGACAATGAAATAAAAAATCCGCTCAAACTCGGGCCCCACACGTTGGGCGCCAGTGAAACGAAAAATTCCTGCTTCCCTTGCGGGTTACAAGAGTTTTCCTCTCACGCTGGATAACGAAACCAGCTTTTAAATAGTGAGAGAACCCAAGTTGTTATAACTAGCTGAAATATTGCGGTCGCGAGGTAGTGGTTCGGAAATGCTGCAAGTATAGCTCTCAAAAAAAATAACGAATTCAAAAAAAATATTTATTTGTGAATACCACAAATCCAAAATTACAGTGGTCAGTGCAATCGTCAGTCGTCTTGAAAGAAAATAAAAATAACTCAAACGAACGTTCAGGCGCGTTTACAAAACAAAAGTTTACGAAAAAGTAGCCACTACGCCACTTAACTTCAAAATTGAACGCACTGCTCAAATAACAAATAAATTGGCCTGCCAGATTAGAATTCAAAAAAAAACACTTACCCCGATAGCTATCAGTAAGTTTACACAATAATTCCTTATACAGGGGTGAACCCAACCTGACAGACCAGCAACAGAAAGATGAAAAAAACTAATCTTCTGTCTCGCCCCGAACGTCTGGAGATGGAATGGAAAAATGGCTTCGGAAATTCTTCCCTGTGTTGCAGCTTGATTCTTGGGAACTTCAGCAGATCGGATCTTCGTGACAAGTTCTCAATTCTTATTAAAAAAATGGTGCTAACGCCTTCAATGGGTAAATAATAACGGGCGGCCAAAATCAAAATACTAAATCGCCGATAAGCACTTAACGCAAAATGTGCCAGCAAAAAGGTAACTATCACATTCAAATGGAATGTAGCAAATTTCCAAAAAAACTATGTTGCCGTTCGTTACCAATAAAAATTTCGACTCGCAATAAAAAGGTGCTTCCTATAAGCGATTAAAAAAATTAATAATTACATAGTAATTAAACAACAAAATCCTACCTAACGAGATTGGCGAAAAATTTTCAAAAACACAACGACAAGCTGGTATCATAAAATAATAACCTCGCGTCCAGAATCAAAAATTTGCATACTTATCCAAAATAATTTTTGATAATACCACAAGCGTACGGTCTGAAGCACGAAGGCAGTAGCGTGCGCAATAAAATCAAAACAAATTCTACCAAAATTTGTTACAAATTTGCAATAATAATTAGAAGCTATCAATTTTAAGTTCTGTATTTGACAATTACAAGTTCAGATCTTCAAATTATTATTTGCAATCTTAGTTTGTATTTAACAATTCGACGTTCTGTATTTACTTATTACAAGTTCAGATCTTCAAGTTATAATTTGAAATAATAATTTATATTTAACAAATCTAAGTTCTGTAATTCACTATTACAAGTTAAGATCTTCAAATTATAATTTGCACTAATAATTTGAAGTTATCAATTTTAAAGTCTGTATTTGACAATTACAAGTTCAGATCTTCAAGTTATAATTTGCACTAATAATTTGTATTTAACAATTCGAAGTTCTGTATTTGACTATTACAAGTTCAGATCTTCCAATTATTATATGCAATCTTAGTTTGAATTTAACAATTCGAAGTTCTGTATTTGACAGTTACAAGTTCAGATCTTCAAGTTATAATTTGAAATAATAATTAGAAGCTATCAATTTTAAGTTCTGTATTTGACAATTACAAGTTCAGATCTTCAAGTTATAATTTGCACTAATAATTTGTATTTAACAATTCGAAGTTCTGTAATTGACTATTCCTAGTTCAGATCTTCAAATTTTATTTGCAATCTTAGTTTGAATTTAACAATTCGAAGTTCTGTATTTAACTACTACAAGTTCAGATCTGCAAGTTATAATTTGCACTAATAATTTGTTTTTAAGAATTCGAACTTATGTATTTGACTATTACAAGTTCAGATCTTCAAATTATTATTTGCAATCTTAGTTTGAATTTAACAACTCGAAGTTCTGTATGTAACTACTACAAGTTCAGATCTTCAAGTTATAATTTGCACTAATAATTTGAATTTAACAATTCGAAGTTCTGTATTTGACTATTACAAGTTCAGATCTTCAAATTATTATTTGCAATCTTAGTTTGAATTTAACAATTCGAAGTTCTGTATTTACATACTACAAGTTCAGATCTTCAAGTTATTATTTGAAATAATAATTAGTATTTAACAAATCTAAGTTCTGTAATTCACTATTACTAGTTCAGATCTTCAAGTTATAATTTGCAATAATAATTAGAAGCTATCAATTTTATGTTCTGTTTTTGTCAATTACAAGTTCAGATCTACAAGTTATAATTTGCAATAATAATTAGAAGCTATCAGTTTTAAGTTCTGTATTTTACAATTAAAAGTTCAGATCTTCAAGTTATAATTTGCACTAATAATTTGTATTTAACAATTCGAAGTTCTGTAATTAACTATTACTAGTTCAGATCTACAAGTTATAATTAGTAATAATAATTAGAAGCTATCAATTTTAAGTTCTGTATTTGACAATTACAAGTTCAGATCTTCAAGTTATAATATGCAATCTTAATTTGAATTTATCAATTCTAAGTTCTGTATTTGACAGTTACAAGTTCAGATCTTCAAGTTATGATTTGAAATAATAATTAGTATTTAACAAATCTAAGTTCTGTAATTCACTATTACTAGTTCAGATCTCCAAGTTATAATTTGCAATAATAATTAGAAGCTATCAATTTTAAGTTCTGTATTTGACAATTACAAGTTCAGATCTTCAAGTTATAATTTGAAATAATAATTAGTATTTAACAAATCTAAGTTCTGTAATTCACTATTACTAGTTCAGATCTTCAAGTTATAATTTGCAATAATAATTAGAAGCTATCAATTTTAAGTTCTGTATTTGACAATTACAAGTTCAGATCTTCAAGTTATAATTTGCAATAATAATTAGTAGCTATCAATTTTAAGTTCTGTATTTGACAATTACTAGTTCAGATCTTCAAGTTATAACTTGCACTGTTAATTTGTATTTAACAATTCGAAGTTCTGTATTTGACTATTACAAGTTCAGATCTTCAAATTATTATTTGCAATCTTAGTTTGAATTTAACAATTCGAAGTTCTGTATTTACTTACTACAAGTTCAGATCTTCAAGTTATAATTAGCACTAATAATTTGTATTTAACAATTCGAAGGTCTTTATTTGACTATTTCAAATTCAGATCTTCAAATTATTATTTGCAATCTTAGTTTGAATTTAACAATTCGAAGTTCTGGATTTGACAGTTACAAGTTCAGATCTTCAAGTTATAATTTGAAATAATAATTTGTATTTAACAAAGCTAAGTTCTGTAATTCACTATTACAAATTCAGATCTTCAAGTTATAATTTGCAATAATAATTAGAAGCTATCAATTTTAAGTTCTGTATTTGACTATTACATGTTCAGATCTTCAAATTATTATTTGCAATCTTAGTTTGTATTTAACAATTCGAAGTTCTGTATTTACTTATTACAAGTTCAGCACTTCAAGTTATAATTTGAAATAATAATTTATATTTAACAAATCTAAGTTCTGTAATTCACTATTACAAGTTCAGATCTTCAAATTATAATTTGCACTAATAATTTGTATTTAACAATTCGAAGTTCTGTATTTACCTACGACAAGTTCAGATCTTCAAGTTATAATTTGCAATCATAATTTGAAGTTATCAATTTTAAAGTCTGTATTTGACAATTACAAGTTCAGATCTTCTAGTTAAAATTTGCACTAATAATTTGTATTTAACAATTCGAAGTTCTGTATTTGACTATTACAAGTTCAGATCTTCAAGTTATAATTTGCAATAATAATTAGAAGCTATCAATTTTAAGTTCTGTATTTGACAATTACAAGTTCAGATCTTCAAGTTATAATTTGCACTAATAATTTGTATTTAACAATTCGAAGTTCTGTATTTGACTATTCCAAGTTCAGATCTTCAAATTTTATTTGCAATCTTAGTTTGAATTTTACAATTCGAAGTTCTGTATTTAACTACTACAAGTTCAGATCTGCAAGTTATAATTTGCACTAATAATTTGTATTTAAGAATACGAACTTATGTATTTGACTATTACAAGTTCAGATCTTCAAATTATTATTTGCAATCTTAGTTTGAATTTAACAACTCGAAGTTCTGTATGTAACTACTACAAGTTCAGATCTTCAAGTTATAATTTGCACTAATAATTTGAATTTAACAATTCGAAGTTCTGTATTTGACTATTACAAGTTCAGATCTTCAAATTATTATTTGCAATCTTAGTTTGAATTTAACAATTCGAAGTTCTGTATTTGATAGTTACAAGTTCAGATCTTCAAGTTATAATTTGAAATAATAATTAGTATTTAACAAAGCTAAGTTCTGTAATTCACTATTACAAATTCAGCTCTTCAAGTTATAATTTGCAATAATAATTAGAAGCTATCAATTTTAAGTTCTGTATTTGACTACTACAAGTTCAGATCTTCAAATTATTATTTGCAATCTTAGTTTGTAATTAACAATTCGAAGTTCTGTATTTACTTATTACAAGTTCAGATCTTCAAGTTATAATTTGAAATAATAATTTATATTTAACAAATCTAAGTTCTGTAATTCACTATTACAAGTTCAGATCTTCAAATTATAATTTGCACTAACAATTTGTATTTAACAATTCGAAGTTCTGTATTTACCTACGACAAGTTCAGATCTTCAAGTTATAATTTGCAATCATAATTTGAAGTTATCAATTTTTAAGTCTGTATTTGACAATTACTAGTTCAGATCTTCAAGTTATAATTTGCACTATTAATTTGTATTTAACAATTCGAAGTTCTGTATTTGCCTATTACAAGTTCAGATCTTCAAATTATTATTTGCAATCTTAGTTTGAATTTAACAATTCGAAGTTCTGTATTTGACAGTTACAAGTTCAGATCTTCAAGTTATAATTTGAAATAATAATTTATATTTAACAAATCTAAGTTCTGTAATTCACTATTACAAGTTCAGATCTTCAAGTTATAATTTGCAATAATAATTAGAAGCTATCAATTGTAAGTTCTGTATTTGACAATTACAAGTTCAGATCTTCAAGTTATAATTTGCACTAATAATTTGTATTTAACAATTCGAAGTTCTGTATTTGACTATTCCAAGTTCAGATCTTCAAATTTTATTTGCAATCTTAGTTTGAATTTAACAATTCGAAGTTCTGTATTTAACTACTACAAGTTCAGATCTGCAAGTTATAATTTGCACTAATAATTTGTATTTAAGAATTCGAACTTATGTATTTGACTATTACAAGTTCAGATCTTCAAATTATTATTTGCAATCTTAGTTTGAATTTAACAACTCGAAGTTCTGTATGTAACTACTACAAGTTCAGATCTTCAAGTTATAATTTGCACTAATAATTTGAATTTAACAATTCGAAGTTCTGTATTTGACAGTTACAAGTTCAGATCTTCAAGTTATAATTTGAAATAATAATTTGTATTTAACAAAGCTAAGTTCTGTAATTCACTATTACAAATTCATATCTTCAAGTTATAATTTGCAATAATAATTAGAAGCTATCAATTTTAAGTTCTGTATTTGACTATTACAAGTTCAGATATTCAAATTATTATTTGCAATCTTAGTTTGTATTTAACAATTCGAAGTTCTGTATTTACTTATTACAAGTTCAGAACTTCAAGTTATAATTTGAAATAATAATTTATATTTAACAAATCTAAGTTCTGTAATTCACTATTACAAGTTCAGATCTTCAAATTATAATTTGCACTAATAAATTGTATTTAACAATTCGAAGTTCTGTATTTACCTACGACAAGTTCAGATCTTCAAGTTATAATTTGCAATCATAATTTGAAGTTATCAATTTTAAAGTCTGTATTTGACAATTACAAGTTCAGATCTTCAAGTTAAAATTTGCACTAATAATTTGTATTTAACAATTCGAAGTTCTGTATTTGACTATTACAAGTTCAGATCTTCAAGTTATAATTTGCAATAATAATTAGAAGCTATCAATTTTAAGTTCTGTATTTGACAATTACAAGTTCAGATCTTCAAGTAATAATTTGCACTAATAATTTGTATTTAACAATTCGAAGTTCTGTATTTGACTATTCCAAGTTCAGATCTTCAAATTTTATTTGCAATCTTAGTTTGAATTTTACAATTCGAAGTTCTGTATTTAACTACTACAAGTTCAGATCTGCAAGTTATAATTTGCACTAATAATTTGTATTTAAGAATTCGAACTTATGTATTTGACTATTACAAGTTCAGATCTTCAAATTATTATTTGCAATCTTAGTTTGAATTTAACAACTCGAAGTTCTGTATGTAACTACTACAAGTTCAGATCTTCAAGTTATCATTTGCACTAATAATTTGAATTTAACAATTCGAAGTTCTGTATTTGACTATTACAAGTTCAGATCTTCAAATTATTATTTGCAATCTTAGTTTGAATTTAACAATTCGAAGTTCTGTATTTACTTACTACAAGTTCAGATCTTCAAGTTATAATTAGCACTAATAATTTGTATTTAACAATTCGAAGGTCTTTATTTGATTATTACAAGTTCAGATCTTCAAATTATTATTTGCAATCTTAGTTTGAATTTAACAATTCGAAGTTCTGTATTTGACAGTTACAAGTTCAGATCTTCAAGTTATAATTTGAAATAATAATTAGTATTTAACAAAGCTAAGTTCTGTAATTCACTATTACAAATTCAGATCTTCAAGTTATAATTTGCAATAATAATTAGAAGCTATCAATTTTAAGTTCTGTATTTGACTATTACAAGTTCAGATCTTCAAATTATTATTTGCAATCTTAGTTAGTAATTAACAATTCGAAGTTCTGTATTTACTTATTACAAGTTCAGATCTTCAAGTTATAATTTGAAATAATAATTTATATTTAACAAATCTAAGTTCTGTAATTCACTATTACAAGTTCAGATCTTCAAGTTATAATTTGCAATAATAATTAGAAGCTATCAATTTTAAGTTCTGTATTTGACAATTACAAGTTCAGATCTTCAAGTTATAATTTGCACTAATAATTTGTATTTAACAATTCGAAGTTCTGTATTTGACTATTCCAAGTTCAGATCTTCAAATTTTATTTGCAATCTTAGTTTGAATTTTACAATTCGAAGTTCTGTATTTAACTACTACAAGTTCAGATCTGAAAGTTATAATTTGCACTAATAATTAGTATTTAAGAATTCGAACTTATGTATTTGACTATTACAAGTTCAGATCTTCAAATTATTATTTGCAATCTTAGTTTGAATTTAACAACTCGAAGTTCTGTATGTAACTACTACAAGTTCAGATCTTCAAGTTATAATTTGCACTAATAATTTGAATTTAACAATTCGAAGTTCTGTTTTTGACTATTACAAGTTCAGATCTTCAAATTATTATTTGCAATCTTAGTTTGAATTTAACAATTCGAAGTTCTGTATTTGATAGTTACAAGTTCAGATCTTCAAGTTATAATTTGAAATAATAATTAGTATTTAACAAAGCTAACTTCTGTAATTCACTATTACAAATTCAGCTCTTCAAGTTATAATTTGCAATAATAATTAGAAGCTATCAATTTTAAGTTCTGTATTTGACTACTACAAGTTCAGATCTTCAAATTATTATTTGCAATCTTAGTTTGTAATTAACAATTCGAAGTTCTGTATTTACTTATTACAAGTTCAGATCTTCAAGTTATAATTTGAAATAATAATTTATATTTAACAAATCTAAGTTCTGTAATTCACTATTACAAGTTCAGATCTTCAAATTATAATTTGCACTAACAATTTGTATTTAACAATTCGAAGTTCTGTATTTACCTACGACAAGTTCAGATCTTCAAGTTATAATTTGCAATCATAATTTGAAGTTATCAATTTTAAAGTCTGTATTTGACAATTACTAGTTCAGATCTTCAAGTTATAATTTGCACTATTAATTTGTATTTAACAATTCGAAGTTCTGTATTTGCCTATTACAAGTTCAGATCTTCAAATTATTATTTGCAATCTTAGTTTGAATTTAACAATTCGAAGTTCTGTATTTGACAGTTACAAGTTCAGATCTTCAAGTTATAATTTGAAATAATAATTTATATTTAACAAATCTAAGTTCTGTAATTCACTATTACAAGTTCAGATCTTCAAGTTATAATTTGCAATAATAATTAGAAGCTATCAATTTTATGTTCTGTATTTGACAATTACAAGTTCAGATCTACAAGTTATAATTTGCAATAATAATTAGAAGCTATCAATTTTAAGTTCTGTATTTGACAATTACAAGTTCAGATCTTCAAGTTATAATTTGCACTAATAATTTGTATTTAACAATTCGAAGTTCTGTATTTGACTATTACAAGTTCAGATCTTCAAATTATTATTTGCAATCTTAGTTTGAATTTAACAATTCGAAGTTCTGTAATTCACTATTACTAGTTCAGATCTTCAAGTTATAATTTGCAATAATAATTAGAAGCTATCAATTGTAAGTTCTGTATTTGACAATTACAAGTTCAAATCTTCAAGTTATAATTTGCACTAATAATTTGTATTTAACAATTCGAAGTTCTGTATTTGACTATTCCAAGTTCAGATCTTCAAATTTTATTTGCAAAGTTAGTTTGAATTTAACAATTCGAAGTTCTGTATTTAACTACTACAAGTTCAGATCTGCAAGTTATAATTTGCACTAATAATTTGTATTTAAGAATTCGAACTTATGTATTTGACTATTACAAGTTCAGATCTTCAAATTATTATTTGCAATCTTAGTTTGAATTTAACAACTCGAAGTTCTATATGTAACTACTACAAGTTCAGATCTTCAAGTTATAATTTGCACTAATAATTTGAATTTAACAATTCGAAGTTCTGTATTTGACTATTACAAGTTCAGATCTTCAAATTTTTATTTGCAATCTTAGTTTGAATTTAACAATTCGAAGTTTTGCATTTACATACTACAAGTTCAGATCTTCAAGTTATAATTTGCAATCATAATTTGAATTTATCAATTCTAAGTTCTGTATTTGACAGTTACAAGTTCAGATCTTCAAGTTATTATTTGAAATAATAATTAGTATTTAACAAATCTAAGTTCTGTAATTCACTATTACTAGTTCAGATCTTCAAGTTATAATTTGCAATAATAATTAGAAGGTATCAATTTTAAGTTCTGTATTTGACAATTACAAGTTCAGATCTTCAAGTTATAATTTGCACTAATAATTTGTATTTAACAATTCGAAGTTCTGTATTTGACTATTCCAAGTTCAGATCTTCAAATTTTATTTGCAATCTTAGTTTGAATTTAACAATTAGAAGTTCTGTATTTAACTACTACAAGTTCAGATCTGCAAGTTATAATTTGCACTAATAATTTGTATTTAAGAATTCGAACTTATGTATTTGACTATTACAAGTTCAGATCTTCAAATTAATATTTGCAATCTTAGTTTGAATTTAACAACTCGAAGTTCTGTATGTAACTACTACAAGTTCAGATCTTCAAGTTATAATTTGCACTAATAATATGAATTGAACAATTCGAAGTTCTGTATTTGACTATTACAAGTTCAGATCTTCAAATTATTATTTGCAATCTTAGTTTGAATTTAACAATTCGAAGTTCTGTATTTACATACTACAAGTTCAGATCTTCAAGTTATAATTTGCGATCATAATTTGAATATATCAATTCTAAGTTCTGTATTTGACAGTTACAAGTTCAGATCTTCAAGTTATTATTTGAAATAATAATTAGTATTTAACAAATCTAAGTTCTGTAATTCACTATTACTAGTTCAGATCTTCAAGTTATAATTTGCAATAATAATTAGAAGCTATCAATTTTATGTTCTGTATTTGACAATTACAAGTTCAGATCTACAAGTTATAATTTGCAATAATAATTAGAAGCTATCAATTTTAAGTTCTGTATTTGACAATTACAAGTACAGATCTTTAAGTTATAATTTGCACTAATAATTTGTATTTAACAATTCGAAGTTCTGTAATTCACTATTACTAGTTCAGATCTTCAAGTTATAATTTGCAATAATAATTAGAAGCTATCAATTTTATGTTCTGTATTTGACAATTACAAGTTCAGATCTACAAGTTATAATTTGCAATAATAATTAGAAGCTATCAATTTTAAGTTCTGTATTTGACAATTACAAGTACAGATCTTCAAGTTATAATTTGAAATAATAATTTATATTTAACAAATCTAAGTTCTGTAATTCACTATTACAAGTTCAGATCTTCAAGTTATAATTTGCAATAATAATTAGAAGCTATCAATTTTAAGTTCTGTATTTGACAATTACAAGTTCAGATCTTCAAGTTATAATTTGCACTAATAATTTGTATTTAACAATTCGAAGTTCTGTATTTGACTATTCCAAGTTCAGATCTTCAAATTTTATTTGCAATCTTAGTTTGAATTTTACAATTCGAAGTTCTGTATTTAACTACTACAAGTTCAGATCTGAAAGTTATAATTTGCACTAATAATTAGTATTTAAGAATTCGAACTTATGTATTTGACTATTACAAGTTCAGATCTTCAAATTATTATTTGCAATCTTAGTTTGAATTTAACAACTCGAAGTTCTGTATGTAACTACTACAAGTTCAGATCTTCAAGTTATAATTTGCACTAATAATTTGAATTTAACAATTCGAAGTTCTGTTTTTGACTATTACAAGTTCAGATCTTCAAATTATTATTTGCAATCTTAGTTTGAATTTAACAATTCGAAGTTCTGTATTTGATAGTTACAAGTTCAGATCTTCAAGTTATAATTTGAAATAATAATTAGTATTTAACAAAGCTAACTTCTGTAATTCACTATTACAAATTCAGCTCTTCAAGTTATAATTTGCAATAATAATTAGAAGCTATCAATTTTAAGTTCTGTATTTGACTACTACAAGTTCAGATCTTCAAATTATTATTTGCAATCTTAGTTTGTAATTAACAATTCGAAGTTCTGTATTTACTTATTACAAGTTCAGATCTTCAAGTTATAATTTGAAATAATAATTTATATTTAACAAATCTAAGTTCTGTAATTCACTATTACAAGTTCAGATCTTCAAATTATAATTTGCACTAACAATTTGTATTTAACAATTCGAAGTTCTGTATTTACCTACGACAAGTTCAGATCTTCAAGTTATAATTTGCAATCATAATTTGAAGTTATCAATTTTAAAGTCTGTATTTGACAATTACTAGTTCAGATCTTCAAGTTATAATTTGCACTATTAATTTGTATTTAACAATTCGAAGTTCTGTATTTGCCTATTACAAGTTCAGATCTTCAAATTATTATTTGCAATCTTAGTTTGAATTTAACAATTCGAAGTTCTGTATTTGACAGTTACAAGTTCAGATCTTCAAGTTATAATTTGAAATAATAATTTATATTTAACAAATCTAAGTTCTGTAATTCACTATTACAAGTTCAGATCTTCAAGTTATAATTTGCAATAATAATTAGAAGCTATCAATTTTATGTTCTGTATTTGACAATTACAAGTTCAGATCTACAAGTTATAATTTGCAATAATAATTAGAAGCTATCAATTTTAAGTTCTGTATTTGACAATTACAAGTTCAGATCTTCAAGTTATAATTTGCACTAATAATTTGTATTTAACAATTCGAAGTTCTGTATTTGACTATTACAAGTTCAGATCTTCAAATTATTATTTGCAATCTTAGTTTGAATTTAACAATTCGAAGTTCTGTAATTCACTATTACTAGTTCAGATCTTCAAGTTATAATTTGCAATAATAATTAGAAGCTATCAATTGTAAGTTCTGTATTTGACAATTACAAGTTCAAATCTTCAAGTTATAATTTGCACTAATAATTTGTATTTAACAATTCGAAGTTCTGTATTTGACTATTCCAAGTTCAGATCTTCAAATTTTATTTGCAAAGTTAGTTTGAATTTAACAATTCGAAGTTCTGTATTTAACTACTACAAGTTCAGATCTGCAAGTTATAATTTGCACTAATAATTTGTATTTAAGAATTCGAACTTATGTATTTGACTATTACAAGTTCAGATCTTCAAATTATTATTTGCAATCTTAGTTTGAATTTAACAACTCGAAGTTCTATATGTAACTACTACAAGTTCAGATCTTCAAGTTATAATTTGCACTAATAATTTGAATTTAACAATTCGAAGTTCTGTATTTGACTATTACAAGTTCAGATCTTCAAATTTTTATTTGCAATCTTAGTTTGAATTTAACAATTCGAAGTTTTGCATTTACATACTACAAGTTCAGATCTTCAAGTTATAATTTGCAATCATAATTTGAATTTATCAATTCTAAGTTCTGTATTTGACAGTTACAAGTTCAGATCTTCAAGTTATTATTTGAAATAATAATTAGTATTTAACAAATCTAAGTTCTGTAATTCACTATTACTAGTTCAGATCTTCAAGTTATAATTTGCAATAATAATTAGAAGGTATCAATTTTAAGTTCTGTATTTGACAATTACAAGTTCAGATCTTCAAGTTATAATTTGCACTAATAATTTGTATTTAACAATTCGAAGTTCTGTATTTGACTATTCCAAGTTCAGATCTTCAAATTTTATTTGCAATCTTAGTTTGAATTTAACAATTAGAAGTTCTGTATTTAACTACTACAAGTTCAGATCTGCAAGTTATAATTTGCACTAATAATTTGTATTTAAGAATTCGAACTTATGTATTTGACTATTACAAGTTCAGATCTTCAAATTAATATTTGCAATCTTAGTTTGAATTTAACAACTCGAAGTTCTGTATGTAACTACTACAAGTTCAGATCTTCAAGTTATAATTTGCACTAATAATATGAATTGAACAATTCGAAGTTCTGTATTTGACTATTACAAGTTCAGATCTTCAAATTATTATTTGCAATCTTAGTTTGAATTTAACAATTCGAAGTTCTGTATTTACATACTACAAGTTCAGATCTTCAAGTTATAATTTGCGATCATAATTTGAATATATCAATTCTAAGTTCTGTATTTGACAGTTACAAGTTCAGATCTTCAAGTTATTATTTGAAATAATAATTAGTATTTAACAAATCTAAGTTCTGTAATTCACTATTACTAGTTCAGATCTTCAAGTTATAATTTGCAATAATAATTAGAAGCTATCAATTTTATGTTCTGTATTTGACAATTACAAGTTCAGATCTACAAGTTATAATTTGCAATAATAATTAGAAGCTATCAATTTTAAGTTCTGTATTTGACAATTACAAGTACAGATCTTTAAGTTATAATTTGCACTAATAATTTGTATTTAACAATTCGAAGTTCTGTAATTCACTATTACTAGTTCAGATCTTCAAATTATTATTTGCAATCTTAGTTTGAATTTAACAATTCGAAGTTCTGTAATTCACTATTACTAGTTCAGATCTTCAAGTTATAATTTGCAATAATAATTAGAAGCTATCAATTTTAAGTTCTGTATTTGACAATTACAAGTTCAGATCTTCAAGTTATAATTTGCAATAATAAATAGAAGCTATCAATTTTAAGTTCTGTATTTGACTATTACAAGTTCAGATCTTCAAATTATTATTTGCAATCTTAGTTTGTCTTTAACAATTCGAAGTTCTGTATTTACTTATTACAAGTTCAGAACTTCAAGTTATAATTTGAAATAATAATTTATATTTAACAAATCTAAGTTCTGTAATTCACTATTACAAGTTCAGATCTTCAAATTATAATTTGCACTAATAATTTGTATTTAACAATTCGAAGTTCTGTATTTACCTACGACAAGTTCAGATTTTCAAGTTATAATTTGCAATCATAATTTGAAGTTATCAATTTTAAAGTCTGTATTTGACAATTACAAGTTCAGATCTTCAAGTTAAAATTTGCACTAATAATTTGTATTTAACAATTCGAAGTTCTGTATTTGACTATTACAAGTTCAGATCTTCAAATTATTATTTGCAATCTTAGTTTGAATTTAACAAATCTAAGTTCTGTAATTCACTATTACAAGTTCAGATCTTCAAGTTATAATTTGCACTAATAATTTGTATTTAAAAATTCGAAGTTCTGTATTTGACTATTCCAAGTTCAGATCTTCAAATTTTATTTGCAATCTTAGTTTGAATTTAACAATTCGAAGTTCTGTATTTAACTACTACAAGTTCAGATCTCCAAGTTATAATTTGCACTAATAATTTGTATTTAAGAATTCGAACTTATGTATTTGACTATTACAAGTTCAGATCTTCAAATTATTATTTGCAATCTTAGTTTGAATTTAACAATTCGAAGTTCTGTATTTACATACTACAAGTTCAGATCTTCAAGTTATAATTTGCAATCTTAATTTGAATTTATCAATTCCAAGTTCTGTATTTGACAGTTACAAGTTCAGATCTTCAAGTTATTATTAGAAATAATAATTAGTATTTAACAAATCGAAGTTCTGTAATTCACTATTACTAGTTCAGATCTTCAAGTTATAATTTGCAATAATAATTAGAAGCTATCAATTTTATGTTCTGTATTTGACAATTACAAGTTCAGATCTACAAGTTATAATTTGCAATAATAATTAGAACTATCAATTTTAAGTTCTGTATTTGACAATTACAAGTTAAGATCTTCAAGATATAATTAGCAATCATAATTTGAATTTTACAATTCTTAGTTCAGTATTTGACTATTACAAGTTCAGATCTTCAAGTTATAATTTGCAATCATAATTTGAAGTTATCAATTCTAAGTTCTGTATTTGACAATTACAAGTTCAGATCTTCAAGTTATAATTTGAACTAATAATTTGTATTTAACAATTCGAAGTTCTGTATTTGACTATTACAAGTTCAGATCTTCAAATTATTATTTAAAATCTTAGTTTGAAATTAACAATTCTAAGTTCTGTATTTGACTATTACAAGTTCAGATCTTCAAGTTATAATTTGCACTAATAATTTGTATTTAACAATTCGAAGTTCTGTATTTGACTATTACAAGTTCAGATCTTCAAATTATTATTTGCAATCTTAGTTTGAATTTAACAATTCGAAGTTCTGTAATTCACTATTACTAGTTCAGATCTTCAAGTTATAATTTGCAATAATAATTAGAAGCAGTCAATTTTAAGTTCTGTATTTGACAATTACAAGTTCAGATCTTCAAGTTATAATTTGCAATAATAATTAGAAGCTATCAATTTTAAATTCTGTATTTGACAATTACAAGTTCAGATTTTCAAGTTATAATTTGAAATAATAATTAGTATTTAACAAATCTAAGTTCTGTAATTCACTATTACTAGTTCAGATCTTCAAGTTATAATTTGCAATAATAATTAGAAGCTATCAATTTTAAGTTCTATATTTGACAATTACAAGTTCAGATCTTCAAGTTATAATTTGCAATAATAATTAGAAGCTATCAATTTTAAGTTCTGTATTTGACAATTACAAGTTCAGATCTTCAAGTTATAATTTGCACTAATAATTTGTATTTAACAATTCGAAGTTCTGTATTTGACTATTACAAGTTCAGATCTTCAAATTATTATTTGCAATCTTAGTTTGAATTTAACAATTCGAAGTTCTGTATTTACTTACTACAAGTTCAGATCTTCAAGTTATAATTAGCACTAATAATTTGTATTTAACAATTCGAAGGTCTTTATTTGACTATTACAAGTTCAGATCTTCAAATTATTATTTGCAATCTTAGTTTGAATTTAACAATTCGAAGTACTGTATTTGACAGTTACAAGTTCAGATCTTGAAGTTATAATTTGAAATAATAATTAGTATTTAACAAATCTAAGTTCTGTAATTCACTATTACTAGTTCAGATCTTCAAGTTATAATTTGCAATAATAATTAGAAGCTATCAATTTTAAGTTCTGTATTTGACAATTACAAGTTCAGATCTTCAAGTTATAATTTGAAATAATAGTTTATATTTAACAAATCTAAGTTCTGTAATTCACTATTACAAGTTCAGATCTTCAAATTATAATTTGCACTAATAATTTGTATTTAACAATTCGAAGTTCTGCATTTACCTACGACAAGTTCAGATCTTCAAGTTATAATTTGCAATCATAATTTGAAGTTATCAATTTTAAAGTCTGTATTTGACAATTACAAGTTCAAATCTTCAAGTTATAATTAGCACTAATAATTTGTATTTAACAATTCGAAGGTCTTTATTTGACTATTACAAGTTCAGATTTTCAAATTATTATTTGCAATCTTAGTTTGAATTTAACAATTCGAAGTTCTGTATTTGACAGTTACAAGTTCAGATCTTCAAGTTATAATTTGAAATAATAATTAGTATTTAAAAAAGCTAAGTTCTGTAATTCACTATTACAAATTCAGATCTTCAAGTTATAATTTGGAATAATAATTAGAAGCTATCAATTTTAAGTTCTGTATTTGACTATTACAAGTTCAGATCTTCAAATTATTATTTGCAATCTTAGTTTGTATTTAACAATTCGAAGTTCTGCATTTACCTACGACAAGTTCAGATCTTCAAGTTATAATTTGCAATCATAATTTGAAGTTATCAATTTTAAAGTCTGTATTTGACAATTACAAGTTCAGATCTTCAAGTTATAATTTGCACTAATAATTTGTATTTAACAATTCGAAGCTCTGTATTTGACTATTACAAGTTCAGATCTTCAAATTATTATTTGCAATCTTAGTTTGAATTTAACAATTCGAAGTTCTGTATTTGACAGTTACAAGTTCAGATCTTCAAGTTATAATTTGAAATAATAATTTATATTTAACAAATCTAAGTTCTGTAATTCACTATTACAAGTTCAGATCTTCAAGTTATAATTTGCAATAATAATAAGTAGCTATCAATTTTAAGTTCTGTATTTGACAATTACAAGTTCAGATCTTCAAGTTATAATTTGCACTAATAATTTGTATTTAACAATTCGAAGTTCTGTAATTGACTATTCCAAGTTCAGATCTTCAAATTTTATTTGCAATCTTAGTTTGAATTTAACAATTCGAAGTTCTGTATTTAACTACTATAAGTTCAGATCTGCAAGTTATAATTTGCACTAATAATTTGTATTTAAGAATTCGAACTTATGTATTTGACTATTACTAGTTCAGATCTTCAAATTATTATTTGCAATCTTAGTTTGAATTTAACAACTCGAAGTTCTGTATGTAACTACTACAAGTTCAGATCTTCAAGTTATAATTTGCACTAATAATTTGAATTTAACAATTCGAAGTTCTGTATTTGACTATTACTAGTTCAGATCTTCAAATTATTATTTGCAATCTTAGTTTGAATTTAACAATTCGAAGTTCTGTATTTACATACTACAAGTTCAGATCTTCAAGTTATAATTTGCAATCATAATTTGAATTTATCAATTCTAAGTTCTGTATTTGACAGTTACAAGTTCAGATCTTCAAGTTATTATTTGAAATAATAATTAGTATTTAACAAATCTAAGTTCTGTAATTCACTATTACTAGTTCAGATCTTCAAGTTATAATTTGCAATAATAATTAGAAGCTATCAATTTTATGTTCTGTATTTGTCAATTACAAGTTCAGATCTACAAGTTATAATTTGCAATAATAATTAGAAGCTATCAATTTTAAGTTCTGTATTTGACAGTTACAAGTTCAGATCTTCAAGTTATTATTTGAAATAATAATTAGTATTTAACAAATCTAAGTTCTGTAATTCACTACTACTAGTTCAGATCTTCAAGTTATAATTTGCAATAATAATTAGAAGCTATCAATTTTAAGTTCTGTATTTGACAATTACAAGTTCAGATCTTCAAGTTATAATTAGCACTAATAATTTGTATTTAACAATTCGAAGGTCTTTATTTGACTATTACAAATTCAGATCTTCAAATTATTATTTGCAATCTTAGTTTGAATTTAACAATTCGAAGTTCTGTATTTGACAGTTACAGGTTCAGATCTTCAAGTTATAATTTGAAATAATAATTTGTATTTAACAAAGCTAAGTTCTGTAATTCACTATTACAAATTCAGATCTTCAAGTTATAATTTGCAATAATAATTAGAAGCTATCAATTTTAAGTTCTGTATTTGACTATTACAAGTTCAGATCTTCAAATTATTATTTGCAATCTTAGTTTGTATTTAACAATTCGAAGTTCTGCATTTACTTATTACAAGTTCAGAACTTCAAGTTATAATTTGAAATAATAATTTATATTTAACAAATCTAAGTTCTGTAATTCACTATTACAAGTTCAGATCTTCAGATTATAATTTGCACTAATAATTTGTATTTAACAATTCGAAGTTCTGTATTTACCTACGACAAGTTCAGATCTTCAAGTTATAATTTGCAATCATAATTTGAAGTTATCAATTTTAAAGTCTGTATTTGACAATTACAAGTTCAGATCTTCAAGTTAAAATTTGCACTAATAATTTGTATTTAACAATTCGAAGTTCTGTATTTGACTATTACAAGTTCAGATCTTCAAGTTATAATTTGCAATAATAATTAGAAGTTATCAATTTTAAGTTCTGTATTTGACAATTACAAGTTCAGATCTTCAAGTTATAATTTGCAATAAAAATTAGAAGCTATCAATTTTAAGTTCTGTATTTGACAATTACAAGTTCAGAACTTCAAGTTATAATTTGAAATAATAATTTATATTTAACAAATCTAAGTTCTGTAATTCACTATTACAAGTTCAGATCTTCAAGTTATTATTTGCACTAATAATTTGTATTTAAAAATTCGAAGTTCTGTATTTGACTATTCCAAGTTCAGATCTTCAAATTTTATTTGCAATCTTAGTTTGAATTTAACAATTCGAAGTTCTGTATTTAACTACTACAAGTTCAGATCTCCAAGTTATAATTTGCACTAATAATTTGTATTTAAGAATTCGAACTTATGTATTTGACTATTACAAGTTCAGATCTTCAAATTATTATTTGCAATCTTAGTTTGAATTTAACAACTCGAAGTTCTGTATGTAACTACTACAAGTTCAGATCTTCAAGTTATAATTTGCACTAATAATTTGAATTGAACAATTCGAAGTTCTGTATTTGACTATTACAAGTTCAGATCTTCAAATTATTATTTGCAATCTTAGTTTGAATTTAACAATTCGAAGTTCTGTATTTACATACTACAAGTTCAGATCTTCAAGTTATAATTTGCAATCTTAATTTGAATTTATCAATTCCAAGTTCTGTATTTGACAGTTACAAGTTCAGATCTTCAAGTTATTATTAGAAATAATAATTAGTATTTAACAAATCTAAGTTCTGTAATTCACTATTACTAGTTCAGATCTTCAAGTTATAATTTGCAATAATAATTAGAAGCTATCAATTTTATGTTCTGTATTTGACAATTACAAGTTCAGATCTACAAGTTATAATTTGCAATAATAATTAGAACTATCAATTTTAAGTTCTGTATTTGACAATTACAAGTTAAGATCTTCAAGATATAATTAGCAATCATAATTTGAATTTTACAATTCTTAGTTCAGTATTTGACTATTACAAGTTCAGATCTTCAAGTTATAATTTGCAATCATAATTTGAAGTTATCAATTCTAAGTTCTGTATTTGACAATTACAAGTTCAGATCTTCAAGTTATAATTTGAACTAATAATTTGTATTTAACAATTCGAAGTTCTGTATTTGACTATTACAAGTTCAGATCTTCAAATTATTATTTAAAATCTTAGTTTGAAATTAACAATTCTAAGTTCTGTATTTGACTATTACAAGTTCAGATCTTCAAGTTATAATTTGCACTAATAATTTGTATTTAACAATTCGAAGTTCTGTATTTGACTATTACAAGTTCAGATCTTCAAATTATTATTTGCAATCTTAGTTTGAATTTAACAATTCGAAGTTCTGTAATTCACTATTACTAGTTCAGATCTTCAAGTTATAATTTGCAATAATAATTAGAAGCAGTCAATTTTAAGTTCTGTATTTGACAATTACAAGTTCAGATCTTCAAGTTATAATTTGCAATAATAATTAGAAGCTATCAATTTTAAATTCTGTATTTGACAATTACAAGTTCAGATTTTCAAGTTATAATTTGAAATAATAATTAGTATTTAACAAATCTAAGTTCTGTAATTCACTATTACTAGTTCAGATCTTCAAGTTATAATTTGCAATAATAATTAGAAGCTATCAATTTTAAGTTCTATATTTGACAATTACAAGTTCAGATCTTCAAGTTATAATTTGCAATAATAATTAGAAGCTATCAATTTTAAGTTCTGTATTTGACAATTACAAGTTCAGATCTTCAAGTTATAATTTGCACTAATAATTTGTATTTAACAATTCGAAGTTCTGTATTTGACTATTACAAGTTCAGATCTTCAAATTATTATTTGCAATCTTAGTTTGAATTTAACAATTCGAAGTTCTGTATTTACTTACTACAAGTTCAGATCTTCAAGTTATAATTAGCACTAATAATTTGTATTTAACAATTCGAAGGTCTTTATTTGACTATTACAAGTTCAGATCTTCAAATTATTATTTGCAATCTTAGTTTGAATTTAACAATTCGAAGTACTGTATTTGACAGTTACAAGTTCAGATCTTGAAGTTATAATTTGAAATAATAATTAGTATTTAACAAATCTAAGTTCTGTAATTCACTATTACTAGTTCAGATCTTCAAGTTATAATTTGCAATAATAATTAGAAGCTATCAATTTTAAGTTCTGTATTTGACAATTACAAGTTCAGATCTTCAAGTTATAATTTGAAATAATAGTTTATATTTAACAAATCTAAGTTCTGTAATTCACTATTACAAGTTCAGATCTTCAAATTATAATTTGCACTAATAATTTGTATTTAACAATTCGAAGTTCTGCATTTACCTACGACAAGTTCAGATCTTCAAGTTATAATTTGCAATCATAATTTGAAGTTATCAATTTTAAAGTCTGTATTTGACAATTACAAGTTCAAATCTTCAAGTTATAATTAGCACTAATAATTTGTATTTAACAATTCGAAGGTCTTTATTTGACTATTACAAGTTCAGATTTTCAAATTATTATTTGCAATCTTAGTTTGAATTTAACAATTCGAAGTTCTGTATTTGACAGTTACAAGTTCAGATCTTCAAGTTATAATTTGAAATAATAATTAGTATTTAAAAAAGCTAAGTTCTGTAATTCACTATTACAAATTCAGATCTTCAAGTTATAATTTGGAATAATAATTAGAAGCTATCAATTTTAAGTTCTGTATTTGACTATTACAAGTTCAGATCTTCAAATTATTATTTGCAATCTTAGTTTGTATTTAACAATTCGAAGTTCTGCATTTACCTACGACAAGTTCAGATCTTCAAGTTATAATTTGCAATCATAATTTGAAGTTATCAATTTTAAAGTCTGTATTTGACAATTACAAGTTCAGATCTTCAAGTTATAATTTGCACTAATAATTTGTATTTAACAATTCGAAGCTCTGTATTTGACTATTACAAGTTCAGATCTTCAAATTATTATTTGCAATCTTAGTTTGAATTTAACAATTCGAAGTTCTGTATTTGACAGTTACAAGTTCAGATCTTCAAGTTATAATTTGAAATAATAATTTATATTTAACAAATCTAAGTTCTGTAATTCACTATTACAAGTTCAGATCTTCAAGTTATAATTTGCAATAATAATAAGTAGCTATCAATTTTAAGTTCTGTATTTGACAATTACAAGTTCAGATCTTCAAGTTATAATTTGCACTAATAATTTGTATTTAACAATTCGAAGTTCTGTAATTGACTATTCCAAGTTCAGATCTTCAAATTTTATTTGCAATCTTAGTTTGAATTTAACAATTCGAAGTTCTGTATTTAACTACTATAAGTTCAGATCTGCAAGTTATAATTTGCACTAATAATTTGTATTTAAGAATTCGAACTTATGTATTTGACTATTACTAGTTCAGATCTTCAAATTATTATTTGCAATCTTAGTTTGAATTTAACAACTCGAAGTTCTGTATGTAACTACTACAAGTTCAGATCTTCAAGTTATAATTTGCACTAATAATTTGAATTTAACAATTCGAAGTTCTGTATTTGACTATTACTAGTTCAGATCTTCAAATTATTATTTGCAATCTTAGTTTGAATTTAACAATTCGAAGTTCTGTATTTACATACTACAAGTTCAGATCTTCAAGTTATAATTTGCAATCATAATTTGAATTTATCAATTCTAAGTTCTGTATTTGACAGTTACAAGTTCAGATCTTCAAGTTATTATTTGAAATAATAATTAGTATTTAACAAATCTAAGTTCTGTAATTCACTATTACTAGTTCAGATCTTCAAGTTATAATTTGCAATAATAATTAGAAGCTATCAATTTTATGTTCTGTATTTGTCAATTACAAGTTCAGATCTACAAGTTATAATTTGCAATAATAATTAGAAGCTATCAATTTTAAGTTCTGTATTTGACAGTTACAAGTTCAGATCTTCAAGTTATTATTTGAAATAATAATTAGTATTTAACAAATCTAAGTTCTGTAATTCACTACTACTAGTTCAGATCTTCAAGTTATAATTTGCAATAATAATTAGAAGCTATCAATTTTAAGTTCTGTATTTGACAATTACAAGTTCAGATCTTCAAGTTATAATTAGCACTAATAATTTGTATTTAACAATTCGAAGGTCTTTATTTGACTATTACAAATTCAGATCTTCAAATTATTATTTGCAATCTTAGTTTGAATTTAACAATTCGAAGTTCTGTATTTGACAGTTACAGGTTCAGATCTTCAAGTTATAATTTGAAATAATAATTTGTATTTAACAAAGCTAAGTTCTGTAATTCACTATTACAAATTCAGATCTTCAAGTTATAATTTGCAATAATAATTAGAAGCTATCAATTTTAAGTTCTGTATTTGACTATTACAAGTTCAGATCTTCAAATTATTATTTGCAATCTTAGTTTGTATTTAACAATTCGAAGTTCTGTATTTACTTATTACAAGTTCAGAACTTCAAGTTATAATTTGAAATAATAATTTATATTTAACAAATCTAAGTTCTGTAATTCACTATTACAAGTTCAGATCTTCAGATTATAATTTGCACTAATAATTTGTATTTAACAATTCGAAGTTCTGTATTTACCTACGACAAGTTCAGATCTTCAAGTTATAATTTGCAATCATAATTTGAAGTTATCAATTTTAAAGTCTGTATTTGACAATTACAAGTTCAGATCTTCAAGTTAAAATTTGCACTAATAATTTGTATTTAACAATTCGAAGTTCTGTATTTGACTATTACAAGTTCAGATCTTCAAGTTATAATTTGCAATAATAATTAGAAGTTATCAATTTTAAGTTCTGTATTTGACAATTACAAGTTCAGATCTTCAAGTTATAATTTGCAATAAAAATTAGAAGCTATCAATTTTAAGTTCTGTATTTGACAATTACAAGTTCAGAACTTCAAGTTATAATTTGAAATAATAATTTATATTTAACAAATCTAAGTTCTGTAATTCACTATTACAAGTTCAGATCTTCAAGTTATTATTTGCACTAATAATTTGTATTTAAAAATTCGAAGTTCTGTATTTGACTATTCCAAGTTCAGATCTTCAAATTTTATTTGCAATCTTAGTTTGAATTTAACAATTCGAAGTTCTGTATTTAACTACTACAAGTTCAGATCTCCAAGTTATAATTTGCACTAATAATTTGTATTTAAGAATTCGAACTTATGTATTTGACTATTACAAGTTCAGATCTTCAAATTATTATTTGCAATCTTAGTTTGAATTTAACAACTCGAAGTTCTGTATGTAACTACTACAAGTTCAGATCTTCAAGTTATAATTTGCACTAATAATTTGAATTGAACAATTCGAAGTTCTGTATTTGACTATTACAAGTTCAGATCTTCAAATTATTATTTGCAATCTTAGTTTGAATTTAACAATTCGAAGTTCTGTATTTACATACTACAAGTTCAGATCTTCAAGTTATAATTTGCAATCTTAATTTGAATTTATCAATTCCAAGTTCTGTATTTGACAGTTACAAGTTCAGATCTTCAAGTTATTATTAGAAATAATAATTAGTATTTAACAAATCTAAGTTCTGTAATTCACTATTACTAGTTCAGATCTTCAAGTTATAATTTGCAATAATAATTAGAAGCTATCAATTTTATGTTCTGTATTTGACAATTACAAGTTCAGATCTACAAGTTATAATTTGCAATAATAATTAGAACTATCAATTTTAAGTTCTGTATTTGACAATTACAAGTTAAGATCTTCAAGATATAATTAGCAATCATAATTTGAATTTTACAATTCTTAGTTCAGTATTTGACTATTACAAGTTCAGATCTTCAAGTTATAATTTGCAATCATAATTTGAAGTTATCAATTCTAAGTTCTGTATTTGACAATTACAAGTTCAGATCTTCAAGTTATAATTTGAACTAATAATTTGTATTTAACAATTCGAAGTTCTGTATTTGACTATTACAAGTTCAGATCTTCAAATTATTATTTAAAATCTTAGTTTGAAATTAACAATTATAAGTTCTGTATTTGACTATTACAAGTTCAGATCTTCAAGTTATAATTTGCACTAATAATTTGTATTTAACAATTCGAAGTTCTGTATTTGACTATTACAAGTTCAGATCTTCAAATTATTATTTGCAATCTTAGTTTGAATTTAACAATTCGAAGTTCTGGAATTCACTATTACTAGTTCAGATCTTCAAGTTATAATTTGCAATAATAATTAGAAGCAGTCAATTTTAAGTTCTGTATTTGACAATTACAAGTTCAGATCTTCAAGTTATAATTTGCAATAATAATTAGAAGCTATCAATTTTAAATTCTGTATTTGACAATTACAAGTTCAGATTTTCAAGTTATAATTTGAAATAATAATTAGTATTTAACAAATCTAAGTTCTGTAATTCACTATTACTAGTTCAGATCTTCAAGTTATAATTTGCAATAATAATTAGAAGCTATCAATTTTAAGTTCTATATTTGACAATTACAAGTTCAGATCTTCAAGTTATAATTTGCAATAATAATTAGAAGCTATAAATTTTAAGTTCTGTATTTGACAATTACAAGTTCAGATCTTCAAGTTATAATTTGCACTAATAATTTGTATTTAACAATTCGAAGTTCTGTATTTGACTATTACAAGTTCAGATCTTCAAATTATTATTTGCAATCTTAGTTTGAATTTAACAATTCGAAGTTCTGTATTTACTTACTACAAGTTCAGATCTTCAAGTTATAATTAGCACTAATAATTTGTATTTAACAATTCGAAGGTCTTTATTTGACTATTACAAGTTCAGATCTTCAAATTATTATTTGCAATCTTAGTTTGAATTTAACAATTCGAAGTACTGTATTTGACAGTTACAAGTTCAGATCTTGAAGTTATAATTTGAAATAATAATTAGTATTTAACAAATCTAAGTTCTGTAATTCACTATTACTAGTTCAGATCTTCAAGTTATAATTTGCAATAATAATTAGAAGCTATCAATTTTAAGTTCTGTATTTGACAATTACAAGTTCAGATCTTCAAGTTATAATTTGAAATAATAGTTTATATTTAACAAATCTAAGTTCTGTAATTCACTATTACAAGTTCAGATCTTCAAATTATAATTTGCACTAATAATTTGTATTTAACAATTCGAAGTTCTGCATTTACCTACGACAAGTTCAGATCTTCAAGTTATAATTTGCAATCATAATTTGAAGTTATCAATTTTAAAGTCTGTATTTGACAATTACAAGTTCAAATCTTCAAGTTATAATTAGCACTAATAATTTGTATTTAACAATTCGAAGGTCTTTATTTGACTATTACAAGTTCAGATTTTCAAATTATTATTTGCAATCTTAGTTTGAATTTAACAATTCGAAGTTCTGTATTTGACAGTTACAAGTTCAGATCTTCAAGTTATAATTTGAAATAATAATTAGTATTTAAAAAAGCTAAGTTCTGTAATTCACTATTACAAATTCAGATCTTCAAGTTATAATTTGGAATAATAATTAGAAGCTATCAATTTTAAGTTCTGTATTTGACTATTACAAGTTCAGATCTTCAAATTATTATTTGCAATCTTAGTTTGTATTTAACAATTCGAAGTTCTGCATTTACCTACGACAAGTTCAGATCTTCAAGTTATAATTTGCAATCATAATTTGAAGTTATCAATTTTAAAGTCTGTATTTGACAATTACAAGTTCAGATCTTCAAGTTATAATTTGCACTAATAATTTGTATTTAACAATTCGAAGCTCTGTATTTGACTATTACAAGTTCAGATCTTCAAATTATTATTTGCAATCTTAGTTTGAATTTAACAATTCGAAGTTCTGTATTTGACAGTTACAAGTTCAGATCTTCAAGTTATAATTTGAAATAATAATTTATATTTAACAAATCTAAGTTCTGTAATTCACTATTACAAGTTCAGATCTTCAAGTTATAATTTGCAATAATAATAAGTAGCTATCAATTTTAAGTTCTGTATTTGACAATTACAAGTTCAGATCTTCAAGTTATAATTTGCACTAATAATTTGTATTTAACAATTCGAAGTTCTGTAATTGACTATTCCAAGTTCAGATCTTCAAATTTTATTTGCAATCTTAGTTTGAATTTAACAATTCGAAGTTCTGTATTTAACTACTATAAGTTCAGATCTGCAAGTTATAATTTGCACTAATAATTTGTATTTAAGAATTCGAACTTATGTATTTGACTATTACTAGTTCAGATCTTCAAATTATTATTTGCAATCTTAGTTTGAATTTAACAACTCGAAGTTCTGTATGTAACTACTACAAGTTCAGATCTTCAAGTTATAATTTGCACTAATAATTTGAATTTAACAATTCGAAGTTCTGTATTTGACTATTACTAGTTCAGATCTTCAAATTATTATTTGCAATCTTAGTTTGAATTTAACAATTCGAAGTTCTGTATTTACATACTACAAGTTCAGATCTTCAAGTTATAATTTGCAATCATAATTTGAATTTATCAATTCTAAGTTCTGTATTTGACAGTTACAAGTTCAGATCTTCAAGTTATTATTTGAAATAATAATTAGTATTTAACAAATCTAAGTTCTGTAATTCACTATTACTAGTTCAGATCTTCAAGTTATAATTTGCAATAATAATTAGAAGCTATCAATTTTATGTTCTGTATTTGTCAATTACAAGTTCAGATCTACAAGTTATAATTTGCAATAATAATTAGAAGCTATCAATTTTAAGTTCTGTATTTGACAGTTACAAGTTCAGATCTTCAAGTTATTATTTGAAATAATAATTAGTATTTAACAAATCTAAGTTCTGTAATTCACTATTACTAGTTCAGATCTTCAAGTTATAATTTGCAATAATAATTAGAAGCTATCAATTTTAAGTTCTGTATTTGACAATTACAAGTTCAGATCTTCAAGTTATAATTAGCACTAATAATTTGTATTTAACAATTCGAAGGTCTTTATTTGACTATTACAAATTCAGATCTTCAAATTATTATTTGCAATCTTAGTTTGAATTTAACAATTCGAAGTTCTGTATTTGACAGTTACAGGTTCAGATCTTCAAGTTATAATTTGAAATAATAATTTGTATTTAACAAAGCTAAGTTCTGTAATTCACTATTACAAATTCAGATCTTCAAGTTATAATTTGCAATAATAATTAGAAGCTATCAATTTTAAGTTCTGTATTTGACTATTACAAGTTCAGATCTTCAAATTATTATTTGCAATCTTAGTTTGTATTTAACAATTCGAAGTTCTGTATTTACTTATTACAAGTTCAGAACTTCAAGTTATAATTTGAAATAATAATTTATATTTAACAAATCTAAGTTCTGTAATTCACTATTACAAGTTCAGATCTTCAGATTATAATTTGCACTAATAATTTGTATTTAACAATTCGAAGTTCTGTATTTACCTACGACAAGTTCAGATCTTCAAGTTATAATTTGCAATCATAATTTGAAGTTATCAATTTTAAAGTCTGTATTTGACAATTACAAGTTCAGATCTTCAAGTTAAAATTTGCACTAATAATTTGTATTTAACAATTCGAAGTTCTGTATTTGACTATTACAAGTTCAGATCTTCAAGTTATAATTTGCAATAATAATTAGAAGTTATCAATTTTAAGTTCTGTATTTGACAATTACAAGTTCAGATCTTCAAGTTATAATTTGCAATAAAAATTAGAAGCTATCAATTTTAAGTTCTGTATTTGACAATTACAAGTTCAGAACTTCAAGTTATAATTTGAAATAATAATTTATATTTAACAAATCTAAGTTCTGTAATTCACTAATACAAGTTCAGATCTTCAAATTATAATTTGCACTAATAAATTGTATTTAACAATTCGAAGTTCTGTATTTACCTACGACAAGTTCAGATCTTCAAGTTATAATTTGCAATCATAATTTGAAGTTATCAATTTTAAAGTCTGTATTAGACAATTACAAGTTCAGATCTTCAAGTTAAAATTTGCACTAATAATTTGTATTTAACAATTCGAATTTCTGTATTTGACTATTACAAGTTCAGATCTTCAAGTTATAATTTGCAATAATAATTAGAAGCTATCAATTTTAAGTTCTGTATTTGACAATTACAAGTTCAGATCTTCAAGTAATAATTTGCACTAATAATTTGTATTTAACAATTCGAAGTTCTGTATTTGACTATTCCAAGTTCAGATCTTCAAATTTTATTTGCAATCTTAGTTTGAATTTTACAATTCGAAGTTCTGTATTTAACTACTACAAGTTCAGATCTGCAAGTTATAATTTGCACTAACAAACTTATGTATTTGACTATTACAAGTTCAGATCTTCAAATTATTATTTGCAATCTTAGTTTGAATTTAACAACTCGAAGTTCTGTATGTAACTACTACAAGTTCAGATCTTCAAGTTATAATTTGCACTAATAATTTGAATTTAACAATTCAAAGTTCTGTATTTGACTATTACAAGTTCAGATCTTCAAATTATTATTTGCAATCTTAGTTTGAATTTAACAATTCGAAGTTCTGTATTTACTTATTACAAGTTCAGTTCTTCAAGTTATAATTAGCACTAATAATTTGTATTTAACAATTCGAAGGTCTTTATTTGATTATTACAAGTTCAGATCTTCAAATTATTATTTGCAATCTTAGTTTGAATTTAACAATTCGAAGTTCTGTATTTGACAGTTACAAGTTCAGATCTTCAAGTTATAATTTGAAATAATAATTAGTATTTAACAAAGCTAAGTTCTGTAATTCACTATTACAAATTCAGATCTTCAAGTTATAATTTGCAATAATAATTAGAAGCTATCAATTTTAAGTTCTGTATTTGACTATTACAAGTTCAGATCTTCAAATCTATTTGCAATCTTAGTTTGTAATTAACAATTCGAAGTTCTGTATTTACTTATTACAAGTTCAGATCTTCAAGTTATAATTTGAAATAATAATTTATATTTTACAAATCTAAGTTCTGTAATTCACTATTACAAGTTCAGATCTTCAAATTATAATTTGCACTAATAATTTGTAATTAACAATTCGAAGTTCTGTATTTACCTACGACAAGTTCAGATCTTCAAGTTATAATTTGCAATCATAATTTGAAGTTATCAATTTTAAAGTCTGTATTTGACAATTACAAGTTCAGATTTTCAAGTTATAATTTGCACTATTAATTTGTATTTAACAATTCGAAGTTCTGTATTTGCCTATTACAAGTTCAGATCTTCAAATTATTATTTGCAATCTTAGTTTGAATTTAACAATTCGAAGTTCTGTATTTGACAGTTACAAGTTCAGATCTTCAAGTTATAATTTGAAATAATAATTTATATTTAACAAATCTAAGTTCTGTAATTCACTATTACAAGTTCAGATCTTCAAGTTATAATTTGCAATAATAATTAGAAGCTATCAATTGTAAGTTCTGTATTTGACAATTACAAGTTCAGATCTTCAAGTTATAATTTGCACTAATAATGTGTATTTAAAATTCGAAGTTCTGTATTTGACTATTACAAGTTCAGATCTTCAAATTATTATTTGCAATCTTAGTTTGAATTTAACAACTCGAAGTTCTGTATGTAACTACTACAAGTTCAGATCTTCAAGTTATAATTTGCACTAATAATTTGAATTTAACAATTCGAAGTTCTGTATTTGACTATTACAAGTTCAGATCTTCAAATTATTATTTGCAATCTTAGTTTGAATTTAACAATTCGAAGTTTTGCATTTACATACTACAAGTTCAGATCTTCAAGTTATAATTTGCAATCATAATTTGAATTTATCAATTCTAAGTTCTGTATTTGACAGTTACAAGTTCAGATCTTCAAGTTATTATTTGAAACAATAATTAGTATTTAACAAATCTAAGTTCTGTAATTCACTATTACTAGTTCAGATCTTCAAGTTATAATTTGCAATAATAATTAGAAGCTATCAATTTTAAGTTCTGTATTTGACAATTACAAGTTCAGATCTTCAAGTTATAATTTGCACTAATAATTTGTATTTAACAATTCGAAGTTCTGTAATTGACTATTCCAAGTTCAGATCTTCAAATTTTATTTGCAATCTTAGGTTGAATTTAACAATTCGAAGTTCTGTATTTAACTACTATAAGTTCAGATTTGCAAGTTATAATTTGCACTAATAATTTGTATTTAAGAATTCGAACTTATGTATTTGACTATTACTAGTTCAGATCTTCAAATTATTATTTGCAATCTTAGTTTGAATTTAACAACTCGAAGTTCTGTATGTAACTACTACAAGTTCAGATCTTCAAGTTATAATTTGCACTAATAATTTGAATTTAACAATTCGAAGTTCTGTATTTGACTATTACAAGTTCAGATCTTCAAATTATTATTTGCAATCTTAGTTTGAATTTAACAATTCGAAGTTCTGTATTTACATACTACAAGTTCAGATCTTCAAGTTATAATTTGCAATCATAATTTGAATTTATCAATTCTAAGTTCTGTATTTGACAGTTACAAGTTCAGATCTTCAAGTTATTATTTGAAATAATAATTAGTATTTAACAAATCTAAGTTCTGTAATTCACTATTACTAGTTCAGATCTTCAAGTTATAATTTGCAATAATAATTAGAAGCTATCAATTTTATGTTCTGTATTTGTCAATTACAAGTTCAGATCTACTAGTTATAATTTGCAATAATAATTAGAAGCTATCAATTTTAAGTTCTGTATTTTACAATTAAAAGTTCAGATCTTCAAGTTATAATTTGCACTAATAATTTGTATTTAACAATTCGAAGTTCTGTAATTAACTATTACTAGTTCAGATCTACAAGTTATAATTAGCAATAATAATTAGAAGCTATCAATTTTAAGTTCTGTATTTGACAATTACAAGTTCAGATCTTCAAGTTATAATATGCAATCTTAATTTGAATTTATCAATTCTAAGTTCTGTATTTGACAGTTACAAGTTCAGATCTTCAAGTTATAATTTGAAATAATAATTAGTATTTAACAAATCTAAGTTCTGTAATTCACTATTACTAGTTCAGATCTTCAAGTTATAATTTGCAATAATAATTAGAAGCTATCAATTTTAAGTTCTGTATTTGACAATTACAAATTCAGATCTTCAAGTTATAATTAGCACTAATAATTTGTATTTAACAATTCGAAGGTCTTTATTTGACTATTACAAATTCAGATCTTCAAATTATTATTTGCAATCTTAGTTTGAATTTAACAATTCGAAGTTCTGTATTTGACAGTTACAGGTTCAGATCTTCAAGTTATAATTTGAAATAATAATTTGTATTTAACAAAGCTAAGTTCTGTAATTCACTATTACAAATTCAGATCTTCAAGTTATAATTTGCAATAATAATTAGAAGCTATCAATTTTAAGTTCTGTATTTGACTATTACAAGTTCAGATCTTCAAATTATTATTTGCAATCTTAGTTTGTATTTAACAATTCGAAGTTCTGTATTTACTTATTACAAGTTCAGAACTTCAAGTTATAATTTGAAATAATAATTTATATTTAACAAATCTAAGTTCTGTAATTCACTATTACAAGTTCAGATCTTCAGATTATAATTTGCACTAATAATTTGTATTTAACAATTCGAAGTTCTGTATTTACCTACGACAAGTTCAGATCTTCAAGTTATAATTTGCAATCATAATTTGAAGTTATCAATTTTAAAGTCTGTATTTGACAATTACAAGTTCAGATCTTCAAGTTAAAATTTGCACTAATAATTTGTATTTAACAATTCGAAGTTCTGTATTTGACTATTACAAGTTCAGATCTTCAAGTTATAATTTGCAATAATAATTAGAAGCTATCAATTTTAAGTTCTGTATTTGACAATTACAAGTTCAGATCTTCAAGTTATAATTTGCAATAAAAATTAGAAGCTATCAATTTTAAGTTCTGTATTTGACAATTACAAGTTCAGAACTTCAAGTTATAATTTGAAATAATAATTTATATTTAACAAATCTAAGTTCTGTAATTCACTATTACAAGTTCAGATCTTCAAATTATAATTTGCACTAATAAATTGTATTTAACAATTCGAAGTTCTGTATTTACCTACGACAAGTTCAGATCTTCAAGTTATAATTTGCAATCATAATTTGAAGTTATCAATTTTAAAGTCTGTATTAGACAATTACAAGTTCAGATCTTCAAGTTAAAATTTGCACTAATAATTTGTATTTAACAATTCGAAGTTCTGTATTTGACTATTACAAGTTCAGATCTTCAAGTTATAATTTGCAATAATAATTAGAAGCTATCAATTTTAAGTTCTGTATTTGACAATTACAAGTTCAGATCTTCAAGTAATAATTTGCACTAATAATTTGTATTTAACAATTCGAAGTTCTGTATTTGACTATTCCAAGTTCAGATCTTCAAATTTTATTTGCAATCTTAGTTTGAATTTTACAATTCGAAGTTCTGTATTTAACTACTACAAGTTCAGATCTGCAAGTTATAATTTGCACTAACAAACTTATGTATTTGACTATTACAAGTTCAGATCTTCAAATTATTAATTGCAATCTTAGTTTGAATTTAACAACTCGAAGTTCTGTATGTAACTACTACAAGTTCAGATCTTCAAGTTATAATTTGCACTAATAATTTGAATTTAACAATTCAAAGTTCTGTATTTGACTATTACAAGTTCAGATCTTCAAATTATTATTTGCAATCTTAGTTTGAATTTAACAATTCGAAGTTCTGTATTTACTTATTACAAGTTCAGATCTTCAAGTTATAATTAGCACTAATAATTTGTATTTAACAATTCGAAGGTCTTTATTTGATTATTACAAGTTCAGATCTTCAAATTATTATTTGCAATCTTAGTTTGAATTTAACAATTCGAAGTTCTGTATTTGACAGTTACAAGTTCAGATCTTCAAGTTATAATTTGAAATTATAATTAGTATTTAACAAAGCTAAGTTCTGTAATTCACTATTACAAATTCAGATCTTCAAGTTTTAATTTGCAATAATAATTAGAAGCTATCAATTTTAAGTTCTGTATTTACTTATTACAAGTTCAGATCTTCAAGTTATAATTTGAAATAATAATTTATATTTAACAAATCTAAGTTCTGTAATTCACTATTACAAGTTCAGATCTTCAAATTATAATTTGCACTAATAATTTGTATTTAACAATTCGAAGTTCTGTATTTACCTACGACAAGTTCAGATCTTCAAGTTATAATTTGCAATCATAATTTGAAGTTATCAATTTTAAAGTCTGTATTTGACAATTACAAGTTCAGATCTTCAAGTTATAATTTTCACTATTAATTTGTATTTAACAATTCGAAGTTCTGTATTTGCCTATTACAAGTTCAGATCTTCAAATTATTATTTGCAATCTTAGTTTGAATTTAACAATTCGAAGTTCTGTATTTGACAGTTACAAGTTCAGATCTTCAAGTTATAATTTGAAATAATAATTTATATTTAACAAATCTAAGTTCTGTAATTCACTATTACAAGTTCAGATCTTCAAGTTATAATTTGCAATAATAATTAGAAGCTATCAATTGTAAGTTCTGTATTTGACAATTACAAGTTCAGATCTTCAAGTTATAATTTGCACTAATAATGTGTATTTAAAATTCGAAGTTCTGTATTTGACTATTCCAAGTTCAGATCTTCAAATTTTATTTGCAAAGTTAGTTTGAATTTAACAATTCGAAGTTCTGTATTTAACTACTACAAGTTCAGATCTGCAAGTTATAATTTGCACTAATAATTTGTATTTAAGAATTCGAACTTATGTATTTGACTATTACAAGTTCAGATCTTCAAATTATTATTTGCAATCTTAGTTTGAATTTAACAACTCGAAGTTCTGTATGTAACTACTACAAGTTCAGATCTTCAAGTTATAATTTGCACTAATAATTTGAATTTAACAATTCGAAGTTCTGTATTTGACTATTACAAGTTCAGATCTTCAAATTCTTATTTGCAATCTTAGTTTGAATTTAACAATTCGAAGTTTTGCATTTACATACTACAAGTTCAGATCTTCAAGTTATAATTTGCAATCATAATTTGAATTTATCAATTCTAAGTTCTGTATTTGACAGTTACAAGTTCAGATCTTCAAGTTATTATTTGAAATAATAATTAGTATTTAACAAATCTAAGTTCTGTAATTCACTATTACTAGTTCAGATCTTCAAGTTATAATTTGCAATAATAATTAGAAGCTATCAATTTTAAGTTCTGTATTTGACAATTACAAGTTCAGATCTTCAAGTTATAATTTGCACTAATAATTTGTATTTAACAATTCGTAGTTCTGTATTTGACTATTCCAAGTTCAGATCTTCAAATTTTATTTGCAATCTTAGTTTGAATTTAACAATTCGAAGTTCTGTATTTAACTACTACAAGTTCAGATCTGCAAGTTATAATTTGCACTAATAATTTGTATTTAAGAATTCGAACTTATGTATTTGACTATTACAAGTTCAGATCTTCAAATTATTATTTGCAATCTTAGTTTGAATTTAACAACTCGAAGTTCTGTATGTAACTACTACAAGTTCAGATCTTCAAGTTATAATTTGCACTAATAATTTGAATTGAACAATTCGAAGTTCTGTATTTGACTATTACAAGTTCAGATCTTCAAATTATTATTTGCAATCTTAGTTTGAATTTAACAATTCGAAGTTCTGTATTTACATACTACAAGTTCAGATCTTCAAGTTATAATTTGCAATCATAATTTGAATATATCAATTCTAAGTTCTGTATTTGACAGTTACAAGTTCAGATCTTCAAGTTATTATTTGAAATAATAATTAGTATTAAACAAATCTAAGTTCTGTAATTCACTATTACTAGTTCAGATCTTCAAGTTATAATTTGCAATAATAATTAGAAGCTATCAATTTTATGATCTGTATTTGACTATTACAAGTTCAGATCTACAAGTTATAATTTGCAATAATAATTAGAAGCTATCAATTTTAAGTTCTGTATTTGACAATTACAAGTTCAGATCTACAAGTTATAATTTGCACTAATAATTTGTATTTAATAATTCGAAGTTCTGTATTTGACTATTACAAGTTCAGATCTTCAAATTATTATTTGCAATCTTAGTTTGAATTTAACAAATCTAAGTTCTGTAATTCACTATTACTAGTGCAGATCTTCAAGTTATAATTTGCAATAATAATTAGAAGCTATCAATTTTAAGTTCTGTATTTGACAATTACAAGTTCAGATCTTCAAGTTATAATTTGCAATAATAATTAGAAGCTATCAATTTTAAGTTCTGTATTTGACTATTACAAGTTCAGATCTTCAAATTATTATTTGCAATCTTAGTTTGTATTTAACAATTCGAAGTTCTGTATTTACTTATTACAAGTTCAGAACTTCAAGTTATAATTTGAAATAATAATTTATATTTAACAAATCTAAGTTCTGTAATTCACTATTACAAGTTCAGATCTTCAAATTATAATTTGCACTAATAATTTGTATTTAACAATTCGAAGTTCTGTATTTACCTACGACAAGTTCAGATCTTCAAGTTATAATTTGCAATCATAATTTGAAGTTATCAATTTTAAAGTCTGTATTTGACAATTACAAGTTCAGATCTTCAAGTTAAAATTTGCACTAATAATTTGTATTTAACAATTCGAAGTTCTGTATTTGACTATTATAAGTTCAGATCTTCAAATTATTATTTGCAATCTTAGTTTGAATTTAACAAATCTAAGTTCTGTAATTCACTATTACAAGTTCAGATCTTCAAGTTATAATTTGCACTAATAATTTGTATTTAACAATTCAAAGTTCTGTATTTGACTATTCCAAGTTCAGATCTTCAAATTTTATTTGCAATCTTAGTTTGAATTTAACAATTCGAAGTTCTGTATTTACCTACGACAAGTTCAGATCTTCAAGTTATAATTTGCAATCATAATTTGAAGTTATCAATTTTAAAGTCTGTATTTGACAATTACAAGTTCAGATCTTCAAGTTATAATTTGCACTATTAATTTGTATTTAACAATTCGAAGTTCTGTATTTGACTATTCCAAGTTCAGATCTTCAAATTTTATTTGCAAAGTTAGTTTGAATTTAACAATTCGAAGTTCTGTATTTAACTACTACAAGTTCAGATCTTCAAGTTATAATTTGCAATCATAATTTGAATATATCAATTCTAAGTTCTGTATTTGACAGTTACAAGTTCAGATCTTCAAGTTATTATTTGAAATAATAATTAGTATTTAACAAATCTAAGTTCTGTAATTCACTATTACTAGTTCAGATCTTCAAGTTATAATTTGCAATAATAATCAGAAGCTATCAATTTTATGTTCTGTATTTGACAATTACAAGTTCAGATCTACAAGTTATAATTTGCAATAATAATTAGAAGCTATCAATTTTAAGTTCTGTATTTGACAATTACAAGTTCAGATCTACAAGTTATAATTTGCACTAATAATTTGTATTTAACAATTCGAAGTTCTGTATTTGACTATTACAAGTTCAGATCTTCAAATTATTATTTGCAATCTTAGTTTGAATTTAACAAATCTAAGTTCTGTAATTCACTATTACTAGTGCAGATCTTCAAGTTATAATTTGCAATAATAATTAGAAGCTATCAATTTTAAGTTCTGTATTTGACAATTACAAGTTCAGAACTTCAAGTTATAATTTGCAATAATAATTAGAAGCTATCAATTTTAAGTTCTGTATTTGACTATTACAAGTTCAGATCTTCAAGTTATAATTTGCAATAATAATTGGAAGCTATCAATTTTAAGTTCTGTATTTGACTATTACAAGTTCAGATCTTCAAATTATTATTTGCAATCTTAGTTTGTATTTAACAATTCGAAGTTCTGTATTTACTTATTACAAGTTCAGATCTTCAAATTATTATTTGCAATCTTAGTTTGAATTTAACAATTCGAAGTTCTGTATTTACTTATTACAAGTTCAGATCTTCAAGTTATAATTAGCACTAATAATTTGTATTTAACAATTCGAAGGTCTTTATTTGATTATTACAAGTTCAGATCTTCAAATTATTATTTCCAATCTTAGTTTGAATTTAACAATTCGAAGTTCTGTATTTGACAGTTACAAGTTCAGATCTTCAAGTTATAATTTGAAATAATAATTAGTATTTAACAAAGCTAAGTTCTGTAATTCACTATTACAAATTCAGATCTTCAAGTTATAATTTGCAATAATAATTAGAAGCTATCAATTTTAAGTTCTGTATTTGACTATTACAAGTTCAGATCTTCAAATCTATTTGCAATCTTAGTTTGTAATTAACAATTCGAAGTTCTGTATTTACTTATTACAAGTTCAGATCTTCAAGTTATAATTTGAAATAATAATTTATATTTAACAAATCTAAGTTCTGTAATTCACTATTACAAGTTCAGATCTTCAAATTATAATTTGCACTAATAATTTGTATTTAACAATTCGAAGTTCTGTATTTACCTACGACAAGTTCAGATCTTCAAGTTATAATTTGCAATCATAATTTGAAGTTATCAATTTTAAAGTCTGTATTTGACAATTACAAGTTCAGATCTTCAAGTTATAATTTGCACTATTAATTTGTATTTAACAATTCGAAGTTCAGTATTTGCCTATTACAAGTTCAGATCTTCAAATTATTATTTGCAATCTTAGTTTGAATTTAACAATTCGAAGTTCTGTATTTGACAGTTACAAGTTCAGATCTTCAAGTTATAATTTGAAATAATAATTTATATTTAACAAATCTAAGTTCTGTAATTCACTATTACAAGTTCAGATCTTCAAGTTATAATTTGCAATAATAATTAGAAGCTATCAATTGTAAGTTCTGTATTTGACAATTACAAGTTCAGATCTTCAAGTTATAATTTGCACTAATAATGTGTATTTAAAATTCGAAGTTCTGTATTTGACTATTCCAAGTTCAGATCTTCAAATTTTATTTGCAAAGTTAGTTTGAATTTAACAATTCGAAGTTCTGTATTTAACTACTACAAGTTCAGATCTGCAAGTTATAATTTGCACTAATAATTTGTATTTAAGAATTCGAACTTATGTATTTGACTATTACAAGTTCAGATCTTCAAATTATTATTTGCAATCTTAGTTTGAATTTAACAACTCGAAGTTCTGTATGTAACTACTACAAGTTCAGATCTTCAAGTTATAATTTGCACTAATAATTTGAATTTAACAATTCGAAGTTCTGTATTTGACTATTACAAGTTCAGATCTTCAAATTGTTATTTGCAATCTTAGTTTGAATTTAACAATTCGAAGTATTGCATTTACATACTACAAGTTCAGATCTTCAAGTTATAATTTGCAATCATAATTTGAATTTATCAATTCTAAGTTCTGTATTTGACAGTTACAAGTTCAGATCTTCAAGTTATTATTTGAAATAATAATTAGTATTTAACAAATCTAAGTTCTGTAATTCACTATTACTAGTTCAGATCTTCAAGTTATAACTTGCAATAATAATTAGAAGCTATCAATTTTAAGTTCTGTATTTGACAATTACAAGTTCAGATCTTCAAGTTATAATTTGCACTAATAATTTGTATTTAACAATTCGTAGTTCTGTATTTGACTATTCCAAGTTCAGATCTTCAAATTTTATTTGCAATCTTAGTTTGAATTTAACAATTCGAAGTTCTGTATTTAACTACTACAAGTTCAGATCTGCAAGTTATAATTTGCACTAATAATTTGTATTTAAGAATTCGAACTTATGTATTTGACTATTACAAGTTCAGATCTTCAAATTATTATTTGCAATCTTAGTTTGAATTTAACAACTCGAAGTTCTGTATGTAACTACTACAAGTTCAGATCTTCAAGTTATAATTTGCACTAATAAATTGAATTGAACAATTCGAAGTTCTGTATTTGACTATTACAAGTTCAGATCTTCAAATTATTATTTGCAATCTTAGTTTGAATTTAACAATTCGAAGTTCTGTATTTACATACTACAAGTTCAGATCTTCAAGTTATAATTTGCAATCATAATTTGAATATATCAATTCTAAGTTCTGTATTTGACAGTTACAAGTTCAGATCTTCAAGTTATTATTTGAAATAATAATTAGTATTTAACAAATCTAAGTTCTGTAATTCACTATTACTAGTTCAGATCTTCAAGTTATAATTTGCAATAATAATTAGAAGCTATCAATTTTATGTTCTGTATTTGACAATTACAAGTTCAGATCTACAAGTTATAATTTGCAATAATAATTAGAAGCTATCAATTTTAAGTTCTGTATTTGACAATTACAAGTTCAGATCTACAAGTTATAATTTGCACTAATAATTTGTATTTAACAATTCGAAGTTCTGTATTTGACTATTACAAGTTCAGATCTTCAAATTATTATTTGCAATCTTAGTTTGAATTTAACAAATCTAAGTTCTGTAATTCACTATTACTAGTGCAGATCTTCAAGTTATAATTTGCAATAATAATTAGAAGTTATCAATTTTAGTTCTGTATTTGACAATTACAAGTTCAGATCTTCAAGTTATAATTTGCAATAATAATTAGAAGCTATCAATTTTAAGTTCTGTATTTGACTATTACAAGTTCAGATCTTCAAATTATTATTTGCAATGTTAGTTTGTATTTAACAATTCGAAGTTCTGTATTTACTTATTACAAGTTCAGAACTTCAAGTTATAATTTGAAATAATAATTTATATTTAACAAATCTAAGTTCTGTAATTCACTATTACAAGTTCAGATCTTCAAATTATAATTTACACTAATAATTTGTATTTAACAATTCGAAGTTCTGTATTTACCTTCGACAAGTTCAGATCTTCAAGTTATAATTTGCAATCATAATTTGAAGTTATCAATTTTAAAGTCTGTATTTGACAATTACAAGTTCAGATCTTCAAGTTAAAATTTGCACTAATAATTTGTATTTAACAATTCGAAGTTCTGTATTTGACTATTATAAGTTCAGATCTTCAAATTATTATTTGCAATCTTAGTTTGAATTTAACAAATCTAAGTTCTGTAATTCACTATTACAAGTTCAGATCTTCAAGTTATAATTTGCACTAATAATTTGTATTTAACAATTCAAAGTTCTGTATTTGACTATTCCAAGTTCAGATCTTCAAATTTTATTTGCAATCTTAGTTTGAATTTAACAATTCGAAGTTCTGTATTTACCTACGACAAGTTCAGATCTTCAAGTTATAATTTGCAATCATAATTTGAAGTTATCAGTTTTAAAGTCTGTATTTGACAATTACAAGTTCAGATCTTCAAGTTATAATTTGCACTATTAATTTGTATTTAACAATTCGAAGTTCTGTATTTGACTATTACAAGTTCAGATCTTCAAATTATTATTTGCAATCTTAGTTTGAATTTAACAATTCGATGTTCTGTAATTCACTATTACTAGTTCAGATCTTCAAGTTATAATTTGCAATAATAATTAGAAGCTATCAATTTTATGTTCTGTATTTGACAATTACAAGTTCAGATCTACAAGTTATAATTTGCAATAATAATTAGAAGCTATCAATTTTAAGTTCTGTATTTGACAATTACAAGTTCAGATCTTCAAGTTATAATTTGCACTAATAATTTGTATTTAACAATTCGAAGTTCTGTATTTGACTATTACAAGTTCAGATCTTCAAATTATTATTTGCAATCTTAGTTTGAATTTAACAATTCGAAGTTCTGTAATTCACTATTACTAGTTCAGATCTTCAAGTTATAATTTGCAATAATAATTAGAAGCTATCAATTTTAAGTTCTGTATTTGACAATTACAAGTTCAGATCTTCAAGTTATAATTTGCAATAATAATTAGAAGCTATCAATTTTAAGTTCTGTATTTGACTATTACAAGTTCAGATCTTCAAATTATTATTTGCAATCTTAGTTTGTATTTAACAATTCGAAGTTCTGTATTTACTTATTACAAGTTCAGAACTTCAAGTTATAATTTGAAATAATAATTTATATTTTACAAATCTAAGTTCTGTAATTCACTATTACAAGTTCAGATCTTCAAATTATAATTTGCACTAATAATTTGTATTTAACAATTCGAAGTGCTGTATTTACCTACGACAAGTTCAGATCTTCAAGTTATAATTTGCAATCATAATTTGAAGTTATCAATTTTAAAGTCTGTATTTGACAATTACAAGTTCAGATCTTCAAGTTAAAATTTGCACTAATAATTTGTATTTAACAATTCGAAGTTCTGTATTTGACTATTACAAGTTCAGATCTTCAAATTATTATTTGCAATCTTAGTTTGAATTTAACAAATCTAAGTTCTGTAATTCACTATTACAAGTTCAGATCTTCAAGTTATAATTTGCACTAATAATTTGTATTTAACAATTCGAAGTTCTGTATTTACCTACGACAAGTTCAGATCTTCAAGTTATAATTTGCAATCATAATTTGAAGTTATCAATTTTAAAGTCTGTATTTGACAATTACAAGTTCAGATCTTCAAGTTAAAATTTGCACTAATAATTTGTATTTAACAATTCGAAGTTCTGTATTTGACTATTATAAGTTCAGATCTTCAAATTATTATTTGCAATCTTAGTTTGAATTTAACAAATCTAAGTTCTGTAATTCACTATTACAAGTTCAGATCTTCAAGTTATAATTTGCACTAATAATTTGTATTTAACAATTCAAAGTTCTGTATTTGACTATTCCAGGTTCAGATCTTCAAATTTTATTTGCAATCTTAGTTTGAATTTAACAATTCGAAGTTCTGTATTTACCTACGACAAGTTCAGATCTTCAAGTTATAATTTGCAATCATAATTTGAAGTTATCAATTTTAAAGTCTGTATTTGACAATTACAAGTTCAGATCTTCAAGTTATAATTTGCACTATTAATTTGTATTTAACAATTCGAAGTTCTGTATTTGACTATTCCAAGTTCAGATCTTCAAATTTTATTTGCAAAGTTAGTTTGAATTTAACAATTCGAAGTTCTGTATTTAACTACTACAAGTTCAGATCTTCAAGTTATAATTTGCAATCATAATTTCAATATATCAATTCTAAGTTCTGTATTTGACAGTTACAAGTTCAGATCTTCAAGTTATTATTTGAAATAATAATTAGTATTTAACAAATCTAAGTTCTGTAATTCACTATTACTAGTTCAGATCTTCAAGTTATAATTTGCAATAATAATCAGAAGCTATCAATTTTATGTTCTGTATTTGACAATTACAAGTTCAGATCTACAAGTTATAATTTGCAATAATAATTAGAAGCTATCAATTTTAAGTTCTGTATTTGACAATTACAAGTTCAGATCTACAAGTTATAATTTGCACTAATAATTTGTATTTAACAATTCGAAGTTCTGTATTTGACTATTACAAGTTCAGATCTTCAAATTATTATTTGCAATCTTAGTTTGAATTTAACAAATCTAAGTTCTGTAATTCACTATTACTAGTGCAGATCTTCAAGTTATAATTTGCAATAATAATTAGAAGCTATCAATTTTAAGTTCTGTATTTGACAATTACAAGTTCAGAACTTCAAGTTATAATTTGCAATAATAATTAGAAGCTATCAATTTTAAGTTCTGTATTTGACTATTACAAGTTCAGATCTTCAAGTTATAATTTGCAATAATAATTAGAAGCTATCAATTTTAAGTTCTGTATTTGACTATTACAAGTTCAGATCTTCAAATTATTATTTGCAATCTTAGTTTGTATTTAACAATTCGAAGTTCTGTATTTACTTATTACAAGTTCAGATCTTCAAATTATTATTTGCAATCTTAGTTTGAATTTAACAATTCGAAGTTCTGTATTTACTTATTACAAGTTCAGATCTTCAAGTTATAATTAGCACTAATAATTTGTATTTAACAATTCGAAGGTCTTTATTTGATTATTACAAGTTCAGATCTTCAAATTATTATTTGCAATCTTAGTTTGAATTTAACAATTCGAAGTTCTGTATTTGACAGTTACAAGTTCAGATCTTCAAGTTATAATTTGAAATAATAATTAGTATTTAACAAAGCTAAGTTCTGTAATTCACTATTACAAATTCAGATCTTCAAGTTATAATTTGCAATAATAATTAGAAGCTATCAATTTTAAGTTCTGTATTTGACTATTACAAGTTCAGATCTTCAAATCTATTTGCAATCTTAGTTTGTAATTAACAATTCGAAGTTCTGTATTTACTTATTACAAGTTCAGATCTTCAAGTTATAATTTGAAATAATAATTTATATTTAACAAATCTAAGTTCTGTAATTCACTATTACAAGTTCAGATCTTCAAATTATAATTTGCACTAATAATTTGTATTTAACAATTCGAAGTTCTGTATTTACCTACGACAAGTTCAGATCTTCAAGTTATAATTTGCAATCATAATTTGAAGTTATCAATTTTAAAGTCTGTATTTGACAATTACAAGTTCAGATCTTCAAGTTATAATTTGCACTATTAATTTGTATTTAACAATTCGAAGTTCTGTATTTGCCTATTACAAGTTCAGATCTTCAAATTATTATTTGCAATCTTAGTTTGAATTTAACAATTCGAAGTTCTGTATTTGACAGTTACAAGTTCAGATCTTCAAGTTATAATTTGAAATAATAATTTATATTTAACAAATCTAAGTTCTGTAATTCACTATTACAAGTTCAGATCTTCAAGTTATAATTTGCAATAATAATTAGAAGCTATCAATTGTAAGTTCTGTATTTGACAATTACAAGTTCAGATCTTCAAGTTATAATTTGCACTAATAATGTGTATTTAAAATTCGAAGTTCTGTATTTGACTATTACAAGTTCAGATCTTCAAATTCTTATTTGCAATCTTAGTTTGAATTTAACAATTCGAAGTTTTGCATTTACATACTACAAGTTCAGATCTTCAAGTTATAATTTGCAATCATAATTTGAATTTATCAATTCTAAGTTCTGTACTTGACAGTTACAAGTTCAGATCTTCAAGTTATTATTTGAAATAATAATTAGTATTTAACAAATCTAAGTTCTGTAATTCACTATTACTAGTTCAGATCTTCAAGTTATAATTTGCAATAATAATTAGAAGCTATCAATTTTAAGTTCTGTATTTGACAATTACAAGTTCAGATCTTCAAGTTATAATTTGCACTAATAATTTGTATTTAACAATTCGTAGTTCTGTATTTGACTATTCCAAGTTCAGATCTTCAAATTTTATTTGCAATATTAGTTTGAATTTAACAATTCGAAGTTCTGTATTTAACTACTACAAGTTCAGATCTGCAAGTTATAATTTGCACTAATAATTTGTATTTAAGAATTCGAACTTATGTATTTGACTATTACAAGTTCAGATCTTCAAATTATTATTTGCAATCTTAGTTTGTATTTAACAACTCGAAGTTCTGTATGTAACTACTACAAGTTCAGATCTTCAAGTTATAATTTGCACTAATAATTTGAATTGAACAATTCGAAGTTCTGTATTTGACTATTACAAGTTCAGATCTTCAAATTATTATTTGCAATCTTAGTTTGAATTTAACAATTCGAAGTTCTGTATTTACATACTACAAGTTCAGATCTTCAAGTTATAATTTGCAATCATAATTTGAATATATCAATTCTAAGTTCTGTATTTGACAGTTACAAGTTCAGATCTTCAAGTTATTATTTGAAATAATAATTAGTATTTAACAAATCTAAGTTCTGTAATTCACTATTACTAGTTCAGATCTTCAAGTTATAATTTGCAATAATAATTAGAAGCTATCAATTTTATGTTCTGTATTTGACAATTACAAGTTCAGATCTACAAGTTATAATTTGCAATAATAATTAGAAGCTATCAATTTTAAGTTCTGTATTTGACAATTACAAGTTCAGATCTACAAGTTATAATTTGCACTAATAATTTGTATTTAACAATTCGAAGTTCTGTATTTGACTATTACAAGTTCAGATCTTCAAATTATTATTTGCAATCTTAGTTTGAATTTAACAAATCTAAGTTCTGTAATTCACTATTACTAGTGCAGATCTTCAAGTTATAATTTGCAATAATAATTAGAAGTTATCAATTTTAAGTTCTGTATTTGACAATTACAAGTTCAGATCTTCAAGTTATAATTTGCAATAATAATTAGAAGCTATCAATTTTAAGTTCTGTATTTGACTATTACAAGTTCAGATCTTCAAATTATTATTTGCAATGTTAGTTTGTATTTAACAATTCGAAGTTCTGTATTTACTTATTACAAGTTCAGAACTTCAAGTTATAATTTGAAATAATAATTTATATTTAACAAATCTAAGTTCTGTAATTCACTATTACAAGTTCAGATCTTCAAATTATAATTTGCACTAATAATTTGTATTTAACAATTAGAAGTTCTGTATTTACCTTCGACAAGTTCAGATCTTCAAGTTATAATTTGCAATCATAATTTGAAGTTATCAATTTTAAAGTCTGTATTTGACAATTACAAGTTCAGATCTTCAAGTTAAAATTTGCACTAATAATTTGTATTTAACAATTCGAAGTTCTGTATTTGACTATTATAAGTTCAGATCTTCAAATTATTATTTGCAATCTTAGTTTGAATTTAACAAATCTAAGTTCTGTAATTCACTATTACAAGTTCAGATCTTCAAGTTATAATTTGCACTAATAATTTGTATTTAACAATTCAAAGTTCTGTATTTGACTATTCCAAGTTCAGATCTTCAAATTTTATTTGCAATCTTAGTTTGAATTTAACAATTCGAAGTTCTGTATTTACCTACGACAAGTTCAGATCTTCAAGTTATAATTTGCAATCATAATTTGAAGTTATCAGTTTTAAAGTCTGTATTTGACAATTACAAGTTCAGATCTTCAAGTTATAATTTGCACTATTAATTTGTATTTAACAATTCGAAGTTCTGTATTTGCCTATTACAAGTTCAGATCTTCAAATTATTATTTGCAATCTTAGTTTGAATTTAACAATTCGAAGTTCTGTATTTGACAGTTACAACTTCAGATCTTCAAGTTATAATTTGAAATAATTATTTATATTTAACAAATCTAAGTTCTGTAATTCACTATTACAAGTTCAGATCTTCAAGTTATAATTTGCAATATTAATTAGAAGCTATCAATTGTAAGTTCTGTATTTGACAATTACAAGTTCAGATCTTCAAGTTATAATTTGCACTAATAATTTGTATTTAACAATTCGAAGTTCTGTATTCGACTATTCCAAGTTCAGATCTTCAAATTTTATTTGCAAAGTTAGTTTGAATTTAACAATTCGAAGTTCTGTATTTAACTACTACAAGTTCAGATCTGCAAGTTATAATTTGCACTAATAATTTGTATTTAAGAATTCGAACTTATGTATTTGACTATTACAAGTTCAGATCTCAAATTATTATTTGCAATCTTAGTTTGAATTTAACAACTCGAAGTTCGGTATGTAACTACTACAGGTTCAGATCTTCAAGTTATAATTAGCACTAATAATTTGAATTTAACAATTCGAAGTTCTGTATTTGACTATTACAAGTTCAGATCTTCAAATTATTATTTGCAATCTTAGTTTGAATTTAACAATTCGAAGTTTTGCATTTACATACTACAAGTTCAGATCTTCAAGTTATAATTTGCAATCATAAATTGAATTTATCAATTCTAAGTTCTGTATTTACATACTACAAGTTCAGATCTTCAAGTTATAATTTGCAATCATAATTTGAATATATCAATTCTAAGTTCTGTATTTGACAGTTACAAGTTCAGATCTTCAAGTTATTATTTGAAATAATAATTAGTATTTAACAAATCTAAGTTCTGTAATTCTCTATTACTAGTTCAGATCTTCAAGTTATAATTTGCAATAATAATTAGAAGCTATCAATTTTATGTTCTGTATTTGACAATTACAAGTTCAGATCTACAAGTTATAATTTGCAATAATAATTAGAAGCTATCAATTTTAAGTTCTGTATTTGACAATTACAAGTTCAGATCTTCAAGTTATAATTTGCACTAATAATTTGTATTTAACAATTCGAAGTTCTGTATTTGACTATTACAAGTTCAGATCTTCAAATTATTATTTGCAATCTTAGTTTGAATTTAACAATTCGAAGTTCTGTAATTCACTATTACTAGTTCAGATCTTCAAGTTATAATTTGCAATAATAATTAGAAGCTATCAATTTTAAGTTCTGTATTTGACAATTACAAGTTCAGATCTTCAAGTTATAATTTGCAATAATAATTAGAAGCTATCAATTTTAAGTTCTGTATTTGACTATTACAAGTTCAGATCTTCAAATTATTATTTGCAATCTTAGTTTGTATTTAACAATTCGAAGTTCTGTATTTACTTATTACAAGTTCAGAACTTCAAGTTATAATTTGAAATAATAATTTATATTTTACAAATCTAAGTTCTGTAATTCACTATTACAAGTTCAGATCTTCAAATTATAATTTGCACTAATAATTTGTATTTAACAATTCGAAGTGCTGTATTTACCTACGACAAGTTCAGATCTTCAAGTTATAATTTGCAATCATAATTTGAAGTTATCAATTTTAAAGTCTGTATTTGACAATTACAAGTTCAGATCTTCAAGTTAAAATTTGCACTAATAATTTGTATTTAACAATTCGAAGTTCTGTATTTGACTATTACAAGTTCAGATCTTCAAATTATTATTTGCAATCTTAGTTTGAATTTAACAAATCTAAGTTCTGTAAATCACTATTACAAGTTCAGATCTTCAAGTTATAATTTGCACTAATAATTTGTATTTAACAATTCGAAGTTCTGTATTTGACTATTCCAAGTTCAGATCTTCAAATTTTATTTGCAATCTTAGTTTGAATTTAACAATTCGAAGTTCTGTATTTAACTACTACAAGTTCAGATCTGCAAGTTATAATTTGCACTAATAATTTGTATTTAAGAATTCGAACTTATGTATTTGACTATTACAAGTTCAGATCTTCAAATTATTATTTGCAATCTTAGTTTGAATTTAACAACTCGAAGTTCGGTATGTAACTACTACAGGTTCAGATCTTCAAGTTATAATTTGCACTAATAATTTGAATTTAACAATTCGAAGTTCTGTATTTGACTATTACAAGTTCAGATCTTCAAATTATTATTTGCAATCTTAGTTTGAATTTAACAATTCGAAGTTTTGCATTTACATACTACAAGTTCAGATCTTCAAGTTATAATTTGCAATCATAAATTGAATTTATCAATTCTAAGTTCTGTATTTACATACTACAAGTTCAGATCTTCAAGTTATAATTTGCAATCATAATTTGAATATATCAATTCTAAGTTCTGTATTTGACAGTTACAAGTTCAGATCTTCAAGTTATTATTTGAAATAATAATTAGTATTTAACAAATCTAAGTTCTGTAATTCTCTATTACTAGTTCAGATCTTCAAGTTATAATTTGCAATAATAATTAGAAGCTATCAATTTTATGTTCTGTATTTGACAATTACAAGTTCAGATCTACAAGTTATAATTTGCAATAATAATTAGAAGCTATCAATTTTAAGTTCTGTATTTGACAATTACAAGTTCAGATCTTCAAGTTATAATTTGCACTAATAATTTGTATTTAACAATTCGAAGTTCTGTATTTGACTATTACAAGTTCAGATCTTCAAATTATTATTTGCAATCTTAGTTTGAATTTAACAATTCGAAGTTCTGTAATTCACTATTACTAGTTCAGATCTTCAAGTTATAATTTGCAATAATAATTAGAAGCTATCAATTTTAAGTTCTGTATTTGACAATTACAAGTTCAGATCTTCAAGTTATAATTTGCAATAATAATTAGAAGCTATCAATTTTAAGTTCTGTATTTGACTATTACAAGTTCAGATCTTCAAATTATTATTTGCAATCTTAGTTTGTATTTAACAATTCGAAGTTCTGTATTTACTTATTACAAGTTCAGAACTTCAAGTTATAATTTGAAATAATAATTTATATTTTACAAATCTAAGTTCTGTAATTCACTATTACAAGTTCAGATCTTCAAATTATAATTTGCACTAATAATTTGTATTTAACAATTCGAAGTGCTGTATTTACCTACGACAAGTTCAGATCTTCAAGTTAAAATTTGCACTAATAATTTGTATTTAACAATTCGAAGTTCTGTATTTGACTATTACAAGTTCAGATCTTCAAATTATTATTTGCAATCTTAGTTTGAATTTAACAAATCTAAGTTCTGTAAATCACTATTACAAGTTCAGATCTTCAAGTTATAATTTGCACTAATAATTTGTATTTAACAATTCGAAGTTCTGTATTTGACTATTCCAAGTTCAGATCTTCAAATTTTATTTGCAATCTTAGTTTGAATTTAACAATTCGAAGTTCTGTATTTACCTACGACAAGTTCAGATCTTCAAGTTATAATTTGCAATCATAATTTGAAGTTATCAATTTTAAAGTCTGTATTTGACAATTACAAGTTCAGATCTTCAAGTTATAATTTGCACTATTAATTTGTATTTAACAATTCGAAGTTCTGTATTTGCCTATTACAAGTTCAGATCTTCAAATTATTATTTGCAATCTTAGTTTGAATTTAACAATTCGAAGTTCTGTATTTGACAGTTACAAGTTCAGATCTTCAAGTTATAATTTGAAATAATTATTTATATTTAACAAATCTAAGTTCTGTAATTCACTATTACAAGTTCAGATTTTCAAGTTATAATTTGAAATAATAATTAGTATTTAACAAATCTAAGTTCTGTAATTCACTATTACTAGTTCAGATCTTCAAGTTATAATTTGCAATAATAATTAGAAGCTATCAATTTTAAGTTCTGTATTTGACAATTACAAGTTCAGATCTTCAAGTTATAATTTGCACTATTAATTTGTATTTAACAATTCGAAGTTCTGTATTTGCCTATTACAAGTTCAGATCTTCAAATTATTATTTGCAATCTTAGTTTGAATTTAACAATTCGAAGTTCTGTACTTGACTATTACAAGTTCAGATCTTCAAATTATTATTTGTAATCTTAGTTTGAATTTAACAATTAGAAGTTCTGTATTTACTTACTACAAGTTCAGATCTTCAAGTTATAATTAGCACTAATAATTTGTATTTAACAATTCGAAGGTCTTTATTTGACTATTACAAGTTCAGATCTTCAAATTATTATTTGCAATCTTAGTTTGAATTTAACAATTCGAAGTTCTGTATTTGACAGTTACAAGTTCAGATCTTCAAGTTATAATTTGAAATAATAATTAGTATTTAACAAAGCTAAGTTCTGTAATTCACTATTACAAATTCAGATCTTCAAGTTATAATTTGCAATAATAATTAGAAGCTATCAATTTTAAGTTCTGTATTTGACTATTACAAGTTCAGATCTTCAAGTTATAATTTGCAATAATAATTAGAAGCTATCAATTTTAAGTTCTGTATTTGACAATTACAAGTTCAGATCTTCAAGTTATAATTTGCACTAATAATTTGTATTTAACAATTCGAAGTTCTGTATTTGACTATTACAAGTTCAGATCTTCAAATTATTATTTGTAATCTTAGTTTGAATTTAACAATTCGAAGTTCTGTATTTACTTACTACAAGTTCAGATCTTCAAGTTATAATTAGCACTAATAATTTGTATTTAACAATTCGAAGGTCTTTATTTGACTATTACAAGTTCAGATCTTCAAAATATTATTAGCAATCTTAGTTTGAATTTAACAATTCGAAGTTCTGTATTTGACAGTTACAAGTTCAGATCTTCAAGTTATAATTTGAAATAATAATTAGTATTTAACAAAGCTAAGTTCTGTAATTCACTATTACAAATTCAGATCTTCAAGTTATAATTTGCAATAATAATTAGAAGCTATCAATTTTAAGTTCTGTATTTGACTATTACAAGTTCAGATCTTCAAATTATTTTTTGCAATCTTAGTTTGTATTTAACAATTCGAAGTTCTGTATTTACTTATTACAAGTTCAGATCTTCAAGTTATAATTTGAAATAATAATTTATATTTAACAAATCTAAGTTCTGTAATTCACTATTACAAGTTCAGATCTTCAAATTATAATTTGCACTAATAATTTGTATTTAACAATTCGAAGTTCTGTATTTGACTATTATAAGTTCAGATCTTCAAATTATTATTTGCAATCTTAGTTTGAATTTAACAAATCTAAGTTCTGTAATTCACTATTACAAGTTCAGATCTTCAAGTTATAATTTGCACTAATAATTTGTATTTAACAATTCAAAGTTCTGTATTTGACTATTCCAAGTTCAGATCTTCAAATTTTATTTGCAATCTTAGTTTGAATTTAACAATTCGAAGTTCTGTATTTACCTACGACAAGTTCAGATCTTCAAGTTATAATTTGCAATCATAATTTGAAGTTATCAGTTTTAAAGTCTGTATTTGACAATTACAAGTTCAGATCTTCAAGTTATAATTTGCACTATTAATTTGTATTTAACAATTCGAAGTTCTGTATTTGCCTATTACAAGTTCAGATCTTCAAATTATTATTTGCAATCTTAGTTTGAATTTAACAATTCGAAGTTCTGTATTTGACAGTTACAACTTCAGATCTTCAAGTTATAATTTGAAATAATTATTTATATTTAACAAATCTAAGTTCTGTAATTCACTATTACAAGTTCAGATCTTCAAGTTATAATTTGCAATATTAATTAGAAGCTATCAATTGTAAGTTCTGTATTTGACAATTACAAGTTCAGATCTTCAAGTTATAATTTGCACTAATAATTTGTATTTAACAATTCGAAGTTCTGTATTTGACTATTCCAAGTTCAGATCTTCAAATTTTATTTGCAAAGTTAGTTTGAATTTAACAATTCGAAGTTCTGTATTTAACTACTACAAGTTCAGATCTGCAAGTTATAATTTGCACTAATAATTTGTATTTAAGAATTCGAACTTATGTATTTGACTATTACAAGTTCAGATCTTCAAATTATTATTTGCAATCTTAGTTTGAATTTAACAACTCGAAGTTCGGTATGTAACTACTACAGGTTCAGATCTTCAAGTTATAATTTGCACTAATAATTTGAATTTAACAATTCGAAGTTCTGTATTTGACTATTACAAGTTCAGATCTTCAAATTATTATTTGCAATCTTAGTTTGAATTTAACAATTCGAAGTTTTGCATTTACATACTACAAGTTCAGATCTTCAAGTTATAATTTGCAATCATAAATTGAATTTATCAATTCTAAGTTCTGTATTTACATACTACAAGTTCAGATCTTCAAGTTATAATTTGCAATCATAATTTGAATATATCAATTCTAAGTTCTGTATTTGACAGTTACAAGTTCAGATCTTCAAGTTATAATTTGAAATAATAATTAGTATTTAACAAAGCTAAGTTCTGTAATTCACTATTACAAGTTCAGATCTTCAAGTTATAATTAGCACTAATAATTTGTATTTAACAATTCGAAGGTCTTTATTTGACTATTACAAGTTCAGATCTTCAAATTATTATTTGCAATCTTAGTTTGAATTTAAAAATTCGAAGTTCTGTATTTGACAGTTACAAGTTCAGATCTTCAAGTTATAATTTGAAATAATAATTAGTATTTAACAAAGCTAAGTTCTGTAATTCACTATTACAAATTCAGATCTTCAAGTTATAATTTGCAATAATAATTAGAAGCTATTAATTTTAAGTTCTGTATTTGACTATTACAAGTTCAGATCTTCAAGTTATAATTTGCAATAATAATTAGAAGCTATCAATTTTAAGTTCTGTATTTGACAATTACAAGTTCAGATCTTCAAGTTATAATTTGCAATAATAATTAGAAGCTATCAATTTTAAGTTCTGTATTTGACTATTACAAGTTCAGATCTTCAAATTATTATTTGCAATCTTAGTTTGTATTTAACAATTCGAAGTTCTGTATTTACTTATTACAAGTTCAGAACTTCAAGTTATAATTTGAAATAATAATTTATATTTTACAAATCTAAGTTCTGTAATTCACTATTACAAGTTCAGATCTTCAAATTATAATTTGCACTAATAATTTGTATTTAACAATTCGAAGTGCTGTATTTACCTACGACAAGTTCAGATCTTCAAGTTATAATTTGCAATCATAATTTGAAGTTATCAATTTTAAAGTCTGTATTTGACAATTACAAGTTCAGATCTTCAAGTTAAAATTTGCACTAATAATTTGTATTTAACAATTCGAAGTTCTGTATTTGACTATTACAAGTTCAGATCTTCAAATTATTATTTGCAATCTTAGTTTGAATTTAACAAATCTAAGTTCTGTAAATCACTATTACAAGTTCAGATCTTCAAGTTATAATTTGCACTAATAATTTGTATTTAACAATTCGAAGTTCTGTATTTGACTATTCCAAGTTCAGATCTTCAAATTTTATTTGCAATCTTAGTTTGAATTTAACAATTCGAAGTTCTGTATTTACCTACGACAAGTTCAGATCTTCAAGTTATAATTTGCAATCATAATTTGAAGTTATCAATTTTAAAGTCTGTATTTGACAATTACAAGTTCAGATCTTCAAGTTATAATTTGCACTATTAATTTGTATTTAACAATTCGAAGTTCTGTATTTGCCTATTACAAGTTCAGATCTTCAAATTATTATTTGCAATCTTAGTTTGAATTTAACAATTCGAAGTTCTGTACTTGACTATTACAAGTTCAGATCTTCAAATTATTATTTGTAATCTTAGTTTGAATTTAACAATTAGAAGTTCTGTATTTACTTACTACAAGTTCAGATCTTCAAGTTATAATTAGCACTAATAATTTGTATTTAACAATTCGAAGGTCTTTATTTGACTATTACAAGTTCAGATCTTCAAATTATTATTTGCAATCTTAGTTTGAATTTAACAATTCGAAGTTCTGTATTTGACAGTTACAAGTTCAGATCTTCAAGTTATAATTTGAAATAATAATTAGTATTTAACAAAGCTAAGTTCTGTAATTCACTATTACAAATTCAGATCTTCAAGTTATAATTTGCAATAATAATTAGAAGCTATCAATTTTAAGTTCTGTATTTGACTATTACAAGTTCAGATCTTCAAGTTATAATTTGCAATAATAATTAGAAGCTATCAATTTTAAGTTCTGTATTTGACAATTACAAGTTCAGATCTTCAAGTTATAATTTGCACTAATAATTTGTATTTAACAATTCGAAGTTCTGTATTTGACTATTACAAGTTCAGATCTTCAAATTATTATTTGTAATCTTAGTTTGAATTTAACAATTCGAAGTTCTGTATTTACTTACTACAAGTTCAGATCTTCAAGTTATAATTAGCACTAATAATTTGTATTTAACAATTCGAAGGTCTTTATTTGACTATTACAAGTTCAGATCTTCAAAATATTATTAGCAATCTTAGTTTGAATTTAACAATTCGAAGTTCTGTATTTGACAGTTACAAGTTCAGATCTTCAAGTTATAATTTGAAATAATAATTAGTATTTAACAAAGCTAAGTTCTGTAATTCACTATTACAAATTCAGATCTTCAAGTTATAATTTGCAATAATAATTAGAAGCTATCAATTTTAAGTTCTGTATTTGACTATTACAAGTTCAGATCTTCAAATTATTTTTTGCAATCTTAGTTTGTATTTAACAATTCGAAGTTCTGTATTTACTTATTACAAGTTCAGATCTTCAAGTTATAATTTGAAATAATAATTTATATTTAACAAATCTAAGTTCTGTAATTCACTATTACAAGTTCAGATCTTCAAATTATAATTTGCACTAATAATTTGTATTTAACAATTCGAAGTTCTGTATTTGACTATTATAAGTTCAGATCTTCAAATTATTATTTGCAATCTTAGTTTGAATTTAACAAATCTAAGTTCTGTAATTCACTATTACAAGTTCAGATCTTCAAGTTATAATTTGCACTAATAATTTGTATTTAACAATTCAAAGTTCTGTATTTGACTATTCCAAGTTCAGATCTTCAAATTTTATTTGCAATCTTAGTTTGAATTTAACAATTCGAAGTTCAGTATTTACCTACGACAAGTTCAGATCTTCAAGTTATAATTTGCAATCATAATTTGAAGTTATCAGTTTTAAAGTCTGTATTTGACAATTACAAGTTCAGATCTTCAAGTTATAATTTGCACTATTAATTTGTATTTAACAATTCGAAGTTCTGTATTTGCCTATTACAAGTTCAGATCTTCAAATTATTATTTGCAATCTTAGTTTGAATTTAACAATTCGAAGTTCTGTATTTGACAGTTACAACTTCAGATCTTCAAGTTATAATTTGAAATAATTATTTATATTTAACAAATCTAAGTTCTGTAATTCACTATTACAAGTTCAGATCTTCAAGTTATAATTTGCAATATTAATTAGAAGCTATCAATTGTAAGTTCTGTATTTGACAATTACAAGTTCAGATCTTCAAGTTATAATTTGCACTAATAATTTGTATTTAACAATTCGAAGTTCTGTATTTGACTATTCCAAGTTCAGATCTTCAAATTTTATTTGCAAAGTTAGTTTGAATTTAACAATTCGAAGTTCTGTATTTAACTACTACAAGTTCAGATCTGCAAGTTATAATTTGCACTAATAATTTGTATTTAAGAATTCGAACTTATGTATTTGACTATTACAAGTTCAGATCTTCAAATTATTATTTGCAATCTTAGTTTGAATTTAACAACTCGAAGTTCGGTATGTAACTACTACAGGTTCAGATCTTCAAGTTATAATTTGCACTAATAATTTGAATTTAACAATTCGAAGTTCTGTATTTGACTATTACAAGTTCAGATCTTCAAATTATTATTTGCAATCTTAGTTTGAATTTAACAATTCGAAGTTTTGCATTTACATACTACAAGTTCAGATCTTCAAGTTATAATTTGCAATCATAAATTGAATTTATCAATTCTAAGTTCTGTATTTACATACTACAAGTTCAGATCTTCAAGTTATAATTTGCAATCATAATTTGAATATATCAATTCTAAGTTCTGTATTTGACAGTTACAAGTTCAGATCTTCAAGTTATAATTTGAAATAATAATTAGTATTTAACAAAGCTAAGTTCTGTAATTCACTATTACAAGTTCAGATCTTCAAGTTATAATTAGCACTAATAATTTGTATTTAACAATTCGAAGGTCTTTATTTGACTATTACAAGTTCAGATCTTCAAATTATTATTTGCAATCTTAGTTTGAATTTAAAAATTCGAAGTTCTGTATTTGACAGTTACAAGTTCAGATCTTCAAGTTATAATTTGAAATAATAATTAGTATTTAACAAAGCTAAGTTCTGTAATTCACTATTACAAATTCAGATCTTCAAGTTATAATTTGCAATAATAATTAGAAGCTATTAATTTTAAGTTCTGTATTTGACTATTACAAGTTCAGATCTTCAAGTTATAATTTGCAATAATAATTAGAAGCTATCAATTTTAAGTTCTGTATTTGACAATTACAAGTTCAGATCTTCAAGTTATAATTTGCACTAATAATTTGTATTTAACAATTCGAAGTTCTGTATTTGACTATTACAAGTTCAGATCTTCAAATTATTATTTGTAATCTTAGTTTGAATTTAACAATTCGAAGTTCTGTATTTACTTACTACAAGTTCAGATCTTCAAGTTATAATTAGCACTAATAATTTGTATTTAACAATTCGAAGGTCTTTATTTGACTATTACAAGTTCAGATCTTCAAAATATTATTAGCAATCTTAGTTTGAATTTAACAATTCGAAGTTCTGTATTTGACAGTTACAAGTTCAGATCTTCAAGTTATAATTTGAAATAATAATTAGTATTTAACATAGCTAAGTTCTGTAATTCACTATTACAAATTCAGATCTTCAAGTTATAATTTGCAATAATAATTAGAAGCTATCAATTTTAAGTTCTGTATTTGACTATTACAAGTTCAGTTCTTCAAATTATTTTTTGCAATCTTAGTTTGTATTTAACAATTCGAAGTTCTGTATTTACTTATTACAAGTTCAGATCTTCAAGTTATAATTTGAAATAATAATTTATATTTAACAAATCTAAGTTCTGTAATTCACTATTACAAGTTCAGATCTTCAAATTATAATTTGCACTAATAATTTGTATTTAACAATTCGAAGTTCTGTATTTGACTATTATAAGTTCAGATCTTCAAATTATTATTTGCAATCTTAGTTTGAATTTAACAAATCTAAGTTCTGTAATTCACTATTACATGTTCAGATCTTCAAGTTATAATTTGCACTAATAATTTGTATTTAACAATTCAAAGTTCTGTATTTGACTATTCCAAGTTCAAATCTTCAAATTTTATTTGCAATCTTAGTTTGAATTTAACAATTCGAAGTTCTGTATTTACCTACGACAAGTTCAGATCTTCAAGTTATAATTTGCAATCATAATTTGAAGTTATCAGTTTTAAAGTCTGTATTTGACAATTACAAGTTCAGATCTTCAAGTTATAATTTGCACTATTAATTTGTATTTAACAATTCGAAGTTCTGTATTTGCCTATTACAAGTTCAGATCTTCAAATTATTATTTGCAATCTTAGTTTGAATTTAACAATTCGAAGTTATGTATTTGACAGTTACAACTTCAGATCTTCAAGTTATAATTTGAAATAATTATTTATATTTAACAAATCTAAGTTCTGTAATTCACTATTACAAGTTCAGATCTTCAAGTTATAATTTGCAATATTAATTAGAAGCTATCAATTGTAAGTTCTGAATTTGACAATTACAAGTTCAGATCTTCAAGTTATAATTTGCACTAATAATTTGTATTTAACAATTCGAAGTTCTGTATTTGACTATTCCAAGTTCAGATCTTCAAATTTTATTTGCAAAGTTAGTTTGAATTTAACAATTCGAAGTTCTGTATTTAACTACTACAAGTTCAGATCTGCAAGTTATAATTTGCACTAATAATTTGTATTTAAGAATTCGAACTTATGTATTTGACTATTACAAGTTCAGATCTTCAAATTATTATTTGCAATCTTAGTTTGAATTTAACAACTCGAAGTTCGGTATGTAACTACTACAGGTTCAGATCTTCAAGTTATAATTTGCACTAATAATTTGAATTTAACAATTCGAAGTTCTGTATTTGACTATTACAAGTTCAGATCTTCAAATTATTATTTGCAATCTTAGTTTGAATTTAACAATTCGAAGTTTTGCATTTACATACTACAAGTTCAGATCTTCAAGTTATAATTTGCAATCATAAATTGAATTTATCAATTCTAAGTTCTGTATTTACATACTACAAGTTCAGATCTTCAAGTTATAATTTGCAATCATAATTTGAATATATCAATTCTAAGTTCTGTATTTGACAGTTACAAGTTCAGATCTTCAAGTTATTATTTGAAATAATAATTAGTATTTAACAAATCTAAGTTCTGTAATTCACTATTACTAGTTCAGATCTTCAAGTTATAATTTGCAATAATAATTAGAAGCTATCAATTTTATGTTCTGTATTTGACAATTACAAGTTCAGATCTACAAGTTATAATTTGCAATAATAATTAGAAGCTATCAATTTTAAGTTCTGTATTTGACAATTACAAGTTCAGATCTTCAAGTTATAATTTGCACTAATAATTTGTATTTAACAATTCGAAGTTCTGTATTTGACTATTACAAGTTCAGATCTTCAAATTATTATTTGCAATCTTAGTTTGAATTTAACAATTCGAAGTTCTGTAATTCACTATTACTAGTTCAGATCTTCAAGTTATAATTTGCAATAATAATTAGAAGCTATCAATTTTAAGTTCTGTATTTGACAATTACAAGTTCAGATCTTCAAGTTATAATTTGAAATAATAATTAGTATTTAACAAAGCTAAGTTCTGTAATTCACTATTACAAATTCAGATCTTCAAGTTATAATTTGCAATAAAAATTAGAAGCTATCAATTTTAAGTTCTCTATTTGACAATTACAAGTTCAGATCTTCAAGCTATAATATGCAATCTTAATTTGAATTTATCAATTCTAAGTTCTGTATTTGACAGTTACAAGTGCAGATCTTCAAGTTATAATTTGTAATAATAATTTATATTTAACAAATCTAAGTTCTGTAATTCACTATTACAAGTTCAGATCTTCAAGTTATAATTTGCAATAATAATTAGAAGCTATCAATTTTAAGTTCTGTATTTGACAATTACAAGTTCAGATCTTCAAGTTATAATTTGCACTAATAATTTGTATTTAACAATTCGAAGTTCTGTAATTAACTATTACTAGTTCAGATCTTCAAGTTATAATTTGCAATAATAATTAGGAGCTATCAATTTTAAGTTCTGTATTTGACAATTACAAGTTCAGATCTTCAAGCTATAATATGCAATCTTAATTTGAATTTATCAATTCTAAGTTCTGTATTTGACAGTTACAAGTTCAGATCTTCAAGTTATAATTTGAAATAATAATTAGTATTTAACAAATCTAAGTTCTGTAATTCACTATTACTAGTTCATATCTTCAAGTTATAATTTGCAATAATAATTAGAAGCTATCAATTTTAAGTTTTGTATTTGGCAATTACAAGTTCAGATCTTCAAGTTAAAATTTGCACTAATAATTTGTATTTAACAATTCGAAGTTCTGTATTTGACTATTATAAGTTCAGATCTTCAAATTATTATTTGCAATCTTAGTTTGAATTTAACAAATCTAAGTTCTGTAATTCACTATTACAAGTTCAGATCTTCAAGTTATAATTTGCACTAATAATTTGTATTTAACAATTCGAAGTTCTGTATTTGACTATTCCAAGTTCAGATCTTCAAATTTTATTTGCAATCTTAGTTTGAATTTAACAATTCGAAGTTCTGTATTTACCTACGACAAGTTCAGAACTTCAAGTTATAATTTGCAATCATAATTTGAAGTTATCAATTTTAAAGTCTGTATTTGACAATTACAAGTTCAGATCTTCAAGTTATAATTTGCACTATTAATTTGTATTTAACAATTCGAAGTTCTGTATTTGCCTATTACAAGTTCAGATCTTCAAATTATTATTTGCAATCTTAGTTTGAATTTAACAATTCGAAGTTCTGTATTTGACAGTTACAAGTTCAGATCTTCAAGTTATAATTTGAAATAATTATTTATATTTAACAAATCTAAGTTCTGTAATTCACTATTACAAGTTCAGATCTTCAAATTATTATTTGCAATCTTAGTTTGAATTTAACAATTCGAAGTTCTGTATTTGACAGTTACAAGTTCAGATCTTCAAGTTATAATTTGAAATAATTATTTATATTTAACAAATCTAAGTTCTGTAATTAACTATTACTAGTTCAGATCTTCAAGTTATAATTTGCAATAATAATTAGAAGCTATCAATTTTAAGTTCTCTATTTGACAATTACAAGTTCAGATCTTCAAGCTATAATATGCAATCTTAATTTGAATTTATCAATTCTAGGTTCTGTATTTGACAGTTACAAGTGCAGATCTTCAAGTTATAATTTGAAATAATAATTAGTATTTAACAAATCTAAGTTCTGTAATTCACTATTACTAGTTCAGATCTTCAAGTTATAATTTGCAATAATAATTAGAAGCTATCAATTTTAAGTTTTGTATTTGACAATTACAAGTTCAGATCTTCAAGTTATAATTTGAAATAATAATTAGTATTTAACAAGTCTAAGTTCTGTAATTCACTATTACAAATTCAGATCTTCAAGTTATAATTTGCAATAATAATTAGAAGCTATCAATTTTAAGTTCTCTATTTGACAATTACAAGTTCAGATCTTCAAGCTATAATATGCAATCTTAATTTGAATTTATCAATTCTAAGTTCTGTATTTGACAGTTACAAGTGCAGATCTTCAAGTTATAATTTGAAATAATAATTTATATTTAACAAATCTAAGTTCTGTAATTCACTATTACAAGTTCAGATCTTCAAGTTATAATTTGCAATAATAATTAGAAGCTATCAATTTTAAGTTCTGTATTTGACAATTACAAGTTCAGATCTTCAAGTTATAATTTGCACTAATAATTTGTATTTAACAATTCGAAGTTCTGTAATTAACTATTACTAGTTCAGATCTTCAAGTTATAATTTGCAATAATAATTAGGAGCTATCAATTTTAAGTTCTGTATTTGACAATTACAAGTTCAGATCTTCAAGCTATAATATGCAATCTTAATTTGAATTTATCAATTCTAAGTTCTGTATTTGACAGTTACAAGTTCAGATCTTCAAGTTATAATTTGAAATAATAATTAGTATTTAACAAATCTAAGTTCTGTAATTCACTATTACTAGTTCAGATCTTCAAGTTATAATTTGCAATAATAATTAGAAGCTATCAATTTTAAGTTTTGTATTTGACAATTACAAGTTCAGATCTTCAAGTTAAAATTTGCACTAATAATTTGTATTTAACAATTCGAAGTTCTGTATTTGACTATTATAAGTTCAGATCTTCAAATTATTATTTGCAATCTTAGTTTGAATTTAACAAATCTAAGTTCTGTAATTCACTATTACAAGTTCAGATCTTCAAGTTATAATTTGCACTAATAATTTGTATTTAACAATTCGAAGTTCTGTATTTGACTATTCCAAGTTCAGATCTTCAAATTTTATTTGCAATCTTAGTTTGAATTTAACAATTCGAAGTTCTGTATTTACCTACGACAAGTTCAGAACTTCAAGTTATAATTTGCAATCATAATTTGAAGTTATCAATTTTAAAGTCTGTATTTGACAATTACAAGTTCAGATCTTCAAGTTATAATTTGCACTATTAATTTGTATTTAACAATTCGAAGTTCTGTATTTGCCTATTACAAGTTCAGATCTTCAAATTATTATTTGCAATCTTAGTTTGAATTTAACAATTTGAAGTTCTGTATTTGACAGTTACAAGTTCAGATCTTCAAGTTATAATTTGAAATAATTATTTATATTTAACAAATCTAAGTTCTGTAATTCACTATTACAAGTTCAGATCTTCAAATTATTATTTGCAATCTTAGTTTGAATTTAACAATTCGAAGTTCTGTATTTGACAGTTACAAGTTCAGATCTTCAAGTTATAATTTGAAATAATTATTTATATTTAACAAATCTAAGTTCTGTAATTAACTATTACTAGTTCAGATCTTCAAGTTACAATTTGCAATAATAATTAGAAGCTATCAATTTTAAGTTCTCTATTTGACAATTACAAGTTCAGATCTTCAAGCTATAATATGCAATCTTAATTTGAATTTATCAATTCGAAGTTCTGTATTTGACAGTTACAAGTGCAGATCTTCAAGTTATAATTTGAAATAATAATTAGTATTTAACAAATCTAAGTTCTGTAATTCACTATTACTAGTTCAGATCTTCAAGTTATAATTTGCAATAATAATTAGAAGCTATCAATTTTATGTTTTGTATTTGACAATTTCAAGTTCAGATCTTCAAGTTATAATTTGAAATAATAATTAGTATTTAACAAGTCTAAGTTCTGTAATTCACTATTACTAGTTCAGTTCTTCAAGTTATAATTTGCAATAATAATTAGAAGCTATCAATTTTAAGTTCTGTATTTGACAATTACAAGTTCAGATCTTCAAGTTATAATTTGCAATAATAATTAGAAGCTATCAATTTTAAGTTCTGTATTTGACAATTACAAGTTCAGATCTTCAAGTTAAAATTTGCACTAATAATTTGTATTTAACAATTCGAAGTTCTGTATTTGACTATTACAAGTTCAGATCTTCAAATTATTATTTGCAATCTTAGTTTGAATTTAACAATTCGAAGTTCTGTATTTACTTACTACAAGTTCAGATCTTTAAGTTATAATTAGCACTAATAATTTATATTTAACAATTCGAAGGTCTTTATTTGACTATTACTAATTCAGATCTTCAAATTACTATTTGCAATCTTAGTTTGAATTTGACAATTCGAAGTTCTGTATTTGACAGTTACAAGTTCAGATCTTCAAGTTATAATTTGCAATAATAATTAGAAGCTATCAATTTTAAGTTCTGTATTTGACTATTACAAGTTCAGATCTTCAAATTATTATTTGCAATCTTAGTTTGTATTTAACAATTCGAAGTTCTGTATATACTTATTACAAGTTCAGTACTTCAAGTTATAATTTGAAATAATAATTTATATTTAACAAATCTAAGTTCTGTAATTCACTATTACAAGTTCAGATCTTCAAATTATAATTTGCACTAATAATTTGTATTTAACAATTCGAAGTTCTGTATTTACCTACGACAAGTTCAGATCTTCAAGTTATAATTTGCAATCATAATTTGAAGTTATCAATTTTAAAGTCTGTATTTGACAATTACAAGTTCAGATCTTCAAGTTAAAATTTGCACTAATAATTTGTATTTAACAATTCGAAGTTCTGTATTTGACTATTACAAGTTCAGATCTTCAAATTATTATTTGCAATCTTAGTTTGAATTTAACAAATCTAAGTTCTGTAATTCACTATTACAAGTTCAGATCTTCAAGTTATAATTTGCAATAATAATTAGAAGCTATCAATTTTAAGTTCTGTATTTGACAATTACAAGTTCAGATCTGCAAGTTATAATTTGCACTAATAATTTGTATTTAAGAATTCGAACTTATGTATTTGACTATTACAAGTTCAGATCTTCAAATTATTATTTGCAATCTTAGTTTGAATTTAACAACTCGAAGTTCTGTATGTAACTACTACAAGTTCAGATCTTCAAGTTATAATTTGCACTAATAATTTGAATTTAACAATTCGAAGTTCTGTATTTGACTATTACAAGTTCAGATCTTCAAATTATTATTTGCAATCTTAGTTTGAATTTAACAATTCGAAGTTCTGTATTTACTTACTACAAGTTCAGATCTTAAAGTTATAATTAGCACTAATAATTTGTATTTAACAATTCGAAGGTCTTTATTTGATTATTACAAGTTCAGATCTTCAAATTATTATTTGCAATCTTAGTTTGAATTTAACAATTCGAAGTTCTGTATTTGACAGTTACAAGTTCAGATCTTCAAGTTATAATTTGAAATAATAATTAGTATTTAACAAAGCTAAGTTCTGTAATTCACTATTTCAATTCAGATCTTCAAGTTATAATTTGCAATAATAATTAGAAGCTATCAATTTTAAGTTCTGTATTTGACTATTACAAGTTCAGATCTTCAAATTATTATTTGCAATCTTAGTTTGTATTTAACAATTCGAAGTTCTGTATTTACTTATTACAAGTTCAGATCTTCAAGTTATAATTTGAAATAATAATTTATATTTAACAAATCTAAGTTCTGTAATTCACTATTACAAGTTCAGATCTTCAAATTATAATTTGCACTAATAATTTGTATTTAACAATTCGAAGTTCTGTATTTACCTACGACAAGTTCAGATCTTCAAGTTATAATTTGCAATCATAATTTGAAGTTATCAATTTTAAAGTCTGTATTTGACAATTACAAGTTCAGATCTTCAAGTTATAATTTGCACTAATAATTTGTATTTAACAATTCGAAGTTCTGTATTTGCCTATTACAAGTTCAGATCTTCAAATAATTATTTGCAATCTTAGTTTGAATTTAACAATTCGAAGTTCTGTATTTGACAGTTACAAGTTCAGATCTTCAAGTTATAATTTGAAATAATAATTAGTATTTAACAAAGCTAAGTTCTGTAATTCACTATTTCAATTCAGATCTTCAAGTTATAATTTGCAATAATAATTAGAAGCTATCAATTTTAAGTTCTGTATTTGACTATTACAAGTTCAGATCTTCAAATTATTATTTGCAATCTTAGTTTGTATTTAACAATTCGAAGTTCTGTATTTACTTATTACAAGTTCAGATCTTCAAGTTATAATTTGAAATAATAATTTATATTTAACAAATCTAAGTTCTGTAATTCACTATTACAAGTTCAGATCTTCAAATTATAATTTGCACTAATAATTTGTATTTAACAATTCGAAGTTCTGTATTTACCTACGACAAGTTCAGATCTTCAAGTTATAATTTGCAATCATAATTTGAAGTTATCAATTTTAAAGTCTGTATTTGACAATTACAAGTTCAGATCTTCAAGTTATAATTTGCACTAATAATTTGTATTTAACAATTCGAAGTTCTGTATTTGCCTATTACAAGTTCAGATCTTCAAATAATTATTAGCAATCTTAGTTTGAATTTAACAATTCGAAGTTCTGTATTTGACAGTTACAAGTTCAGATCTTCAAGTTATAATTTGAAATAATAATTTATATTTAACAAATCTAAGTTCTGTAATTCACTATTACAAGTTCAGATCTTCAAGTTATAATTTGCAATAATAATTAGAAGCTATCAATTTTAAGTTCTGTATTTGACAATTACAAGTTCAGATCTTCAAGTTATAATTTGCACTAATAATTTGTATTTAATAATTCGAAGTTCTGTAATTAACTATTACTAGTTCAGATCTTCAAGTTATAATTTGCAATAATAATTAGGAGCTATCAATTTTAAGTTCTGTATTTGACAATTACAAGTTCAGATCTTCAAGCTATAATATGCAATCTTAATTTGAATGTATCAATTCTAAGTTCTGTATTTGACAGTTACAAGTTCAGATCTTCAAGTTATAATTTGAAATAATAATTAGTATTTAACAAATCTAAGTTCTGTAATTCACTATTACTAGTTCAGATCTTCAAGTTATAATTTGCAATAATAATTAGAAGCTATCAATTTTAAGTTTTGTATTTGACAATTACAAGTTCAGATCTTCAAGTTAAAATTTGCACTAATAATTTGTATTTAACAATTCGAAGTTCTGTATTTGACTATTATAAGTTCAGATCTTCAAATTATTATTTGCAATCTTAGTTTGAATTTAACAAATCTAAGTTCTGTAATTCACTATTACAAGTTCAGATCTTCAAGTTATAATTTGCACTAATAATTTGTATTTAACAATTCGAAGTTCTGTATTTGACTATTCCAAGTTCAGATCTTCAAATTTTATTTGCAATCTTAGTTTGAATTTAACAATTCGAAGTTCTGTATTTACCTACGACAAGTTCAGAACTTCAAGTTATAATTTGCAATCATAATTTGAAGTTATCAATTTTAAAGTCTGTATTTGACAATTACAAGTTCAGATCTTCAAGTTATAATTTGCACTATTAATTTGTATTTAACAATTCGAAGTTCTGTATTTGCCTATTACAAGTTCAGATCTTCAAATTATTATTTGCAATCTTAGTTTGAATTTAACAATTCGAAGTTCTGTATTTGACAGTTACAAGTTCAGATCTTCAAGTTATAATTTGAAATAATTATTTATATTTAACAAATCTAAGTTCTGTAATTCACTATTACAAGTTCAGATGTTCAAGTTATAATTTGCAATATTAATTAGAAGCTATCAATTGTAAGTTCTGTATTTGACAATTACAAGTTCAGATCTTCAAGTTATAATTTGCACTAATAATTTGTATTTAACAATTCGAAGTTCTGTATTTGACTATTCCAAGTTCAGATCTTCAAATTTTATTTGCAAAGTTAGTTTGAATTTAACAATTCGAAGTTCTGTATTTAACTACTACAAGTTCAGATCTGCAAGTTATAATTTGCACTAATAATTTGTATTTAAGAATTCGAACTTATTTATTTGACTATTACAAGTTCAGATCTTCAAATTATTATTTGCAATCTTAGTTTGAATTTAACAACTCGAAGTTCGGTATGTAACTACTACAGGTTCAGATCTTCAAGTTATAATTTGCACTAATAATTTGAATTTAACAATTCGAAGTTCTGTATTTGACTATTACAAGTTCAGATCTTCAAGTTATAATTTGCAATCATAATTTGAATATATCAATTCTAAGTTCTGTATTTGACAGTTACAAGTTCAGATCTTCAAGTTATTATTTGAAATAATAATTAGTATTTAACAAATCTAAGTTCTGTAATTCACTATTACTAGTTCAGATCTTCAAGTTATAATTTGCAATAATAATTAGAAGCTATCAATTTTAAGTTCTGTATTTGACAATTACAAGTTCAGATCTTCAAGTTATAATTTGCACTAATAATTTGTATTTAACAATTCGAAGTTCTGTATTTGACTATTACAAGTTCAGATCTTCAAATTATTATTTGCAATCTTAGTTTGAATTTAACAATTCGAAGTTCTGTAATTCACTATTACTAGTTCAGATCTTCAAGTTATAATTTGCAATAATAATTAGAAGCTATCAATTTTAAGTTCTGTATTTGACAATTACAAGTTCAGATCTTCAAGTTATAATTTGCAATAATAATTAGAAGCTATCAATTTTAAGTTCTGTATTTGACTATTACAAGTTCAGATCTTCAAATTATTATTTGCAATCTTAGTTTGTATTTAACAATTCGAAGTTCTGTATTTACTTATTACAAGTTCAGAACTTCAAGTTATAATTTGAAATAATAATTTATATTTTACTAATCTAAGTTCTGTAATTCACTATTACAAGTTCAGATCTTCAAATTATAATTTGCACTAATAATTTGTATTTAACAATTCGAAGTGCTGTATTTACCTACGACAAGTTCAGATCTTCAAGTTATAATTTGCAATCATAATTTGAAGTTATCAATTTTAAAGTCTGTATTTGACAATTTCAAGTTCAGATCTTCAAGTTAAATCTTGCACTAATAATTTGTATTTAACAATTCGAAGTTCTGTATTTGACTATTACAAGTTCAGATCTTCAAATTATTATTTGCAATCTTAGTTTGAATTTAACAAATCTAAGTTCTGTAATTCACTATTACAAGTTCAGATCTTCAAGTTATAATTTGCACTAATAATTTGTATTTAACAATTCGAAGTTCTGTATTTGACTATTCCAAGTTCAGATCTTCAAATTTTATTTGCAATCTTAGTTTGAATTTAACAATTCGAAGTTCTGTATTTTTTTACGACAAGTTCAGATCTTCAAGTTATAATTTGCAATCATAATTTGAAGTTATCAATTTTAAAGTCTGTATTTGACAATTACAAGTTCAGATCTTCAAGTTATAATTTGCACTATTAATTTGTATTTAACAATTCGAAGTTCTGTATTTGCCTATTACAAGTTCAGATCTTCAAATTATTATTTGCAATCTTAGTTTGAATTTAACAATTCGAAGTTCTGTATTTGACAGTTACAAGTTCAGATCTTCAAGTTATAATTTGAAATAATTATTTATATTTAACAAATCTAAGTTCTGTAATTCACTATTACAAGTTCAGATTTTCAAGTTATAATTTGAAATAATAATTAGTATTTAACAAATCTAAGTTCTGTAATTCACTATTACTAGTTCAGATCTTCAAGTTATAATTTGCAATAATAATTAGAAGCTATCAATTTTAAGTTCTGTATTTGACAATTACAAGTTCAGATCTTCAAGTTATAATTTGCACTATTAATTTGTATTTAACAATTCGAAGTTCTGTATTTGCCTATTACAAGTTCAGATCTTCAAATTATTATTTGCAATCTTAGTTTGAATTTAACAATTCGAAGTTCTGTACTTGACTATTACAAGTTCAGATCTTCAAATTATTATTTGTAATCTTAGTTTGAATTTAACAATTAGAAGTTCTGTATTTACTTACTACAAGTTCAGATCTTCAAGTTATAATTAGCACTAATAATTTGTATTTAACAATTCGAAGGTCTTTATTTGACTATTACAAGTTCAGATCTTCAAATTATTATTTGCAATCTTAGTTTGAATTTAACAATTCGAAGTTCTGTATTTGACAGTTACAAGTTCAGATCTTCAAGTTATAATTTGAAATAATAATTAGTATTTAACAAAGCTAAGTTCTGTAATTCACTATTACAAATTCAGATCTTCAAGTTATAATTTGCAATAATAATTAGAAGCTATCAATTTTAAGTTCTGTATTTGACTATTACAAGTTCAGATCTTCAAGTTATAATTTGCAATAATAATTAGAAGCTATCAATTTTAAGTTCTGTATTTGACAATTACAAGTTCAGATCTTCAATTTAGAATTTGCACTAATAATTTGTATTTAACAATTCGAAGTTCTGTATTTGACTATTACAAGTTCAGATCTTCAAATTATTATTTGCAATCTTAGTTTGAATTTAACAATTCGAAGTTCTGTATTTACTTACTACAAGTTCAGATCTTTAAGTTATAATTAGCACTAATAATTTATATTTAACAATTCGAAGGTCTTTATTTGACTATTACTAATTCAGATCTTCAAATTACTATTTGCAATCTTAGTTTGAATTTGACAATTCGAAGTTCTGTATTTGACAGTTACAAGTTCAGATCTTCAAGTTATAATTTGAAATAATAATTAGTATTTAACAAAGCTAAGTTCTGTAATTCACTATTACAAATTCAGATCTTCAAGTTATAATTTGCAATAATAATTAGAAGCTATCAATTTTAAGTTCTCTATTTGACAATTACAAGTTCAGATCTTCAAGCTATAATATGCAATCTTAATTTGAATTTATCAATTCTAAGTTCTGTATTTGACAGTTACAAGTGCAGATCTTCAAGTTATAATTTGTAATAATAATTTATATTTAACAAATCTAAGTTCTGTAATTCACTATTACAAGTTCAGATCTTCAAGTTATAATTTGCAATAATAATTAGAAGCTATCAATTTTAAGTTCTGTATTTGACAATTACAAGTTCAGATCTTCAAGTTATAATTTGCACTAATAATTTGTATTTAACAATTCGAAGTTCTGTAATTAACTATTACTAGTTCAGATCTTCAAGTTATAATTTGCAATAATAATTAGGAGCTATCAATTTTAAGTTCTGTATTTGACAATTACAAGTTCAGATCTTCAAGCTATAATATGCAATCTTAATTTGAATTTATCAATTCTAAGTTCTGTATTTGACAGTTACAAGTTCAGATCTTCAAGTTATAATTTGAAATAATAATTAGTATTTAACAAATCTAAGTTCTGTAATTCACTATTACTAGTTCAGATCTTCAAGTTATAATTTGCAATAATAATTAGAAGCTATCAATTTTAAGTTTTGTATTTGACAATTACAAGTTCAGATCTTCAAGTTAAAATTTGCACTAATAATTTGTATTTAACAATTCGAAGTTCTGTATTTGACTATTATAAGTTCAGATCTTCAAATTATTATTTGCAATCTTAGTTTGAATTTAACAAATCTAAGTTCTGTAATTCACTATTACAAGTTCAGATCTTCAAGTTATAATTTGCACTAATAATTTGTATTTAACAATTCGAAGTTCTGTATTTGACTATTCCAAGTTCAGATCTTCAAATTTTATTTGCAATCTTAGTTTGAATTTAACAATTCGAAGTTCTGTATTTACCTACGACAAGTTCAGAACTTCAAGTTATAATTTGCAATCATAATTTGAAGTTATCAATTTAAAAGTCTGTATTTGACAATTACAAGTTCAGATCTTCAAGTTATAATTTGCACTATTAATTTGTATTTAACAATTCGAAGTTCTGTATTTGCCTATTACAAGTTCAGATCTTCAAATTATTATTTGCAATCTTAGTTTGAATTTAACAATTCGAAGTTCTGTATTTGACAGTTACAAGTTCAGATCTTCAAGTTATAATTTGAAATAATTATTTATATTTAACAAATCTAAGTTCTGTAATTCACTATTACAAGTTCAGATCTTCAAATTATTATTTGCAATCTTAGTTTGAATTTAACAATTCGAAGTTCTGTATTTGACAGTTACAAGTTCAGATCTTCAAGTTATAATTTGAAATAATTATTTATATTTAACAAATCTAAGTTCTGTAATTAACTATTACTAGTTCAGATCTTCAAGTTATAATTTGCAATAATAATTAGAAGCTATCAATTTTAAGTTCTCTATTTGACAATTACAAGTTCAGATCTTCAAGCTATAATATGCAATCTTAATTTGAATTTATCAATTCTAGGTTCTGTATTTGACAGTTACAAGTGCAGATCTTCAAGTTATAATTTGAAATAATAATTAGTATTTAACAAATCTAAGTTCTGTAATTCACTATTACTAGTTCAGATCTTCAAGTTATAATTTGCAATAATAATTAGAAGCTATCAATTTTAAGTTTTGTATTTGACAATTACAAGTTCAGATCTTCAAGTTATAATTTGAAATAATAATTAGTATTTAACAAGTCTAAGTTCTGTAATTCACTATTACAAATTCAGATCTTCAAGTTATAATTTGCAATAATAATTAGAAGCTATCAATTTTAAGTTCTCTATTTGACAATTACAAGTTCAGATCTTCAAGCTATAATATGCAATCTTAATTTGAATTTATCAATTCTAAGTTCTGTATTTGACAGTTACAAGTGCAGATCTTCAAGTTATAATTTGAAATAATAATTTATATTTAACAAATCTAAGTTCTGTAATTCACTATTACAAGTTCAGATCTTCAAGTTATAATTTGCAATAATAATTAGAAGCTATCAATTTTAAGTTCTGTATTTGACAATTACAAGTTCAGATCTTCAAGTTATAATTTGCACTAATAATTTGTATTTAACAATTCGAAGTTCTGTAATTAACTATTACTAGTTCAGATCTTCAAGTTATAATTTGCAATAATAATTAGGGGCTATCAATTTTAAGTTCTGTATTTGACAATTACAAGTTCAGATCTTCAAGCTATAATATGCAATCTTAATTTGAATTTATCAATTCTAAGTTCTGTATTTGACAGTTACAAGTTCAGATCTTCAAGTTATAATTTGAAATAATAATTAGTATTTAACAAATCTAAGTTCTGTAATTCACTATTACTAGTTCAGATCTTCAAGTTATAATTTGCAATAATAATTAGAAGCTATCAATTTTAAGTTTTGTATTTGACAATTACAAGTTCAGATCTTCAAGTTAAAATTTGCACTAATAATTTGTATTTAACAATTCGAAGTTCTGTATTTGACTATTATAAGTTCAGATCTTCAAATTATTATTTGCAATCTTAGTTTGAATTTAACAAATCTAAGTTCTGTAATTCACTATTACAAGTTCAGATCTTCAAGTTATAATTTGCACTAATAATTTGTATTTAACAATTCGAAGTTCTGTATTTGACTATTCCAAGTTCAGATCTTCAAATTTTATTTGCAATCTTAGTTTGAATTTAACAATTCGAAGTTCTGTATTTACCTACGACAAGTTCAGAACTTCAAGTTATAATTTGCAATCATAATTTGAAGTTATCAATTTTAAAGTCTGTATTTGACAATTACAAGTTCAGATCTTCAAGTTATAATTTGCACTATTAATTTGTATTTAACAATTCGAAGTTCTGTATTTGCCTATTACAAGTTCAGATCTTCAAATTATTATTTGCAATCTTAGTTTGAATTTAACAATTTGAAGTTCTGTATTTGACAGTTACAAGTTCAGATCTTCAAGTTATAATTTGAAATAATTATTTATATTTAACAAATCTAAGTTCTGTAATTCACTATTACAAGTTCAGATCTTCAAATTATTATTTGCAATCTTAGTTTGAATTTAACAATTCGAAGTTCTGTATTTGACAGTTACAAGTTCAGATCTTCAAGTTATAATTTGAAATAATTATTTATATTTAACAAATCTAAGTTCTGTAATTAACTATTACTAGTTCAGATCTTCAAGTTACAATTTGCAATAATAATTAGAAGCTATCAATTTTAAGTTCTCTATTTGACAATTACAAGTTCAGATCTTCAAGCTATAATATGCAATCTTAATTTGAATTTATCAATTCGAAGTTCTGTATTTGACAGTTACAAGTGCAGATCTTCAAGTTATAATTATAAATAATAATTAGTATTTAACAAATCTAAGTTCTGTAATTCACTATTACTAGTTCAGATCTTCAAGTTATAATTTGCAATAATAATTAGAAGCTATCAATTTTATGTTTTGTATTTGACAATTTCAAGTTCAGATCTTCAAGTTATAATTTGAAATAATAATTAGTATTTAACAAGTCTAAGTTCTGTAATTCACTATTACTAGTTCAGTTCTTCAAGTTATAATTTGCAATAATAATTAGAAGCTATCAATTTTAAGTTCTGTATTTGACAATTACAAGTTCAGATCTTCAAGTTAAAATTTGCACTAATAATTTGTATTTAACAATTCGAAGTTCTGTATTTGACTATTACAAGTTCAGATCTTCAAATTATTATTTGCAATCTTAGTTTGAATTTAACAATTCGAAGTTCTGTATTTACTTACTACAAGTTCAGATCTTTAAGTTATAATTAGCACTAATAATTTATATTTAACAATTCGAAGGTCTTTATTTGACTATTACTAATTCAGATCTTCAAATTACTATTTGCAATCTTAGTTTGAATTTGACAATTCGAAGTTCTGTATTTGACAGTTACAAGTTCAGATCTTCAAGTTATAATTTGCAATAATAATTAGAAGCTATCAATTTTAAGTTCTGTATTTGACTATTACAAGTTCAGATCTTCAAATTATTATTTGCAATCTTAGTTTTTATTTAACAATTCGAAGTTCTGTATATACTTATTACAAGTTCAGTACTTCAAGTTATAATTTGAAATAATAATTTATATTTAACAAATCTAAGTTCTGTAATTCACTATTACAAGTTCAGATCTTCAAATTATAATTTGCACTAATAATTTGTATTTAACAATTCGAAGTTCTGTATTTACCTACGACAAGTTCAGATCTTCAAGTTATAATTTGCAATCATAATTTGAAGTTATCAATTTTAAAGTCTGTATTTGACAATTACAAGTTCAGATCTTCAAGTTAAAATTTGCACTAATAATTTGTATTTAACAATTCGAAGTTCTGTATTTGACTATTACAAGTTCAGATCTTCAAATTATTATTTGCAATCTTAGTTTGAATTTAACAAATCTAAGTTCTGTAATTCACTATTACAAGTTCAGATCTTCAAGTTATAATTTGCAATAATAATTAGAAGCTATCAATTTTAAGTTCTGTATTTGACAATTACAAGTTCAGATCTGCAAGTTATAATTTGCACTAATAATTTGTATTTAAGAATTCGAACTTATGTATTTGACTATTACAAGTTCAGATCTTCAAATTATTATTTGCAATCTTAGTTTGAATTTAACAACTCGAAGTTCTGTATGTAACTACTACAAGTTCAGATCTTCAAGTTATAATTTGCACTAATAATTTGAATTTAACAATTCGAAGTTCTGTATTTGACTATTACAAGTTCAGATCTTCAAATTATTATTTGCAATCTTAGTTTGAATTTAACAATTCGAAGTTCTGTATTTACTTACTTCAAGTTCAGATCTTAAAGTTATAATTAGCACTAATAATTTGTATTTAACAATTCGAAGGTCTTTATTTGATTATTACAAGTTCAGATCTTCAAATTATTATTTGCAATCTTAGTTTGAATTTAACAATTCGAAGTTCTGTATTTGACAGTTACAAGTTCAGATCTTCAAGTTATAATTTGAAATAATAATTAGTATTTAACAAAGCTAAGTTCTGTAATTCACTATTACAAATTCAGATCTTCAAGTTATAATTTGCAATAATAATTAGAAGCTATCAATTTTAAGTTCTGTATTTGACTATTACAAGTTCAGATCTTCAAATTATTATTTGCAATCTTAGTTTGTATTTAACAATTCGAAGTTCTGTATTTACTTATTACAAGTTCAGATCTTCAAGTTATAATTTGAAATAATAATTTATATTTAACAAATCTAAGTTCTGTAATTCACTATTACAAGTTCAGATCTTCAAATTATAATTTGCACTAATAATTTGTATTTAACAATTCGAAGTTCTGTATTTACCTACGACAAGTTCAGATCTTCAAGTTATAATTTGCAATCATAATTTGAAGTTATCAATTTTAAAGTCTGTATTTGACAATTACAAGTTCAGATCTTCAAGTTATAATTTGCACTAATAATTTGTATTTAACAATTCGAAGTTCTGTATTTGCCTATTACAAGTTCAGATCTTCAAATAATTATTTGCAATCTTAGTTTGAATTTAACAATTCGAAGTTCTGTATTTGACAGTTACAAGTTCAGATCTTCAAGTTATAATTTGAAATAATAATTTATATTTAACAAATCTAAGTTCTGTAATTCACTATTACAAGTTCAGATCTTCAAGTTATAATTTGCAATAATAATTAGAAGCTATCAATTTTAAGTTCTGTATTTGACAATTACAAGTTCAGATCTTCAAGTTATAATTTGCACTAATAATTTGTATTTAATAATTCGAAGTTCTGTAATTAACTATTACTAGTTCAGATCTTCTAGTTATAATTTGCAATAATAATTAGGAGCTATCAATTTTAAGTTCTGTATTTGACAATTACAAGTTCAGATCTTCAAGCTATAATATGCAATCTTAATTTGAATTTATCAATTCTAAGTTCTGTATTTGACAGTTACAAGTTCAGATCTTCAAGTTATAATTTGAAATAATAATTAGTATTTAACAAATCTAAGTTCTGTAATTCACTATTACTAGTTCAGATCTTCAAGTTATAATTTGCAATAATAATTAGAAGCTATCAATTTTAAGTTTTGTATTTGACAATTACAAGTTCAGATCTTCAAGTTAAAATTTGCACTAATAATTTGTATTTAACAATTCGAAGTTCTGTATTTGACTATTATAAGTTCAGATCTTCAAATTATTATTTGCAATCTTAGTTTGAATTTAACAAATCTAAGTTCTGTAATTCACTATTACAAGTTCAGATCTTCAAGTTATAATTTGCACTAATAATTTGTATTTAACAATTCGAAGTTCTGTATTTGACTATTCCAAGGTCAGATCTTCAAATTTTATTTGCAATCTTAGTTTGAATTTAACAATTCGAAGTTCTGTATTTACCTACGACAAGTTCAGAACTTCAAGTTATAATTTGCAATCATAATTTGAAGTTATCAATTTTAAAGTCTGTATTTGACAATTACAAGTTCAGATCTTCAAGTTATAATTTGCACTATTAATTTGTATTTAACAATTCGAAGTTCTGTATTTGCCTATTACAAGTTCAGATCTTCAAATTATTATTTGCAATCTTAGTTTGAATTTAACAATTCGAAGTTCTGTATTTGATAGTTACAAGTTCAGATCTTCAAGTTATAATTTGAAATAATTATTTATATTTAACAAATCTAAGTTCTGTAATTCACTATTACAAGTTCAGATGTTCAAGTTATAATTTGCAATATTAATTAGAAGCTATCAATTGTAAGTTCTGTATTTGACAATTACAAGTTCAGATCTTCAAGTTATAATTTGCACTAATAATTTGTATTTAACAATTCGAAGTTCTGTATTTGACTATTCCAAGTTCAGATCTTCAAATTTTATTTGCAAAGTTAGTTTGAATTTAACAATTCGAAGTTCTGTATTTAACTACTACAAGTTCAGATCTGCAAGTTATAATTTGCACTAATAATTTGTATTTAAGAATTCGAACTTATTTATTTGACTATTACAAGTTCAGATCTTCAAATTATTATTTGCAATCTTAGTTTGAATTTAACAACTCGAAGTTCGGTATGTAACTACTACAGGTTCAGATCTTCAAGTTATAATTTGCACTAATAATTTGAATTTAACAATTCGAAGTTCTGTATTTGACTATTACAAGTTCAGATCTTCAAATTATTATTTGCAATCTTAGTTTGAATTTAACAATTCGAAGTTTTGCATTTACATACTACAAGTTCAGATCTTCAAGTTATAATTTGCAATCATAAATTGAATTTATCAATTCTAAGTTCTGTATTTGACAGTTACAAGTTCAGATCTTCAAGTTATTATTTGAAATAATAATTAGTATTTAACAAATCTAAGTTCTGTAATTCCCTATTACTAGTTCAGATCTTCAAGTTCAGATCTTCAAGTTATAATTTGCAATAATAATTAGGAGCAATCAATTTTAAGTTCTGTATTTGACAATTACAAGTTCAGATCTTCAAGTTATAATTTGCACTAATAATTTGTATTTAACAATTCGAAGTTCTGTATTTGACTATTCCAAGTTCAGATCTTCAAATTTTATTTGCAATCTTAGTTTGAATTTAACAATTCGAAGTTCTGTATTTAACTACTACAAGTTCAGATCTGCAAGTTATAATTTGCACTAATAATTTGTATTTAAGAATTCGAACTTATGTATTTGACTATTACAAGTTCAGATCTTCAAATTATTATTTGCAATTTTAGTTTGAATTTAACAACTCGAAGTTCTGTATGTAACCACTACAAGTTCAGATCTTCAAGTTATAATTTGCACTAATAATTTGAATTGAACAATTCGAAGTTCTGTATTTGACTATTACAAGTTCAGATCTTCAAATTATTATTTGCAATCTTAGTTTGAATTTAACAATTCGAAGTTCTGTATTTACATACTACAAGTTCAGATCTTCAAGTTATAATTTGCAATCATAATTTGAATATATCAATTCTAAGTTCTGTATTTGACAGTTACAAGTTCAGATCTTCAAGTTATTATTTGAAATAATAATTAGTATTTAACAAATCTAAGTTCTGTAATTCACTATTACTAGTTCAGATCTTCAAGTTATAATTTGCAATAATAATTAGAAGCCATCAATTTTATGTTCTGTATTTGACAATTACAAGTTCAGATCTACAAGTTATAATTTGCAATAATAATTAGAAGCTATCAATTTTAAGTTCTGTATTTGACAATTACAAGTTCAGATCTTCAAGTTATAATTTGCACTAATAATTTGTATTTAACAATTCGAAGTTCTGTATTTGACTATTACAAGTTCAGATCTTCAAATTATTATTTGCAATCTTAGTTTGAATTTAACAATTCGAAGTTCTGTAATTCACTATTACTAGTTCAGATCTTCAAGTTATAATTTGCAATAATAATTAGAAGCTATCAATTTTAAGTTCTGTATTTGACAATTACAAGTTCAGATCTTCAAGTTGTAATTTGCAATAATAATTAGAAGCTATCAATTTTAAGTTCTGTATTTGACTATTTCAAGTTCAGATCTTCAAATTATTATTTGCAATCTTAGTTTGTATTTAACAATTCGAAGTTCTGTATTTACTTATTACAAGTTCAGAACTTCAAGTTATAATTTGAAATAATAATTTATATTTAACAAATCTAAGTTCTGTAATTCACTATTACAAGTTCAGATCTTCAAATTATAATTTGCACTAATAATTTGTATTTAACAATTCGAAGTTCTGTATTTACCTACGACAAGTTCAGATCTTCAAGTTATAATTTGCAATCATAATTTGAAGTTATCAATTTTAAAGTCTGTATTTGACAATTACAAGTTCAGATCTTCAAGTTAAAATTTGCACTAATAATTTGTATTTAACAATTCGAAGTTCTGTATTTGACTATTACAAGTTCAGATCTTCAAATTATTATTTGCAATCTTAGTTTGAATTTAACAAATCTAAGTTCTGTAATTCACTATTACAAGTTCAGATCTTCAAGTTATAATTTGCACTAATAATTTGTATTTAACAATTCGAAGTTCTGTATTTGACTATTCCAAGTTCAGATCTTCAAATTTTATTTGCAATCTTAGTTTGAATTTAACAATTCGAAGTTCTGTATTTACCTACGACAAGTTCAGATCTTCAAGTTATAATTTGCAATCATAATTTGAAGTTATCAATTTTAAAGTCTGTATTTGACAATTACAAGTTCAGATCTTCAAGTTATAATTTGCACTATTAATTTGTATTTAACAATTCGAAGTTCTGTATTTGCCTATTACAAGTTCAGATCTTCAAATTATTATTTGCAATCTTAGTTTGAATTTAACAATTCGAAGTTCTGTATTTGACAGTTACAAGTTCAGATCTTCAAGTTATAATTTGAAATAATTATTTATATTTAACAAATCTAAGTTCTGTAATTCACTATTACAAGTTCAGATTTTCAAGTTATAATTTGAAATAATAATTAGTATTTAACAAATCTAAGTTCTGTAATTCACTATTACTAGTTCAGATCTTCAAGTTATAATTTGCAATAATAATTAGAAGCTATCAATTTTAAGTTCTGTATTTGACAATTACAAGTTCAGATCTTCAAGTTATAATTTGCAATAATAATTAGAAGCTATCAATTTTAAGTTCTGTATTTGACAACTACAAGTTCAGATCTTCAAGTTATAATTTGCACTAATAATTTGTATTTAACAATTCGAAGTTCTGTATTTGACTATTACAAGTTCAGATCTTCAAATTATTATTTGTAATCTTAGTTTGAATTTAACAATTCGAAGTTCTGTATTTACTTACTACAAGTTCAGATCTTCAAGTTATAATTAGCACTAATAATTTGTATTTAACAATTCGAAGGTCTTTATTTGACTATTACAAGTTCAGATCTTCAAATTATTATTTGCAATCTTAGTTTGAATTTAACAATTCGAAGTTCTGTATTTGACAGTTACAAGTTCAGATCTTCAAGTTATAATTTGAAATAATAATTAGTATTTAACAAAGCTAAGTTCTGTAATTCACTATTACAAATTCAGATCTTCAAGTTATAATTTGCAATAATAATTAGAAGCTATCAATTTTAAGTTCTGTATTTGACTATTACAAGTTCAGATCTTCAAGTTATAATTTGCAATAATAATTAGAAGCTATCAATTTTAAGTTCTGTATTTGACAATTACAAGTTCAGATCTTCAAGTTATAATTTGCACTAATAATTTGTATTTAACAATTCGAAGTTCTGTATTTGACTATTACAAGTTCAGATCTTCAAATTATTATTTGCAATCTTAGTTTGAATTTAACAATTCGAAGTTCTGTATTTACTTACTACAAGTTCAGATCTTCAAGTTATAATTAGCACTAATAATTTGTATTTAACAATTCGAAGGTCTTTATTTGACTATTACAAGTTCAGATCTTCAAATTATTATTTGCAATCTTAGTTTGAATTTAACAATTCGAAGTTCTGTATTTAACAGTTACAAGTTCAGATCTTCAGGTTATAATTTGAAATAATAATTAGAATTCAACAAAGCTAAGTTCTGTAATTCACTATTACAAATTCAGATCTTCAAGTTATAATTTGCAATAATAATGAGAAGCTATCAATTTTAAGTTCTGTATTTGACTATTACAAGTTCAGATCTTCAAATTATTATTTGCAATCTTAGTTTGTATTTAACAATTCGAAGTTCTGTATTTACTTACTACAAGTTCAGATCTTCAAGTTATAATTAGCACTAATAATTTGTATTTAACAATTCGAAGGTCTTTATTTGACTATTACAAGTTCAGATCTTCAAAATATTATTAGCAATCTTAGTTTGAATTTAACAATTCGAAGTTCTGTATTTGACAGTTACAAGTTCAGATCTTCAAGTTATAATTTGAAATAATAATTAGTATTTAACAAAGCTAAGTTCTGTAATTCACTATTACAAATTCAGATCTTCAAGTTATAATTTGCAATAATAATTAGAAGCTATCAATTTTAAGTTCTGTATTTGACTATTACAAGTTCAGATCTTCAAATTATTATTTGCAATCTTAGTTTGTATTTAACAATTCGAAGTTCTGTATTTACTTATTACAAGTTCAGATCTTCAAGTTATAATTTGAAATAATAATTTATATTTAACAAATCTAAGTTCTGTAATTCACTATTACAAGTTCAGATCTTCAAATTATAATTTGCACTAATAATTTGTATTTAACAATTCGAAGTTCTGTATTTACCTACGACAAGTTCAGATCTTCAAGTTATAATTTGCAATCATAATTTGAAGTTATCAATTTTAAAGTCTGTATTTGACAATTACAAGTTCAGATCTTCAAGTTATAATTTGAAATAATAATTTATATTTAACAAATCTAAGTTCTGTAATTCACTATTACAAGTTCAGATCTTCAAGTTATAATTTGCAATAATAATTAGAAGCTATCAATTTTAAGTTCTGTATTTGACAATTACAAGTTCAGATCTTCAAGTTATAATTTGCACTAATAATTTGTATTTAACAATTCGAAGTTCTGTAATTGACTATTCCAAGTTCAGATCTACAAATTTTATTTGCAATCTTAGTTTGAATTTAACAATTCGAAGTTCTGTATTTAACTACTACAAGTTCAGAACTGCAATTTATAATTTGCACTAATAATTTGTATTTAAGAATTCGATCTTATGTATTTGACTATTACAAGTTCAGATCTTCAAATTATTATTTGCAATCTTAGTTTGAATTTAACAACTCGAAGTTCTGTATGTAACTACTACAAGTTCAGATCTTCAAGTTATAATTTGCACTAATAATTTGAATTTAACAATTCGAAGTTCTGTATTTGACTATTACAAGTTCAGATCTTCAAATTATTATTTGCAATCTTAGTTTGAATTTAACAATTATAAGTTCTGTATTTGACAGTTACAAGTTCAGATCTTCAAGTTATTATTTGAAATAATAATTAGTATTTAACAAATCTAAGTTCTGTAATTCACTATTACTAGTTCAGATCTTCAAGTTATAATTTGCAATAATAATTAGAAGCTATCAATTTTATGTTCTGTATTTGTCAATTACAAGTTCAGATCTACAAGTTATAATTTGCAATAATAATTAGAAGCTATCAATTTTAAGTTCTGTATTTTACAATTAAAAGTTCAGATCTTCAAGTTATAATTTGTACTAATAATTTGTATTTAACAATTCGAAGTTCTGTAATTAACTAGTACTAGTTCAGATCTACAAGTTATAATTAGCAATAATAATTAGAAGCTATCAATTTTAAGTTCTGTATTTGACAATTACAAGTTCAGATCTTCAAGTTATAATATGCAATCTTAATTTGAATTTATCAATTCTAAGTTCTGTATTTGACAGTTACAAGTTCAGATCTTCAAGTTATAATTTGCAATCTTAGTTTGAATTTAACAATTCGAAGTTCTGTATTTGACAGTTACAAGTTCAGATCTTCAAGTTATAATTTGCACTAATAATTTGTATTTAACAATTCGAAGTTCTGTATTTGACTATTCCAAGTTCAGATCTTCAAATTTTATTTGCAATCTTAGTTTGAATTTAACAATTCGAAGTTCTGTATTTAACTACGACAAGTTCAGATCTGCAAGTTATAATTTGCACTAATAATTTGTATTTAAGAATTCGAACTTATGTATTTGACTATTACAAGTTCAGATCTTCAAATTATTATTTGCAATCTTAGTTTGAATTTAACAACTCAAAGTTCTGTATGTAACTACTACAAGTTCAGATCTTCAAGTTATAATTTGAACTAATAATTTGAATTTAACACTTCGAAGTTCTGTATTTGACTATTACAAGTTCAGATCTTCAAATTATTATTTGCAATCTTAGTTTGAATTTAACAATTCGAAGTTCTGTAGTTACATACTACAAGTTCAGATCTTCAAGTTATAATTTGCAATCATAATTTGAATTTATCAATTCTAAGTTCTGTATTTGACAGTTACAAGTTCAGATCTTCAAGTTATTGTTTGAAATAATAATTAGTATTTAACAAATCTAAGTTCTGTAATTCACTATTACTAGTTCAGATCTTCAAGTTATAATTTGCAATAATAATTAGAAGCTATCAATTTTATGTTCTGTATTAGACAATTACAAGTTCAGATCTACAAGTTATAATTTGCAATAATAATTAGAAGCTATCAATTTTAAGTTCTGTATTTGACAATTACAAGTTCAGATCTTAAAGTTATAATTTGCACTAATATGGTGTATTTAACAATTCGAAGTTCTGTAATTAACTATTACTAGTTCAGATCTTCAAGTTATAATTTGCAATAATAATTAGAAGCTATCAATTTTAAGTTCTCTATTTGACAATTACAAGTTGAGATCTTCAAGCTATAATATGCAATCTTAATTTGAATTTATCAATTCTAAGTTCTGTATTTGACAGTTACAAGTTCAGATCTTCAAGTTATAATTTGAAATAATAATTAGTATTTAACAAATCTAAGTTCTGTAATTCACTATTACTAGTTCAGATCTTCAAGTTATAATTTGCAATAATAATTAGAAGCTATCAATTTTAAGTTTTGTATTTGACAATTACAAGTTCAGATCTTCAAGTTATAATTTGAAATAATAATTAGTATTTAACAAGTCTAAGTTCTGTAATTCATTATTACTAGTTCGGTTCTTCAAGTTATAATTTGCAATAATAATTAGAAGCTATCAATTTAAGTTCTGTATTTGACAATTACAAGTTCAGATCTTCAAGTTATAATTTGCAATAATAATTAGAAGCTATCAATTTTAAGTTCTGTATTTGACAATTACAAGTTCAGATCTTCAAGTTAAAATTTGCACTAATAATTTGTATTTAACAATTCGAAGTTCTGTATTTGACTATTACAAGTTCAGATCTTCAAATTATTATTTGCAATCTTAGTTTGAATTTAACAATTCGAAGTTCTGTATTTACTTACTATAAGTTCAGATCTTTAAGTTATAATTAGCACTAATAATTTGTATTTAACAATTCGAAGGTCTTTATTTGACTATTACTAATTCAGATCTTCAAATTACTATTTGCAATCTTAGTTTGAATTTGACAATTCGAAGTTCTGTATTTGACAGTTACAAGTTCAGATCTTCAAGTTATAATTTGAAATAATAATTAGTATTTAACAAAGCTAAGTTCTGTAATTCACTATTACAAATTCAGATCTTCAAGTTATAATTTGCAATAATAATTAGAAGCTATCAATTTTAAGTTCTGTATTTGACTATTACAAGTTCAGATCTTCAAATTATTATTTGCAATCTTAGTTTGTATTTAACAATTCGAAGTTCTGTATTTGACTATTACAAGTTCAGATCTTCAAATTATTATTTGCAATCTTAGTTTGAATTTAACAAATCTAAGTTCTGTAATTCACTATTACAAGTTCAGATCTTCAAGTTATAATTTGCAATAATAATTAGAAGCTATCAATTTTAAGTTCTGTATTTGACAATTACAAGTTCAGATCTGCAAGTTATAATTTGCACTAATAATTTGTATTTAAGAATTCGAACTTATGTATTTGACTATTACAAGTTCAGATCTTCAAATTATTATTTGCAATCTTAGTTTGAATTTAACAACTCGAAGTTCTGTATGTAACTACTACAAGTTCAGATCTTCAAGTTATAATTTGCACTAATAATTTGAATTTAACAATTCGAAGTTCTGTATTTGCCTATTACAAGTTCAGATCTTCAAATTATTATTTGCAATCTTAGTTTGAATTTAACAATTCGAAGTTCTGTATTTACTTACTACAAGTTCAGATCTTAAAGTTATAATTAGCACTAATAATTTGTATTTAACAATTCGAAGTTCTGTATTTGACTATTACAAGTTCAGATCTTCAAATTATTATTTGCAATCTTAGTTTGAATTTAACAATTCGAAGTTCTGTATTTACTTACTACAAGTTCAGATCTTTAAGTTATAATTAGCACTAATAATTTGTATTTAACAATTCGAAGGTCTTTATTTGACTATTACTAATTCAGATCTTCAAATTACTATTTGCATTCTTAGTTTGAATTTGACAATTCGAAGTTCTGTATTTGACAGTTACAAGTTCAGATCTTCAAGTTATAATTTGAAATAATAATTAGTATTTAACAAAGCTAAGTTCTGTAATTCACTATTACAAATTCAGATCTTCAAGTTATAATTTGCAATAATAATTAGAAGCTATCAATTTTAAGTTCTGTATTTGACTATTACAAGTTCAGATCTTCAAATTATTATTTGCAATCTTAGTTTGTATTTAACAATTCGAAGTTCTGTATTTGACTATTACAAGTTCAGATCTTCAAATTATTATTTGCAATCTTAGTTTGAATTTAACAAATCTAAGTTCTGTAATTCACTATTACAAGTTCAGATCTTCAAGTTATAATTTGCAATAATAATTAGAAGCTATCAATTTTAAGTTCTGTATTTGACTATTACAAGTTCAGATCTTCAAATTATTATTTGCAATCTTAGTTTGTATTTAACAATTCGAAGTTCTGTATTTGACTATTACAAGTTCAGATCTTCAAATTATTATTTGCAATCTTAGTTTGAATTTAACAAATCTAAGTTCTGTAATTCTCTATTACAAGTTCAGATCTTCAAGTTATAATTTGCAATAATAATTAGAAGCTATCAATTTTAAGTTCTGTACTTGACAATTACAAGTTCAGATCTGCAAGTTATAATTTGCACTAATAATTTGTATTTAAGAATTCGAACTTATGTATTTGACTATTACAAGTTCAGATCTTCAAATTATTATTTGCAATCTTAGTTTGAATTTAACAACTCGAAGTTCTGTATGTAACTACTACAAGTTCAGATCTTCAAGTTATAATTTGCACTAATAATTTGAATTTAACAATTCGAAGTTCTGTATTTGCCTATTACAAGTTCAGATCTTCAAATTATTATTTGCAATCTTAGTTTGAATTTAACAATTCGAAGTTCTGTATTTACTTACTACAAGTTCAGATCTTAAAGTTATAATTAGCACTAATAATTTGTATTTAACAATTCGAAGTTCTGTATTTGACTATTACAAGTTCAGATCTTCAAATTATTATTTGCAATCTTAGTTTGAATTTAACAATTCGAAGTTCTGTATTTACTTACTACAAGTTCAGATCTTTAAGTTATAATTAGCACTAATAATTTGTATTTAACAATTCGAAGGTCTTTATTTGACTATTACTAATTCAGATCTTCAAATTACTATTTGCAATCTTAGTTTGAATTTGACAATTCGAAGTTCCGTATTTGACAGTTACAAGTTCAGATCTTCAAGTTATAATTTGAAATAATAATTAGTATTTAACAAAGCTAAGTTCTGTAATTCACTATTACAAATTCAGATCTTCAAGTTATAATTTGCAATAATAATTAGAAGCTATCAATTTTAAGTTCTGTATTTGACTATTACAAGTTCAGATCTTCAAATTATTATTTGCAATCTTAGTTTGTATTTAACAATTCGAAGTTCTGTATTTGACTATTACAAGTTCAGATCTTCAAATTATTATTTGCAATCTTAGTTTGAATTTAACAAATCTAAGTTCTGTAATTCACTATTACAAGTTCAGATCTTCAAGTTATAATTTGCAATAATAATTAGAAGCTATCAATTTTAAGTTCTGTATTTGACTATTACAAGTTCAGATCTTCAAATTATTATTTGCAATCTTAGTTTGTATTTAACAATTCGAAGTTCTGTATTTGACTATTACAAGTTCAGATCTTCAAATTATTATTTGCAATCTTAGTTTGAATTTAACAAATCTAAGTTCTGTAATTCACTATTACAAGTTCAGATCTTCAAGTTATAATTTGCAATAATAATTAGAAGCTATCAATTTTAAGTTCTGTATTTGACAATTACAAGTTCAGATCTGCAAGTTATAATTTGCACTAATAATTTGTATTTAAGAATTCGAACTTATGTATTTGACTATTACAAGTTCAGATCTTCAAATTATTATTTGCAATCTTAGTTTGAATTTAACAACTCGAAGTTCTGTATGTAACTACTACAAGTTCAGATCTTCAAGTTATAATTTGCACTAATAATTTGAATTTAACAATTCGAAGTTCTGTATTTGCCTATTACAAGTACAGATCTTCAAATTATTATTTGCAATCTTAGTTTGAATTTAACAATTCGAAGTTCTGTATTTACTTACTACAAGTTCAGATCTTAAAGTTATAATTAGCACTAATAATTTGTATTTAACAATTCGAAGGTCTTTATTTGATTATTACAAGTTCAGATCTTCAAATTATTATTTGCAATCTTAGTTTGAATTTAACAATTCGAAGTTCTGTATTTGACAATTACAAGTTCAGATCTTCAAGTTATAATTTGAAATAATAATTAGTATTTAACAAAGCTAAGTTCTGTAATTCACTATTACAAATTCAGATCTTCAAGTTATAATTTGCAATAATAATTAGAAGCTATCAATTTTAAGTTCTGTATTTGACTATTACAAGTTCAGATCTTCAAATTATTATTTGCAATCTTAGTTTGTATTTAACAATTCGAAGTTCTGTATTTACTTATTACAAGTTCAGATCTTCAAGTTATAATTTGAAATAATAATTAGTATTTAACAAAGCTAAGTTCTGTAATTCACTATTACAAATTCAGATCTTCAAGTTATAATTTGCAATAATAATTAGAAGCTATCAATTTTAAGTTCTGTATTTGACTATTACAAGTTCAGATCTTCAAATTATTATTTGCAATCTTAGTTTGTATTTAACAATTCGAAGTTCTGTATTTACTTATTACAAGTTCAGATCTTCAAGTTATAATTTGAAATAATAATTAGTATTTAACAAAGCTAAGTTCTGTAATTCACTATTACAAATTCAGATCTTCAAGTAATAATTTGCAATAATAATTAGAAGCTATCAATTTTAAGTTCTGTATTTGACTATTACAAGTTCAGATCTTCAAATTATTATTTGCAATCTTAGTTTGTATTTAACAATTCGAAGTTCTGTATTTGACTATTACAAGTTCAGATCTTCAAATTATTATTTGCAATCTTAGTTTGAATTTAACAAATCTAAGTTTTGTAATTCACTATTACAAGTTCAGATCTTCAAGTTATAATTTGCAATAATAATTAGAAGCTATCAATTTTTAGTTCTGTATTTGACAATTACAAGTTCAAATCTGCAAGTTATAATTTGCACTAATAATTTGTATTTAAGAATTCGAACTTATGTATTTGACTATTACAAGTTCAGATCTTCAAATTATTATTTGCAATCTTAGTTTGAATTTAACAACTCGAAGTTCTGTATGTAACTACTACAAGTTCAGATCTTCAAGTTGTAATTTGCACTAATAATTTGAATTTAACAATTCGAAGTTCTGTATTTGCCTATTACAAGTTCAGATCTTCAAATTATTATTTGCAATCTTAGTTTGAATTTAACAATTCGAAGTTCTGTATTTACTTACTACAAGTTCAGATCTTAAAGTTATAATTAGCACTAATAATTTGTATTTAACAATTCGAAGGTCTTTATTTGATTATTACAAGTTCAGATCTTCAAATTATTATTTGCAATCTTAGTTTGAATTTAACAATTCGAAGTTCTGTATTTGACAGTTACAAGTTCAGATCTTCAAGTTATAATTTGAAATAATAATTAGTATTTAACAAAGCTAAGTTCTGTAATTCACTATTACAAATTCAGATCTTCAAGTTATAATTTGCAATAATAATTAGAAGCTATCAATTTTAAGTTCTGTATTTGACTATTACAAGTTCAGATCTTCAAATTATTATTTGCAATCTTAGTTTGTATTTAACAATTCGAAGTTCTGTATTTACTTATTACAAGTTCAGATCTTCAAGTTATAATTTGAAATAATAATTTATATTTAACAAATCTAAGTTCTGTAATTCACTAATACAAGTTCAGATCTTCAAATTATAATTTGCACTAATAATTTGTATTTAACAATTCGAAGTTCTGTATTTACCTACGACAAGTTCAGATCTTCAAGTTATAATTTGCAATCATAATTTGAAGTTATCAATTTTAAAGTCTGTATTTGACAATTACAAGTTCAGATCTTCAAGTTATAATTTGCACTAATAATTTGTATTTAACAATTCGAAGTTCTGTATTTGCCTATTACAAGTTCAGATCTTCAAATAATTATTTGCAATCTTAGTTTGAATTTAACAATTCGAAGTTCTGTATTTGACAGTTACAAGTTCAGATCTTCAAGTTATAATTTGCACTAATAATTTGTATTTAAGAATTCGAACTTATGTATTTGACTATTACTAGTTCAGATCTTCAAATTATTATTTGCAATCTTAGTTTGAATTTAACAACTCGAAGTTCTGTATGTAACTACTACAAGTTCAGATCTTCAAGTTATAATTTGCACTAATAATTTGAATTTAACAATTCGAAGTTCTGTATTTGCCTATTACAAGTTCAGATCTTCAAATTATTATTTGCAATCTTAGTTTGAATTTAACAATTCGAAGTTCTGTATTTGACAGTTACAAGTTCAGATCTTCAAGTTATAATTTGAAATAATAATTAGTATTTAACAAAGCTAAGTTCTGTAATTCACTATTACAAATTCAGATCTTCAAGTTATAATTTGCAATAATAATTAGAAGCTATCAATTTTAAGTTCTGTATTTGACTATTACAAGTGCAGATCTTCAAATTATTATTTGCAATCTTAGTTTGTATTTAACAATTCGAAGTTCTGTATTTACTTATTACAAGTTCAGATCTTCAAGTTATAATTTGAAATAATAATTTATATTTAACAAATCTAAGTTCTGTAATTCACTAATACAAGTTCAGATCTTCAAATTATAATTTGCACTAATAATTTGTATTTAACAATTCGAAGTTCTGTATTTACCTACGACAAGTTCAGATCTTCAAGTTATAATTTGCAATCATAATTTGAAGTTATCAATTTTAAAGTCTGTATTTGACAATTACAAGTTCAGATCTTCAAGTTATAATTTGCACTAATAATTGGTATTTAACAATTCGAAGTTCTGTATTTGCCTATTACAAGTTCAGATCTTCAAATAATTATTTGCAATCTTAGTTTGAATTTAACAATTCGAAGTTCTGTATTTGACAGTTACAAGTTCAGATCTTCAAGTTATAATTTGCACTAATAATTTGTATTTAAGAATTCGAACTTATGTATTTGACTATTACAAGTTCAGATCTTCAAATTATTACTTGCAATCTTAGTTTGAATTTAACAACTCGAAGTTCTGTATGTAACTACTACAAGTTCAGATCTTCAAGTTATAATTTGCTCTAATAATTTGAATTTAACAATTCGAAGTTCTGTATTTGCCTATTACAAGTTCAGATCTTCAAATTATTATTTGCAATCTTAGTTTGAATTTAACAATTCGAAGTTCTGTATTTGACAGTTACAAGTTCAGATCTTCAAGTTATAATTTGAAATAATAATTTATATTTAACAAATCTAAGTTCTGTAATTCACTATTACAAGTACAGATCTTCAAGTTATAATTTGCAATAATAATTAGAAGCTATCAATTTTAAGTTCTGTATTTGACTATTACAAGTTCAGATCTTCAAATTATTATTTGCAATCTTAGTTTGTATTTAACAATTCGAAGTTCTGTATTTGACTATTACAAGTTCAGATCTTCAAATTATTATTTGCAATCTTAGTTTGAATTTAACAAATCTAAGTTTTGTAATTCACTATTACAAGTTCAGATCTTCAAGTTATAATTTGCAATAATAATTAGAAGCTATCAATTTTAAGTTCTGTATTTGACTATTACAAGTTCAGATCTTCAAATTATTATTTGCAATCTTAGTTTGTATTTAACAATTCGAAGTTCTGTATTTGACTATTACAAGTTCAGATCTTCAAATTATTATTTGCAATCTTAGTTTGAATTTAACAAATCTAAGTTCTGTAATTCACTATTACAAATTCAGATCTTCAAGTTATAATTTGCAATAATAATTAGAAGCTATCAATTTTAAGTTCTGTATTTGACTATTACAAGTTCAGATCTTCAAATTATTATTTGCAATCTTAGTTTGTATTTAACAATTCGAAGTTCTGTATTTGACTATTACAAGTTCAGATCTTCAAATTATTATTTGCAATCTTAGTTTGAATTTAACAAATCTAAGTTCTGTAATTCACTATTACAAGTTCAGATCTTCAAGTTATAATTTGCAATAATAATTAGAAGCTATCAATTTTAAGTTCTGTATTTGACAATTACAAGTTCAGATCTGCAAGTTATAATTTGCACTAATAATTTGTATTTAAGAATTCGAACTTATGTATTTGACTATTACAAGTTCAGATCTTCAAATTATTATTTGCAATCTTAGTTTGAATTTAACAACTCGAAGTTCTGTATGTAACTACTACAAGTTCAGATCTTCAAGTTATAATTTGCACTAATAATTTGAATTTAACAATTCGAAGTTCTGTATTTGCCTATTACAAGTTCAGATCTTCAAATTATTATTTGCAATCTTAGTTTGAATTTAACAATTCGAAGTTCTGTATTTACTTACTACAAGTTCAGATCTTAAAGTTATAATTAGCACTAATAATTTGTATTTAACAATTCGAAGTTCTGTATTTGACTATTACAAGTTCAGATCTTCAAATTATTATTTGCAATCTTAGTTTGAATTTAACAATTCGAAGTTCTGTATTTACTTACTACAAGTTCAGATCTTTAAGTTATAATTAGCACTAATAATTTGTATTTAACAATTCGAAGGTCTTTATTTGACTATTACTAATTCAGATCTTCAAATTACTATTTGCAATCTTAGTTTGAATTTGACAATTCGAAGTTCTGTATTTGACAGTTACAAGTTCAGATCTTCAAGTTATAATTTGAAATAATAATTAGTATTTAACAAAGCTAAGTTCTGTAATTCACTATTACAAATTCAGATCTTCAAGTTATAATTTGCAATAATAATTAGAAGCTATCAATTTTAAGTTCTGTATTTGACTATTACAAGTTCAGATCTTCAAATTATTATTTGCAATCTTAGTTTGTATTTAACAATTCGAAGTTCTGTATTTGACTATTACAAGTTCAGATCTTCAAATTATTATTTGCAATCTTAGTTTGAATTTAACAAATCTAAGTTCTGTAATTCACTATTACAAGTTCAGATCTTCAAGTTATAATTTGCAATAATAATTAGAAGCTATCAATTTTAAGTTCTGTATTTGACTATTACAAGTTCAGATCTTCAAATTATTATTTGCAATCTTAGTTTGTATTTAACAATTCGAAGTTCTGTATTTGACTATTACAAGTTCAGATCTTCAAATTATTATTTGCAATCTTAGTTTGAATTTAACAAATCTAAGTTCTGTAATTCACTATTACAAGTTCAGATCTTCAAGTTATAATTTGCAATAATAATTAGAAGCTATCAATTTTAAGTTCTGTATTTGACAATTACAAGTTCAGATCTGCAAGTTATAATTTGCACTAATAATTTGTATTTAAGAATTCGAACTTATGTATTTGACTATTACAAGTTCAGATCTTCAAATTATTATTTGCAATCTTAGTTTGAATTTAACAACTCGAAGTTCTGTATGTAACTACTACAAGTTCAGATCTTCAAGTTATAATTTGCACTAATAATTTGAATTTAACAATTCGAAGTTCTGTATTTGCCTATTACAAGTTCAGATCTTCAAATTATTATTTGCAATCTTAGTTTGAATTTAACAATTCGAAGTTCTGTATTTACTTACTACAAGTTCAGATCTTAAAGTTATAATTAGCACTAATAATTTGTATTTAACAATTCGAAGTTCTGTATTTGACTATTACAAGTTCAGATCTTCAAATTATTATTTGCAATCTTAGTTTGAATTTAACAATTCGAAGTTCTGTATTTACTTACTACAAGTTCAGATCTTTAAGTTATAATTAGCACTAATAATTTGTATTTAACAATTCGAAGGTCTTTATTTGACTATTACTAATTCAGATCTTCAAATTACTATTTGCATTCTTAGTTTGAATTTGACAATTCGAAGTTCTGTATTTGACAGTTACAAGTTCAGATCTTCAAGTTATAATTTGAAATAATAATTAGTATTTAACAAAGCTAAGTTCTGTAATTCACTATTACAAATTCAGATCTTCAAGTTATAATTTGCAATAATAATTAGAAGCTATCAATTTTAAGTTCTGTATTTGACTATTACAAGTTCAGATCTTCAAATTATTATTTGCAATCTTAGTTTGTATTTAACAATTCGAAGTTCTGTATTTGACTATTACAAGTTCAGATCTTCAAATTATTATTTGCAATCTTAGTTTGAATTTAACAAATCTAAGTTCTGTAATTCACTATTACAAGTTCAGATCTTCAAGTTATAATTTGCAATAATAATTAGAAGCTATCAATTTTAAGTTCTGTATTTGACTATTACAAGTTCAGATCTTCAAATTATTATTTGCAATCTTAGTTTGTATTTAACAATTCGAAGTTCTGTATTTGACTATTACAAGTTCAGATCTTCAAATTATTATTTGCAATCTTAGTTTGAATTTAACAAATCTAAGTTCTGTAATTCACTATTACAAGTTCAGATCTTCAAGTTATAATTTGCAATAATAATTAGAAGCTATCAATTTTAAGTTCTGTATTTGACAATTACAAGTTCAGATCTGCAAGTTATAATTTGCACTAATAATTTGTATTTAAGAATTCGAACTTATGTATTTGACTATTACAAGTTCAGATCTTCAAATTATTATTTGCAATCTTAGTTTGAATTTAACAACTCGAAGTTCTGTATGTAACTACTACAAGTTCAGATCTTCAAGTTATAATTTGCACTAATAATTTGAATTTAACAATTCGAAGTTCTGTATTTGCCTATTACAAGTTCAGATCTTCAAATTATTATTTGCAATCTTAGTTTGAATTTAACAATTCGAAGTTCTGTATTTACTTACTACAAGTTCAGATCTTAAAGTTATAATTAGCACTAATAATTTGTATTTAACAATTCGAAGTTCTGTATTTGACTATTACAAGTTCAGATCTTCAAATTATTATTTGCAATCTTAGTTTGAATTTAACAATTCGAAGTTCTGTATTTACTTACTACAAGTTCAGATCTTTAAGTTATAATTAGCACTAATAATTTGTATTTAACAATTCGAAGGTCTTTATTTGACTATTACTAATTCAGATCTTCAAATTACTATTTGCAATCTTAGTTTGAATTTGACAATTCGAAGTTCCGTATTTGACAGTTACAAGTTCAGATCTTCAAGTTATAATTTGAAATAATAATTAGTATTTAACAAAGCTAAGTTCTGTAATTCACTATTACAAATTCAGATCTTCAAGTTATAATTTGCAATAATAATTAGAAGCTATCAATTTTAAGTTCTGTATTTGACTATTACAAGTTCAGATCTTCAAATTATTATTTGCAATCTTAGTTTGTATTTAACAATTCGAAGTTCTGTATTTGACTATTACAAGTTCAGATCTTCAAATTATTATTTGCAATCTTAGTTTGAATTTAACAAATCTAAGTTCTGTAATTCACTATTACAAGTTCAGATCTTCAAGTTATAATTTGCAATAATAATTAGAAGCTATCAATTTTAAGTTCTGTATTTGACTATTACAAGTTCAGATCTTCAAATTATTATTTGCAATCTTAGTTTGTATTTAACAATTCGAAGTTCTGTATTTGACTATTACAAGTTCAGATCTTCAAATTATTATTTGCAATCTTAGTTTGAATTTAACAAATCTAAGTTCTGTAATTCACTATTACAAGTTCAGATCTTCAAGTTATAATTTGCAATAATAATTAGAAGCTATCAATTTTAAGTTCTGTATTTGACAATTACAAGTTCAGATCTGCAAGTTATAATTTGCACTAATAATTTGTATTTAAGAATTCGAACTTATGTATTTGACTATTACAAGTTCAGATCTTCAAATTATTATTTGCAATCTTAGTTTGAATTTAACAACTCGAAGTTCTGTATGTAACTACTACAAGTTCAGATCTTCAAGTTATAATTTGCACTAATAATTTGAATTTAACAATTCGAAGTTCTGTATTTGCCTATTACAAGTTCAGATCTTCAAATTATTATTTGCAATCTTAGTTTGAATTTAACAATTCGAAGTTCTGTATTTACTTACTACAAGTTCAGATCTTAAAGTTATAATTAGCACTAATAATTTGTATTTAACAATTCGAAGGTCTTTATTTGATTATTACAAGTTCAGATCTTCAAATTATTATTTGCAATCTTAGTTTGAATTTAACAATTCGAAGTTCTGTATTTGACAATTACAAGTTCAGATCTTCAAGTTATAATTTGAAATAATAATTAGTATTTAACAAAGCTAAGTTCTGTAATTCACTATTACAAATTCAGATCTTCAAGTTATAATTTGCAATAATAATTAGAAGCTATCAATTTTAAGTTCTGTATTTGACTATTACAAGTTCAGATCTTCAAATTATTATTTGCAATCTTAGTTTGTATTTAACAATTCGAAGTTCTGTATTTACTTATTACAAGTTCAGATCTTCAAGTTATAATTTGAAATAATAATTAGTATTTAACAAAGCTAAGTTCTGTAATTCACTATTACAAATTCAGATCTTCAAGTTATAATTTGCAATAATAATTAGAAGCTATCAATTTTAAGTTCTGTATTTGACTATTACAAGTTCAGATCTTCAAATTATTATTTGCAATCTTAGTTTGTATTTAACAATTCGAAGTTCTGTATTTACTTATTACAAGTTCAGATCTTCAAGTTATAATTTGAAATAATAATTAGTATTTAACAAAGCTAAGTTCTGTAATTCACTATTACAAATTCAGATCTTCAAGTAATAATTTGCAATAATAATTAGAAGCTATCAATTTTAAGTTCTGTATTTGACTATTACAAGTTCAGATCTTCAAATTATTATTTGCAATCTTAGTTTGTATTTAACAATTCGAAGTTCTGTATTTGACTATTACAAGTTCAGATCTTCAAATTATTATTTGCAATCTTAGTTTGAATTTAACAAATCTAAGTTTTGTAATTCACTATTACAAGTTCAGATCTTCAAGTTATAATTTGCAATAATAATTAGAAGCTATCAATTTTTAGTTCTGTATTTGACAATTACAAGTTCAAATCTGCAAGTTATAATTTGCACTAATAATTTGTATTTAAGAATTCGAACTTATGTATTTGACTATTACAAGTTCAGATCTTCAAATTATTATTTGCAATCTTAGTTTGAATTTAACAACTCGAAGTTCTGTATGTAACTACTACAAGTTCAGATCTTCAAGTTATAATTTGCACTAATAATTTGAATTTAACAATTCGAAGTTCTGTATTTGCCTATTACAAGTTCAGATCTTCAAATTATTATTTGCAATCTTAGTTTGAATTTAACAATTCGAAGTTCTGTATTTACTTACTACAAGTTCAGATCTTAAAGTTATAATTAGCACTAATAATTTGTATTTAACAATTCGAAGGTCTTTATTTGATTATTACAAGTTCAGATCTTCAAATTATTATTTGCAATCTTAGTTTGAATTTAACAATTCGAAGTTCTGTATTTGACAGTTACAAGTTCAGATCTTCAAATTATTATTTGCAATCTTAGTTTGTATTTAACAATTCGAAGTTCTGTATTTACTTATTACAAGTTCAGATCTTCAAGTTATAATTTGAAATAATAATTTATATTTAACAAATCTAAGTTCTGTAATTCACTAATACAAGTTCAGATCTTCAAATTATAATTTGCACTAATAATTTGTATTTAACAATTCGAAGTTCTGTATTTACCTACGACAAGTTCAGATCTTCAAGTTATAATTTGCAATCATAATTTGAAGTTATCAATTTTAAAGTCTGTATTTGACAATTACAAGTTCAGATCTTCAAGTTATAATTTGCACTAATAATTTGTATTTAACAATTCGAAGTTCTGTATTTGCCTATTACAAGTTCAGATCTTCAAATAATTATTTGCAATCTTAGTTTGAATTTAACAATTCGAAGTTCTGTATTTGATAGTTACAAGTTCAGATCTTCAAGTTATAATTTGCACTAATAATTTGTATTTAAGAATTCGAACTTATGTATTTGACTATTACTAGTTCAGATCTTCAAATTATTATTTGCAATCTTAGTTTGAATTTAACAACTCGAAGTTCTGTATGTAACTACTACAAGTTCAGATCTTCAAGTTATAATTTGCACTAATAATTTGAATTTAACAATTCGAAGTTCTGTATTTGCCTATTACAAGTTCAGATCTTCAAATTATTATTTGCAATCTTAGTTTGAATTTAACAATTCGAAGTTCTGTATTTGACAGTTACAAGTTCAGATCTTCAAGTTATAATTTGAAATAATAATTAGTATTTAACAAAGCTAAGTTCTGTAATTCACTATTACAAATTCAGATCTTCAAGTTATAATTTGCAATAATAATTAGAAGCTATCAATTTTAAGTTCTGTATTTGACTATTACAAGTGCAGATCTTCAAATTATTATTTGCAATCTTAGTTTGTATTTAACAATTCGAAGTTCTGTATTTACTTATTACAAGTTCAGATCTTCAAGTTATAATTTGAAATAATGATTTATATTTAACAAATCTAAGTTCTGTAATTCACTAATACAAGTTCAGATCTTCAAATTATAATTTGCACTAATAATTTGTATTTAACAATTCGAAGTTCTGTATTTACCTACGACAAGTTCAGATCTTCAAGTTATAATTTGCAATCATAATTTGAAGTTATCAATTTTAAAGTCTGTATTTGACAATTACAAGTTCAGATCTTCAAGTTATAATTTGCACTAATAATTTGTATTTAACAATTCGAAGTTCTGTATTTGCCTATTACAAGTTCAGATCTTCAAATAATTATTTGCAATCTTAGTTTGAATTTAACAATTCGAAGTTCTGTATTTGACAGTTACAAGTTCAGATCTTCAAGTTATAATTTGCACTAATAATTTGTATTTAAGAATTCGAACTTATGTATTTGACTATTACAAGTTCAGATCTTCAAATTATTACTTGCAATCTTAGTTTGAATTTAACAACTCGAAGTTCTGTATGTAACTACTACAAGTTCAGATCTTCAAGTTATAATTTGCTCTAATAATTTGAATTTAACAATTCGAAGTTCTGTATTTGCCTATTACAAGTTCAGATCTTCAAATTATTATTTGCAATCTTAGTTTGAATTTAACAATTCGAAGTTCTGTATTTACTTACTACAAGTTCAGATCTTAAAGTTATAATTAGCACTAATAATTTGTATTTAACAATTCGAAGGTCTTTATTTGATTATTACAAGTTCAGATCTTCAAATTATTATTTGCAATCTTAGTTTGAATTTAACAATTCGAAGTTCTGTATTTGACAGTTACAAGTTCAGATCTTCAAGTTATAATTTGAAATAATAATTTATATTTAACAAATCTAAGTTCTGTAATTCACTATTACAAGTACAGATCTTCAAGTTATAATTTGCAATAATAATTAGAAGCTATCAATTTTAAGTTCAGTATTTGACTATTACAAGTTCAGATCTTCAAATTATTATTTGCAATCTTAGTTTGTATTTAACAATTCGAAGTTCTGTATTTGACTATTACAAGTTCAGATCTTCAAATTATTATTTGCAATCTTAGTTTGAATTTAACAAATCTAAGTTTTGTAATTCACTATTACAAGTTCAGATCTTCAAGTTATAATTTGCAATAATAATTAGAAGCTATCAATTTTAAGTTCTGTATTTGACTATTACAAGTTCAGATCTTCAAATTATTATTTGCAATCTTAGTTTGTATTTAACAATTCGAAGTTCTGTATTTGACTATTACAAGTTCAGATCTTCAAATTATTATTTGCAATCTTAGTTTGAATTTAACAAATCTAAGTTCTGTAATTCACTATTACAAATTCAGATCTTCAAGTTATAATTTGCAATAATAATTAGAAGCTATCAATTTTAAGTTCTGTATTTGACTATTACAAGTTCAGATCTTCAAATTATTATTTGCAATCTTAGTTTGTATTTAACAATTCGAAGTTCTGTATTTGACTATTACAAGTTCAGATCTTCAAATTATTATTTGCAATCTTAGTTTGAATTTAACAAATCTAAGTTCTGTAATTCACTATTACAAGTTCAGATCTTCAAGTTATAATTTGCAATAATAATTAGAAGCTATCAATTTTAAGTTCTGTATTTGACAATTACAAGTTCAGATCTGCAAGTTATAATTTGCACTAATAATTTGTATTTAAGAATTCGAACTTATGTATTTGACTATTACAAGTTCAGATCTTCAAATTATTATTTGCAATCTTAGTTTGAATTTAACAACTCGAAGTTCTGTATGTAACTACTACAAGTTCAGATCTTCAAGTTATAATTTGCACTAATAATTTGAATTTAACAATTCGAAGTTCTGTATTTGCCTATTACAAGTTCAGATCTTCAAATTATTATTTGCAATCTTAGTTTGAATTTAACAATTCGAAGTTCTGTATTTACTTACTACAAGTTCAGATCTTAAAGTTATAATTAGCACTAATAATTTGTATTTAACAATTCGAAGTTCTGTATTTGACTATTACAAGTTCAGATCTTCAAATTATTATTTGCAATCTTAGTTTGAATTTAACAACTCGAAGTTCTGTATGTAACTACTACAAGTTCAGATCTTCAAGTTATAATTTGCACTAATAATTTGAATTTAACAATTCGAAGTTCTGTATTTGCCTATTACAAGTTCAGATCTTCAAATTATTATTTGCAATCTTAGTTTGAATTTAACAATTCGAAGTTCTGTATTTACTTACTACAAGTTCAGATCTTAAAGTTATAATTAGCACTAATAATTTGTATTTAACAATTCGAAGGTCTTTATTTGATTATTACAAGTTCAGATCTTCAAATTATTATTTGCAATCTTAGTTTGAATTTAACAATTCGAAGTTCTGTATTTGACAGTTACAAGTTCAGATCTTCAAGTTATAATTTGAAATAATAATTAGTATTTAACAAAGCTAAGTTCTGTAATTCACTATTACAAATTCAGATCTTCAAGTTATAATTTGCAATAATAATTAGAAGCTATCAATTTTAAGTTCTGTATTTGACTATTACAAGTTCAGATCTTCAAATTATTAGTTGCAATCTTAGTTTGTATTTAACAATTCGAAGTTCTGTATTTGACTATTACAAGTTCAGATCTTCAAATTATTATTTGCAATCTTAGTTTGAATTTAACAAATCTAAGTTTTGTAATTCACTATTACAAGTTCAGATCTTCAAGTTATAATTTGCAATAATAATTAGAAGCTATCAATTTTTAGTTCTGTATTTGACAATTACAAGTTCAAATCTGCAAGTTATAATTTGCACTAATAATTTGTATTTAAGAATTCGAACTTATGTATTTGACTATTACAAGTTCAGATCTTCAAATTATTATTTGCAATCTTAGTTTGAATTTAACAACTCGAAGTTCTGTATGTAACTACTACAAGTTCAGATCTTCAAGTTATAATTTGCACTAATAATTTGAATTTAACAATTCGAAGTTCTGTATTTGCCTATTACAAGTTCAGATCTTCAAATTATTATTTGCAATCTTAGTTTGAATTTAACAATTCGAAGTTCTGTATTTACTTACTACAAGTTCAGATCTTAAAGTTATAATTAGCACTAATAATTTGTATTTAACAATTCGAAGGTCTTTATTTGATTATTACAAGTTCAGATCTTCAAATTATTATTTGCAATCTTAGTTTGAATTTAACAATTCGAAGTTCTGTATTTGACAGTTACAAGTTCAGATCTTCAAGTTATAATTTGAAATAATAATTAGTATTTAACAAAGCTAAGTTCTGTAATTCACTATTACAAATTCAGATCTTCAAGTTATAATTTGCAATAATAATTAGAAGCTATCAATTTTAAGTTCTGTATTTGACTATTACAAGTTCAGATCTTCAAATTATTATTTGCAATCTTAGTTTGTATTTAACAATTCGAAGTTCTGTATTTACTTATTACAAGTTCAGATCTTCAAGTTATAATTTGAAATAATAATTTATATTTAACAAATCTAAGTTCTGTAATTCACTAATACAAGTTCAGATCTTCAAATTATAATTTGCACTAATAATTTGTATTTAACAATTCGAAGTTCTGTATTTACCTACGACAAGTTCAGATCTTCAAGTTATAATTTGCAATCATAATTTGAAGTTATCAATTTTAAAGTCTGTATTTGACAATTACAAGTTCAGATCTTCAAGTTATAATTTGCACTAATAATTTGTATTTAACAATTCGAAGTTCTGTATTTGCCTATTACAAGTTCAGATCTTCAAATAATTATTTGCAATCTTAGTTTGAATTTAACAATTCGAAGTTCTGTATTTGACAGTTACAAGTTCAGATCTTCAAGTTATAATTTGCACTAATAATTTGTATTTAAGAATTCGAACTTATGTATTTGACTATTACTAGTTCAGATCTTCAAATTATTATTTGCAATCTTAGTTTGAATTTAACAACTCGAAGTTCTGTATGTAACTACTACAAGTTCAGATCTTCAAGTTATAATTTGCACTAATAATTTGAATTTAACAATTCGAAGTTCTGTATTTGCCTATTACAAGTTCAGATCTTCAAATTATTATTTGCAATCTTAGTTTGAATTTAACAATTCGAAGTTCTGTATTTGACAGTTACAAGTTCAGATCTTCAAGTTATAATTTGAAATAATAATTAGTATTTAACAAAGCTAAGTTCTGTAATTCACTATTACAAATTCAGATCTTCAAGTTATAATTTGCAATAATAATTAGAAGCTATCAATTTTAAGTTCTGTATTTGACTATTACAAGTGCAGATCTTCAAATTATTATTTGCAATCTTAGTTTGTATTTAACAATTCGAAGTTCTGTATTTACTTATTACAAGTTCAGATCTTCAAGTTATAATTTGAAATAATGATTTATATTTAACAAATCTAAGTTCTGTAATTCACTAATACAAGTTCAGATCTTCAAATTATAATTTGCACTAATAATTTGTATTTAACAATTCGAAGTTCTGTATTTACCTACGACAAGTTCAGATCTTCAAGTTATAATTTGCAATCATAATTTGAAGTTATCAATTTTAAAGTCTGTATTTGACAATTACAAGTTCAGATCTTCAAGTTATAATTTGCACTAATAATTTGTATTTAACAATTCGAAGTTCTGTATTTGCCTATTACAAGTTCAGATCTTCAAATAATTATTTGCAATCTTAGTTTGAATTTAACAATTCGAAGTTCTGTATTTGACAGTTACAAGTTCAGATCTTCAAGTTATAATTTGCACTAATAATTTGTATTTAAGAATTCGAACTTATGTATTTGACTATTACAAGTTCAGATCTTCAAATTATTACTTGCAATCTTAGTTTGAATTTAACAACTCGAAGTTCTGTATGTAACTACTACAAGTTCAGATCTTCAAGTTATAATTTGCTCTAATAATTTGAATTTAACAATTCGAAGTTCTGTATTTGCCTATTACAAGTTCAGATCTTCAAATTATTATTTGCAATCTTAGTTTGAATTTAACAATTCGAAGTTCTGTATTTACTTACTACAAGTTCAGATCTTAAAGTTATAATTAGCACTAATAATTTGTATTTAACAATTCGAAGGTCTTTATTTGATTATTACAAGTTCAGATCTTCAAATTATTATTTGCAATCTTAGTTAGAATTTAACAATTCGAAGTTCTGTATTTGACAGTTACAAGTTCAGATCTTCAAGTTATAATTTGAAATAATAATTTATATTTAACAAATCTAAGTTCTGTAATTCACTATTACAAGTACAGATCTTCAAGTTATAATTTGCAATAATAATTAGAAGCTATCAATTTTAAGTTCAGTATTTGACTATTACAAGTTCAGATCTTCAAATTATTATTTGCAATCTTAGTTTGTATTTAACAATTCGAAGTTCTGTATTTGACTATTACAAGTTCAGATCTTCAAATTATTATTTGCAATCTTAGTTTGAATTTAACAAATCTAAGTTTTGTAATTCACTATTACAAGTTCAGATCTTCAAGTTATAATTTGCAATAATAATTAGAAGCTATCAATTTTAAGTTCTGTATTTGACTATTACAAGTTCAGATCTTCAAATTATTATTTGCAATCTTAGTTTGTATTTAACAATTCGAAGTTCTGTATTTGACTATTACAAGTTCAGATCTTCAAATTATTATTTGCAATCTTAGTTTGAATTTAACAAATCTAAGTTCTGTAATTCACTATTACAAATTCAGATCTTCAAGTTATAATTTGCAATAATAATTAGAAGCTATCAATTTTAAGTTCTGTATTTGACTATTACAAGTTCAGATCTTCAAATTATTATTTGCAATCTTAGTTTGTATTTAACAATTCGAAGTTCTGTATTTGACTATTACAAGTTCAGATCTTCAAATTATTATTTGCAATCTTAGTTTGAATTTAACAAATCTAAGTTCTGTAATTCACTATTACAAGTTCAGATCTTCAAGTTATAATTTGCAATAATAATTAGAAGCTATCAATTTTAAGTTCTGTATTTGACAATTACAAGTTCAGATCTGCAAGTTATAATTTGCACTAATAATTTGTATTTAAGAATTCGAACTTATGTATTTGACTATTACAAGTTCAGATCTTCAAATTATTATTTGCAATCTTAGTTTGAATTTAACAACTCGAAGTTCTGTATGTAACTACTACAAGTTCAGATCTTCAAGTTATAATTTGCACTAATAATTTGAATTTAACAATTCGAAGTTCTGTATTTGCCTATTACAAGTTCAGATCTTCAAATTATTATTTGCAATCTTAGTTTGAATTTAACAATTCGAAGTTCTGTATTTACTTACTACAAGTTCAGATCTTAAAGTTATAATTAGCACTAATAATTTGTATTTAACAATTCGAAGTTCTGTATTTCACTATTACAAGTTCAGATCTTCAAATTATTATTTGCAATCTTAGTTTGAATTTAACAATTCGAAGTTCTGTATTTACTTACTACAAGTTCAGATCTTTAAGTTATAATTAGCACTAATAATTTGTATTTAACAATTCGAAGGTCTTTATTTGACTATTACTAATTCAGATCTTCAAATTACTATTTGCAATCTTAGTTTGAATTTGACAATTCGAAGTTCTGTATTTGACAGTTACAAGTTCAGATCTTCAAGTTATAATTTGAAATAATAATTAGTATTTAACAAAGCTAAGTTCTGTAATTCACTATTACAAATTCAGATCTTCAAGTTATAATTTGCAATAATAATTAGAAGCTATCAATTTTAAGTTCTGTATTTGACTATTACAAGTTCAGATCTTCAAATTATTATTTGCAATCTTAGTTTGTATTTAACAATTCGAAGTTCTGTATTTGACTATTACAAGTTCAGATCTTCAAATTATTATTTGCAATCTTAGTTTGAATTTAACAAATCTAAGTTCTGTAATTCACTATTACAAGTTCAGATCTTCAAGTTATAATTTGCAATAATAATTAGAAGCTATCAATTTTAAGTTCTGTATTTGACTATTACAAGTTCAGATCTTCAAATTATTATTTGCAATCTTAGTTTGTATTTAACAATTCGAAGTTCTGTATTTGACTATTACAAGTTCAGATCTTCAAATTATTATTTGCAATCTTAGTTTGAATTTAACAAATCTAAGTTCTGTAATTCACTATTACAAGTTCAGATCTACAAGTTATAATTTGCAATAATAATTAGAAGCTATCAATTTTAAGTTCTGTATTTGACAATTACAAGTTCAGATCTGCAAGTTATAATTTGCACTAATAATTTGTATTTAAGAATTCGAACTTATGTATTTGACTATTACAAGTTCAGATCTTCAAATTATTATTTGCAATCTTAGTTTGAATTTAACAACTCGAAGTTCTGTATGTAACTACTACAAGTTCAGATCTTCAAGTTATAATTTGCACTAATAATTTGAATTTAACAATTCGAAGTTCTGTATTTGCCTATTACAAGTTCAGATCTTCAAATTATTATTTGCAATCTTAGTTTGAATTTAACAATTCGAAGTTCTGTATTTACTTACTACAAGTTCAGATCTTAAAGTTATAATTAGCACTAATAATTTGTATTTAACAATTCGAAGTTCTGTATTTGACTATTACAAGTTCAGATCTTCAAATTATTATTTGCAATCTTAGTTTGAATTTAACAATTCGAAGTTCTGTATTTACTTACTACAAGTTCAGATCTTTAAGTTATAATTAGCACTAATAATTTGTATTTAACAATTCGAAGGTCTTTATTTGACTATTACTAATTCAGATCTTCAAATTACTATTTGCAATCTTAGTTTGAATTTGACAATTCGAAGTTCCGTATTTGACAGTTACAAGTTCAGATCTTCAAGTTATAATTTGAAATAATAATTAGTATTTAACAAAGCTAAGTTCTGTAATTCACTATTACAAATTCAGATCTTCAAGTTATAATTTGCAATAATAATTAGAAGCTATCAATTTTAAGTTCTGTATTTGACTATTACAAGTTCAGATCTTCAAATTATTATTTGCAATCTTAGTTTGTATTTAACAATTCGAAGTTCTGTATTTGACTATTACAAGTTCAGATCTTCAAATTATTATTTGCAATCTTAGTTTGAATTTAACAAATCTAAGTTCTGTAATTCACTATTACAAGTTCAGATCTTCAAGTTATAATTTGCAATAATAATTAGAAGCTATCAATTTTAAGTTCTGTATTTGACTATTACAAGTTCAGATCTTCAAATTATTATTTGCAATCTTAGTTTGTATTTAACAATTCGAAGGTCTTTATTTGATTATTACAAGTTCAGATCTTCAAATTATTATTTGCAATCTTAGTTTGAATTTAACAATTCGAAGTTCTGTATTTGACAGTTACAAGTTCAGATCTTCAAGTTATAATTTGAAATAATAATTTATATTTAACAAATCTAAGTTCTGTAATTCACTATTACAAGTACAGATCTTCAAGTTATAATTTGCAATAATAATTAGAAGCTATCAATTTTAAGTTCTGTATTTGACTATTACAAGTTCAGATCTTCAAATTATTATTTGCAATCTTAGTTTGTATTTAACAATTCGAAGTTCTGTATTTGACTATTACAAGTTCAGATCTTCAAATTATTATTTGCAATCTTAGTTTGAATTTAACAAATCTAAGTTTTGTAATTCACTATTACAAGTTCAGATCTTCAAGTTATAATTTGCAATAATAATTAGAAGCTATCAATTTTAAGTTCTGTATTTGACTATTACAAGTTCAGATCTTCAAATTATTATTTGCAATCTTAGTTTGTATTTAACAATTCGAAGTTCTGTATTTGACTATTACAAGTTCAGATCTTCAAATTATTATTTGCAATCTTAGTTTGAATTTAACAAATCTAAGTTCTGTAATTCACTATTACAAATTCAGATCTTCAAGTTATAATTTGCAATAATAATTAGAAGCTATCAATTTTAAGTTCTGTATTTGACTATTACAAGTTCAGATCTTCAAATTATTATTTGCAATCTTAGTTTGTATTTAACAATTCGAAGTTCTGTATTTGACTATTACAAGTTCAGATCTTCAAATTATTATTTGCAATCTTAGTTTGAATTTAACAAATCTAAGTTCTGTAATTCACTATTACAAGTTCAGATCTTCAAGTTATAATTTGCAATAATAATTAGAAGCTATCAATTTTAAGTTCTGTATTTGACAATTACAAGTTCAGATCTGCAAGTTATAATTTGCACTAATAATTTGTATTTAAGAATTCGAACTTATGTATTTGACTATTACAAGTTCAGATCTTCAAATTATTATTTGCAATCTTAGTTTGAATTTAACAACTCGAAGTTCTGTATGTAACTACTACAAGTTCAGATCTTCAAGTTATAATTTGCACTAATAATTTGAATTTAACAATTCGAAGTTCTGTATTTGCCTATTACAAGTTCAGATCTTCAAATTATTATTTGCAATCTTAGTTTGAATTTAACAATTCGAAGTTCTGTATTTACTTACTACAAGTTCAGATCTTAAAGTTATAATTAGCACTAATAATTTGTATTTAACAATTCGAAGTTCTGTATTTGACTATTACAAGTTCAGATCTTCAAATTATTATTTGCAATCTTAGTTTGAATTTAACAATTCGAAGTTCTGTATTTACTTACTACAAGTTCAGATCTTTAAGTTATAATTAGCACTAATAATTTGTATTTAACAATTCGAAGGTCTTTATTTGACTATTACTAATTCAGATCTTCAAATTACTATTTGCAATCTTAGTTTGAATTTGACAATTCGAAGTTCTGTATTTGACAGTTACAAGTTCAGATCTTCAAGTTATAATTTGAAATAATAATTAGTATTTAACAAAGCTAAGTTCTGTAATTCACTATTACAAATTCAGATCTTCAAGTTATAATTTGCAATAATAATTAGAAGCTATCAATTTTAAGTTCTGTATTTGACTATTACAAGTTCAGATCTTCAAATTATTATTTGCAATCTTAGTTTGTATTTAACAATTCGAAGTTCTGTATTTGACTATTACAAGTTCAGATCTTCAAATTATTATTTGCAATCTTAGTTTGAATTTAACAAATCTAAGTTCTGTAATTCACTATTACAAGTTCAGATCTTCAAGTTATAATTTGCAATAATAATTAGAAGCTATCAATTTTAAGTTCTGTATTTGACTATTACAAGTTCAGATCTTCAAATTATTATTTGCAATCTTAGTTTGTATTTAACAATTCGAAGTTCTGTATTTGACTATTACAAGTTCAGATCTTCAAATTATTATTTGCAATCTTAGTTTGAATTTAACAAATCTAAGTTCTGTAATTCACTATTACAAGTTCAGATCTTCAAGTTATAATTTGCAATAATAATTAGAAGCTATCAATTTTAAGTTCTGTATTTGACAATTACAAGTTCAGATCTGCAAGTTATAATTTGCACTAATAATTTGTATTTAAGAATTCGAACTTATGTATTTGACTATTACAAGTTCAGATCTTCAAATTATTATTTGCAATCTTAGTTTGAATTTAACAACTCGAAGTTCTGTATGTAACTACTACAAGTTCAGATCTTCAAGTTATAATTTGCACTAATAATTTGAATTTAACAATTCGAAGTTCTGTATTTGCCTATTACAAGTTCAGATCTTCAAATTATTATTTGCAATCTTAGTTTGAATTTAACAATTCGAAGTTCTGTATTTACTTACTACAAGTTCAGATCTTAAAGTTATAATTAGCACTAATAATTTGTATTTAACAATTCGAAGTTCTGTATTTGACTATTACAAGTTCAGATCTTCAAATTATTATTTGCAATCTTAGTTTGAATTTAACAATTCGAAGTTCTGTATTTACTTACTACAAGTTCAGATCTTTAAGTTATAATTAGCACTAATAATTTGTATTTAACAATTCGAAGGTCTTTATTTGACTATTACTAATTCAGATCTTCAAATTACTATTTGCAATCTTAGTTTGAATTTGACAATTCGAAGTTCCGTATTTGACAGTTACAAGTTCAGATCTTCAAGTTATAATTTGAAATAATAATTAGTATTTAACAAAGCTAAGTTCTGTAATTCACTATTACAAATTCAGATCTTCAAGTTATAATTTGCAATAATAATTAGAAGCTATCAATTTTAAGTTCTGTATTTGACTATTACAAGTTCAGATCTTCAAATTATTATTTGCAATCTTAGTTTGTATTTAACAATTCGAAGTTCTGTATTTGACTATTACAAGTTCAGATCTTCAAATTATTATTTGCAATCTTAGTTTGAATTTAACAAATCTAAGTTCTGTAATTCACTATTACAAGTTCAGATCTTCAAGTTATAATTTGCAATAATAATTAGAAGCTATCAATTTTAAGTTCTGTATTTGACTATTACAAGTTCAGATCTTCAAATTATTATTTGCAATCTTAGTTTGAATTTAACAAATCTAAGTTTTGTAATTCACTATTACAAGTTCAGATCTTCAAGTTATAATTTGCAATAATAATTAGAAGCTATCAATTTTAAGTTCTGTATTTGACTATTACAAGTTCAGATCTTCAAATTATTATTTGCAATCTTAGTTTGTATTTAACAATTCGAAGTTCTGTATTTGACTATTACAAGTTCAGATCTTCAAATTATTATTTGCAATCTTAGTTTGAATTTAACAATTCGAAGTTCTGTATTTACTTACTACAAGTTCAGATCTTTAAGTTATAATTAGCACTAATAATTTGTATTTAACAATTCGAAGGTCTTTATTTGACTATTACTAATTCAGATCTTCAAATTACTATTTGCAATCTTAGTTTGAATTTGACAATTCGAAGTTCCGTATTTGACAGTTACAAGTTCAGATCTTCAAGTTATAATTTGAAATAATAATTAGTATTTAACAAAGCTAAGTTCTGTAATTCACTATTACAAATTCAGATCTTCAAGTTATAATTTGCAATAATAATTAGAAGCTATCAATTTTAAGTTCTGTATTTGACTATTACAAGTTCAGATCTTCAAATTATTATTTGCAATCTTAGTTTGTATTTAACAATTCGAAGTTCTGTATTTGACTATTACAAGTTCAGATCTTCAAATTATTATTTGCAATCTTAGTTTGAATTTAACAAATCTAAGTTCTGTAATTCACTATTACAAGTTCAGATCTTCAAGTTATAATTTGCAATAATAATTAGAAGCTATCAATTTTAAGTTCTGTATTTGACTATTACAAGTTCAGATCTTCAAATTATTATTTGCAATCTTAGTTTGAATTTAACAAATCTAAGTTTTGTAATTCACTATTACAAGTTCAGATCTTCAAGTTATAATTTGCAATAATAATTAGAAGCTATCAATTTTAAGTTCTGTATTTGACTATTACAAGTTCAGATCTTCAAATTATTATTTGCAATCTTAGTTTGTATTTAACAATTCGAAGTTCTGTATTTGACTATTACAAGTTCAGATCTTCAAATTATTATTTGCAATCTTAGTTTGAATTTAACAAATCTAAGTTCTGTAATTCACTATTACAAATTCAGATCTTCAAGTTATAATTTGCAATAATAATTAGAAGCTATCAATTTTAAGTTCTGTATTTGACTATTACAAGTTCAGATCTTCAAATTATTATTTGCAATCTTAGTTTGTATTTAACAATTCGAAGTTCTGTATTTGACTATTACAAGTTCAGATCTTCAAATTATTATTTGCAATCTTAGTTTGAATTTAACAAATCTAAGTTCTGTAATTCACTATTACAAGTTCAGATCTTCAAGTTATAATTTGCAATAATAATTAGAAGCTATCAATTTTAAGTTCTGTATTTGACAATTACAAGTTCAGATCTGCAAGTTATAATTTGCACTAATAATTTGTATTTAAGAATTCGAACTTATGTATTTGACTATTACAAGTTCAGATCTTCAAATTATTATTTGCAATCTTAGTTTGAATTTAACAACTCGAAGTTCTGTATGTAACTACTACAAGTTCAGATCTTCAAGTTATAATTTGCACTAATAATTTGAATTTAACAATTCGAAGTTCTGTATTTGCCTATTACAAGTTCAGATCTTCAAATTATTATTTGCAATCTTAGTTTGAATTTAACAATTCGAAGTTCTGTATTTACTTACTACAAGTTCAGATCTTAAAGTTATAATTAGCACTAATAATTTGTATTTAACAATTCGAAGTTCTGTATTTGACTATTACAAGTTCAGATCTTCAAATTATTATTTGCAATCTTAGTTTGAATTTAACAATTCGAAGTTCTGTATTTACTTACTACAAGTTCAGATCTTTAAGTTATAATTAGCACTAATAATTTGTATTTAACAATTCGAAGGTCTTTATTTGACTATTACTAATTCAGATCTACAAATTACTATTTGCAATCTTAGTTTGAATTTGACAATTCGAAGTTCTGTATTTGACAGTTACAAGTTCAGATCTTCAAGTTATAATTTGAAATAATAATTAGTATTTAACAAAGCTAAGTTCTGTAATTCACTATTACAAATTCAGATCTTCAAGTTATAATTTGCAATAATAATTAGAAGCTATCAATTTTAAGTTCTGTATTTGACTATTACAAGTTCAGATCTTCAAATTATTATTTGCAATCTTAGTTTGTATTTAACAATTCGAAGTTCTGTATTTGACTATTACAAGTTCAGATCTTCAAATTATTATTTGCAATCTTAGTTTGAATTTAACAAATCTAAGTTCTGTAATTCACTATTACAAGTTCAGATCTTCAAGTTATAATTTGCAATAATAATTAGAAGCTATCAATTTTAAGTTCTGTATTTGACTATTACAAGTTCAGATCTTCAAATTATTATTTGCAATCTTAGTTTGTATTTAACAATTCGAAGTTCTGTATTTGACTATTACAAGTTCAGATCTTCAAATTATTATTTGCAATCTTAGTTTGAATTTAACAAATCTAAGTTCTGTAATTCACTATTACAAGTTCAGATCTTCAAGTTATAATTTGCAATAATAATTAGAAGCTATCAATTTTAAGTTCTGTATTTGACAATTACAAGTTCAGATCTGCAAGTTATAATTTGCACTAATAATTTGTATTTAAGAATTCGAACTTATGTATTTGACTATTACAAGTTCAGATCTTCAAATTATTATTTGCAATCTTAGTTTGAATTTAACAACTCGAAGTTCTGTATGTAACTACTACAAGTTCAGATCTTCAAGTTATAATTTGCACTAATAATTTGAATTTAACAATTCGAAGTTCTGTATTTGCCTATTACAAGTTCAGATCTTCAAATTATTATTTGCAATCTTAGTTTGAATTTAACAATTCGAAGTTCTGTATTTACTTACTACAAGTTCAGATCTTAAAGTTATAATTAGCACTAATAATTTGTATTTAACAATTCGAAGTTCTGTATTTGACTATTACAAGTTCAGATCTTCAAATTATTATTTGCAATCTTAGTTTGAATTTAACAATTCGAAGTTCTGTATTTACTTACTACAAGTTCAGATCTTTAAGTTATAATTAGCACTAATAATTTATATTTAACAATTCGAAGGTCTTTATTTGACTATTACTAATTCAGATCTTCAAATTACTATTTGCAATCTTAGTTTGAATTTGACAATTCGAAGTTCCGTATTTGACAGTTACAAGTTCAGATCTTCAAGTTATAATTTGAAATAATAATTAGTATTTAACAAAGCTAAGTTCTGTAATTCACTATTACAAATTCAGATCTTCAAGTTATAATTTGCAATAATAATTAGAAGCTATCAATTTTAAGTTCTGTATTTGACTATTACAAGTTCAGATCTTCAAATTATTATTTGCAATCTTAGTTTGTATTTAACAATTCGAAGTTCTGTATTTGACTATTACAAGTTCAGATCTTCAAATTATTATTTGCAATCTTAGTTTGAATTTAACAAATCTAAGTTCTGTAATTCACTATTACAAGTTCAGATCTTCAAGTTATAATTTGCAATAATAATTAGAAGCTATCAATTTTAAGTTCTGTATTTGACTATTACAAGTTCAGATCTTCAAATTATTATTTGCAATCTTAGTTTGTATTTAACAATTCGAAGTTCTGTATTTGACTATTACAAGTTCAGATCTTCAAATTATTATTTGCAATCTTAGTTTGAATTTAACAAATCTAAGTTCTGTAATTCACTATTACAAGTTCAGATCTTCAAGTTATAATTTGCAATAATAATTAGAAGCTATCAATTTTAAGTTCTGTATTTGACAATTACAAGTTCAGATCTGCAAGTTATAATTTGCACTAATAATTTGTATTTAAGAATTCGAACTTATGTATTTGACTATTACAAGTTCAGATCTTCAAATTATTATTTGCAATCTTAGTTTGAATTTAACAACTCGAAGTTCTGTATGTAACTACTACAAGTTCAGATCTTCAAGTTATAATTTGCACTAATAATTTGAATTTAACAATTCGAAGTTCTGTATTTGACTATTACAAGTTCAGATCTTCAAATTATTATTTGCAATCTTAGTTTGAATTTAACAATTCGAAGTTCTGTATTTACTTACTACAAGTTCAGATCTTTAAGTTATAATTAGCACTAATAATTTGTATTTAACAATTCGAAGGTCTTTATTTGACTATTACTAATTCAGATCTACAAATTACTATTTGCAATCTTAGTTTGAATTTGACAATTCGAAGTTCTGTATTTGACAGTTACAAGTTCAGATCTTCAAGTTATAATTTGAAATAATAATTAGTATTTAACAAAGCTAAGTTCTGTAATTCACTATTACAAATTCAGATCTTCAAGTTATAATTTGCAATAATAATTAGAAGCTATCAATTTTAAGTTCTGTATTTGACTATTACAAGTTCAGATCTTCAAATTATTATTTGCAATCTTAGTTTGTATTTAACAATTCGAAGTTCTGTATTTGACTATTACAAGTTCAGATCTTCAAATTATTATTTGCAATCTTAGTTTGAATTTAACAAATCTAAGTTCTGTAATTCACTATTACAAGTTCAGATCTTCAAGTTATAATTTGCAATAATAATTAGAAGCTATCAATTTTAAGTTCTGTATTTGACTATTACAAGTTCAGATCTTCAAATTATTATTTGCAATCTTAGTTTGTATTTAACAATTCGAAGTTCTGTATTTGACTATTACAAGTTCAGATCTTCAAATTATTATTTGCAATCTTAGTTTGAATTTAACAAATCTAAGTTCTGTAATTCACTATTACAAGTTCAGATCTTCAAGTTATAATTTGCAATAATAATTAGAAGCTATCAATTTTAAGTTCTGTATTTGACAATTACAAGTTCAGATCTGCAAGTTATAATTTGCACTAATAATTTGTATTTAAGAATTCGAACTTATGTATTTGACTATTACAAGTTCAGATCTTCAAATTATTATTTGCAATCTTAGTTTGAATTTAACAACTCGAAGTTCTGTATGTAACTACTACAAGTTCAGATCTTCAAGTTATAATTTGCACTAATAATTTGAATTTAACAATTCGAAGTTCTGTATTTGCCTATTACAAGTTCAGATCTTCAAATTATTATTTGCAATCTTAGTTTGAATTTAACAATTCGAAGTTCTGTATTTACTTACTACAAGTTCAGATCTTAAAGTTATAATTAGCACTAATAATTTGTATTTAACAATTCGAAGTTCTGTATTTGACTATTACAAGTTCAGATCTTCAAATTATTATTTGCAATCTTAGTTTGAATTTAACAATTCGAAGTTCTGTATTTACTTACTACAAGTTCAGATCTTTAAGTTATAATTAGCACTAATAATTTATATTTAACAATTCGAAGGTCTTTATTTGACTATTACTAATTCAGATCTTCAAATTACTATTTGCAATCTTAGTTTGAATTTGACAATTCGAAGTTCCGTATTTGACAGTTACAAGTTCAGATCTTCAAGTTATAATTTGAAATAATAATTAGTATTTAACAAAGCTAAGTTCTGTAATTCACTATTACAAATTCAGATCTTCAAGTTATAATTTGCAATAATAATTAGAAGCTATCAATTTTAAGTTCTGTATTTGACTATTACAAGTTCAGATCTTCAAATTATTATTTGCAATCTTAGTTTGTATTTAACAATTCGAAGTTCTGTATTTGACTATTACAAGTTCAGATCTTCAAATTATTATTTGCAATCTTAGTTTGAATTTAACAAATCTAAGTTCTGTAATTCACTATTACAAGTTCAGATCTTCAAGTTATAATTTGCAATAATAATTAGAAGCTATCAATTTTAAGTTCTGTATTTGACTATTACAAGTTCAGATCTTCAAATTATTATTTGCAATCTTAGTTTGTATTTAACAATTCGAAGTTCTGTATTTGACTATTACAAGTTCAGATCTTCAAATTATTATTTGCAATCTTAGTTTGAATTTAACAAATCTAAGTTCTGTAATTCACTATTACAAGTTCAGATCTTCAAGTTATAATTTGCAATAATAATTAGAAGCTATCAATTTTAAGTTCTGTATTTGACAATTACAAGTTCAGATCTGCAAGTTATAATTTGCACTAATAATTTGTATTTAAGAATTCGAACTTATGTATTTGACTATTACAAGTTCAGATCTTCAAATTATTATTTGCAATCTTAGTTTGAATTTAACAACTCGAAGTTCTGTATGTAACTACTACAAGTTCAGATCTTCAAGTTATAATTTGCACTAATAATTTGAATTTAACAATTCGAAGTTCTGTATTTGACTATTACAAGTTCAGATCTTCAAATTATTATTTGCAATCTTAGTTTGTATTTAACAATTCGAAGTTCTGTATTTACTTATTACAAGTTCAGATCTTCAAGTTATAATTTGAAATAATAATTAGTATTTAACAAAGCTAAGTTCTGTAATTCACTATTACAAATTCAGATCTTCAAGTTATAATTTGCAATAATAATTAGAAGCTATCAATTTTAAGTTCTGTATTTGACTATTACAAGTTCAGATCTTCAAATTATTATTTGCAATCTTAGTTTGTATTTAACAATTCGAAGTTCTGTATTTACTTATTACAAGTTCAGATCTTCAAGTTATAATTTGAAATAATAATTAGTATTTAACAAAGCTAAGTTCTGTAATTCACTATTACAAATTCAGATCTTCAAGTAATAATTTGCAATAATAATTAGAAGCTATCAATTTTAAGTTCTGTATTTGACTATTACAAGTTCAGATCTTCAAATTATTATTTGCAATCTTAGTTTGTATTTAACAATTCGAAGTTCTGTATTTGACTATTACAAGTTCAGATCTTCAAATTATTATTTGCAATCTTAGTTTGAATTTAACAAATCTAAGTTTTGTAATTCACTATTACAAGTTCAGATCTTCAAGTTATAATTTGCAATAATAATTAGAAGCTATCAATTTTTAGTTCTGTATTTGACAATTACAAGTTCAAATCTGCAAGTTATAATTTGCACTAATAATTTGTATTTAAGAATTCGAACTTATGTATTTGACTATTACAAGTTCAGATCTTCAAATTATTATTTGCAATCTTAGTTTGAATTTAACAACTCGAAGTTCTGTATGTAACTACTACAAGTTCAGATCTTCAAGTTATAATTTGCACTAATAATTTGAATTTAACAATTCGAAGTTCTGTATTTGCCTATTACAAGTTCAGATCTTCAAATTATTATTTGCAATCTTAGTTTGAATTTAACAATTCGAAGTTCTGTATTTACTTACTACAAGTTCAGATCTTAAAGTTATAATTAGCACTAATAATTTGTATTTAACAATTCGAAGTTCTGTATTTGACTATTCCAAGTTCAGATCTTCAAATTTTATTTGCAATCTTAGTTTGAATTTAACAATTCGAAGTTCTGTATTTAACTACTACAAGTTCAGATCTGCAAGTTATAATTTGCACTAATAATTTGTATTTAAGAATTCGAACTTATGTATTTGACTATTACAAGTTCAGATCTTCAAATTATTATTTGCAATTTTAGTTTGAATTTAACAACTCGAAGTTCTGTATGTAACTACTACAAGTTCAGATCTTCAAGTTATAATTTGCACTAATAATTTGAATTGAACAATTCGAAGTTCTGTATTTGACTATTACAAGTTCAGATCTTCAAATTATTATTTGCAATCTTAGTTTGAATTTAACAATTCGAAGTTCTGTATTTACATACTACAAGTTCAGATCTTCAAGTTATAATTTGCAATCATAATTTGAATATATCAATTCTAAGTTCTGTATTTGACAGTTACAAGTTCAGATCTTCAAGTTATTATTTGAAATAATAATTAGTATTTAACAAATCTAAGTTCTGTAATTCACTATTACTAGTTCAGATCTTCAAGTTATAATTTGCAATAATAATTAGAAGCCATCAATTTTATGTTCTGTATTTGACAATTACAAGTTCAGATCTACAAGTTATAATTTGCAATAATAATTAGAAGCTATCAATTTTAAGTTCTGTATTTGACAATTACAAGTTCAGATCTTCAAGTTATAATTTGCACTAATAATTTGTATTTAACAATTCGAAGTTCTGTATTTGACTATTACAAGTTCAGATCTTCAAATTATTATTTGCAATCTTAGTTTGAATTTAACAATTCGAAGTTCTGTAATTCACTATTACTAGTTCAGATCTTCAAGTTATAATTTGCAATAATAATTAGAAGCTATCAATTTTAAGTTCTGTATTTGACAATTACAAGTTCAGATCTTCAAGTTGTAATTTGCAATAATAATTAGAAGCTATCAATTTTAAGTTCTGTATTTGACTATTTCAAGTTCAGATCTTCAAATTATTATTTGCAATCTTAGTTTGTATTTAACAATTCGAAGTTCTGTATTTACTTATTACAAGTTCAGAACTTCAAGTTATAATTTGAAATAATAATTTATATTTAACAAATCTAAGTTCTGTAATTCACTATTACAAGTTCAGATCTTCAAATTATAATTTGCACTAATAATTTGTATTTAACAATTCGAAGTTCTGTATTTACCTACGACAAGTTCAGATCTTCAAGTTATAATTTGCAATCATAATTTGAAGTTATCAATTTTAAAGTCTGTATTTGACAATTACAAGTTCAGATCTTCAAGTTAAAATTTGCACTAATAATTTGTATTTAACAATTCGAAGTTCTGTATTTGACTATTACAAGTTCAGATCTTCAAATTATTATTTGCAATCTTAGTTTGAATTTAACAAATCTAAGTTCTGTAATTCACTATTACAAGTTCAGATCTTCAAGTTATAATTTGCACTAATAATTTGTATTTAACAATTCGAAGTTCTGTATTTGACTATTCCAAGTTCAGATCTTCAAATTTTATTTGCAATCTTAGTTTGAATTTAACAATTCGAAGTTCTGTATTTACCTACGACAAGTTCAGATCTTCAAGTTATAATTTGCAATCATAATTTGAAGTTATCAATTTTAAAGTCTGTATTTGACAATTACAAGTTCAGATCTTCAAGTTATAATTTGCACTATTAATTTGTATTTAACAATTCGAAGTTCTGTATTTGCCTATTACAAGTTCAGATCTTCAAATTATTATTTGCAATCTTAGTTTGAATTTAACAATTCGAAGTTCTGTATTTGACAGTTACAAGTTCAGATCTTCAAGTTATAATTTGAAATAATTATTTATATTTAACAAATCTAAGTTCTGTAATTCACTATTACAAGTTCAGATTTTCAAGTTATAATTTGAAATAATAATTAGTATTTAACAAATCTAAGTTCTGTAATTCACTATTACTAGTTCAGATCTTCAAGTTATAATTTGCAATAATAATTAGAAGCTATCAATTTTAAGTTCTGTATTTGACAATTACAAGTTCAGATCTTCAAGTTATAATTTGCAATAATAATTAGAAGCTATCAATTTTAAGTTCTGTATTTGACAACTACAAGTTCAGATCTTCAAGTTATAATTTGCACTAATAATTTGTATTTAACAATTCGAAGTTCTGTATTTGACTATTACAAGTTCAGATCTTCAAATTATTATTTGTAATCTTAGTTTGAATTTAACAATTCGAAGTTCTGTATTTACATACTACAAGTTCAGATCTTCAAGTTATAATTAGCACTAATAATTTGTATTTAACAATTCGAAGGTCTTTATTTGACTATTACAAGTTCAGATCTTCAAATTATTATTTGCAATCTTAGTTTGAATTTAACAATTCGAAGTTCTGTATTTGACAGTTACAAGTTCAGATCTTCAAGTTATAATTTGAAATAATAATTAGTATTTAACAAAGCTAAGTTCTGTAATTCACTATTACAAATTCAGATCTTCAAGTTATAATTTGCAATAATAATTAGAAGCTATCAATTTTAAGTTCTGTATTTGACTATTACAAGTTCAGATCTTCAAGTTATAATTTGCAATAATAATTAGAAGCTATCAATTTTAAGTTCTGTATTTGACAATTACAAGTTCAGATCTTCAAGTTATAATTTGCACTAATAATTTGTATTTAACAATTCGAAGTTCTGTATTTGACTATTACAAGTTCAGATCTTCAAATTATTATTTGCAATCTTAGTTTGAATTTAACAATTCGAAGTTCTGTATTTACTTACTACAAGTTCAGATCTTCAAGTTATAATTAGCACTAATAATTTGTATTTAACAATTCGAAGGTCTTTATTTGACTATTACAAGTTCAGATCTTCAAATTATTATTTGCAATCTTAGTTTGAATTTAACAATTCGAAGTTCTGTATTTAACAGTTACAAGTTCAGATCTTCAGGTTATAATTTGAAATAATAATTAGAATTCAACAAAGCTAAGTTCTGTAATTCACTATTACAAATTCAGATCTTCAAGTTATAATTTGCAATAATAATGAGAAGCTATCAATTTTAAGTTCTGTATTTGACTATTACAAGTTCAGATCTTCAAATTATTATTTGCAATCTTAGTTTGTATTTAACAATTCGAAGTTCTGTATTTACTTACTACAAGTTCAGATCTTCAAGTTATAATTAGCACTAATAATTTGTATTTAACAATTCGAAGGTCTTTATTTGACTATTACAAGTTCAGATCTTCAAAATATTATTAGCAATCTTAGTTTGAATTTAACAATTCGAAGTTCTGTATTTGAGAGTTACAAGTTCAGATCTTCAAGTTATAATTTGAAATAATAATTAGTATTTAACAAAGCTAAGTTCTGTAATTCACTATTACAAATTCAGATCTTCAAGTTATAATTTGCAATAATAATTAGAAGCTATCAATTTTAAGTTCTGTATTTGACTATTACAAGTTCAGATCTTCAAATTATTATTTGCAATCTTAGTTTGTATTTAATAATTCGAAGTTCTGTATTTACTTATTACAAGTTCAGATCTTCAAGTTATAATTTGAAATAATAATTTATATTTAACAAATCTAAGTTCTGTAATTCACTATTACAAGTTCAGATCTTCAAATTATAATTTGCACTAATAATTTGTATTTAACAATTCGAAGTTCTGTATTTACCTACGACAAGTTCAGATCTTCAAGTTATAATTTGCAATCATAATTTGAAGTTATCAATTTTAAAGTCTGTATTTGACAATTACAAGTTCAGATCTTCAAGTTATAATTTGAAATAATAATTTATATTTAACAAATCTAAGTTCTGTAATTCACTATTACAAGTTCAGATCTTCAAGTTATAATTTGCAATAATAATTAGAAGCTATCAATTTTAAGTTCTGTATTTGACAATTACAAGTTCAGATCTTCAAGTTATAATTTGCACTAATAATTTGTATTTAACAATTCGAAGTTCTGTAATTGACTATTCCAAGTTCAGATCTACAAATTTTATTTGCAATCTTAGTTTGAATTTAACAATTCGAAGTTCTGTATTTAACTACTACAAGTTCAGAACTGCAATTTATAATTTGCACTAATAATTTGTATTTAAGAATTCGATCTTATGTATTTGACTATTACAAGTTCAGATCTTCAAATTATTATTTGCAATCTTAGTTTGAATTTAACAACTCGAAGTTCTGTATGTAACTACTACAAGTTCAGATCTTCAAGTTATAATTTGCACTAATAATTTGAATTTAACAATTCGAAGTTCTGTATTTGACTATTACAAGTTCAGATCTTCAAATTATTATTTGCAATCTTAGTTTGAATTTAACAATTATAAGTTCTGTATTTGACAGTTACAAGTTCAGATCTTCAAGTTATTATTTGAAATAATAATTAGTATTTAACAAATCTAAGTTCTGTAATTCACTATTACTAGTTCAGATCTTCAAGTTATAATTTGCAATAATAATTAGAAGCTATCAATTTTATGTTCTGTATTTGTCAATTACAAGTTCAGATCTACAAGTTATAATTTGCAATAATAATTAGAAGCTATCAATTTTAAGTTCTGTATTTTACAATTAAAAGTTCAGATCTTCAAGTTATAATTTGCACTAATAATTTGTATTTAACAATTCGAAGTTCTGTAATTAACTAGTACTAGTTCAGATCTACAAGTTATAATTAGCAATAATAATTAGAAGCTATCAATTTTAAGTTCTGTATTTGACAATTACAAGTTCAGATCTTCAAGTTATAATATGCAATCTTAATTTGAATTTATCAATTCTAAGTTCTGTATTTGACAGTTACAAGTTCAGATCTTCAAGTTATAATTTGCAATCTTAGTTTGAATTTAACAATTCGAAGTTCTGTATTTGACAGTTACAAGTTCAGATCTTCAAGTTATAATTTGCACTAATAATTTGTATTTAACAATTCGAAGTTCTGTATTTGACTATTCCAAGTTCAGATCTTCAAATTTTATTTGCAATCTTAGTTTGAATTTAACAATTCGAAGTTCTGTATTTAACTACGACAAGTTCAGATCTGCAAGTTATAATTTGCACTAATAATTTGTATTTAAGAATTCGAACTTATGTATTTGACTATTACAAGTTCAGATCTTCAAATTATTATTTGCAATCTTAGTTTGAATTTAACAACTCAAAGTTCTGTATGTAACTACTACAAGTTCAGATCTTCAAGTTATAATTTGAACTAATAATTTGAATTTAACACTTCGAAGTTCTGTATTTGACTATTACAAGTTCAGATCTTCAAATTATTATTTGCAATCTTAGTTTGAATTTAACAATTCGAAGTTCTGTAGTTACATACTACAAGTTCAGATCTTCAAGTTATAATTTGCAATCATAATTTGAATTTATCAATTCTAAGTTCTGTATTTGACAGTTACAAGTTCAGATCTTCAAGTTATTGTTTGAAATAATAATTAGTATTTAACAAATCTAAGTTCTGTAATTCACTATTACTAGTTCAGATCTTCAAGTTATAATTTGCAATAATAATTAGAAGCTATCAATTTTATGTTCTGTATTAGACAATTACAAGTTCAGATCTACAAGTTATAATTTGCAATAATAATTAGAAGCTATCAATTTTAAGTTCTGTATTTGACAATTACAAGTTCAGATCTTAAAGTTATAATTTGCACTAATATGGTGTATTTAACAATTCGAAGTTCTGTAATTAACTATTACTAGTTCAGATCTTCAAGTTATAATTTGCAATAATAATTAGAAGCTATCAATTTTAAGTTCTCTATTTGACAATTACAAGTTGAGATCTTCAAGCTATAATATGCAATCTTAATTTGAATTTATCAATTCTAAGTTCTGTATTTGACAGTTACAAGTTCAGATCTTCAAGTTATAATTTGAAATAATAATTAGTATTTAACAAATCTAAGTTCTGTAATTCACTATTACTAGTTCAGATCTTCAAGTTATAATTTGCAATAATAATTAGAAGCTATCAATTTTAAGTTTTGTATTTGACAATTACAAGTTCAGATCTTCAAGTTATAATTTGAAATAATAATTAGTATTTAACAAGTCTAAGTTCTGTAATTCATTATTACTAGTTCGGTTCTTCAAGTTATAATTTGCAATAATAATTAGAAGCTATCAATTTAAGTTCTGTATTTGACAATTACAAGTTCAGATCTTCAAGTTATAATTTGCAATAATAATTAGAAGCTATCAATTTTAAGTTCTGTATTTGACAATTACAAGTTCAGATCTTCAAGTTAAAATTTGCACTAATAATTTGTATTTAACAATTCGAAGTTCTGTATTTGACTATTACAAGTTCAGATCTTCAAATTATTATTTGCAATCTTAGTTTGAATTTAACAATTCGAAGTTCTGTATTTACTTACTATAAGTTCAGAACTTTAAGTTATAATTAGCACTAATAATTTGTATTTAACAATTCGAAGGTCTTTATTTGACTATTACTAATTCAGATCTTCAAATTACTATTTGCAATCTTAGTTTGAATTTGACAATTCGAAGTTCTGTATTTGACAGTTACAAGTTCAGATCTTCAAGTTATAATTTGAAATAATAATTAGTATTTAACAAAGCTAAGTTCTGTAATTCACTATTACAAATTCAGATCTTCAAGTTATAATTTGCAATAATAATTAGAAGCTATCAATTTTAAGTTCTGTATTTGACTATTACAAGTTCAGATCTTCAAATTATTATTTGCAATCTTAGTTTGTATTTAACAATTCGAAGTTCTGTATTTGACTATTACAAGTTCAGATCTTCAAATTATTATTTGCAATCTTAGTTTGAATTTAACAAATCTAAGTTCTGTAATTCACTATTACAAGTTCAGATCTTCAAGTTATAATTTGCAATAATAATTAGAAGCTATCAATTTTAAGTTCTGTATTTGACAATTACAAGTTCAGATCTGCAAGTTATAATTTGCACTAATAATTTGTATTTAAGAATTCGAACTTATGTATTTGACTATTACAAGTTCAGATCTTCAAATTATTATTTGCAATCTTAGTTTGAATTTAACAACTCGAAGTTCTGTATGTAACTACTTCAAGTTCAGATCTTCAAGTTATAATTTGCACTAATAATTTGAATTTAACAATTCGAAGTTCTGTATTTGCCTATTACAAGTTCAGATCTTCAAATTATTATTTGCAATCTTAGTTTGAATTTAACAATTCGAAGTTCTGTATTTACTTACTACAAGTTCAGATCTTAAAGTTATAATTAGCACTAATAATTTGTATTTAACAATTCGAAGTTCTGTATTTGACTATTACAAGTTCAGATCTTCAAATTATTATTTGCAATCTTAGTTTGAATTTAACAATTCGAAGTTCTGTATTTACTTACTACAAGTTCAGATCTTTAAGTTATAATTAGCACTAATAATTTGTATTTAACAATTCGAAGGTCTTTATTTGACTATTACTAATTCAGATCTTCAAATTACTATTTGCATTCTTAGTTTGAATTTGACAATTCGAAGTTCTGTATTTGACAGTTACAAGTTCAGATCTTCAAGTTATAATTTGAAATAATAATTAGTATTTAACAAAGCTAAGTTCTGTAATTCACTATTACAAATTCAGATCTTCAAGTTATAATTTGCAATAATAATTAGAAGCTATCAATTTTAAGTTCTGTATTTGACTATTACAAGTTCAGATCTTCAAATTATTATTTGCAATCTTAGTTTGTATTTAACAATTCGAAGTTCTGTATTTGACTATTACAAGTTCAGATCTTCAAATTATTATTTGCAATCTTAGTTTGAATTTAACAAATCTAAGTTCTGTAATTCACTATTACAAGTTCAGATCTTCAAGTTATAATTTGCAATAATAATTAGAAGCTATCAATTTTAAGTTCTGTATTTGACTATTACAAGTTCAGATCTTCAAATTATTATTTGCAATCTTAGTTTGTATTTAACAATTCGAAGTTCTGTATTTGACTATTACAAGTTCAGATCTTCAAATTATTATTTGCAATCTTAGTTTGAATTTAACAAATCTAAGTTCTGTAATTCACTATTACAAGTTCAGATCTTCAAGTTATAATTTGCAATAATAATTAGAAGCTATCAATTTTAAGTTCTGTACTTGACAATTACAAGTTCAGATCTGCAAGTTATAATTTGCACTAATAATTTGTATTTAAGAATTCGAACTTATGTATTTGACTATTACAAGTTCAGATCTTCAAATTATTATTTGCAATCTTAGTTTGAATTTAACAACTCGAAGTTCTGTATGTAACTACTACAAGTTCAGATCTTCAAGTTATAATTTGCACTAATAATTTGAATTTAACAATTCGAAGTTCTGTATTTGCCTATTACAAGTTCAGATCTTCAAATTATTATTTGCAATCTTAGTTTGAATTTAACAATTCGAAGTTCTGTATTTACTTACTACAAGTTCAGATCTTAAAGTTATAATTAGCACTAATAATTTGTATTTAACAATTCGAAGTTCTGTATTTGACTATTACAAGTTCAGATCTTCAAATTATTATTTGCAATCTTAGTTTGAATTTAACAATTCGAAGTTCTGTATTTACTTACTACAAGTTCAGATCTTTAAGTTATAATTAGCACTAATAATTTGTATTTAACAATTCGAAGGTCTTTATTTGACTATTACTAATTCAGATCTTCAAATTACTATTTGCAATCTTAGTTTGAATTTGACAATTCGAAGTTCCGTATTTGACAGTTACAAGTTCAGATCTTCAAGTTATAATTTGAAATAATAATTAGTATTTAACAAAGCTAAGTTCTGTAATTCACTATTACAAATTCAGATCTTCAAGTTATAATTTGCAATAATAATTAGAAGCTATCAATTTTAAGTTCTGTATTTGACTATTACAAGTTCAGATCTTCAAATTATTATTTGCAATCTTAGTTTGTATTTAACAATTCGAAGTTCTGTATTTGACTATTACAAGTTCAGATCTTCAAATTATTATTTGCAATCTTAGTTTGAATTTAACAAATCTAAGTTCTGTACTTCACTATTACAAGTTCAGATCTTCAAGTTATAATTTGCAATAATAATTAGAAGCTATCAATTTTAAGTTCTGTATTTGACTATTACAAGTTCAGATCTTCAAATTATTATTTGCAATCTTAGTTTGTATTTAACAATTCGAAGTTCTGTATTTGACTATTACAAGTTCAGATCTTCAAATTATTATTTGCAATCTTAGTTTGAATTTAACAAATCTAAGTTCTGTAATTCACTATTACAAGTTCAGATCTTCAAGTTATAATTTGCAATAATAATTAGAAGCTATCAATTTTAAGTTCTGTATTTGACAATTACAAGTTCAGATCTGCAAGTTATAATTTGCACTAATAATTTGTATTTAAGAATTCGAACTTATGTATTTGACTATTACAAGTTCAGATCTTCAAATTATTATTTGCAATCTTAGTTTGAATTTAACAACTCGAAGTTCTGTATGTAACTACTACAAGTTCAGATCTTCAAGTTATAATTTGCACTAATAATTTGAATTTAACAATTCGAAGTTCTGTATTTGCCTATTACAAGTTCAGATCTTCAAATTATTATTTGCAATCTTAGTTTGAATTTAACAATTCGAAGTTCTGTATTTACTTACTACAAGTTCAGATCTTAAAGTTATAATTAGCACTAATAATTTGTATTTAACAATTCGAAGGTCTTTATTTGATTATTACAAGTTCAGATCTTCAAATTATTATTTGCAATCTTAGTTTGAATTTAACAATTCGAAGTTCTGTATTTGACAATTACAAGTTCAGATCTTCAAGTTATAATTTGAAATAATAATTAGTATTTAACAAAGCTAAGTTCTGTAATTCACTATTACAAATTCAGATCTTCAAGTTATAATTTGCAATAATAATTAGAAGCTATCAATTTTAAGTTCTGTATTTGACTATTACAAGTTCAGATCTTCAAATTATTATTTGCAATCTTAGTTTGTATTTAACAATTCGAAGTTCTGTATTTACTTATTACAAGTTCAGATCTTCAAGTTATAATTTGAAATAATAATTAGTATTTAACAAAGCTAAGTTCTGTAATTCACTATTACAAATTCAGATCTTCAAGTTATAATTTGCAATAATAATTAGAAGCTATCAATTTTAAGTTCTGTATTTGACTATTACAAGTTCAGATCTTCAAATTATTATTTGCAATCTTAGTTTGAATTTAACAATTCGAAGTTCTGTATTTACTTACTACAAGTTCAGATCTTAAAGTTATAATTAGCACTAATAATTTGTATTTAACAATTCGAAGGTCTTTATTTGATTATTACAAGTTCAGATCTTCAAATTATTATTTGCAATCTTAGTTTGAATTTAACAATTCGAAGTTCTGTATTTGACAATTACAAGTTCAGATCTTCAAGTTATAATTTGAAATAATAATTAGTATTTAACAAAGCTAAGTTCTGTAATTCACTATTACAAATTCAGATCTTCAAGTTATAATTTGCAATAATAATTAGAAGCTATCAATTTTAAGTTCTGTATTTGACTATTACAAGTTCAGATCTTCAAATTATTACTTGCAATCTTAGTTTGTATTTAACAATTCGAAGTTCTGTATTTACTTATTACAAGTTCAGATCTTCAAGTTATAATTTGAAATAATAATTAGTATTTAACAAAGCTAAGTTCTGTATTTGACAATTACAAGTTCAGATCTTCAAGTTATAATATGCAATCTTAATTTGAATTTATCAATTCTAAGTTCTGTATTTGACAGTTACAAGTTCAGATCTTCAAGTTATAATTTGCAATCTTAGTTTGAATTTAACAATTCGAAGTTCTGTATTTGACAGTTACAAGTTCAGATCTTCAAGTTATAATTTGCACTAATAATTTGTATTTAACAATTCGAAGTTCTGTATTTGACTATTCCAAGTTCAGATCTTCAAATTTTATTTGCAATCTTAGTTTGAATTTAACAATTCGAAGTTCTGTATTTAACTACGACAAGTTCAGATCTGCAAGTTATAATTTGCACTAATAATTTGTATTTAAGAATTCGAACTTATGTATTTGACTATTACAAGTTCAGATCTTCAAATTATTATTTGCAATCTTAGTTTGAATTTAACAACTCAAAGTTCTGTATGTAACTACTACAAGTTCAGATCTTCAAGTTATAATTTGAACTAATAATTTGAATTTAACACTTCGAAGTTCTGTATTTGACTATTACAAGTTCAGATCTTCAAATTATTATTTGCAATCTTAGCTTGAATTTAACAATTCGAAGTTCTGTAGTTACATACTACAAGTTCAGATCTTCAAGTTATAATTTGCAATCATAATTTGAATTTATCAATTCTAAGTTCTGTATTTGACAGTTACAAGTTCAGATCTTCAAGTTATTGTTTGAAATAATAATTAGTATTTAACAAATCTAAGTTCTGTAATTCACTATTACTAGTTCAGATCTTCAAGTTATAATTTGCAATAATAATTAGAAGCTATCAATTTTATGTTCTGTATTAGACAATTACAAGTTCAGATCTACAAGTTATAATTTGCAATAATAATTAGAAGCTATCAATTTTAAGTTCTGTATTTGACAATTACAAGTTCAGATCTTAAAGTTATAATTTGCACTAATATGGTGTATTTAACAATTCGAAGTTCTGTAATTAACTATTACTAGTTCAGATCTTCAAGTTATAATTTGCAATAATAATTAGAAGCTATCAATTTTAAGTTCTCTATTTGACAATTACAAGTTGAGATCTTCAAGCTATAATATGCAATCTTAATTTGAATTTATCAATTCTAAGTTCTGTATTTGACAGTTACAAGTTCAGATCTTCAAGTTATAATTTGAAATAATAATTAGTATTTAACAAATCTAAGTTCTGTAATTCACTATTACTAGTTCAGATCTTCAAGTTATAATTTGCAATAATAATTAGAAGCTATCAATTTTAAGTTTTGTATTTGACAATTACAAGTTCAGATCTTCAAGTTATAATTTGAAATAATAATTAGTATTTAACAAGTCTAAGTTCTGTAATTCATTATTACTAGTTCGGTTCTTCAAGTTATAATTTGCAATAATAATTAGAAGCTATCAATTTAAGTTCTGTATTTGACAATTACAAGTTCAGATCTTCAAGTTATAATTTGCAATAATAATTAGAAGCTATCAATTTTAAGTTCTGTATTTGACAATTACAAGTTCAGATCTTCAAGTTAAAATTTGCACTAATAATTTGTATTTAACAATTCGAAGTTCTGTATTTGACTATTACAAGTTCAGATCTTCAAATTATTATTTGCAATCTTAGTTTGAATTTAACAATTCGAAGTTCTGTATTTACTTACTATAAGTTCAGAACTTTAAGTTATAATTAGCACTAATAATTTGTATTTAACAATTCGAAGGTCTTTATTTGACTATTACTAATTCAGATCTTCAAATTACTATTTGCAATCTTAGTTTGAATTTGACAATTCGAAGTTCTGTATTTGACAGTTACAAGTTCAGATCTTCAAGTTATAATTTGAAATAATAATTAGTATTTAACAAAGCTAAGTTCTGTAATTCACTATTACAAATTCAGATCTTCAAGTTATAATTTGCAATAATAATTAGAAGCTATCAATTTTAAGTTCTGTATTTGACTATTACAAGTTCAGATCTTCAAATTATTATTTGCAATCTTAGTTTGTATTTAACAATTCGAAGTTCTGTATTTGACTATTACAAGTTCAGATCTTCAAATTATTATTTGCAATCTTAGTTTGAATTTAACAAATCTAAGTTCTGTAATTCACTATTACAAGTTCAGATCTTCAAGTTATAATTTGCAATAATAATTAGAAGCTATCAATTTTAAGTTCTGTATTTGACAATTACAAGTTCAGATCTGCAAGTTATAATTTGCACTAATAATTTGTATTTAAGAATTCGAACTTATGTATTTGACTATTACAAGTTCAGATCTTCAAATTATTATTTGCAATCTTAGTTTGAATTTAACAACTCGAAGTTCTGTATGTAACTACTTCAAGTTCAGATCTTCAAGTTATAATTTGCACTAATAATTTGAATTTAACAATTCGAAGTTCTGTATTTGCCTATTACAAGTTCAGATCTTCAAATTATTATTTGCAATCTTAGTTTGAATTTAACAATTCGAAGTTCTGTATTTACTTACTACAAGTTCAGATCTTAAAGTTATAATTAGCACTAATAATTTGTATTTAACAATTCGAAGTTCTGTATTTGACTATTACAAGTTCAGATCTTCAAATTATTATTTGCAATCTTAGTTTGAATTTAACAATTCGAAGTTCTGTATTTACTTACTACAAGTTCAGATCTTTAAGTTATAATTAGCACTAATAATTTGTATTTAACAATTCGAAGGTCTTTATTTGACTATTACTAATTCAGATCTTCAAATTACTATTTGCATTCTTAGTTTGAATTTGACAATTCGAAGTTCTGTATTTGACAGTTACAAGTTCAGATCTTCAAGTTATAATTTGAAATAATAATTAGTATTTAACAAAGCTAAGTTCTGTAATTCACTATTACAAATTCAGATCTTCAAGTTATAATTTGCAATAATAATTAGAAGCTATCAATTTTAAGTTCTGTATTTGACTATTACAAGTTCAGATCTTCAAATTATTATTTGCAATCTTAGTTTGTATTTAACAATTCGAAGTTCTGTATTTGACTATTACAAGTTCAGATCTTCAAATTATTATTTGCAATCTTAGTTTGAATTTAACAAATCTAAGTTCTGTAATTCACTATTACAAGTTCAGATCTTCAAGTTATAATTTGCAATAATAATTAGAAGCTATCAATTTTAAGTTCTGTATTTGACTATTACAAGTTCAGATCTTCAAATTATTATTTGCAATCTTAGTTTGTATTTAACAATTCGAAGTTCTGTATTTGACTATTACAAGTTCAGATCTTCAAATTATTATTTGCAATCTTAGTTTGAATTTAACAAATCTAAGTTCTGTAATTCACTATTACAAGTTCAGATCTTCAAGTTATAATTTGCAATAATAATTAGAAGCTATCAATTTTAAGTTCTGTACTTGACAATTACAAGTTCAGATCTGCAAGTTATAATTTGCACTAATAATTTGTATTTAAGAATTCGAACTTATGTATTTGACTATTACAAGTTCAGATCTTCAAATTATTATTTGCAATCTTAGTTTGAATTTAACAACTCGAAGTTCTGTATGTAACTACTACAAGTTCAGATCTTCAAGTTATAATTTGCACTAATAATTTGAATTTAACAATTCGAAGTTCTGTATTTGCCTATTACAAGTTCAGATCTTCAAATTATTATTTGCAATCTTAGTTTGAATTTAACAATTCGAAGTTCTGTATTTACTTACTACAAGTTCAGATCTTAAAGTTATAATTAGCACTAATAATTTGTATTTAACAATTCGAAGTTCTGTATTTGACTATTACAAGTTCAGATCTTCAAATTATTATTTGCAATCTTAGTTTGAATTTAACAATTCGAAGTTCTGTATTTACTTACTACAAGTTCAGATCTTTAAGTTATAATTAGCACTAATAATTTGTATTTAACAATTCGAAGGTCTTTATTTGACTATTACTAATTCAGATCTTCAAATTACTATTTGCAATCTTAGTTTGAATTTGACAATTCGAAGTTCCGTATTTGACAGTTACAAGTTCAGATCTTCAAGTTATAATTTGAAATAATAATTAGTATTTAACAAAGCTAAGTTCTGTAATTCACTATTACAAATTCAGATCTTCAAGTTATAATTTGCAATAATAATTAGAAGCTATCAATTTTAAGTTCTGTATTTGACTATTACAAGTTCAGATCTTCAAATTATTATTTGCAATCTTAGTTTGTATTTAACAATTCGAAGTTCTGTATTTGACTATTACAAGTTCAGATCTTCAAATTATTATTTGCAATCTTAGTTTGAATTTAACAAATCTAAGTTCTGTACTTCACTATTACAAGTTCAGATCTTCAAGTTATAATTTGCAATAATAATTAGAAGCTATCAATTTTAAGTTCTGTATTTGACTATTACAAGTTCAGATCTTCAAATTATTATTTGCAATCTTAGTTTGTATTTAACAATTCGAAGTTCTGTATTTGACTATTACAAGTTCAGATCTTCAAATTATTATTTGCAATCTTAGTTTGAATTTAACAAATCTAAGTTCTGTAATTCACTATTACAAGTTCAGATCTTCAAGTTATAATTTGCAATAATAATTAGAAGCTATCAATTTTAAGTTCTGTATTTGACAATTACAAGTTCAGATCTGCAAGTTATAATTTGCACTAATAATTTGTATTTAAGAATTCGAACTTATGTATTTGACTATTACAAGTTCAGATCTTCAAATTATTATTTGCAATCTTAGTTTGAATTTAACAACTCGAAGTTCTGTATGTAACTACTACAAGTTCAGATCTTCAAGTTATAATTTGCACTAATAATTTGAATTTAACAATTCGAAGTTCTGTATTTGCCTATTACAAGTTCAGATCTTCAAATTATTATTTGCAACCTTAGTTTGAATTTAACAATTCGAAGTTCTGTATTTACTTACTACAAGTTCAGATCTTAAAGTTATAATTAGCACTAATAATTTGTATTTAACAATTCGAAGGTCTTTATTTGATTATTACAAGTTCAGATCTTCAAATTATTATTTGCAATCTTAGTTTGAATTTAACAATTCGAAGTTCTGTATTTGACAATTACAAGTTCAGATCTTCAAGTTATAATTTGAAATAATAATTAGTATTTAACAAAGCTAAGTTCTGTAATTCACTATTACAAATTCAGATCTTCAAGTTATAATTTGCAATAATAATTAGAAGCTATCAATTTTAAGTTCTGTATTTGACTATTACAAGTTCAGATCTTCAAATTATTATTTGCAATCTTAGTTTGTATTTAACAATTCGAAGTTCTGTATTTACTTATTACAAGTTCAGATCTTCAAGTTATAATTTGAAATAATAATTAGTATTTAACAAAGCTAAGTTCTGTAATTCACTATTACAAATTCAGATCTTCAAGTTATAATTTGCAATAATAATTAGAAGCTATCAATTTTAAGTTCTGTATTTGACTATTACAAGTTCAGATCTTCAAATTATTATTTGCAATCTTAGTTTGTATTTAACAATTCGAAGTTCTGTATTTACTTATTACAAGTTCAGATCTTCAAGTTATAATTTGAAATAATAATTAGTATTTAACAAAGCTAAGTTCTGTAATTCAATATTACAAATTCAGATCTTCAAGTAATAATTTGCAATAATAATTAGAAGCTATCAATTTTAAGTTCTGTATTTGACTATTACAAGTTCAGATCTTCAAATTATTATTTGCAATCTTAGTTTGTATTTAACAATTCGAAGTTCTGTATTTGACTATTACAAGTTCAGATCTTCAAATTATTATTTGCAATCTTAGTTTGAATTTAACAAATCTAAGTTTTGTAATTCACTATTACAAGTTCAGATCTTCAAGTTATAATTTGCAATAATAATTAGAAGCTATCAATTTTTAGTTCTGTATTTGACAATTACAAGTTCAAATCTGCAAGTTATAATTTGCACTAATAATTTGTATTTAAGAATTCGAACTTATGTATTTGACTATTACAAGTTCAGATCTTCAAATTATTATTTGCAATCTTAGTTTGAATTTAACAACTCGAAGTTCTGTATGTAACTACTACAAGTTCAGATCTTCAAGTTATAATTTGCACTAATAATTTGAATTTAACAATTCGAAGTTCTGTATTTGCCTATTACAAGTTCAGATCTTCAAATTATTATTTGCAATCTTAGTTTGAATTTAACAATTCGAAGTTCTGTATTTACTTACTACAAGTTCAGATCTTAAAGTTATAATTAGCACTAATAATTTGTATTTAACAATTCGAAGGTCTTTATTTGATTATTACAAGTTCAGATCTTCAAATTATTATTTGCAATCTTAGTTTGAATTTAACAATTCGAAGTTCTGTATTTGACAGTTACAAGTTCAGATCTTCAAGTTATAATTTGAAATAATAATTAGTATTTAACAAAGCTAAGTTCTGTAATTCACTATTACAAATTCAGATCTTCAAGTTATAATTTGCAATAATAATTAGAAGCTATCAATTTTAAGTTCTGTATTTGACTATTACAAGTTCAGATCTTCAAATTATTATTTGCAATCTTAGTTTGTATTTAACAATTCGAAGTTCTGTATTTACTTATTACAAGTTCAGATCTTCAAGTTATAATTTGAAATAATAATTTATATTTAACAAATCTAAGTTCTGTAATTCACTAATACAAGTTCAGATCTTCAAATTATAATTTGCACTAATAATTTGTATTTAACAATTCGAAGTTCTGTATTTACCTACGACAAGTTCAGATCTTCAAGTTATAATTTGCAATCATAATTTGAAGTTATCAATTTTAAAGTCTGTATTTGACAATTACAAGTTCAGATCTTCAAGTTATAATTTGCACTAATAATTTGTATTTAACAATTCGAAGTTCTGTATTTGCCTATTACAAGTTCAGATCTTCAAATAATTATTTGCAATCTTAGTTTGAATTTAACAATTCGAAGTTCTGTATTTGACAGTTACAAGTTCAGATCTTCAAGTTATAATTTGCACTAATAATTTGTATTTAAGAATTCGAACTTATGTATTTGACTATTACTAGTTCAGATCTTCAAATTATTATTTGCAATCTTAGTTTGAATTTAACAACTCGAAGTTCTGTATGTAACTACTACAAGTTCAGATCTTCAAGTTATAATTTGCACTAATAATTTGAATTTAACAATTCGAAGTTCTGTATTTGCCTATTACAAGTTCAGATCTTCAAATTATTATTTGCAATCTTAGTTTGAATTTAACAATTCGAAGTTCTGTATTTGACAGTTACAAGTTCAGATCTTCAAGTTATAATTTGAAATAATAATTAGTATTTAACAAAGCTAAGTTCTGTAATTCACTATTACAAATTCAGATCTTCAAGTTATAATTTGCAATAATAATTAGAAGCTATCAATTTTAAGTTCTGTATTTGACTATTACAAGTGCAGATCTTCAAATTATTATTTGCAATCTTAGTTTGTATTTAACAATTCGAAGTTCTGTATTTACTTATTACAAGTTCAGATCTTCAAGTTATAATTTGAAATAATAATTTATATTTAACAAATCTAAGTTCTGTAATTCACTAATACAAGTTCAGATCTTCAAATTATAATTTGCACTAATAATTTGTATTTAACAATTCGAAGTTCTGTATTTACCTACGACAAGTTCAGATCTTCAAGTTATAATTTGCAATCATAATTTGAAGTTATCAATTTTAAAGTCTGTATTTGACAATTACAAGTTCAGATCTTCAAGTTATAATTTGCACTAATAATTGGTATTTAACAATTCGAAGTTCTGTATTTGCCTATTACAAGTTCAGATCTTCAAATAATTATTTGCAATCTTAGTTTGAATTTAACAATTCGAAGTTCTGTATTTGACAGTTACAAGTTCAGATCTTCAAGTTATAATTTGCACTAATAATTTGTATTTAAGAATTCGAACTTATGTATTTGACTATTACAAGTTCAGATCTTCAAATTATTACTTGCAATCTTAGTTTGAATTTAACAACTCGAAGTTCTGTATGTAACTACTACAAGTTCAGATCTTCAAGTTATAATTTGCTCTAATAATTTGAATTTAACAATTCGAAGTTCTGTATTTGCCTATTACAAGTTCAGATCTTCAAATTATTATTTGCAATCTTAGTTTGTATTTAACAATTCGAAGTTCTGTATTTGACTATTACAAGTTCAGATCTTCAAATTATTATTTGCAATCTTAGTTTGAATTTAACAAATCTAAGTTTTGTAATTCACTATTACAAGTTCAGATCTTCAAGTTATAATTTGCAATAATAATTAGAAGCTATCAATTTTAAGTTCTGTATTTGACTATTACAAGTTCAGATCTTCAAATTATTATTTGCAATCTTAGTTTGTATTTAACAATTCGAAGTTCTGTATTTGACTATTACAAGTTCAGATCTTCAAATTATTATTTGCAATCTTAGTTTGAATTTAACAAATCTAAGTTCTGTAATTCACTATTACAAATTCAGATCTTCAAGTTATAATTTGCAATAATAATTAGAAGCTATCAATTTTAAGTTCTGTATTTGACTATTACAAGTTCAGATCTTCAAATTATTATTTGCAATCTTAGTTTGTATTTAACAATTCGAAGTTCTGTATTTGACTATTACAAGTTCAGATCTTCAAATTATTATTTGCAATCTTAGTTTGAATTTAACAAATCTAAGTTCTGTAATTCACTATTACAAGTTCAGATCTTCAAGTTATAATTTGCAATAATAATTAGAAGCTATCAATTTTAAGTTCTGTATTTGACAATTACAAGTTCAGATCTGCAAGTTATAATTTGCACTAATAATTTGTATTTAAGAATTCGAACTTATGTATTTGACTATTACAAGTTCAGATCTTCAAATTATTATTTGCAATCTTAGTTTGAATTTAACAACTCGAAGTTCTGTATGTAACTACTACAAGTTCAGATCTTCAAGTTATAATTTGCACTAATAATTTGAATTTAACAATTCGAAGTTCTGTATTTGCCTATTACAAGTTCAGATCTTCAAATTATTATTTGCAATCTTAGTTTGAATTTAACAATTCGAAGTTCTGTATTTACTTACTACAAGTTCAGATCTTAAAGTTATAATTAGCACTAATAATTTGTATTTAACAATTCGAAGTTCTGTATTTGACTATTACAAGTTCAGATCTTCAAATTATTATTTGCAATCTTAGTTTGAATTTAACAATTCGAAGTTCTGTATTTACTTACTACAAGTTCAGATCTTTAAGTTATAATTAGCACTAATAATTTGTATTTAACAATTCGAAGGTCTTTATTTGACTATTACTAATTCAGATCTTCAAATTACTATTTGCATTCTTAGTTTGAATTTGACAATTCGAAGTTCTGTATTTGACAGTTACAAGTTCAGATCTTCAAGTTATAATTTGAAATAATAATTAGTATTTAACAAAGCTAAGTTCTGTAATTCACTATTACAAATTCAGATCTTCAAGTTATAATTTGCAATAATAATTAGAAGCTATCAATTTTAAGTTCTGTATTTGACTATTACAAGTTCAGATCTTCAAATTATTATTTGCAATCTTAGTTTGTATTTAACAATTCGAAGTTCTGTATTTGACTATTACAAGTTCAGATCTTCAAATTATTATTTGCAATCTTAGTTTGAATTTAACAAATCTAAGTTCTGTAATTCACTATTACAAGTTCAGATCTTCAAGTTATAATTTGCAATAATAATTAGAAGCTATCAATTTTAAGTTCTGTATTTGACTATTACAAGTTCAGATCTTCAAATTATTATTTGCAATCTTAGTTTGTATTTAACAATTCGAAGTTCTGTATTTGACTATTACAAGTTCAGATCTTCAAATTATTATTTGCAATCTTAGTTTGAATTTAACAAATCTAAGTTCTGTAATTCACTATTACAAGTTCAGATCTTCAAGTTATAATTTGCAATAATAATTAGAAGCTATCAATTTTAAGTTCTGTATTTGACAATTACAAGTTCAGATCTGCAAGTTATAATTTGCACTAATAATTTGTATTTAAGAATTCGAACTTATGTATTTGACTATTACAAGTTCAGATCTTCAAATTATTATTTGCAATCTTAGTTTGAATTTAACAACTCGAAGTTCTGTATGTAACTACTACAAGTTCAGATCTTCAAGTTATAATTTGCACTAATAATTTGAATTTAACAATTCGAAGTTCTGTATTTGCCTATTACAAGTTCAGATCTTCAAATTATTATTTGCAATCTTAGTTTGAATTTAACAATTCAAAGTTCTGTATTTACTTACTACAAGTTCAGATCTTAAAGTTATAATTAGCACTAATAATTTGTATTTAACAATTCGAAGTTCTGTATTTGACTATTACAAGTTCAGATCTTCAAATTATTATTTGCAATCTTAGTTTGAATTTAACAATTCGAAGTTCTGTATTTACTTACTACAAGTTCAGATCTTTAAGTTATAATTAGCACTAATAATTTGTATTTAACAATTCGAAGGTCTTTATTTGACTATTACTAATTCAGATCTTCAAATTACTATTTGCAATCTTAGTTTGAATTTGACAATTCGAAGTTCCGTATTTGACAGTTACAAGTTCAGATCTTCAAGTTATAATTTGAAATAATAATTAGTATTTAACAAAGCTAAGTTCTGTAATTCACTATTACAAATTCAGATCTTCAAGTTATAATTTGCAATAATAATTAGAAGCTATCAATTTTAAGTTCTGTATTTGACTATTACAAGTTCAGATCTTCAAATTATTATTTGCAATCTTAGTTTGTATTTAACAATTCGAAGTTCTGTATTTGACTATTACAAGTTCAGATCTTCAAATTATTATTTGCAATCTTAGTTTGAATTTAACAAATCTAAGTTCTGTAATTCACTATTACAAGTTCAGATCTTCAAGTTATAATTTGCAATAATAATTAGAAGCTATCAATTTTAAGTTCTGTATTTGACTATTACAAGTTCAGATCTTCAAATTATTATTTGCAATCTTAGTTTGTATTTAACAATTCGAAGTTCTGTATTTGACTATTACAAGTTCAGATCTTCAAATTATTATTTGCAATCTTAGTTTGAATTTAACAAATCTAAGTTCTGTAATTCACTATTACAAGTTCAGATCTTCAAGTTATAATTTGCAATAATAATTAGAAGCTATCAATTTTAAGTTCTGTATTTGACAATTACAAGTTCAGATCTGCAAGTTATAATTTGCACTAATAATTTGTATTTAAGAATTCGAACTTATGTATTTGACTATTACAAGTTCAGATCTTCAAATTATTATTTGCAATCTTAGTTTGAATTTAACAACTCGAAGTTCTGTATGTAACTACTACAAGTTCAGATCTTCAAGTTATAATTTGCACTAATAATTTGAATTTAACAATTCGAAGTTCTGTATTTGCCTATTACAAGTTCAGATCTTCAAATTATTATTTGCAATCTTAGTTTGAATTTAACAATTCGAAGTTCTGTATTTACTTACTACAAGTTCAGATCTTAAAGTTATAATTAGCACTAATAATTTGTATTTAACAATTCGAAGGTCTTTATTTGATTATTACAAGTTCAGATCTTCAAATTATTATTTGCAATCTTAGTTTGAATTTAACAATTCGAAGTTCTGTATTTGACAATTACAAGTTCAGATCTTCAAGTTATAATTTGAAATAATAATTAGTATTTAACAAAGCTAAGTTCTGTAATTCACTATTACAAATTCAGATCTTCAAGTTATAATTTGCAATAATAATTAGAAGCTATCAATTTTAAGTTCTGTATTTGACTATTACAAGTTCAGATCTTCAAATTATTATTTGCAATCTTAGTTTGTATTTAACAATTCGAAGTTCTGTATTTACTTATTACAAGTTCAGATCTTCAAGTTATAATTTGAAATAATAATTAGTATTTAACAAAGCTAAGTTCTGTAATTCACTATTACAAATTCAGATCTTCAAGTTATAATTTGCAATAATAATTAGAAGCTATCAATTTTAAGTTCTGTATTTGACTATTACAAGTTCAGATCTTCAAATTATTATTTGCAATCTTAGTTTGTATTTAACAATTCGAAGTTCTGTATTTACTTATTACAAGTTCAGATCTTCAAGTTATAATTTGAAATAATAATTAGTATTTAACAAAGCTAAGTTCTGTAATTCACTATTACAAATTCAGATCTTCAAGTAATAATTTGCAATAATAATTAGAAGCTATCAATTTTAAGTTCTGTATTTGACTATTACAAGTTCAGATCTTCAAATTATTATTTGCAATCTTAGTTTGTATTTAACAATTCGAAGTTCTGTATTTGACTATTACAAGTTCAGATCTTCAAATTATTATTTGCAATCTTAGTTTGAATTTAACAAATCTAAGTTTTGTAATTCACTATTACAAGTTCAGATCTTCAAGTTATAATTTGCAATAATAATTAGAAGCTATCAATTTTTAGTTCTGTATTTGACAATTACAAGTTCAAATCTGCAAGTTATAATTTGCACTAATAATTTGTATTTAAGAATTCGAACTTATGTATTTGACTATTACAAGTTCAGATCTTCAAATTATTATTTGCAATCTTAGTTTGAATTTAACAACTCGAAGTTCTGTATGTAACTACTACAAGTTCAGATCTTCAAGTTATAATTTGCACTAATAATTTGAATTTAACAATTCGAAGTTCTGTATTTGCCTATTACAAGTTCAGATCTTCAAATTATTATTTGCAATCTTAGTTTGAATTTAACAATTCGAAGTTCTGTATTTGACAGTTACAAGTTCAGATCTTCAAGTTATAATTTGAAATAATAATTAGTATTTAACAAAGCTAAGTTCTGTAATTCACTATTACAAATTCAGATCTTCAAGTTATAATTTGCAATAATAATTAGAAGCTATCAATTTTAAGTTCTGTATTTGACTATTACAAGTTCAGATCTTCAAATTATTATTTGCAATCTTAGTTTGTATTTAACAATTCGAAGTTCTGTATTTACTTATTACAAGTTCAGATCTTCAAGTTATAATTTGAAATAATAATTTATATTTAACAAATCTAAGTTCTGTAATTCACTAATACAAGTTCAGATCTTCAAATTATAATTTGCACTAATAATTTGTATTTAACAATTCGAAGTTCTGTATTTACCTACGACAAGTTCAGATCTTCAAGTTATAATTTGCAATCATAATCTGAAGTTATCAATTTTAAAGTCTGTATTTGACAATTACAAGTTCAGATCTTCAAGTTATAATTTGCACTAATAATTTGTATTTAACAATTCGAAGTTCTGTATTTGCCTATTACAAGTTCAGATCTTCAAATAATTATTTGCAATCTTAGTTTGAATTTAACAATTCGAAGTTCTGTATTTGACAGTTACAAGTTCAGATCTTCAAGTTATAATTTGCACTAATAATTTGTATTTAAGAATTCGAACTTATGTATTTGACTATTACTAGTTCAGATCTTCAAATTATTATTTGCAATCTTAGTTTGAATTTAACAACTCGAAGTTCTGTATGTAACTACTACAAGTTCAGATCTTCAAGTTATAATTTGCACTAATAATTTGAATTTAACAATTCGAAGTTCTGTATTTGCCTATTACAAGTTCAGATCTTCAAATTATTATTTGCAATCTTAGTTTGAATTTAACAATTCGAAGTTCTGTATTTGACAGTTACAAGTTCAGATCTTCAAGTTATAATTTGAAATAATAATTAGTATTTAACAAAGCTAAGTTCTGTAATTCACTATTACAAATTCAGATCTTCAAGTTATAATTTGCAATAATAATTAGAAGCTATCAATTTTAAGTTCTGTATTTGACTATTACAAGTGCAGATCTTCAAATTATTATTTGCAATCTTAGTTTGTATTTAACAATTCGAAGTTCTGTATTTACTTATTACAAGTTCAGATCTTCAAGTTATAATTTGAAATAATGATTTATATTTAACAAATCTAAGTTCTGTAATTCACTAATACAAGTTCAGATCTTCAAATTATAATTTGCACTAATAATTTGTATTTAACAATTCGAAGTTCTGTATTTACCTACGACAAGTTCAGATCTTCAAGTTATAATTTGCAATCATAATTTGAAGTTATCAATTTTAAAGTCTGTATTTGACAATTACAAGTTCAGATCTTCAAGTTATAATTTGCACTAATAATTTGTATTTAACAATTCGAAGTTCTGTATTTGCCTATTACAAGTTCAGATCTTCAAATAATTATTTGCAATCTTAGTTTGAATTTAACAATTCGAAGTTCTGTATTTGACAGTTACAAGTTCAGATCTTCAAGTTATAATTTGCACTAATAATTTGTATTTAAGAATTCGAACTTATGTATTTGACTATTACAAGTTCAGATCTTCAAATTATTACTTGCAATCTTAGTTTGAATTTAACAACTCGAAGTTCTGTATGTAACTACTACAAGTTCAGATCTTCAAGTTATAATTTGCTCTAATAATTTGAATTTAACAATTCGAAGTTCTGTATTTGCCTATTACAAGTTCAGATCTTCAAATTATTATTTGCAATCTTAGTTTGAATTTAACAATTCGAAGTTCTGTATTTACTTACTACAAGTTCAGATCTTAAAGTTATAATTAGCACTAATAATTTGTATTTAACAATTCGAAGGTCTTTATTTGATTATTACAAGTTCAGATCTTCAAATTATTATTTGCAATCTTAGTTTGAATTTAACAATTCGAAGTTCTGTATTTGACAGTTACAAGTTCAGATCTTCAAGTTATAATTTGAAATAATAATTTATATTTAACAAATCTAAGTTCTGTAATTCACTATTACAAGTACAGATCTTCAAGTTATAATTTGCAATAATAATTAGAAGCTATCAATTTTAAGTTCAGTATTTGACTATTACAAGTTCAGATCTTCAAATTATTATTTGCAATCTTAGTTTGTATTTAACAATTCGAAGTTCTGTATTTGACTATTACAAGTTCAGATCTTCAAATTATTATTTGCAATCTTAGTTTGAATTTAACAAATCTAAGTTTTGTAATTCACTATTACAAGTTCAGATCTTCAAGTTATAATTTGCAATAATAATTAGAAGCTATCAATTTTAAGTTCTGTATTTGACTATTACAAGTTCAGATCTTCAAATTATTATTTGCAATCTTAGTTTGTATTTAACAATTCGAAGTTCTGTATTTGACTATTACAAGTTCAGATCTTCAAATTATTATTTGCAATCTTAGTTTGAATTTAACAAATCTAAGTTCTGTAATTCACTATTACAAATTCAGATCTTCAAGTTATAATTTGCAATAATAATTAGAAGCTATCAATTTTAAGTTCTGTATTTGACTATTACAAGTTCAGATCTTCAAATTATTATTTGCAATCTTAGTTTGTATTTAACAATTCGAAGTTCTGTATTTGACTATTACAAGTTCAGATCTTCAAATTATTATTTGCAATCTTAGTTTGAATTTAACAATTCGAAGTTCTGTATTTACTTACTACAAGTTCAGATCTTAAAGTTATAATTAGCACTAATAATTTGTATTTAACAATTCGAAGTTCTGTATTTGACTATTACAAGTTCAGATCTTCAAATTATTATTTGCAATCTTAGTTTGTATTTAACAATTCGAAGTTCTGTATTTGACTATTACAAGTTCAGATCTTCAAATTATTATTTGCAATCTTAGTTTGAATTTAACAAATCTAAGTTCTGTAATTCACTATTACAAGTTCAGATCTTCAAGTTATAATTTGCAATAATAATTAGAAGCTATCAATTTTAAGTTCTGTATTTGACTATTACAAGTTCAGATCTTCAAATTATTATTTGCAATCTTAGTTTGTATTTAACAATTCGAAGTTCTGTATTTGACTATTACAAGTTCAGATCTTCAAATTATTATTTGCAATCTTAGTTTGAATTTAACAAATCTAAGTTCTGTAATTCACTATTACAAGTTCAGATCTTCAAGTTATAATTTGCAATAATAATTAGAAGCTATCAATTTTAAGTTCTGTATTTGACAATTACAAGTTCAGATCTGCAAGTTATAATTTGCACTAATAATTTGTATTTAAGAATTCGAACTTATGTATTTGACTATTACAAGTTCAGATCTTCAAATTATTATTTGCAATCTTAGTTTGAATTTAACAACTCGAAGTTCTGTATGTAACTACTACAAGTTCAGATCTTCAAGTTATAATTTGCACTAATAATTTGAATTTAACAATTCGAAGTTCTGTATTTGCCTATTACAAGTTCAGATCTTCAAATTATTATTTGCAATCTTAGTTTGAATTTAACAATTCGAAGTTCTGTATTTACTTACTACAAGTTCAGATCTTAAAGTTATAATTAGCACTAATAATTTGTATTTAACAATTCGAAGTTCTGTATTTGACTATTACAAGTTCAGATCTTCAAATTATTATTTGCAATCTTAGTTTGAATTTAACAATTCGAAGTTCTGTATTTACTTACTACAAGTTCAGATCTTTAAGTTATAATTAGCACTAATAATTTGTATTTAACAATTCGAAGGTCTTTATTTGACTATTACTAATTCAGATCTTCAAATTACTATTTGCAATCTTAGTTTGAATTTGACAATTCGAAGTTCCGTATTTGACAGTTACAAGTTCAGATCTTCAAGTTATAATTTGAAATAATAATTAGTATTTAACAAAGCTAAGTTCTGTAATTCACTATTACAAATTCAGATCTTCAAGTTATAATTTGCAATAATAATTAGAAGCTATCAATTTTAAGTTCTGTATTTGACTATTACAAGTTCAGATCTTCAAATTATTATTTGCAATCTTAGTTTGTATTTAACAATTCGAAGTTCTGTATTTGACTATTACAAGTTCAGATCTTCAAATTATTATTTGCAATCTTAGTTTGAATTTAACAAATCTAAGTTCTGTAATTCACTATTACAAGTTCAGATCTTCAAGTTATAATTTGCAATAATAATTAGAAGCTATCAATTTTAAGTTCTGTATTTGACTATTACAAGTTCAGATCTTCAAATTATTATTTGCAATCTTAGTTTGTATTTAACAATTCGAAGTTCTGTATTTGACTATTACAAGTTCAGATCTTCAAATTATTATTTGCAATCTTAGTTTGAATTTAACAAATCTAAGTTCTGTAATTCACTATTACAAGTTCAGATCTTCAAGTTATAATTTGCAATAATAATTAGAAGCTATCAATTTTAAGTTCTGTATTTGACAATTACAAGTTCAGATCTGCAAGTTATAATTTGCACTAATAATTTGTATTTAAGAATTCGAACTTATGTATTTGACTATTACAAGTTCAGATCTTCAAATTATTATTTGCAATCTTAGTTTGAATTTAACAACTCGAAGTTCTGTATGTAACTACTACAAGTTCAGATCTTCAAGTTATAATTTGCACTAATAATTTGAATTTAACAATTCGAAGTTCTGTATTTGCCTATTACAAGTTCAGATCTTCAAATTATTATTTGCAATCTTAGTTTGAATTTAACAATTCGAAGTTCTGTATTTACTTACTACAAGTTCAGATCTTAAAGTTATAATTAGCACTAATAATTTGTATTTAACAATTCGAAGGTCTTTATTTGATTATTACAAGTTCAGATCTTCAAATTATTATTTGCAATCTTAGTTTGAATTTAACAATTCGAAGTTCTGTATTTGACAATTACAAGTTCAGATCTTCAAGTTATAATTTGAAATAATAATTAGTATTTAACAAAGCTAAGTTCTGTAATTCACTATTACAAATTCAGATCTTCAAGTTATAATTTGCAATAATAATTAGAAGCTATCAATTTTAAGTTCTGTATTTGACTATTACAAGTTCAGATCTTCAAATTATTATTTGCAATCTTAGTTTGTATTTAACAATTCGAAGTTCTGTATTTACTTATTACAAGTTCAGATCTTCAAGTTATAATTTGAAATAATAATTAGTATTTAACAAAGCTAAGTTCTGTAATTCACTATTACAAATTCAGATCTTCAAGTTATAATTTGCAATAATAATTAGAAGCTATCAATTTTAAGTTCTGTATTTGACTATTACAAGTTCAGATCTTCAAATTATTATTTGCAATCTTAGTTTGTATTTAACAATTCGAAGTTCTGTATTTACTTATTACAAGTTCAGATCTTCAAGTTATAATTTGAAATAATAATTAGTATTTAACAAAGCTAAGTTCTGTAATTCACTATTACAAATTCAGATCTTCAAGTAATAATTTGCAATAATAATTAGAAGCTATCAATTTTAAGTTCTGTATTTGACTATTACAAGTTCAGATCTTCAAATTATTATTTGCAATCTTAGTTTGTATTTAACAATTCGAAGTTCTGTATTTGACTATTACAAGTTCAGATCTTCAAATTATTATTTGCAATCTTAGTTTGAATTTAACAAATCTAAGTTTTGTAATTCACTATTACAAGTTCAGATCTTCAAGTTATAATTTGCAATAATAATTAGAAGCTATCAATTTTTAGTTCTGTATTTGACAATTACAAGTTCAAATCTGCAAGTTATAATTAGCACTAATAATTTGTATTTAAGAATTCGAACTTATGTATTTGACTATTACAAGTTCAGATCTTCAAATTATTATTTGCAATCTTAGTTTGAATTTAACAACTCGAAGTTCTGTATGTAACTACTACAAGTTCAGATCTTCAAGTTATAATTTGCACTAATAATTTGAATTTAACAATTCGAAGTTCTGTATTTGCCTATTACAAGTTCAGATCTTCAAATTATTATTTGCAATCTTAGTTTGAATTTAACAATTCGAAGTTCTGTATTTGACAGTTACAAGTTCAGATCTTCAAGTTATAATTTGAAATAATAATTAGTATTTAACAAAGCTAAGTTCTGTAATTCACTATTACAAATTCAGATCTTCAAGTTATAATTTGCAATAATAATTAGAAGCTATCAATTTTAAGTTCTGTATTTGACTATTACAAGTTCAGATCTTCAAATTATTATTTGCAATCTTAGTTTGTATTTAACAATTCGAAGTTCTGTATTTACTTATTACAAGTTCAGATCTTCAAGTTATAATTTGAAATAATAATTTATATTTAACAAATCTAAGTTCTGTAATTCACTAATACAAGTTCAGATCTTCAAATTATAATTTGCACTAATAATTTGTATTTAACAATTCGAAGTTCTGTATTTACCTACGACAAGTTCAGATCTTCAAGTTATAATTTGCAATCATAATTTGAAGTTATCAATTTTAAAGTCTGTATTTGACAATTACAAGTTCAGATCTTCAAGTTATAATTTGCACTAATAATTTGTATTTAACAATTCGAAGTTCTGTATTTGCCTATTACAAGTTCAGATCTTCAAATAATTATTTGCAATCTTAGTTTGAATTTAACAATTCGAAGTTCTGTATTTGACAGTTACAAGTTCAGATCTTCAAGTTATAATTTGCACTAATAATTTGTATTTAAGAATTCGAACTTATGTATTTGACTATTACTAGTTCAGATCTTCAAATTATTATTTGCAATCTTAGTTTGAATTTAACAACTCGAAGTTCTGTATGTAACTACTACAAGTTCAGATCTTCAAGTTATAATTTGCACTAATAATTTGAATTTAACAATTCGAAGTTCTGTATTTGCCTATTACAAGTTCAGATCTTCAAATTATTATTTGCAATCTTAGTTTGAATTTAACAATTCGAAGTTCTGTATTTGACAGTTACAAGTTCAGATCTTCAAGTTATAATTTGAAATAATAATTAGTATTTAACAAAGCTAAGTTCTGTAATTCACTATTACAAATTCAGATCTTCAAGTTATAATTTGCAATAATAATTAGAAGCTATCAATTTTAAGTTCTGTATTTGACTATTACAAGTGCAGATCTTCAAATTATTATTTGCAATCTTAGTTTGTATTTAACAATTCGAAGTTCTGTATTTACTTATTACAAGTTCAGATCTTCAAGTTATAATTTGAAATAATGATTTATATTTAACAAATCTAAGTTCTGTAATTCACTAATACAAGTTCAGATCTTCAAATTATAATTTGCACTAATAATTTGTATTTAACAATTCGAAGTTCTGTATTTACCTACGACAAGTTCAGATCTTCAAGTTATAATTTGCAATCATAATTTGAAGTTATCAATTTTAAAGTCTGTATTTGACAATTACAAGTTCAGATCTTCAAGTTATAATTTGCACTAATAATTTGTATTTAACAATTCGAAGTTCTGTATTTGCCTATTACAAGTTCAGATCTTCAAATAATTATTTGCAATCTTAGTTTGAATTTAACAATTCGAAGTTCTGTATTTGACAGTTACAAGTTCAGATCTTCAAGTTATAATTTGCACTAATAATTTGTATTTAAGAATTCGAACTTATGTATTTGACTATTACAAGTTCAGATCTTCAAATTATTACTTGCAATCTTAGTTTGAATTTAACAACTCGAAGTTCTGTATGTAACTACTACAAGTTCAGATCTTCAAGTTATAATTTGCTCTAATAATTTGAATTTAACAATTCGAAGTTCTGTATTTGCCTATTACAAGTTCAGATCTTCAAATTATTATTTGCAATCTTAGTTTGAATTTAACAATTCGAAGTTCTGTATTTACTTACTACAAGTTCAGATCTTAAAGTTATAATTAGCACTAATAATTTGTATTTAACAATTCGAAGGTCTTTATTTGATTATTACAAGTTCAGATCTTCAAATTATTATTTGCAATCTTAGTTTGAATTTAACAATTCGAAGTTCTGTATTTGACAGTTACAAGTTCAGATCTTCAAGTTATAATTTGAAATAATAATTTATATTTAACAAATCTAAGTTCTGTAATTCACTATTACAAGTACAGATCTTCAAGTTATAATTTGCAATAATAATTAGAAGCTATCAATTTTAAGTTCAGTATTTGACTATTACAAGTTCAGATCTTCAAATTATTATTTGCAATCTTAGTTTGTATTTAACAATTCGAAGTTCTGTATTTGACTATTACAAGTTCAGATCTTCAAATTATTATTTGCAATCTTAGTTTGAATTTAACAAATCTAAGTTTTGTAATTCACTATTACAAGTTCAGATCTTCAAGTTATAATTTGCAATAATAATTAGAAGCTATCAATTTTAAGTTCTGTATTTGACTATTACAAGTTCAGATCTTCAAATTATTATTTGCAATCTTAGTTTGTATTTAACAATTCGAAGTTCTGTATTTGACTATTACAAGTTCAGATCTTCAAATTATTATTTGCAATCTTAGTTTGAATTTAACAAATCTAAGTTCTGTAATTCACTATTACAAATTCAGATCTTCAAGTTATAATTTGCAATAATAATTAGAAGCTATCAATTTTAAGTTCTGTATTTGACTATTACAAGTTCAGATCTTCAAATTATTATTTGCAATCTTAGTTTGTATTTAACAATTCGAAGTTCTGTATTTGACTATTACAAGTTCAGATCTTCAAATTATTATTTGCAATCTTAGTTTGAATTTAACAAATCTAAGTTCTGTAATTCACTATTACAAGTTCAGATCTTCAAGTTATAATTTGCAATAATAATTAGAAGCTATCAATTTTAAGTTCTGTATTTGACAATTACAAGTTCAGATCTGCAAGTTATAATTTGCACTAATAATTTGTATTTAAGAATTCGAACTTATGTATTTGACTATTACAAGTTCAGATCTTCAAATTATTATTTGCAATCTTAGTTTGAATTTAACAACTCGAAGTTCTGTATGTAACTACTACAAGTTCAGATCTTCAAGTTATAATTTGCACTAATAATTTGAATTTAACAATTCGAAGTTCTGTATTTGCCTATTACAAGTTCAGATCTTCAAATTATTATTTGCAATCTTAGTTTGAATTTAACAATTCGAAGTTCTGTATTTACTTACTACAAGTTCAGATCTTAAAGTTATAATTAGCACTAATAATTTGTATTTAACAATTCGAAGTTCTGTATTTGACTATTACAAGTTCAGATCTTCAAATTATTATTTGCAATCTTAGTTTGAATTTAACAATTCGAAGTTCTGTATTTACTTACTACAAGTTCAGATCTTTAAGTTATAATTAGCACTAATAATTTGTATTTAACAATTCGAAGGTCTTTATTTGACTATTACTAATTCAGATCTTCAAATTACTATTTGCAATCTTAGTTTGAATTTGACAATTCGAAGTTCTGTATTTGACAGTTACAAGTTCAGATCTTCAAGTTATAATTTGAAATAATAATTAGTATTTAACAAAGCTAAGTTCTGTAATTCACTATTACAAATTCAGATCTTCAAGTTATAATTTGCAATAATAATTAGAAGCTATCAATTTTAAGTTCTGTATTTGACTATTACAAGTTCAGATCTTCAAATTATTATTAGCAATCTTAGTTTGTATTTAACAATTCGAAGTTCTGTATTTGACTATTACAAGTTCAGATCTTCAAATTATTATTTGCAATCTTAGTTTGAATTTAACAAATCTAAGTTCTGTAATTCACTATTACAAGTTCAGATCTTCAAGTTATAATTTGCAATAATAATTAGAAGCTATCAATTTTAAGTTCTGTATTTGACTATTACAAGTTCAGATCTTCAAATTATTATTTGCAATCTTAGTTTGTATTTAACAATTCGAAGTTCTGTATTTGACTATTACAAGTTCAGATCTTCAAATTATTATTTGCAATCTTAGTTTGAATTTAACAAATCTAAGTTCTGTAATTCACTATTACAAGTTCAGATCTTCAAGTTATAATTTGCAATAATAATTAGAAGCTATCAATTTTAAGTTCTGTATTTGACAATTACAAGTTCAGATCTGCAAGTTATAATTTGCACTAATAATTTGTATTTAAGAATTCGAACTTATGTATTTGACTATTACAAGTTCAGATCTTCAAATTATTATTTGCAATCTTAGTTTGAATTTAACAACTCGAAGTTCTGTATGTAACTACTACAAGTTCAGATCTTCAAGTTATAATTTGCACTAATAATTTGAATTTAACAATTCGAAGTTCTGTATTTGCCTATTACAAGTTCAGATCTTCAAATTATTATTTGCAATCTTAGTTTGAATTTAACAATTCGAAGTTCTGTATTTACTTACTACAAGTTCAGATCTTAAAGTTATAATTAGCACTAATAATTTGTATTTAACAATTCGAAGTTCTGTATTTGACTATTACAAGTTCAGATCTTCAAATTATTATTTGCAATCTTAGTTTGAATTTAACAATTCGAAGTTCTGTATTTACTTACTACAAGTTCAGATCTTTAAGTTATAATTAGCACTAATAATTTGTATTTAACAATTCGAAGGTCTTTATTTGACTATTACTAATTCAGATCTTCAAATTACTATTTGCAATCTTAGTTTGAATTTGACAATTCGAAGTTCCGTATTTGACAGTTACAAGTTCAGATCTTCAAGTTATAATTTGAAATAATAATTAGTATTTAACAAAGCTAAGTTCTGTAATTCACTATTACAAATTCAGATCTTCAAGTTATAATTTGCAATAATAATTAGAAGCTATCAATTTTAAGTTCTGTATTTGACTATTACAAGTTCAGATCTTCAAATTATTATTTGCAATCTTAGTTTGTATTTAACAATTCGAAGTTCTGTATTTGACTATTACAAGTTCAGATCTTCAAATTATTATTTGCAATCTTAGTTTGAATTTAACAAATATAAGTTCTGTAATTCACTATTACAAGTTCAGATCTTCAAGTTATAATTTGCAATAATAATTAGAAGCTATCAATTTTAAGTTCTGTATTTGACTATTACAAGTTCAGATCTTCAAATTATTATTTGCAATCTTAGTTTGTATTTAACAATTCGAAGGTCTTTATTTGATTATTACAAGTTCAGATCTTCAAATTATTATTTGCAATCTTAGTTTGAATTTAACAATTCGAAGTTCTGTATTTGACAGTTACAAGTTCAGATCTTCAAGTTATAATTTGAAATAATAATTTATATTTAACAAATCTAAGTTCTGTAATTCACTATTACAAGTACAGATCTTCAAGTTATAATTTGCAATAATAATTAGAAGCTATCAATTTTAAGTTCTGTATTTGACTATTACAAGTTCAGATCTTCAAATTATTATTTGCAATCTTAGTTTGTATTTAACAATTCGAAGTTCTGTATTTGACTATTACAAGTTCAGATCTTCAAATTATTATTTGCAATCTTAGTTTGAATTTAACAAATCTAAGTTTTGTAATTCACTATTACAAGTTCAGATCTTCAAGTTATAATTTGCAATAATAATTAGAAGCTATCAATTTTAAGTTCTGTATTTGACTATTACAAGTTCAGATCTTCAAATTATTATTTGCAATCTTAGTTTGTATTGAACAATTCGAAGTTCTGTATTTGACTATTACAAGTTCAGATCTTCAAATTATTATTTGCAATCTTAGTTTGAATTTAACAAATCTAAGTTCTGTAATTCACTATTACAAATTCAGATCTTCAAGTTATAATTTGCAATAATAATTAGAAGCTATCAATTTTAAGTTCTGTATTTGACTATTACAAGTTCAGATCTTCAAATTATTATTTGCAATCTTAGTTTGTATTTAACAATTCGAAGTTCTGTATTTGACTATTACAAGTTCAGATCTTCAAATTATTATTTGCAATCTTAGTTTGAATTTAACAAATCTAAGTTCTGTAATTCACTATTACAAGTTCAGATCTTCAAGTTATAATTTGCAATAATAATTAGAAGCTATCAATTTTAAGTTCTGTATTTGACAATTACAAGTTCAGATCTGCAAGTTATAATTTGCACTAATAATTTGTATTTAAGAATTCGAACTTATGTATTTGACTATTACAAGTTCAGATCTTCAAATTATTATTTGCAATCTTAGTTTGAATTTAACAACTCGAAGTTCTGTATGTAACTACTACAAGTTCAGATCTTCAAGTTATAATTTGCACTAATAATTTGAATTTAACAATTCGAAGTTCTGTATTTGCCTATTACAAGTTCAGATCTTCAAATTATTATTTGCAATCTTAGTTTGAATTTAACAATTCGAAGTTCTGTATTTACTTACTACAAGTTCAGATCTTAAAGTTATAATTAGCACTAATAATTTGTATTTAACAATTCGAAGTTCTGTATTTGACTATTACAAGTTCAGATCTTCAAATTATTATTTGCAATCTTAGTTTGAATTTAACAATTCGAAGTTCTGTATTTACTTACTACAAGTTCAGATCTTTAAGTTATAATTAGCACTAATAATTTGTATTTAACAATTCGAAGGTCTTTATTTGACTATTACTAATTCAGATCTTCAAATTACTATTTGCAATCTTAGTTTGAATTTGACAATTCGAAGTTCTGTATTTGACAGTTACAAGTTCAGATCTTCAAGTTATAATTTGAAATAATAATTAGTATTTAACAAAGCTAAGTTCTGTAATTCACTATTACAAATTCAGATCTTCAAGTTATAATTTGCAATAATAATTAGAAGCTATCAATTTTAAGTTCTGTATTTGACTATTACAAGTTCAGATCTTCAAATTATTATTTGCAATCTTAGTTTGTATTTAATAATTCGAAGTTCTGTATTTGACTATTACAAGTTCAGATCTTCAAATTATTATTTGCAATCTTAGTTTGAATTTAACAAATCTAAGTTCTGTAATTCACTATTACAAGTTCAGATCTTCAAGTTATAATTTGCAATAATAATTAGAAGCTATCAATTTTAAGTTCTGTATTTGACTATTACAAGTTCAGATCTTCAAATTATTATTTGCAATCTTAGTTTGTATTTAACAATTCGAAGTTCTGTATTTGACTATTACAAGTTCAGATCTTCAAATTATTATTTGCAATCTTAGTTTGAATTTAACAAATCTAAGTTCTGTAATTCACTATTACAAGTTCAGATCTTCAAGTTATAATTTGCAATAATAATTAGAAGCTATCAATTTTAAGTTCTGTATTTGACAATTACAAGTTCAGATCTGCAAGTTATAATTTGCACTAATAATTTGTATTTAAGAATTCGAACTTATGTATTTGACTATTACAAGTTCAGATCTTCAAATTATTATTTGCAATCTTAGTTTGAATTTAACAACTCGAAGTTCTGTATGTAACTACTACAAGTTCAGATCTTCAAGTTATAATTTGCACTAATAATTTGAATTTAACAATTCGAAGTTCTGTATTTGCCTATTACAAGTTCAGATCTTCAAATTATTATTTGCAATCTTAGTTTGAATTTAACAATTCGAAGTTCTGTATTTACTTACTACAAGTTCAGATCTTAAAGTTATAATTAGCACTAATAATTTGTATTTAACAATTCGAAGTTCTGTATTTGACTATTACAAGTTCAGATCTTCAAATTATTATTTGCAATCTTAGTTTGAATTTAACAATTCGAAGTTCTGTATTTACTTACTACAAGTTCAGATCTTTAAGTTATAATTAGCACTAATAATTTGTATTTAACAATTCGAAGGTCTTTATTTGACTATTACTAATTCAGATCTTCAAATTACTATTTGCAATCTTAGTTTGAATTTGACAATTCGAAGTTCCGTATTTGACAGTTACAAGTTCAGATCTTCAAGTTATAATTTGAAATAATAATTAGTATTTAACAAAGCTAAGTTCTGTAATTCACTATTACAAATTCAGATCTTCAAGTTATAATTTGCAATAATAATTAGAAGCTATCAATTTTAAGTTCTGTATTTGACTATTACAAGTTCAGATCTTCAAATTATTATTTGCAATCTTAGTTTGTATTTAACAATTCGAAGTTCTGTATTTGACTATTACAAGTTCAGATCTTCAAATTATTATTTGCAATCTTAGTTTGAATTTAACAAATCTAAGTTCTGTAATTCACTATTACAAGTTCAGATCTTCAAGTTATAATTTGCAATAATAATTAGAAGCTATCAATTTTAAGTTCTGTATTTGACTATTACAAGTTCAGATCTTCAAATTATTATTTGCAATCTTAGTTTGAATTTAACAAATCTAAGTTTTGTAATTCACTATTACAAGTTCAGATCTTCAAGTTATAATTTGCAATAATAATTAGAAGCTATCAATTTTAAGTTCTGTATTTGACTATTACAAGTTCAGATCTTCAAATTATTATTTGCAATCTTAGTTTGTATTTAACAATTCGAAGTTCTGTATTTGACTATTACAAGTTCAGATCTTCAAATTATTATTTGCAATTTAATTTGAATTTAACAAATCTAAGTTCTGTAATTCACTATTACAAATTCAGATCTTCAAGTTATAATTTGCAATAATAATTAGAAGCTATCAATTTTAAGTTCTGTATTTGACTATTACAAGTTCAGATCTTCAAATTATTATTTGCAATCTTAGTTTGTATTTAACAATTCGAAGTTCTGTATTTGACTATTACAAGTTCAGATCTTCAAATTATTATTTGCAATCTTAGTTTGAATTTAACAAATCTAAGTTCTGTAATTCACTATTACAAGTTCAGATCTTCAAGTTATAATTTGCAATAATAATTAGAAGCTATCAATTTTAAGTTCTGTATTTGACAATTACAAGTTCAGATCTGCAAGTTATAATTTGCACTAATAATTTGTATTTAAGAATTCGAACTTATGTATTTGACTATTACAAGTTCAGATCTTCAAATTATTATTTGCAATCTTAGTTTGAATTTAACAACTCGAAGTTCTGTATGTAACTACTACAAGTTCAGATCTTCAAGTTATAATTTGCACTAATAATTTGAATTTAACAATTCGAAGTTCTGTATTTGCCTATTACAAGTTCAGATCTTCAAATTATTATTTGCAATCTTAGTTTGAATTTAACAATTCGAAGTTCTGTATTTACTTACTACAAGTTCAGATCTTAAAGTTATAATTAGCACTAATAATTTGTATTTAACAATTCGAAGTTCTGTATTTGACTATTACAAGTTCAGATCTTCAAATTATTATTTGCAATCTTAGTTTGAATTTAACAATTCGAAGTTCTGTATTTACTTACTACAAGTTCAGATCTTTAAGTTATAATTAGCACTAATAATTTGTATTTAACAATTCGAAGGTCTTTATTTGACTATTACTAATTCAGATCTTCAAATTACTATTTGCAATCTTAGTTTGAATTTGACAATTCGAAGTTCTGTATTTGACAGTTACAAGTTCAGATCTTCAAGTTATAATTTGAAATAATAATTAGTATTTAACAAAGCTAAGTTCTGTAATTCACTATTACAAATTCAGATCTTCAAGTTATAATTTGCAATAATAATTAGAAGCTATCAATTTTAAGTTCTGTATTTGACTATTACAAGTTCAGATCTTCAAATTATTATTTGCAATCTTAGTTTGTATTTAACAATTCGAAGTTCTGTATTTGACTATTACAAGTTCAGATCTTCAAATTATTATTTGCAATCTTAGTTTGAATTTAACAAATCTAAGTTCTGTAATTCACTATTACAAGTTCAGATCTTCAAGTTATAATTTGCAATAATAATTAGAAGCTATCAATTTTAAGTTCTGTATTTGACTATTACAAGTTCAGATCTTCAAATTATTATTTGCAATCTTAGTTTGTATTTAACAATTCGAAGTTCTGTATTTGACTATTACAAGTTCAGATCTTCAAATTATTATTTGCAATCTTAGTTTGAATTTAACAAATCTAAGTTCTGTAATTCACTATTACAAGTTCAGATCTTCAAGTTATAATTTGCAATAATAATTAGAAGCTATCAATTTTAAGTTCTGTATTTGACAATTACAAGTTCAGATCTGCAAGTTATAATTTGCACTAATAATTTGTATTTAAGAATTCGAACTTATGTATTTGACTATTACAAGTTCAGATCTTCAAATTATTATTTGCAATCTTAGTTTGAATTTAACAACTCGAAGTTCTGTATGTAACTACTACAAGTTCAGATCTTCAAGTTATAATTTGCACTAATAATTTGAATTTAACAATTCGAAGTTCTGTATTTGCCTATTACAAGTTCAGATCTTCAAATTATTATTTGCAATCTTAGTTTGAATTTAACAATTCGAAGTTCTGTATTTACTTACTACAAGTTCAGATCTTAAAGTTATAATTAGCACTAATAATTTGTATTTAACAATTCGAAGTTCTGTATTTGACTATTACAAGTTCAGATCTTCAAATTATTATTTGCAATCTTAGTTTGAATTTAACAATTCGAAGTTCTGTATTTACTTACTACAAGTTCAGATCTTTAAGTTATAATTAGCACTAATAATTTGTATTTAACAATTCGAAGGTCTTTATTTGACTATTACTAATTCAGATCTTCAAATTACTATTTGCAATCTTAGTTTGAATTTGACAATTCGAAGTTCCGTATTTGACAGTTACAAGTTCAGATCTTCAAGTTATAATTTGAAATAATAATTAGTATTTAACAAAGCTAAGTTCTGTAATTCACTATTACAAATTCAGATCTTCAAGTTATAATTTGCAATAATAATTAGAAGCTATCAATTTTAAGTTCTGTATTTGACTATTACAAGTTCAGATCTTCAAATTATTATTTGCAATCTTAGTTTGTATTTAACAATTCGAAGTTCTGTATTTGACTATTACAAGTTCAGATCTTCAAATTATTATTTGCAATCTTAGTTTGAATTTAACAAATCTAAGTTCTGTAATTCACTATTACAAGTTCAGATCTTCAAGTTATAATTTGCAATAATAATTAGAAGCTATCAATTTTAAGTTCTGTATTTGACTATTACAAGTTCAGATCTTCAAATTATTATTTGCAATCTTAGTTTGTATTTAACAATTCGAAGTTCTGTATTTGACTATTACAAGTTCAGATCTTCAAATTATTATTTGCAATCTTAGTTTGAATTTAACAAATCTAAGTTCTGTAATTCACTATTACAAGTTCAGATCTTCAAGTTATAATTTGCAATAATAATTAGAAGCTATCAATTTTAAGTTCTGTATTTGACAATTACAAGTTCAGATCTGCAAGTTATAATTTGCACTAATAATTTGTATTTAAGAATTCGAACTTATGTATTTGACTATTACAAGTTCAGATCTTCAAATTATTATTTGCAATCTTAGTTTGAATTTAACAACTCGAAGTTCTGTATGTAACTACTACAAGTTCAGATCTTCAAGTTATAATTTGCACTAATAATTTGAATTTAACAATTCGAAGTTCTGTATTTGCCTATTACAAGTTCAGATCTTCAAATTATTATTTGCAATCTTAGTTTGAATTTAACAATTCGAAGTTCTGTATTTACTTACTACAAGTTCAGATCTTAAAGTTATAATTAGCACTAATAATTTGTATTTAACAATTCGAAGGTCTTTATTTGATTATTACAAGTTCAGATCTTCAAATTATTATTTGCAATCTTAGTTTGAATTTAACAATTCGAAGTTCTGTATTTGACAATTACAAGTTCAGATCTTCAAGTTATAATTTGAAATAATAATTAGTATTTAACAAAGCTAAGTTCTGTAATTCACTATTACAAATTCAGATCTTCAAGTTATAATTTGCAATAATAATTAGAAGCTATCAATTTTAAGTTCTGTATTTGACTATTACAAGTTCAGATCTTCAAATTATTACTTGCAATCTTAGTTTGTATTTAACAATTCGAAGTTCTGTATTTACTTATTACAAGTTCAGATCTTCAAGTTATAATTTGAAATAATAATTAGTATTTAACAAAGCTAAGTTCTGTAATTCACTATTACAAATTCAGATCTTCAAGTTATAATTTGCAATAATAATTAGAAGCTATCAATTTTAAGTTCTGTATTTGACTATTACAAGTTCAGATCTTCAAATTATTATTTGCAATCTTAGTTTGTATTTAACAATTCGAAGTTCTGTATTTACTTATTACAAGTTCAGATCTTCAAGTTATAATTTGAAATAATAATTAGTATTTAACAAAGCTAAGTTCTGTAATTCACTATTACAAATTCAGATCTTCAAGTAATAATTTGCAATAATAATTAGAAGCTATCAATTTTAAGTTCTGTATTTGACTATTACAAGTTCAGATCTTCAAATTATTATTTGCAATCTTAGTTTGTATTTAACAATTCGAAGTTCTGTATTTGACTATTACAAGTTCAGATCTTCAAATTATTATTTGCAATCTTAGTTTGAATTTAACAAATCTAAGTTTTGTAATTCACTATTACAAGTTCAGATCTTCAAGTTATAATTTGCAATAATAATTAGAAGCTATCAATTTTTAGTTCTGTATTTGACAATTACAAGTTCAAATCTGCAAGTTATAATTTGCACTAATAATTTGTATTTAAGAATTCGAACTTATGTATTTGACTATTACAAGTTCAGATCTTCAAATTATTATTTGCAATCTTAGTTTGAATTTAACAACTCGAAGTTCTGTATGTAACTACTACAAGTTCAGATCTTCAAGTTATAATTTGCACTAATAATTTGAATTTAACAATTCGAAGTTCTGTATTTGCCTATTACAAGTTCAGATCTTCAAATTATTATTTGCAATCTTAGTTTGAATTTAACAATTCGAAGTTCTGTATTTACTTACTACAAGTTCAGATCTTAAAGTTATAATTAGCACTAATAATTTGTATTTAACAATTCGAAGGTCTTTATTTGATTATTACAAGTTCAGATCTTCAAATTATTATTTGCAATCTTAGTTTGAATTTAACAATTCGAAGTTCTGTATTTGACAGTTACAAGTTCAGATCTTCAAGTTATAATTTGAAATAATAATTAGTATTTAACAAAGCTAAGTTCTGTAATTCACTATTACAAATTCAGATCTTCAAGTTATAATTTGCAATAATAATTAGAAGCTATCAATTTTAAGTTCTGTATTTGACTATTACAAGTTCAGATCTTCAAATTATTATTTGCAATCTTAGTTTGTATTTAACAATTCGAAGTTCTGTATTTACTTATTACAAGTTCAGATCTTCAAGTTATAATTTGAAATAATAATTTATATTTAACAAATCTAAGTTCTGTAATTCACTAATACAAGTTCAGATCTTCAAATTATAATTTGCACTAATAATTTGTATTTAACAATTCGAAGTTCTGTATTTACCTACGACAAGTTCAGATCTTCAAGTTATAATTTGCAATCATAATTTGAAGTTATCAATTTTAAAGTCTGTATTTGACAATTACAAGTTCAGATCTTCAAGTTATAATTTGCACTAATAATTTGTATTTAACAATTCGAAGTTCTGTATTTGCCTATTACAAGTTCAGATCTTCAAATAATTATTTGCAATCTTAGTTTGAATTTAACAATTCGAAGTTCTGTATTTGACAGTTACAAGTTCAGATCTTCAAGTTATAATTTGCACTAATAATTTGTATTTAAGAATTCGAACTTATGTATTTGACTATTACTAGTTCAGATCTTCAAATTATTATTTGCAATCTTAGTTTGAATTTAACAACTCGAAGTTCTGTATGTAACTACTACAAGTTCAGATCTTCAAGTTATAATTTGCACTAATAATTTGAATTTAACAATTCGAAGTTCTGTATTTGCCTATTACAAGTTCAGATCTTCAAATTATTATTTGCAATCTTAGTTTGAATTTAACAATTCGAAGTTCTGTATTTGACAGTTACAAGTTCAGATCTTCAAGTTATAATTTGAAATAATAATTAGTATTTAACAAAGCTAAGTTCTGTAATTCACTATTACAAATTCAGATCTTCAAGTTATAATTTGCAATAATAATTAGAAGCTATCAATTTTAAGTTCTGTATTTGACTATTACAAGTGCAGATCTTCAAATTATTATTTGCAATCTTAGTTTGTATTTAACAATTCGAAGTTCTGTATTTACTTATTACAAGTTCAGATCTTCAAGTTATAATTTGAAATAATAATTTATATTTAACAAATCTAAGTTCTGTAATTCACTAATACAAGTTCAGATCTTCAAATTATAATTTGCACTAATAATTTGTATTTAACAATTCGAAGTTCTGTATTTACCTACGACAAGTTCAGATCTTCAAGTTATAATTTGCAATCATAATTTGAAGTTATCAATTTTAAAGTCTGTATTTGACAATTACAAGTTCAGATCTTCAAGTTATAATTTGCACTAATAATTTGTATTTAACAATTCGAAGTTCTGTATTTGCCTATTACAAGTTCAGATCTTCAAATAATTATTTGCAATCTTAGTTTGAATTTAACAATTCGAAGTTCTGTATTTGACAGTTACAAGTTCAGATCTTCAAGTTATAATTTGCACTAATAATTTGTATTTAAGAATTCGAACTTATGTATTTGACTATTACAAGTTCAGATCTTCAAATTATTATTTGCAATCTTAGTTTGAATTTAACAACTCGAAGTTCTGTATGTAACTACTACAAGTTCAGATCTTCAAGTTATAATTTGCTCTAATAATTTGAATTTAACAATTCGAAGTTCTGTATTTGCCTATTACAAGTTCAGATCTTCAAATTATTATTTGCAATCTTAGTTTGAATTTAACAATTCGAAGTTCTGTATTTGACAGTTACAAGTTCAGATCTTCAAGTTATAATTTGAAATAATAATTTATATTTAACAAATCTAAGTTCTGTAATTCACTATTACAAGTACAGATCTTCAAGTTATAATTTGCAATAATAATTAGAAGCTATCAATTTTAAGTTCTGTATTTGACTATTACAAGTTCAGATCTTCAAATTATTATTTGCAATCTTAGTTTGTATTTAACAATTCGAAGTTCTGTATTTGACTATTACAAGTTCAGATCTTCAAATTATTATTTGCAATCTTAGTTTGAATTTAACAAATCTAAGTTTTGTAATTCACTATTACAAGTTCAGATCTTCAAGTTATAATTTGCAATAATAATTAGAAGCTATCAATTTTAAGTTCTGTATTTGACAATTACAAGTTCAAATCTGCAAGTTATAATTTGCACTAATAATTTGTATTTAAGAATTCGAACTTATGTATTTGACTATTACAAGTTCAGATCTTCAAATTATTATTTGCAATCTTAGTTTGAATTTAACAACTCGAAGTTCTGTATGTAACTACTACAAGTTCAGATCTTCAAGTTATAATTTGCACTAATAATTTGAATTTAACAATTCGAAGTTCTGTATTTGCCTATTACAAGTTCAGATCTTCAAATTATTATTTGCAATCTTAGTTTGAATTTAACAATTCGAAGTTCTGTATTTACTTACTACAAGTTCAGATCCTAAAGTTATAATTAGCACTAATAATTTGTATTTAACAATTCGAAGGTCTTTATTTGATTATTACAAGTTCAGATCTTCAAATTATTATTTGCAATCTTAGTTTGAATTTAACAATTCGAAGTTCTGTATTTGACAGTTACAAGTTCAGATCTTCAAGTTATAATTTGAAATAATAATTTATATTTAACAAATCTAAGTTCTGTAATTCACTATTACAAGTACAGATCTTCAAGTTATAATTTGCAATAATAATTAGAAGCTATCAATTTTAAGTTCTGTATTTGCCTATTACAAGTTCAGATCTTCAAATTATTATGTGCAATCTTAGTTTGAATTTAACAATTCGAAGTTCTGTATTTGACAGTTACAAGTTCAGATCTTCAAGTTATAATTTGAAATAATAATTTATATTTAACAAATCTAAGTTCTGTAATTCACTATTACAAGTACAGATCTTCAAGTTATAATTTGCAATAATAATTAGAAGCTATCAATTTTAAGTTCTGTATTTGACAATTACAAGTTCAGATCTTCAAGTTATAATTTGCACTAATAATTTGTATTTAACAATTCGAAGTTCTGTATTTGACTATTCCAAGTTCAGATCTTCAAATTTTATTTGCAATCTTAGTTTGAACTTAACAATTCGAAGTTCTGTATTTAACTACTGCAAGTTCAGATCTGCAAGTTATAATTTGCACTAATAATTTGTATTTAAGAATTCGAACTTATGTATTTGACTATTACAAGTTCAGATCTTCAAATTATTATTTGCAATCTTAGTTTGAATTTAACAACTCGAAGTTCTGTATGTAACTACTACAAGTTCAGATCTTCAAGTTATAATTTGCACTAATAATTTGAATTTAACAATTCGAAGTTCTGTATTTGACTATTACAAGTTCAGATCTTCAAATTATTATTTGCAATCTTAGTTTGAATTTAACAATTCGAAGTTCTGTATTTACTTACTACAAGTTCAGATCTTAAAGTTATAATTAGCACTAATAATTTGTATTTAACAATTCGAAGGTCTTTATTTGATTATTACAAGTTCAGATCTTCAAATTATTATTTGCAATCTTAGTTTGAATTTAACAATTCGAAGTTCTGTATTTGACAGTTACAAGTTCAGATCTTCAAGTTATAATTTGAAATAATAATTAGTATTTAACAAAGCTAAGTTCTGTAATTCACTATTACAAATTCAGATCTTCAAGTTATAATTTGCAATAATAATTAGAAGCTATCAATTATAAGTTCAGCATTTGACTATTACAAGTTCAGATCTTCAAATTATTATTTGCAATCTTAGTTTGTATTTAACAATTAGAAGTTCTGTATTTACTTATTACAAGTTCAGATCTTCAAGTTATAATTAGAAATAATAATTTATATTTAACAAATCTAAGTTCTGTAATTCACTATTACAAGTTCAGATCTTCAAATTATAATTTGCACTAATAATTTGTATTTAACAATTCGAAGTTCTGTATTTACCTACGACAAGTTCAGATCTTCAAGTTATAATTTGCAATCATAATTTGAAGTTATCAATTTTAAAGTCTGTATTTGACAATTACAGGTTCAGATCTACAAGTTATAATTTGCACTAATAATTTGTATTTAACAATTCGAAGTTCTGTATTTGCCTATTACAAGTTCAGATCTTCAAATAATTATTTGCAATCTTAGTTTGAATTTAACAATTCGAAGTTCTGTATTTGACAGTTACAAGTTCAGATCTTCAAGTTATAATTTGAAATAATAATTTATATTTAACAAATCTAAGTTCTGTAATTCACTATTACAAGTTCAGATCTTCAAGTTATAATTTGCAATAATAATTAGAAGCTATCAATTTTAAGTTCTGTATTTGACAATTACAAGTTCAGATCTTCAAGTTATAATTTGCACTAATAATTTGTATTTAACAATTCGAAGTTCTGTAATTAACTATTACTAGTTCAGATCTTCAAGTTATAATTTGCAATAATAATTAGGAGCTATCAATTTTAAGTTCTGTATTTGACAATTACAAGTTCAGATCTTCAAGCTATAATATGCAATCTTAATTTGAATTTATCAATTCTAAGTTCTTTATTTGACAGTGACAAGTTCAGATCTTCAAGTTATAATTTGAAATAATAATTAGTATTTAACAAATCTAAGTTCTGTAATTCACTATTACTAGTTCAGATCTTCAAGTTATAATTTGCAATAATAATTAGAAGCTATCAATTTTAAGTTTTGTATTTGACAATTACAAGTTCAGATCTTCAAGTTATAATTTGAAATAATAATTAGTATTTAACAAGTCTAAGTTCTGTAATTCACTATTAATAGTTCAGATCTTCAAGTTATAATTTGCAATAATAATTAGAAGCTATCAATTTTAAGTTCTGTATTTGACAATTACAAGTTCAGATCTTCAAGTTATAATTTGCACTAATAATTTGTATTTAACAATTCGAAGTTCTGTATTTGCCTATTACAAGTTCAGATCTTCAAATAATTATTTGCAATCTTAGTTTGAATTTAACAATTCGAAGTTCTGTATTTGACAGTTACAAGTTCAGATCTTCAAGTTATAATTTGCACTAATAATTTGTATTTAAGAATTCGAACTTATGTATTTGACTATTACAAGTTCAGATCTTCAAATTATTATTTGCAATCTTAGTTTGAATTTAACAACTCGAAGTTCTGTATGTAACTACTACAAGTTCAGATCTTCAAGTTATAATTTGCTCTAATAATTTGAATTTAACAATTCGAAGTTCTGTATTTGCCTATTACAAGTTCAGATCTTCAAATTATTATTTGCAATCTTAGTTTGAATTTAACAATTCGAAGTTCTGTATTTGACAGTTACAAGTTCAGATCTTCAAGTTATAATTTGAAATAATAATTTATATTTAACAAATCTAAGTTCTGTAATTCACTATTACAAGTACAGATCTTCAAGTTATAATTTGCAATAATAATTAGAAGCTATCAATTTTAAGTTCTGTATTTGACTATTACAAGTTCAGATCTTCAAATTATTATTTGCAATCTTAGTTTGTATTTAACAATTCGAAGTTCTGTATTTGACTATTACAAGTTCAGATCTTCAAATTATTATTTGCAATCTTAGTTTGAATTTAACAAATCTAAGTTTTGTAATTCACTATTACAAGTTCAGATCTTCAAGTTATAATTTGCAATAATAATTAGAAGCTATCAATTTTAAGTTCTGTATTTGACAATTACAAGTTCAAATCTGCAAGTTATAATTTGCACTAATAATTTGTATTTAAGAATTCGAACTTATGTATTTGACTATTACAAGTTCAGATCTTCAAATTATTATTTGCAATCTTAGTTTGAATTTAACAACTCGAAGTTCTGTATGTAACTACTACAAGTTCAGATCTTCAAGTTATAATTTGCACTAATAATTTGAATTTAACAATTCGAAGTTCTGTATTTGCCTATTACAAGTTCAGATCTTCAAATTATTATTTGCAATCTTAGTTTGAATTTAACAATTCGAAGTTCTGTATTTACTTACTACAAGTTCAGATCCTAAAGTTATAATTAGCACTAATAATTTGTATTTAACAATTCGAAGGTCTTTATTTGATTATTACAAGTTCAGATCTTCAAATTATTATTTGCAATCTTAGTTTGAATTTAACAATTCGAAGTTCTGTATTTGACAGTTACAAGTTCAGATCTTCAAGTTATAATTTGAAATAATAATTTATATTTAACAAATCTAAGTTCTGTAATTCACTATTACAAGTACAGATCTTCAAGTTATAATTTGCAATAATAATTAGAAGCTATCAATTTTAAGTTCTGTATTTGCCTATTACAAGTTCAGATCTTCAAATTATTATGTGCAATCTTAGTTTGAATTTAACAATTCGAAGTTCTGTATTTGACAGTTACAAGTTCAGATCTTCAAGTTATAATTTGAAATAATAATTTATATTTAACAAATCTAAGTTCTGTAATTCACTATTACAAGTACAGATCTTCAAGTTATAATTTGCAATAATAATTAGAAGCTATCAATTTTAAGTTCTGTATTTGACAATTACAAGTTCAGATCTTCAAGTTATAATTTGCACTAATAATTTGTATTTAACAATTCGAAGTTCTGTATTTGACTATTCCAAGTTCAGATCTTCAAATTTTATTTGCAATCTTAGTTTGAACTTAACAATTCGAAGTTCTGTATTTAACTACTGCAAGTTCAGATCTGCAAGTTATAATTTGCACTAATAATTTGTATTTAAGAATTCGAACTTATGTATTTGACTATTACAAGTTCAGATCTTCAAATTATTATTTGCAATCTTAGTTTGAATTTAACAACTCGAAGTTCTGTATGTAACTACTACAAGTTCAGATCTTCAAGTTATAATTTGCACTAATAATTTGAATTTAACAATTCGAAGTTCTGTATTTGACTATTACAAGTTCAGATCTTCAAATTATTATTTGCAATCTTAGTTTGTATTTAACAATTAGAAGTTCTGTATTTACTTATTACAAGTTCAGATCTTCAAGTTATAATTAGAAATAATAATTTATATTTAACAAATCTAAGTTCTGTAATTCACTATTACAAGTTCAGATCTTCAAATTATAATTTGCACTAATAATTTGTATTTAACAATTCGAAGTTCTGTATTTACCTACGACAAGTTCAGATCTTCAAGTTATAATTTGCAATCATAATTTGAAGTTATCAATTTTAAAGTCTGTATTTGACAATTACAGGTTCAGATCTACAAGTTATAATTTGCACTAATAATTTGTATTTAACAATTCGAAGTTCTGTATTTGCCTATTACAAGTTCAGATCTTCAAATAATTATTTGCAATCTTAGTTTGAATTTAACAATTCGAAGTTCTGTATTTGACAGTTACAAGTTCAGATCTTCAAGTTATAATTTGAAATAATAATTTATATTTAACAAATCTAAGTTCTGTAATTCACTATTACAAGTTCAGATCTTCAAGTTATAATTTGCAATAATAATTAGAAGCTATCAATTTTAAGTTCTGTATTTGACAATTACAAGTTCAGATCTTCAAGTTATAATTTGCACTAATAATTTGTATTTAACAATTCGAAGTTCTGTAATTAACTATTACTAGTTCAGATCTTCAAGTTATAATTTGCAATAATAATTAGGAGCTATCAATTTTAAGTTCTGTATTTGACAATTACAAGTTCAGATCTTCAAGCTATAATATGCAATCTTAATTTGAATTTATCAATTCTAAGTTCTTTATTTGACAGTGACAAGTTCAGATCTTCAAGTTATAATTTGAAATAATAATTAGTATTTAACAAATCTAAGTTCTGTAATTCACTATTACTAGTTCAGATCTTCAAGTTATAATTTGCAATAATAATTAGAAGCTATCAATTTTAAGTTTTGTATTTGACAATTACAAGTTCAGATCTTCAAGTTATAATTTGAAATAATAATTAGTATTTAACAAGTCTAAGTTCTGTAATTCACTATTAATAGTTCAGATCTTCAAGTTATAATTTGCAATAATAATTAGAAGCTATCAATTTTAAGTTCTGTATTTGACAATTACAAGTTCAGATCTTCAAGTTATAATTTGCACTAATAATTTGTATTTAACAATTCGAAGTTCTGTATTTGCCTATTACAAGTTCAGATCTTCAAATAATTATTTGCAATCTTAGTTTGAATTTAACAATTCGAAGTTCTGTATTTGACAGTTACAAGTTCAGATCTTCAAGTTATAATTTGCACTAATAATTTGTATTTAAGAATTCGAACTTATGTATTTGACTATTACAAGTTCAGATCTTCAAATTATTATTTGCAATCTTAGTTTGAATTTAACAACTCGAAGTTCTGTATGTAACTACTACAAGTTCAGATCTTCAAGTTATAATTTGCTCTAATAATTTGAATTTAACAATTCGAAGTTCTGTATTTGCCTATTACAAGTTCAGATCTTCAAATTATTATTTTCAATCTTAGTTTGAATTTAACAATTCGAAGTTCTGTATTTGACAGTTACAAGTTCAGATCTTCAAGTTATAATTTGAAATAATAATTTATATTTAACAAATCTAAGTTCTGTAATTCACTATTACAAGTACAGATCTTCAAGTTATAATTTGCAATAATAATTAGAAGCTATCAATTTTAAGTTCTGTATTTGACTATTACAAGTTCAGATCTTCAAATTATTATTTGCAATCTTAGTTTGTATTTAACAATTCGAAGTTCTGTATTTGACTATTACAAGTTCAGATCTTCAAATTATTATTTGCAATCTTAGTTTGAATTTAACAAATCTAAGTTTTGTAATTCACTATTACAAGTTCAGATCTTCAAGTTATAATTTGCAATAATAATTAGAAGCTATCAATTTTAAGTTCTGTATTTGACAATTACAAGTTCAAATCTGCAAGTTATAATTTGCACTAATAATTTGTATTTAAGAATTCGAACTTATGTATTTGACTATTACAAGTTCAGATCTTCAAATTATTATTTGCAATCTTAGTTTGAATTTAACAACTCGAAGTTCTGTATGTAACTACTACAAGTTCAGATCTTCAAGTTATAATTTGCACTAATAATTTGAATTTAACAATTCGAAGTTCTGTATTTGCCTATTACAAGTTCAGATCTTCAAATTATTATTTGCAATCTTAGTTTGAATTTAACAATTCGAAGTTCTGTATTTACTTACTACAAGTTCAGATCCTAAAGTTATAATTAGCACTAATAATTTGTATTTAACAATTCGAAGGTCTTTATTTGATTATTACAAGTTCAGATCTTCAAATTATTATTTGCAATCTTAGTTTGAATTTAACAATTCGAAGTTCTGTATTTGACAGTTACAAGTTCAGATCTTCAAGTTATAATTTGAAATAATAATTTATATTTAACAAATCTAAGTTCTGTAATTCACTATTACAAGTACAGATCTTCAAGTTATAATTTGCAATAATAATTAGAAGCTATCAATTTTAAGTTCTGTATTTGCCTATTACAAGTTCAGATCTTCAAATTATTATGTGCAATCTTAGTTTGAATTTAACAATTCGAAGTTCTGTATTTGACAGTTACAAGTTCAGATCTTCAAGTTATAATTTGAAATAATAATTTATATTTAACAAATCTAAGTTCTGTAATTCACTATTACAAGTACAGATCTTCAAGTTATAATTTGCAATAATAATTAGAAGCTATCAATTTTAAGTTCTGTATTTGACAATTACAAGTTCAGATCTTCAAGTTATAATTTGCACTAATAATTTGTATTTAACAATTCGAAGTTCTGTATTTGACTATTCCAAGTTCAGATCTTCAAATTTTATTTGCAATCTTAGTTTGAACTTAACAATTCGAAGTTCTGTATTTAACTACTGCAAGTTCAGATCTGCAAGTTATAATTTGCACTAATAATTTGTATTTAAGAATTCGAACTTATGTATTTGACTATTACAAGTTCAGATCTTCAAATTATTATTTGCAATCTTAGTTTGAATTTAACAACTCGAAGTTCTGTATGTAACTACTACAAGTTCAGATCTTCAAGTTATAATTTGCACTAATAATTTGAATTTAACAATTCGAAGTTCTGTATTTGACTATTACAAGTTCAGATCTTCAAATTATTATTTGCAATCTTAGTTTGAATTTAACAATTCGAAGTTCTGTATTTACTTACTACAAGTTCAGATCTTAAAGTTATAATTAGCACTAATAATTTGTATTTAACAATTCGAAGGTCTTTATTTGATTATTACAAGTTCAGATCTTCAAATTATTATTTGCAATCTTAGTTTGAATTTAACAATTCGAAGTTCTGTATTTGACAGTTACAAGTTCAGATCTTCAAGTTATAATTTGAAATAATAATTAGTATTTAACAAAGCTAAGTTCTGTAATTCACTATTACAAATTCAGATCTTCAAGTTATAATTTGCAATAATAATTAGAAGCTATCAATTATAAGTTCAGCATTTGACTATTACAAGTTCAGATCTTCAAATTATTATTTGCAATCTTAGTTTGTATTTAACAATTAGAAGTTCTGTATTTACTTATTACAAGTTCAGATCTTCAAGTTATAATTAGAAATAATAATTTATATTTAACAAATCTAAGTTCTGTAATTCACTATTACAAGTTCAGATCTTCAAATTATAATTTGCACTAATAATTTGTATTTAACAATTCGAAGTTCTGTATTTACCTACGACAAGTTCAGATCTTCAAGTTATAATTTGCAATCATAATTTGAAGTTATCAATTTTAAAGTCTGTATTTGACAATTACAGGTTCAGATCTACAAGTTATAATTTGCACTAATAATTTGTATTTAACAATTCGAAGTTCTGTATTTGCCTATTACAAGTTCAGATCTTCAAATAATTATTTGCAATCTTAGTTTGAATTTAACAATTCGAAGTTCTGTATTTGACAGTTACAAGTTCAGATCTTCAAGTTATAATTTGAAATAATAATTTATATTTAACAAATCTAAGTTCTGTAATTCACTATTACAAGTTCAGATCTTCAAGTTATAATTTGCAATAATAATTAGAAGCTATCAATTTTAAGTTCTGTATTTGACAATTACAAGTTCAGATCTTCAAGTTATAATTTGCACTAATAATTTGTATTTAACAATTCGAAGTTCTGTAATTAACTATTACTAGTTCAGATCTTCAAGTTATAATTTGCAATAATAATTAGGAGCTATCAATTTTAAGTTCTGTATTTGACAATTACAAGTTCAGATCTTCAAGCTATAATATGCAATCTTAATTTGAATTTATCAATTCTAAGTTCTTTATTTGACAGTGACAAGTTCAGATCTTCAAGTTATAATTTGAAATAATAATTAGTATTTAACAAATCTAAGTTCTGTAATTCACTATTACTAGTTCAGATCTTCAAGTTATAATTTGCAATAATAATTAGAAGCTATCAATTTTAAGTTTTGTATTTGACAATTACAAGTTCAGATCTTCAAGTTATAATTTGAAATAATAATTAGTATTTAACAAGTCTAAGTTCTGTAATTCACTATTAATAGTTCAGATCTTCAAGTTATAATTTGCAATAATAATTAGAAGCTATCAATTTTAAGTTCTGTATTTGACAATTACAAGTTCAGATCTTCAAGTTATAATTTGCAATAAAAATTAGAAGCTATCAATTTTAAGTTCTGTATTTGACAATTACAAGTTCAGATCTTCAAGTTATAATTTGCACTAATAATTTGTATTTAACAATTCGAAGTTCTGTATTTGACTATTACAAGTTCAGATCTTCAAATTATTATTTGCAATCTTAGTTTGAATTTAACAATTCGAAGTTCTGTATTTACTTACTACAAGTTCAGATTTTCAAGTTATAATTAGCACTAATAATTTGTATTTAACAATTCGAAGGGCTTTATTTGACTATAACTAATTCAGATCTTCAAATTATTATTTGCAATCTTAGTTTGAATTTAACAATTCCAAGTTCTGTATTTGACAGTTACAAGTTCAGATCTTTAAGTTATTATTTGCAATATAATTAGTATTTAACAAAGCTAAGTTCTGTAATTCACTATTACAAATTCAGATCTTCAAGTTATAATTTGCAATAATAATTAGAAGCTATCAATTTTAAGTTCTGTATTTGACAATTACAAGTTCAGATCTTCAAGTTATAATTTGCAATAATAATTAGAAGCTATCAATTTTAAGTTCTGTATTTGACAATTACAAGTTCAGATTTTCAAGTTATAATTTGAAATAATAATTAGTATTTAACAAATCTAAGTTCTGTAATTCACTATTACTAGTTCAGATCTTCAAGTTATAATTTGCAATAATAATTAGAAGCTATCAATTTTAAGTTCTGTATTTGACAATTACAAGTTCAGATTTTCAAGTTATAATTTGAAATAATAATTAGTATTTAACAAATCTAAGTTCTGTAATTCACTATTACTAGTTCAGATCTTCAAGTTATAATTTGCAATAATAATTAGAAGCTATCAATTTTAAGTTCTGTATTTGACTATTACAAGTTCAGATCTTCAAATTATTATTTGCAATCTTAGTTTGTATTTAACAATTCGAAGTTCTTTATTTACTTATTACAAGTTCAGATCTGCAAGTTATAATTTGAAATAATAATTTATATTTAACAAATCTAAGTTCTGTAATTCACTATTACAAGTTCAGATCTTCAAATTATAATTTGCACTAATAATTTCTATTTAACAATTCGAAGTTCTGTATTTACCTACGACACGTTCAGATCTTCAAGTTATAATTTGCAATCATAATTTGAAGTTATCAATTTTAAAGTCTGTATTTGACAATTACAAGTTCAGATCGTCAAGTTATAATTTGCACTAATAATTTGTATTTAACAATTCGAAGTTCTGTATTTGCCTATTACAAGTTCAGATCTTCAAATTATTATGTGCAATCTTAGTTTGAATTTAACAATTCGACGTTCTGTATTTGACAGTTACAAGTTCAGATCTTCAAGTTATAATTTGAAATAATAATTTATATTTAACAAATCTAAGTTCTGTAATTCACTATTACAAGTACAGATCTTCAAGTTATAATTTGCAATAATAATTAGAAGCTATCAATTTTAAGTTCTGTATTTGACAATTACAAGTTCAGATCTTCAAGTTATAATTTGCACTAATAATTTGTATTTAACAATTCGAATTTCTGTAATTAACTATTACTAGTTCAGATCTTCAAGTTATAATTTGCAATAATAATTAGAAGCTATCAATTTTAAATTCTCTATTTGACAATTACAAGTTCAGATCTTCAAGCTATAATATGCAATCTTAATTTGAATTTATCAATTCTAAGTTCTGTATTTGACAGTTACAAGTTCAGATCTTCAAGTTATAATTTGAAATAATAATTAGTATTTAACAAATCTAAGTTCTGTAATTCACTATTACTAGTTCAGATCTTCAAGTTATAATTTGCAATAATAATTAGAAGCTATCAATTTTAAGTTTTGATTTGACAATTACAAGTTCAGATCTTCAAGTTATAATTTGAAATAATAATTAGTATTTAACAAGTCTAAGTTCTGTAATTCACTATTACTAGTTCAGATCTTCAAGTTATAATTTGCAATAATAATTAGAAGCTATCAATTTTAAGTTCTGTATTTGACAATTACAAGTTCAGATCTTCAAGTTATAATTTGCAATAATAATTAGAAGCTATCAATTTTAAGTTCTGTATTTGACAATTACAAGTTCAGATCTTCAAGTTATAATTTGCACTAATAATTTGTATTTAACAATTCGAAGTTCTGTATTTGACTATTACAAGTTCAGATCTTCAAATTATTATTTGCAATCTTAGTTTGAATTTAACAATTCGAAGTTCGGTATTTACTTACTACAAGTTCAGATCTTTCAGTTATAATTAGCACTAATAATTTGTATTTAACAATTCGAAGGTCTTTATTTGACTATTACTAATTCAGATCTTCAAATTATTATTTGCAACCTTAGTTTGAATTTAACAATTCGAAGTTCTGTATTTGACAGTTACAAGTTCAGATCTTCAAGTTATAATTTGAAATAATAATTAGTATTTAACAAAGCTAAGTTCTGTAATTCACTATTACAAATTCAGATCTTCAAGTTATAATTTGCAATAATAATTAGAAGCTATCAATTTTAAGTTCTGTATTTGACTATTACAAGTTCAGATCTTCAAATTATTATTTGCAATCTTAGTTTGTATTTAACAATTCGAAGTTCTGTATTTACTTATTACAAGTTCAGAACTTCAAGTTATAATTTGAAATAATAGTTTATATTTAACAAATCTAAGTTCTGTAATTCACTATTACAAGTTCAGATCTTCAAATTATAATTTGCACTAATAATTTGTATTTAACAATTCGAAGTTCTGTATTTACCTACGACAAGTTCAGATCTTCAAGTTATAATTTGCTATCATAATTTGAAGTTATCAATTTTAAAGTCTGTATTTGACAATTACAAGTTCAGATCTTCAAGTTAAAATTTGCACTAATAATTTGTATTTATCAATTCGAAGTTCTGTATTTGACTATTACAAGTTCAGATCTTCAAATTAATATTTGCAATCTTAGTTTGAATTTAACAAATCTAAGTTCTGTAATTCACTATTACAAGTTCAGATCTTCAAGTTATAATTTGAAATAATAATTAGTATTTAACAAAGCTAAGTTCTGTAATTCACTATTACAAATTCAGATCTTCAAGTTATAATTTGCAATAATAATTAGAAGCTATCAATTATAAGTTCAGCATTTGACTATTACAAGTTCAGATCTTCAAATTATTATTTGCAATCTTAGTTTGTATTTAACAATTAGAAGTTCTGTATTTACTTATTACAAGTTCAGATCTTCAAGTTATAATTAGAAATAATAATTTATATTTAACAAATCTAAGTTCTGTAATTCACTATTACAAGTTCAGATCTTCAAATTATAATTTGCACTAATAATTTGTATTTAACAATTCGAAGTTCTGTATTTACCTACGACAAGTTCAGATCTTCAAGTTATAATTTGCAATCATAATTTGAAGTTATCAATTTTAAAGTCTGTATTTGACAATTACAAGTTCAGATCTACAAGTTATAATTTGCACTAATAATTTGTATTTAACAATTCGAAGTTCTGTATTTGCCTATTACAAGTTCAGATCTTCAAATAATTATTTGCAATCTTAGTTTGAATTTAACAATTCGAAGTTCTGTATTTGACAGTTACAAGTTCAGATCTTCAAGTTATAATTTGAAATAATAATTTATATTTAACAAATCTAAGTTCTGTAATTCACTATTACAAGTTCAGATCTTCAAGTTATAATTTGCAATAATAATTAGAAGCTATCAATTTTAAGTTCTGTATTTGACAATTACAAGTTCAGATCTTCAAGTTATAATTTGCACTAATAATTTGTATTTAACAATTCGAAGTTCTGTAATTAACTATTACTAGTTCAGATCTTCAAGTTATAATTTGCAATAATAATTAGGAGCTATCAATTTTAAGTTCTGTATTTGACAATTACAAGTTCAGATCTTCAAGCTATAATATGCAATCTTAATTTGAATTTATCAATTCTAAGTTCTGTATTTGACAGTGACAAGTTCAGATCTTCAAGTTATAATTTGAAATAATAATTAGTATTTAACAAATCTAAGTTCTGTAATTCACTATTACTAGTTCAGATCTTCAAGTTATAATTTGCAATAATAATTAGAAGCTATCAATTTTAAGTTTTGTATTTGACAATTACAAGTTCAGATCTTCAAGTTATAATTTGAAATAATAATTAGTATTTAACAAGTCTAAGTTCTGTAATTCACTATTAATAGTTCAGATCTTCAAGTTATAATTTGCAATAATAATTAGAAGCTATCAATTTTAAGTTCTGTATTTGACAATTACAAGTTCAGATCTTCAAGTTATAATTTGCAATAAAAATTAGAAGCTATCAATTTTAAGTTCTGTATTTGACAATTACAAGTTCAGATCTTCAAGTTATAATTTGCACTAATAATTTGTATTTAACAATTCGAAGTTCTGTATTTGACTATTACAAGTTCAGATCTTCAAATTATTATTTGCAATCTTAGTTTGAATTTAACAATTCGAAGTTCTGTATTTACTTACTACAAGTTCAGATTTTCAAGTTATAATTAGCACTAATAATTTGTATTTAACAATTCGAAGGGCTTTATTTGACTATAACTAATTCAGATCTTCAAATTATTATTTGCAATCTTAGTTTGAATTTAACAATTCCAAGTTCTGTATTTGACAGTTACAAGTTCAGATCTTTAAGTTATTATTTGCAATATAATTAGTATTTAACAAAGCTAAGTTCTGTAATTCACTATTACAAATTCAGATCTTCAAGTTATAATTTGCAATAATAATTAGAAGCTATCAATTTTAAGTTCTGTATTTGACAATTACAAGTTCAGATCTTCAAGTTATAATTTGCAATAATAATTAGAAGCTATCAATTTTAAGTTCTGTATTTGACAATTACAAGTTCGGATTTTCAAGTTATAATTTGAAATAATAATTAGTATTTAACAAATCTAAGTTCTGTAATTCACTATTACTAGTTCAGATCTTCAAGTTATAATTTGCAATAATAATTAGAAGCTATCAATTTTAAGTTCTGTATTTGACAATTACAAGTTCAGATTTTCAAGTTATAATTTGAAATAATAATTAGTATTTAACAAATCTAAGTTCTGTAATTCACTATTACTAGTTCAGATCTTCAAGTTATAATTTGCAATAATAATTAGAAGCTATCAATTTTAAGTTCTGTATTTGACTATTACAAGTTCAGATCTTCAAATTATTATTTGCAATCTTAGTTTGTATTTAACAATTCGAAGTTCTTTATTTACTTATTACAAGTTCAGATCTGCAAGTTATAATTTGAAATAATAATTTATATTTAACAAATCTAAGTTCTGTAATTCACTATTACAAGTTCAGATCTTCAAATTATAATTTGCACTAATAATTTCTATTTAACAATTCGAAGTTCTGTATTTACCTACGACACGTTCAGATCTTCAAGTTATAATTTGCAATCATAATTTGAAGTTATCAATTTTAAAGTCTGTATTTGACAATTACAAGTTCAGATCGTCAAGTTATAATTTGCACTAATAATTTGTATTTAACAATTCGAAGTTCTGTATTTGCCTATTACAAGTTCAGATCTTCAAATTATTATTTGCAATCTTAGTTTGAATTTAACAATTCGACGTTCTGTATTTGACAGTTACAAGTTCAGATCTTCAAGTTATAATTTGAAATAATAATTTATATTTAACAAATCTAAGTTCTGTAATTCACTATTACAAGTACAGATCTTCAAGTTATAATTTGCAATAATAATTAGAAGCTATCAATTTTAAGTTCTGTATTTGACAATTAAAAGTTCAGATCTTCAAGTTATAATTTGCACTAATTATTTGTATTTAACAATTCGAATTTCTGTAATTAACTATTACTAGTTCAGATCTTCAAGTTATAATTTGCAATAATAATTAGAAGCTATCAATTTTAAATTCTCTATTTGACAATTACAAGTTCAGATCTTCAAGCTATAATATGCAATCTTAATTTGAATTTATCAATTCTAAGTTCTGTATTTGACAGTTACAAGTTCAGATCTTCAAGTTATAATTTGAAATAATAATTAGTATTTAACAAATCTAAGTTCTGTAATTCACTATTACTAGTTCAGATCTTCAAGTTATAATTTGCAATAATAATTAGAAGCTATCAATTTTAAGTTTTGATTTGACAATTACAAGTTCAGATCTTCAAGTTATAATTTGAAATAATAATTAGTATTTAACAAGTCTAAGTTCTGTAATTCACTATTACTAGTTCAGATCTTCAAGTTATAATTTGCAATAATAATTAGAAGCTATCAATTTTAAGTTCTGTATTTGACAATTACAAGTTCAGATCTTCATGTTATAATTTGCAATAATAATTAGAAGCTATCAATTTTAAGTTCTGTATTTGACAATTACAAGTTCAGATCTTCAAGTTATAATTTGCACTAATAATTTGTATTTAACAATTCGAAGTTCTGTATTTGACTATTACAAGTTCAGATCTTCAAATTATTATTTGCAATCTTAGTTTGAATTTAACAATTCGAAGTTCGGTATTTACTTACTACAAGTTCAGATCTTTCAGTTATAATTAGCACTAATAATTTGTATTTAACAATTCGAAGGTCTTTATTTGACTATTACTAATTCAGATCTTCAAATTATTATTTGCAACCTTAGTTTGAATTTAACAATTCGAAGTTCTGTATTTGACAGTTACAAGTTCAGATCTTCAAGTTATAATTTGAAATAATAATTAGTATTTAACAAAGCTAAGTTCTGTAATTCACTATTACTAATTCAGATCTTCAAGTTATAATTTGCAATAATAATTAGAAGCTATCAATTTTAAGTTCTGTATTTGACTATTACAAGTTCAGATCTTCAAATTATTATTTGCAATCTTAGTTTGTATTTAACAATTCGAAGTTCTGTATTTACTTATTACAAGTTCAGAACTTATAGTTATAATTTGAAATAATAGTTTATATTTAACAAATCTAAGTTCTGTAATTCACTATTACAAGTTCAGATCTTCAAATTATAATTTGCACTAATAATTTGTATTTAACAATTCGAAGTTCTGTATTTACCTACGACAAGTTCAGATCTTCAAGTTATAATTTGCTATCATAATTTGAAGTTATCAATTTTAAAGTCTGTATTTGACAATTACAAGTTCAGATCTTCAAGTTAAAATTTGCACTAATAATTTGTATTTATCAATTCGAAGTTCTGTATTTGACTATTACAAGTTCAGATCTTCAAATTAATATTTGCAATCTTAGTTTGAATTTAACAAATCTAAGTTCTGTAATTCACTATTACAAGTTCAGAACTTCAAGTTATAATTTGCAATAATAATTAGAAGCTATCAATTTTAAGTTCTGTATTTGACAATTACAAGTTCAGATCTTCAAGTTATAATTTGCACTAATAATTTGTATTTAACAATTCGAAGTTTTGTATTTGACTATTCCAAGTTCAGATCTTCAAATTTTATTTGCAATCTTAGTTTGAATTTAACAATTCGAAGTTCTGTATTTAACTACTGCAAGTTCAGATCTGCAAGTTATAATTTGCACTAATAATTTGTATTTAAGAATTCGAACTTATGTATTTGACTATTACAAGTTCAGATCTTCAAATTATTATTTGCAATCTTAGTTTGAATTTAACAACTCGAAGTTCTGTATGTAACTAATACAAGTTCAGATCTTCAAGTTATAATTTGCACTAATAATTTGAATTTAACAATTCGAAGTTCTGTATTTGACTATTACAAGTTCAGATCTTCAAATTATTATTTGCAATCTTAGTTTGAATTAACAATTCGAAGTTCTGTATTTACTTACTACAAGTTCAGATCTTAAAGTTATAATTAGCACTAATAATTTGTATTTAACAATTAGAAGGTCTTTATTTGATTATTACAAGTTCAGATCTTCAAATTATTATTTGCAATCTTAGTTTGAATTTAACAATTCGAAGTTCTGTATTTGACAGTTACAAGTTCAGATCTTCAAGTTATAATTTGAAATAATAATTAGTATTTAACAAAGCTAAGTTCTGTAATTCACTATTACAAATTCAGATCTTCAAGTTATAATTTGCAATAATAATTAGAAGCTATCAATTTTAAGTTCTGTATTTGACTATTACAAGTTCAGATCTTCAAATTATTATTTGCAATCTTAGTTTGTATTTCCAAATTCGAAGTTCTGTATTTACTTATTACAAGTTCAGATCTTCAAATTATAATTTGCACTAATAATTTGTATTTAACAATTCGAAGTTCTGTATTTACCTACGACAAGTTCAGATCTTCAAGTTATAATTTGCAATCATAATTTGAAGTTATCAATTTTAAAGTCTGTATTTGACAATTACAAGTTCAGATCTTCAAGTTATAATTTGCACTAATAATTTGTATTTAACAATGCGAAGTTCTGTATTTGCCTATTACAAGTTCAGATCTTCAAATTATTATTTGCAATCTTAGTTTGAATTTAACAATTCGAAGTTCTGTATTTGACAGTTACAAGTTCAGATCTTCAAGTTATAATTAGAAATAATAATTAGTATTTAACAAAGCTAAGTTCTGTAATTCACTATTACAAATTCAGATCTTCAAGTTATAATTTGCAATAATAATTAGAAGCTATCAATTTTAAGTTCTGCATTTGACTATTACAAGTTCAGATCTTCAAATTATTATTTGCAATCTTAGTTTGTATTTAACAATTCGAAGTTCTGTATTTACTTATTACAAGTTCAGATCTTCAAATTATAATTTGCACTAATAATTTGTATTTAACAATTCGAAGTTCTGTATTTACCTACGACAAGTTCAGATCTTCAAGTTATAATTTGCAATCATAATTTGAAGTTATCAATTTTAAAGTCTGTATTTGACAATTACAAGTTCAGATCTTCAAGTTATAATTTGCACTAATAATTTGTATTTAACAATTCGAAGTTCTGTATTTGCCTATTACAAGTTCAGATCTTCAAATTAATATTTGCAATCTTAGTTTGAATTTAACAAATCTAAGTTCTGTAATTCACTATTACAAGTTCAGAACTTCAAGTTATAATTTGCAATAATAATTCGAAGCTATCAATTTTAAGTTCTGTATTTGACTATTACAAGTTCAGATCTTCAAGTAATAATTTGCACTAATAATTTGTATTTAACAATTCGAAGTTCTGTATTTGACTATTCCAAGTTCAGATCTTCAAATTTTATTTGCAATCTTAGTTTGAATTTAACAATTCGAAGTTCTGTATTTAACTACTGCAAGTTCAGATCTGCAAGTTATAATTTGCACTAATAATTTGTATTTAAGAATTCGAACTTATGTATTTGACTATTACAAGTTCAGATCTTCAAATTATTATTTGCAATCTTAGTTTGAATTTAACAACTCGAAGTTCTGTATGTAACTAATACAAGTTCAGATCTTCAAGTTATAATTTGCACTAATAATTTGAATTTAACAATTCGAAGTTCTGTATTTGACTATTACAAGTTCAGATCTTCAAATTATTATTTGCAATCTTAGTTTGTATTTAACAATTCGAAGTTCTGTATTTACTTATTACAAGTTCAGAACTTCAAGTTATAATTTGAAATAATATTTTATATTTAACAAATCTAAGTTCTGTAATTCACTATTACAAGTTCAGATCTTCAAATTATAATTTGCACTAATAATTTGTATTTAACAATTCGAAGTTCTGTATTTACCTACGACAAGTTCAGATCTTTAAGTTATAATTTGCAATCATAATTTGAAGTTATCAATTTTAAAGTCTGTATTTGACAATTACAAGTTCAGATCTTCAAGTTAAAATTTGCACTAATAATTTGTATTTATCAATTCGAAGTTCTGTATTTGACTATTACAAGTTCAGATCTTCAAATTAATATTTGCAATCTTAGTTTGAATTTAACAAATCTAAGTTCTGTAATTCACTATTACAAGTTCAGAACTTCAAGTTATAATTTGCAATAATAATTAGAAGCTATCAATTTTAAGTTCTGTATTTGACAATTACAAGTTCAGATCTTCAAGTTATAATTTGCACTAATAATTTGTATTTAACAATTCGAAGTTCTGTATTTGACTATTCCAAGTTCAGATCTTCAAATTTTATTTGCAATCTTAGTTTGAATTTAACAATTCGAAGTTCTGTATTTAACTACTGCAAGTTCAGATCTGCAAGTTATAATTTGCACTAATAATTTGTATTTAAGAATTCGAACTTATGTATTTGACTATTACAAGTTCAGATCTTCAAATTATTATTTGCAATCTTAGTTTGAATTTAACAACTCGAAGTTCTGTATGTAACTAATACAAGTTCAGATCTTCAAGTTATAATTTGCACTAATAATTTGAATTTAACAATTCGAAGTTCTGTATTTGACTATTACAAGTTCAGATCTTCAAATTATTATTTGCAATCTTAGTTTGTATTTAACAATTCGAAGTTCTGTATTTACTTATTACAAGTTCAGAACTTCAAGTTATAATTTGAAATAATATTTTATATTTAACAAATCTAAGTTCTGTAATTCACTATTACAAGTTCAGATCTTCAAATTATAATTTGCACTAATAATTTGTATTTAACAATTCGAAGTTCTGTATTTACCTACGACAAGTTCAGATCTTTAAGTTATAATTTGCAATCATAATTTGAAGTTATCAATTTTAAAGTCTGTATTTGACAATTACAAGTTCAGATCTTCAAGTTAAAATTTGCACTAATAATTTGTATTTATCAATTCGAAGTTCTGTATTTGACTATTACAAGTTCAGATCTTCAAATTAATATTTGCAATCTTAGTTTGAATTTAACAAATCTAAGTTCTGTAATTCACTATTACAAGTTCAGAACTTCAAGTTATAATTTGCAATAATAATTAGAAGCTATCAATTTTAAGTTCTGTATTTGACAATTACAAGTTCAGATCTTCAAGTTATAATTTGCACTAATAATTTGTATTTAACAATTCGAAGTTCTGTATTTGACTATTCCAAGTTCAGATCTTCAAATTTTATTTGCAATCTTAGTTTGAATTTAACAATTCGAAGTTCTGTATTTAACTACTGCAAGTTCAGATCTGCAAGTTATAATTTGCACTAATAATTTGTATTTAAGAATTCGAACTTATGTATTTGACTATTACAAGTTCAGATCTTCAAATTATTATTTGCAATCTTAGTTTGAATTTAACAACTCGAAGTTCTGTATGTAACTAATACAAGTTCAGATCTTCAAGTTATAATTTGCACTAATAATTTGAATTTAACAATTCGAAGTTCTGTATTTGACAGTTACAAGTTCAGATCTTCAAGTTATAATTTGAAATAATAATTTATATTTAACAAATCTAAGTTCTGTAATTCACTATTACAAGTTCAGATCTTCAAGTTATAATTTGCAATAATAATTAGAAGCTATCAATTTTAAGTTCTGTATTTGACAATTACAAGTTCAGATCTTCAAGTTATAATTTGCACTAATAATTTGTATTTAACAATTCGAAGTTCTGTAATTAACTATTACTAGTTCAGATCTTCAAGTTATAATTTGCAATAATAATTAGGAGCTATCAATTTTAAGTTCTGTATTTGACAATTACAAGTTCAGATCTTCAAGCTATAATATGCAATCTTAATTTGAATTTATCAATTCTAAGTTCTGTATTTGACAGTGACAAGTTCAGATCTTCAAGTTATAATTTGAAATAATAATTAGTATTTAACAAATCTAAGTTCTGTAATTCACTATTACTAGTTCAGATCTTCAAGTTATAATTTGCAATAATAATTAGAAGCTATCAATTTTAAGTTTTGTATTTGACAATTACAAGTTCAGATCTTCAAGTTATAATTTGAAATAATAATTAGTATTTAACAAGTCTAAGTTCTGTAATTCACTATTAATAGTTCAGATCTTCAAGTTATAATTTGCAATAATAATTAGAAGCTATCAATTTTAAGTTCTGTATTTGACAATTACAAGTTCAGATCTTCAAGTTATAATTTGCAATAAAAATTAGAAGCTATCAATTTTAAGTTCTGTATTTGACAATTACAAGTTCAGATCTTCAAGTTATAATTTGCACTAATAATTTGTATTTAACAATTCGAAGTTCTGTATTTGACTATTACAAGTTCAGATCTTCAAATTATTATTTGCAATCTTAGTTTGAATTTAACAATTCGAAGTTCTGTATTTACTTACTACAAGTTCAGATTTTCAAGTTATAATTAGCACTAATAATTTGTATTTAACAATTCGAAGGGCTTTATTTGACTATAACTAATTCAGATCTTCAAATTATTATTTGCAATCTTAGTTTGAATTTAACAATTCCAAGTTCTGTATTTGACAGTTACAAGTTCAGATCTTTAAGTTATTATTTGCAATATAATTAGTATTTAACAAAGCTAAGTTCTGTAATTCACTATTACAAATTCAGATCTTCAAGTTATAATTTGCAATAATAATTAGAAGCTATCAATTTTAAGTTCTGTATTTGACAATTACAAGTTCAGATCTTCAAGTTATAATTTGCAATAATAATTAGAAGCTATCAATTTTAAGTTCTGTATTTGACAATTACAAGTTCAGATTTTCAAGTTATAATTTGAAATAATAATTAGTATTTAACAAATCTAAGTTCTGTAATTCACTATTACTAGTTCAGATCTTCAAGTTATAATTTGCAATAATAATTAGAAGCTATCAATTTTAAGTTCTGTATTTGACAATTACAAGTTCAGATTTTCAAGTTATAATTTGAAATAATAATTAGTATTTAACAAATCTAAGTTCTGTAATTCACTATTACTAGTTCAGATCTTCAAGTTATAATTTGCAATAATAATTAGAAGCTATCAATTTTAAGTTCTGTATTTGACTATTACAAGTTCAGATCTTCAAATTATTATTTGCAATCTTAGTTTGTATTTAACAATTCGAAGTTCTTTATTTACTTATTACAAGTTCAGATCTGCAAGTTATAATTTGAAATAATAATTTATATTTAACAAATCTAAGTTCTGTAATTCACTATTACAAGTTCAGATCTTCAAATTATAATTTGCACTAATAATTTCTATTTAACAATTCGAAGTTCTGTATTTACCTACGACACGTTCAGATCTTCAAGTTATAATTTGCAATCATAATTTGAAGTTATCAATTTTAAAGTCTGTATTTGACAATTACAAGTTCAGATCGTCAAGTTATAATTTGCACTAATAATTTGTATTTAACAATTCGAAGTTCTGTATTTGCCTATTACAAGTTCAGATCTTCAAATTATTATTTGCAATCTTAGTTTGAATTTAACAATTCGACGTTCTGTATTTGACAGTTACAAGTTCAGATCTTCAAGTTATAATTTGAAATAATAATTTATATTTAACAAATCTAAGTTCTGTAATTCACTATTACAAGTACAGATCTTCAAGTTATAATTTGCAATAATAATTAGAAGCTATCAATTTTAAGTTCTGTATTTGACAATTACAAGTTCAGATCTTCAAGTTATAATTTGCACTAATAATTTGTATTTAACAATTCGAATTTCTGTAATTAACTATTACTAGTTCAGATCTTCAAGTTATAATTTGCAATAATAATTAGAAGCTATCAATTTTAAATTCTCTATTTGACAATTACAAGTTCAGATCTTCAAGCTATAATATGCAATCTTAATTTGAATTTATCAATTCTAAGTTCTGTATTTGACAGTTACAAGTTCAGATCTTCAAGTTATAATTTGAAATAATAATTAGTATTTAACAAATCTAAGTTCTGTAATTCACTATTACTAGTTCAGATCTTCAAGTTATAATTTGCAATAATAATTAGAAGCTATCAATTTTAAGTTTTGATTTGACAATTACAAGTTCAGATCTTCAAGTTATAATTTGAAATAATAATTAGTATTTAACAAGTCTAAGTTCTGTAATTCACTATTACTAGTTCAGATCTTCAAGTTATAATTTGCAATAATAATTAGAAGCTATCAATTTTAAGTTCTGTATTTGACAATTACAAGTTCAGATCTTCATGTTATAATTTGCAATAATAATTAGAAGCTATCAATTTTAAGTTCTGTATTTGACAATTACAAGTTCAGATCTTCAAGTTATAATTTGCACTAATAATTTGTATTTAACAATTCGAAGTTCTGTATTTGACTATTACAAGTTCAGATCTTCAAATTATTATTTGCAATCTTAGTTTGAATTTAACAATTCGAAGTTCGGTATTTACTTACTACAAGTTCAGATCTTTCAGTTATAATTAGCACTAATAATTTGTATTTAACAATTCGAAGGTCTTTATTTGACTATTACTAATTCAGATCTTCAAATTATTATTTGCAACCTTAGTTTGAATTTAACAATTCGAAGTTCTGTATTTGACAGTTACAAGTTCAGATCTTCAAGTTATAATTTGAAATAATAATTAGTATTTAACAAAGCTAAGTTCTGTAATTCACTATTACAAATTCAGATCTTCAAGTTATAATTTGCAATAATAATTAGAAGCTATCAATTTTAAGTTCTGTATTTGACTATTACAAGTTCAGATCTTCAAATTATTATTTGCAATCTTAGTTTGTATTTAACAATTCGAAGTTCTGTATTTACTTATTACAAGTTCAGAACTTCAAGTTATAATTTGAAATAATAGTTTATATTTAACAAATCTAAGTTCTGTAATTCACTATTACAAGTTCAGATCTTCAAATTATAATTTGCACTAATAATTTGTATTTAACAATTCGAAGTTCTGTATTTACCTACGACAAGTTCAGATCTTCAAGTTATAATTTGCTATCATAATTTGAAGTTATCAATTTTAAAGTCTGTATTTGACAATTACAAGTTCAGATCTTCAAGTTAAAATTTGCACTAATAATTTGTATTTATCAATTCGAAGTTCTGTATTTGACTATTACAAGTTCAGATCTTCAAATTAATATTTGCAATCTTAGTTTGAATTTAACAAATCTAAGTTCTGTAATTCACTATTACAAGTTCAGAACTTCAAGTTATAATTTGCAATAATAATTAGAAGCTATCAATTTTAAGTTCTGTATTTGACAATTACAAGTTCAGATCTTCAAGTTATAATTTGCACTAATAATTTGTATTTAACAATTCGAAGTTTTGTATTTGACTATTCCAAGTTCAGATCTTCAAATTTTATTTGCAATCTTAGTTTGAATTTAACAATTCGAAGTTCTGTATTTAACTACTGCAAGTTCAGATCTGCAAGTTATAATTTGCACTAATAATTTGTATTTAAGAATTCGAACTTATGTATTTGACTATTACAAGTTCAGATCTTCAAATTATTATTTGCAATCTTAGTTTGAATTTAACAACTCGAAGTTCTGTATGTAACTAATACAAGTTCAGATCTTCAAGTTATAATTTGCACTAATAATTTGAATTTAACAATTCGAAGTTCTGTATTTGACTATTACAAGTTCAGATCTTCAAATTATTATTTGCAATCTTAGTTTGAATTAACAATTCGAAGTTCTGTATTTACTTACTACAAGTTCAGATCTTAAAGTTATAATTAGCACTAATAATTTGTATTTAACAATTAGAAGGTCTTTATTTGATTATTACAAGTTCAGATCTTCAAATTATTATTTGCAATCTTAGTTTGAATTTAACAATTCGAAGTTCTGTATTTGACAGTTACAAGTTCAGATCTTCAAGTTATAATTTGAAATAATAATTAGTATTTAACAAAGCTAAGTTCTGTAATTCACTATTACAAATTCAGATCTTCAAGTTATAATTTGCAATAATAATTAGAAGCTATCAATTTTAAGTTCTGTATTTGACTATTACAAGTTCAGATCTTCAAATTATTATTTGCAATCTTAGTTTGTATTTAACAATTCGAAGTTCTGTATTTACTTATTACAAGTTCAGATCTTCAAATTATAATTTGCACTAATAATTTGTATTTAACAATTCAAAGTTCTGTATTTACCTACGACAAGTTCAGATCTTCAAGTTATAATTTGAAATAATAAGTAGTATTTAACAAATCTAAGTTCTGTAATTCACTATTACTAGTTCAGTTCTTCAAGTTATAATTTGCAATAATAATTAGAAGCTATCAATTTTAAGTTTTGTATTTGACAATTACAAGTTCAGATCTTCAAGTTATAATTTGAAATAATAATTAGTATTTAACAAGTCTAAGTTCTGTAATTCACTATTACTAGTTCAGATCTTCAAGTTATAATTTGCAATAATAATTAGAAGCTATCAATTTTAAGTTCTGTATTTGACAATTACAAGTTCAGATCTTCAAGTTATAATTTGCAATAATAATTAGAAGCTATCAATTTTAAGTTCTGTATTTGACAGTTCAGATCTTCAAGTTATAATTTGCACTAATAATTTGTATTTAACAATTCGAAGTTCTGTATTTGACTATTACAAGTTCAGATCTTCAAATTATTATTTGCTATCTTAGTTTGAATTTAACAATTCGAAGTTCTGTATTTACTTACTACAAGTTCAGATCTTCAAGTTATAATTAGCACTAATAATTTGTATTTAACAATTCGAAGGGCTTTATTTGACTATTACTAATTCAGATCTTCAAATTATTATTTGCAATCTTAGTTTGAATTTAACAATTCGAAGTTCTGTATTTGACAGTTACAAGTTCAGATCTTCAAGTTATTATTTGCAATAATAATTAGTATTTAACAAAGCTAAGTTCTGTAATTCACTATTACAAATTCAGATCTTCAAGTTATAATTTGCAATAATAATTAGAAGCTATCAATTTTAAATTCTGTATTTGACAATTACAAGTTCAGATCTTCAAGTTGTAATTTGCAATAATAATTAGAAGCTATCAATTTTAAGTTCTGTATTTGACAATTACAAGTTCAGATTTTCAAGTTATAATTTGAAATAATAATTAGTATTTAACAAATCTAAGTTCTGTAATTCACTATTACTAGTTCAGATCTTCAAGTTATAATTTGCAATAATAATTAGAAGCTTTCAATTTTAAGTTCTGTATTTGACAATTACAAGTTCAGATCTTCAAGTTATAATTTGAAATAATAATTAGTATTTGACAAATCTAAGTTCTGTAATTCACTATTACTAGTTCAGATCTTCAAGTTATAATTTGAAATAATAATTAGTATTTAACAAATCTAAGTTCTGTAATTCACTATTACTAGTTCAGATCTTCAAGTTATAATTTGCAATAATAATTAGAAGCTATCTATTTTAAGTTCTGTATTTGACAATTACAAGTTCAGATCTTCAAGTTATAATTTGCAATAATAATTAGAAGCTATCAATTTTAAGTTCTGTATTTGACAATTACAAGTACAGATCTTCAAGTTATAATTTGCACTAATAATTTGTATTTAACAATACGAAGTTCTGTATTTGACTATTACAAGTTCAGATCTTCAAATTATTATTTGCAATCTTAGTTTGAATTTAACAATTCTAAGTTCTGTATTTACCTACTACAAGTTCAGATCTTCAAGTTATAATTTGAAATAATAATTTATATTTAATAAATCTATGTTCTGTAATTCACCATTACAAGTTCAGATCTTCTAGTTATAATTTGAAATAATAATTAGTATTTAACAAATCTAAGTTCTGTAATTAACTATTACTAGTTCAGATCTTCTAGTTATAATTTGCAATAATAATTAGAAGCTATCAATTTTAAGTTCTGTATTTGACAATTACAAGTTCAGATCTTCAAGTTATAATTTGCAATCATAATTTGAAGTTATCAATTTTAAAGTCTGTATTTGACAATTACAAGTTCAGATCTTCAAGTTAAAATTTGCACTAATAATTTGTATTTATCAATTCGAAGTTCTGTATTTGACTATTACAAGTTCAGATCTTCAAATTATTATTTGCAATCTTAGTTTGAATTTAACAAATCTAAGTTCTGTAATTCACTATTACAAGTTCAGAACTTCAAGTTATAATTTGCAATAATAATTAGAAGCTATCAATTTTAAGTTCTGTATTTGACAATTACAAGTTCAGATCTTCAAGTTATAATTTGCACTAATAATTTGTATTTAACAATTCGAAGTTCTGTATTTGACTATTCCAAGTTCAGATCTTCAAATTTTATTTGCAATCTTAGTTTGAATTTAACTATTCGAAGTTCTGTATTTAACTACTGCAAGTTCAGATCTGCAAGTTATAATTTGCACTAATAATTTGTATTTAAGAATTCGAACTTATGTATTTGACTATTACAAGTTCAGATCTTCAAATTATTATTTGCAATCTTAGTTTGAATTTAACAACTCGAAGTTCTGTATGTAACTACTACAAGTTCAGATCTTCAAGTTATAATTTGCACTAATAATTTGAATTTAACAATTCGAAGTTCTGTATTTGACTATTACAAGTTCAGATCTTCAAATTATTATTTGCAATCTTAGTTTGAATTGAACAATTCGAAGTTCTGTATTTACTTACTACAAGTTCAGATCTTAAAGTTATAATTAGCACTAATAATTTGTATTTAACAATTAGAAGGTATTTATTTGATTATTACAAGTTCAGATCTTCAAATTATTATTTGCAATCTTAGTTTGAATTTAACAATTCGAAGTTCTGTATTTGACAGTTACAAGTTCAGATCTTCAAGTTATAATTTGAAATAATAATTTATATTTAACAAATCTAAGTTCTGTAATTCACTATTACAAGTTCAGATCTTCAAGTTATAATTTGCAATAATAATTAGAAGCTATCAATTTTAAGTTCTGTATTTGACAATTACAAGTTCAGATCTTCCAGTTATAATTTGCACTAATAATTTGTATTTAACAATTCGAAGTTCTGTAATTAACTATTACTAGTTCAGATCTTCAAGTTATAATATGCAATCTTAATTTGAATTTATCAATTCTAAGTTCTGTATTTGACAATTACAAGTTCAGATCTTCAAGTTATAATTTGAAATAATAAGTAGTATTTAACAAATCTAAGTTCTGTAATTCACTATTACTAGTTCAGATCTTCAAGTTATAATTTGCAATAATAATTAGAAGCTATCAATTTTAAGTTTTGTATTTGACAATTACAAGTTCAGATCTTCAAGTTATAATTTGAAATAATAATTAGTATTTAACAAGTCTAAGTTCTGTAATTCACTATTACTAGTTCAGATCTTCAAGTTATAATTTGCGATAATAATTAGAAGCTATCAATTTTAAGTTCTGGATTTGACAATTACAAGTTCAGATCTTCAAGTTATAATTTGCAATAATAATTAGAAGCTAACAATTTTAAGTTCTGTATTTGACAATTACAAGTTCAGATTTTCAAGTTATAATTTGAAATAATAATTAGTATTTAATAAATCTAAGTTCTGTAATTCACTATTACTAGTTCAGATCTTCAAGTTATAATTTGCAATAATAATTAGAAGCTTTCAATTTTAAGTTCTGTATTTGACAATTACAAGTTCAGATCTTCAAGTTATAATTTGAAATAATAATTAGTATTTAACAAATCTAAGTTCTGTAATTCACTATTACTAGTTCAGATCTAAAAGTTATAATTTGAAATAATAATTAGTATTTAACAAATCTAAGTTCTGTAATTCACTATTACTAGTTCAGATCTTCAAGTTATAATTTGCAATAATAATTAGAAGCTATCAATTTTAAGTTCTGTATTTGACAATTACAAGTTCAGATCTTCAAGTTATAATTTGCAATAATAATTAGAAGCTATCAATTTTAAGTTCTGTATTTGACAATTACAAGTACAGATCTTCAAGTTATAATTTGCACTAATAATTTGTATTTAACAATACGAAGTTCTGTATTTGACTATTACAAGTTCAGATCTTCAAATTATTATTTGCAATCTTAGTTTGAATTTAACAATTCTAAGTTCTGTATTTACCTACTACAAGTTCAGATCTTCAAGTTATAATTTGAAATAATAATTTATATTTAATAAATCTATGTTCTGTAATTCACCATTACAAGTTCAGATCTTCTAGTTATAATTTGAAATAATAATTAGTATTTAACAAATCTAAGTTTTACAACTATTACTAGTTCAGATCTTCAAGTTATAATTTGCAATAATAATTAGAAGCTATCAATTTTAAGTTCTGTATTTGACAATTACAAGTTCAGATCTTCAAGTTATAATTTGCAATCATAATTTGAAGTTATCAATTTTAAAGTCTGTATTTGACAATTACAAGTTCAGATCTTCAAGTTAAAATTTGCACTAATAATTTGTATTTATCAATTCGAAGTTCTGTATTTGACTATTACAAGTTCAGATCTTCAAATTATTATTTGCAATCTTAGTTTGAATTTAACAAATCTAAGTTCTGTAATTCACTATTACAAGTTCAGAACTTCAAGTTATAATTTGCAATAATAATTAGAAGCTATCAATTTTAAGTTCAGTATTTGACAATTACAAGTTCAGATCTTCAAGTTATAATTTGCACTAATAATTTGTATTTAACAATTCGAAGTTCTGTATTTGACTATTACAAGTTCAGATCTTCAAATTATTATTTGCAATCTTAGTTTGAATTTAACAAATCTAAGTTTTGTAATTCACTATTACAAGTTCAGATCTTCAAGTTATAATTTGCAATAATAATTAGAAGCTATCAATTTTAAGTTCTGTATTTGACAATTACAAGTTCAAATCTGCAAGTTATAATTTGCACTAATAATTTGTATTTAAGAATTCGAACTTATGTATTTGACTATTACAAGTTCAGATCTTCAAATTATTATTTGCAATCTTAGTTTGAATTTAACAACTCGAAGTTCTGTATGTAACTACTACAAGTTCAGATCTTCAAGTTATAATTTGCACTAATAATTTGAATTTAACAATTCGAAGTTCTGTATTTGCCTATTACAAGTTCAGATCTTCAAATTATTATTTGCAATCTTAGTTTGAATTTAACAATTCGAAGTTCTGTATTTACTTACTACAAGTTCAGATCCTAAAGTTATAGTTAGCACTAATAATTTGTATTTAACAATTCGAAGGTCTTTATTTGATTATTACAAGTTCAGATCTTCAAATTATTATTTGCAATCTTAGTTTGAATTTAACAATTCGAAGTTCTGTATTTGACAGTTACAAGTTCAGATCTTCAAGTTATAATTTGAAATAATAATTTATAATTAACAAATCTAAGTTCTGTAATTCACTATTAAAAGTACAGATCTTCAAGTTATAATTTGCAATAATAATTAGAAGCTATCAATTTTAAGTTCTGTATTTGCCTATTACAAGTTCAGATCTTCAAATTATTATGTGCAATCTTAGTTTGAATTTAACAATTCGAAGTTCTGTATTTGACAGTTACAAGTTCAGATCTTCAAGTTATAATTTGAAATAATAATTTATATTTAACAAATCTAAGTTCTGTAATTCACTATTACAAGTACAGATCTTCAAGTTATAATTTGCAATAATAATTAGAAGCTATCAATTTTAAGTTCTGTATTTGACAATTACAAGTTCAGATCTTCAAGTTATAATTTGCACTAATAATTTGTATTTAACAATTCGAAGTTCTGTATTTGACTATTCCAAGTTCAGATCTTCAAATTTTATTTGCAATCTTAGTTTGAACTTAACAATTCGAAGTTCTGTATTTAACTACTGCAAGTTCAGATCTGCAAGTTATAATTTGCACTAATAATTTGTATTTAAGAATTCGAACTTATGTATTTGACTATTACAAGTTCAGATTTTCAAATTATTATTTGCAATCTTAGTTTGAATTTAACAACTCGAAGTTCTGTATGTAACTACTACAAGTTCAGATCTTCAAGTTATAATTTGCACTAATAATTTGAATTTAACAATTCGAAGTTCTGTATTTGACTATTACAAGTTCAGATCTACAAATTATTATTTGCAATCTTAGTTTGAATTTAACAATTCGAAGTTCTGTATTTACTTACTACAAGTTCAGATCTTAAAGTTATAATTAGCACTAATAATTTGTATTTAACAATTCGAAGGTCTTTATTTGATTATTACAAGTTCAGATCTTCAAATTATTATTTGCAATCTTAGTTTGAATTTAACAATTCGAAGTTCTGTATTTGACAGTTACAAGTTCAGATCTTCAAGTTATAATTTGAAATAATAATTAGTATTTAACAAAGCTAAGTTCTGTAATTCACTATTACAAATTCAGATCTTCAAGTTATAATTTGCAATAATAATTAGAAGCTATCAATTATAAGTTCAGCATTTGACTATTACAAGTTCAGATCTTCAAATTATTATTTGCAATCTTAGTTTGTATTTAACAATTAGAAGTTCTGTATTTACTTATTACAAGTTCAGATCTTCAAGTTATAATTAGAAATAATAATTTAAATTTAACAAATCTAAGTTCTGTAATTCACTATTACAAGTTCAGATCTTCAAATTATAATTTGCACTAATAATTTGTATTTAACAATTCGAAGTTCTGTATTTACCTACGACAAGTTCAGATCTTCAAGTTATAATTTGCAATCATAATTTGAAGTTATCAATTTTAAAGTCTGTATTTGACAATTACAAGTTCAGATCTACAAGTTATAATTTGCACTAATAATTTGTATTTAACAATTCGAAGTTCTGTATTTGCCTATTACAAGTTCAGATCTTCAAATAATTATTTGCAATCTTAGTTTGAATTTAACAATTCGAAGTTCTGTATTTGACAGTTACAAGTTCAGATCTTCAAGTTATAATTTGAAATAATAATTTATATTTAACAAATCTAAGTTCTGTAATTCACTATTACAAGTTCAGATCTTCAAGTTATAATTTGCAATAATAATTAGAAGCTATCAATTTTAAGTTCTGTATTTGACAATTACAAGTTCAGATCTTCAAGTTATAATTTGCACTAATAATTTGTATTTAACAATTCGAAGTTCTGTAATTAACTATTACTAGTTCAGATCTTCAAGTTATAATTTGCAATAATAATTAGGAGCTATCAATTTTAAGTTCTGTATTTGACAATTACAAGTTCAGATCTTCAAGCTATAATATGCAATCTTAATTTGAATTTATCAATTCTAAGTTCTGTATTTGACAGTGACAAGTTCAGATCTTCAAGTTATAATTTGAAATAATAATTAGTATTTAACAAATCTAAGTTCTGTAATTCACTATTACTAGTTCAGATCTTCAAGTTATAATTTGCAATAATAATTAGAAGCTATCAATTTTAAGTTTTGTATTTGACAATTACAAGTTCAGATCTTCAAGTTATAATTTGAAATAATAATTAGTATTTAACAAGTCTAAGTTCTGTAATTCACTATTAATAGTTCAGATCTTCAAGTTATAATTTGCAATAATAATTAGAAGCTATCAATTTTAAGTTCTGTATTTGACAATTACAAGTTCAGATCTTCAAGTTATAATTTGCAATAAAAATTAGAAGCTATCAATTTTAAGTTCTGTATTTGACAATTACAAGTTCAGATCTTCAAGTTATAATTTGCACTAATAATTTGTATTTAACAATTCGAAGTTCTGTATTTGACTATTACAAGTTCAGATCTTCAAATTATTATTTGCAATCTTAGTTTGAATTTAACAATTCGAAGTTCTGTATTTACTTACTACAAGTTCAGATTTTCAAGTTATAATTAGCACTAATAATTTGTATTTAACAATTCGAAGGGCTTTATTTGACTATAACTAATTCAGATCTTCAAATTATTATTTGCAATCTTAGTTTGAATTTAACAATTCCAAGTTCTGTATTTGACAGTTACAAGTTCAGATCTTTAAGTTATTATTTGCAATATAATTAGTATTTAACAAAGCTAAGTTCTGTAATTCACTATTACAAATTCAGATCTTCAAGTTATAATTTGCAATAATTATTAGATGCTATCAATTTTAAGTTCTGTATTTGACAATTACAAAATCAGATCTTCAAGTTATAATTTGCAATAATAATTAGAAGCTATCAATTTTAAGTTCTGTATTTGACAATTACAAGTTCAGATTTTCAAGTTATAATTTGAAATAATAATTAGTATTTAACAAATCTAAGTTCTGTAATTCACTATTACTAGTTCAGATCTTCAAGTTATAATTTGCAATAATAATTAGAAGCTATCAATTTTAAGTTCTGTATTTGACAATTACAAGTTCAGATTTTCAAGTTATAATTTGAAATAATAATTAGTATTTAACAAATCTAAGTTCTGTAATTCACTATTACTAGTTCAGATCTTCAAGTTATAATTTGCAATAATAATTAGAAGCTATCAATTTTAAGTTCTGTATTTGACTATTACAAGTTCAGATCTTCAAATTATTATTTGCAATCTTAGTTTGTATTTAACAATTCGAAGTTCCTTATTTACTTATTACAAGTTCAGATCTGCAAGTTATAATTTGAAATAATAATTTATATTTAACAAATCTAAGTTCTGTAATTCACTATTACAAGTTCAGATCTTCAAATTATAATTTGCACTAATAATTTCTATTTAACAATACGAAGTTCTGTATTTACCTACGACACGTTCAGATCTTCAAGTTATAATTTGCAATCATAATTTGAAGTTATCAATTTTAAAGTCTGTATTTGACAATTACAAGTTCAGATCGTCAAGTTATAATTTGCACTAATAATTTGTATTTAACAATTCGAAGTTCTCTATTTGCCTATTACAAGTTCAGATCTTCAAATTATTATTTGCAATCTTAGTTTGAATTTAACAATTCGACGTTCTGTATTTGACAGTTACAAGTTCAGATCTTCAAGTTATAATTTGAAATAATAATTTATATTTAACAAATCTAAGTTCTTTAATTCACTATTACAAGTACAGATCTTCAAGTTATAATTTGCAATAATAATTAGAAGCTATCAATTTTAAGTTCTGTATTTGACAATTACAAGTTCAGATCTTCAAGTTATAATTTGCAATAAAAATTAGAAGCTATCAATTTTAAGTTCTGTATTTGACAATTACAAGTTCAGATCTTCAAGTTATAATTTGCACTAATAATTTGTATTTAACAATTCGAAGTTCTGTATTTGACTATTACAAGTTCAGATCTTCAAATTATTATTTGCAATCTTAGTTTGAATTTAACAATTCGAAGTTCTGTATTTACTTACTACAAGTTCAGATTTTCAAGTTATAATTAGCACTAATAATTTGTATTTAACAATTCGAAGGGCTTTATTTGACTATAACTAATTCAGATCTTCAAATTATTATTTGCAATCTTAGTTTGAATTTAACAATTCCAAGTTCTGTATTTGACAGTTACAAGTTCAGATCTTTAAGTTATTATTTGCAATATAATTAGTATTTAACAAAGCTAAGTTCTGTAATTCACTATTACAAATTCAGATCTTCAAGTTATAATTTGCAATAATTATTAGATGCTATCAATTTTAAGTTCTGTATTTGACAATTACAAAATCAGATCTTCAAGTTATAATTTGCAATAATAATTAGAAGCTATCAATTTTAAGTTCTGTATTTGACAATTACAAGTTCAGATTTTCAAGTTATAATTTGAAATAATAATTAGTATTTAACAAATCTAAGTTCTGTAATTCACTATTACTAGTTCAGATCTTCAAGTTATAATTTGCAATAATAATTAGAAGCTATCAATTTTAAGTTCTGTATTTGACAATTACAAGTTCAGATTTTCAAGTTATAATTTGAAATAATAATTAGTATTTAACAAATCTAAGTTCTGTAATTCACTATTACTAGTTCAGATCTTCAAGTTATAATTTGCAATAATAATTAGAAGCTATCAATTTTAAGTTCTGTATTTGACTATTACAAGTTCAGATCTTCAAATTATTATTTGCAATCTTAGTTTGTATTTAACAATTCGAAGTTCCTTATTTACTTATTACAAGTTCAGATCTGCAAGTTATAATTTGAAATAATAATTTATATTTAACAAATCTAAGTTCTGTAATTCACTATTACAAGTTCAGATCTTCAAATTATAATTTGCACTAATAATTTCTATTTAACAATTCGAAGTTCTGTATTTACCTACGACACGTTCAGATCTTCAAGTTATAATTTGCAATCATAATTTGAAGTTATCAATTTTAAAGTCTGTATTTGACAATTACAAGTTCAGATCGTCAAGTTATAATTTGCACTAATAATTTGTATTTAACAATTCGAAGTTCTCTATTTGCCTATTACAAGTTCAGATCTTCAAATTATTATTTGCAATCTTAGTTTGAATTTAACAATTCGACGTTCTGTATTTGACAGTTACAAGTTCAGATCTTCAAGTTATAATTTGAAATAATAATTTATATTTAACAAATCTAAGTTCTTTAATTCACTATTACAAGTACAGATCTTCAAGTTATAATTTGCAATAATAATTAGAAGCTATCAATTTTAAGTTCTGTATTTGACAATTACAAGTTCAGATCTTCAAGTTATAATTTGCACTAATAATTTGTATTTAACAATTCGAATTTCTGTAATTAACTATTACTAGTTCAGATCTTCAAGTTATAATTTGCAATAATAATTAGAAGCTATCAATTTTAAATTCTCTATTTGACAATTACAAGTTCAGATCTTCAAGCTATAATATGCAATCTTAATTTGAATTTATCAATTCTAAGTTCTGTATTTGACAGTTACAAGTTCAGATCTTCAAGTTATAATTTGAAATAATAATTAGTATTTAACAAATCTAAGTTCTGTAATTCACTATTACTAGTTCAGATCTTCAAGTTATAATTTGCAATAATAATTAGAAGCTATCAATTTTAAGTTTTGATTTGACAATTACAAGTTCAGATCTTCAAGTTATAATTTGAAATAATAATTAGTATTTAACAAGTCTAAGTTCTGTAATTCACTATTACTAGTTCAGATCTTCAAGTTATAATTTGCAATAATAATTAGAAGCTATCAATTTTAAGTTCTGTATTTGACAATTACAAGTTCAGATCTTCAAGTTATAATTTGCAATAATAATTAGAAGCTATCAATTTTAAGTTCTGTATTTGACAATTACAAGTTCAGATCTTCAAGTTATAATTTGCACTAATAATTTGTATTTAACAATTCGAAGTTCTGTATTTGACTATTACAAGTTCAGATCTTCAAATTATTATTTGCAATCTTAGTTTGAATTTAACAATTCGAAGTTCGGTATTTACTTACTACAAGTTCAGATCTTTCAGTTATAATTAGCACTAATAATTTGTATTTAACAATTCGAAGGTCTTTATTTGACTATTACTAATTCAGATCTTCAAATTATTATTTGCAACCTTAGTTTGAATTTAACAATTCGAAGTTCTGTATTTGACAGTTACAAGTTCAGATCTTCAAGTTATAATTTGAAATAATAATTAGTATTTAACAAAGCTAAGTTCTGTAATTCACTATTACAAATTCAGATCTTCAAGTTATAATTTGCAATAATAATTAGAAGCTATCAATTTTAAGTTCTGTATTTGACTATTACAAGTTCAGATCTTCAAATTATTATTTGCAATCTTAGTTTGTATTTAACAATTCGAAGTTCTGTATTTACTTATTACAAGTTCAGAACTTCAAGTTATAATTTGAAATAATAGTTTATATTTAACAAATCTAAGTTCTGTAATTCACTATTACAAGTTCAGATCTTCAAATTATAATTTGCACTAATAATTTGTATTTAACAATTCGAAGTTCTGTATTTACCTACGACAAGTTCAGATCTTCAAGTTATAATTTGCAATCATAATTTGAAGTTATCAATTTTAAAGTCTGTATTTGACAATTACAAGTTCAGATCTTCAAGTTAAAATTTGCACTAATAATTTGTATTTATCAATTCGAAGTTCTGTATTTGACTATTACAAGTTCAGATCTTCAAATTAATATTTGCAATCTTAGTTTGAATTTAACAAATCTAAGTTCTGTAATTCACTATTACAAGTTCAGAACTTCAAGTTATAATTTGCAATAATAATTAGAAGCTATCAATTTTAAGTTCTGTATTTGACAATTACAAGTTCAGATCTTCAAGTTATAATTTGCACTAATAATTTGTATTTAACAATTCGAAGTTTTGTATTTGACTATTCCAAGTTCAGATCTTCAAATTTTATTTGCAATCTTAGTTTGAATTTAACAATTCGAAGTTCTGTATTTAACTACTGCAAGTTCAGATCTGCAAGTTATAATTTGCACTAATAATTTGTATTTAAGAATTCGAACTTATGTATTTGACTATTACAAGTTCAGATCTTCAAATTATTATTTGCAATCTTAGTTTGAATTTAACAACTCGAAGTTCTGTATGTAACTAATACAAGTTCAGATCTTCAAGTTATAATTTGCACTAATAATTTGAATTTAACAATTCGAAGTTCTGTATTTGACTATTACAAGTTCAGATCTTCAAATTATTATTTGCAATCTTAGTTTGAATTAACAATTCGAAGTTCTGTATTTACTTACTACAAGTTCAGATCTTAAAGTTATAATTAGCACTAATAATTTGTATTTAACAATTAGAAGGTCTTTATTTGATTATTACAAGTTCAGATCTTCAAATTATTATTTGCAATCTTAGTTTGAATTTAACAATTCGAAGTTCTGTATTTGACAGTTACAAGTTCAGATCTTCAAGTTATAACTTGAAATAATAATTAGTATTTAACAAAGCTAAGTTCTGTAATTCACTATTACAAATTCAGATCTTCAAGTTATAATTTGCAATAATAATTAGAAGCTATCAATTTTAAGTTCTGTATTTGACTATTACAAGTTCAGATCTTCAAATTATTATTTGCAATCTTAGTTTGTATTTCCAAATTCGAAGTTCTGTATTTACTTATTACAAGTTCAGATCTTCAAATTATAATTTGCACTAATAATTTGTATTTAACAATTCGAAGTTCTGTATTTACCTACGACAAGTTCAGATCTTCAAGTTATAATTTGCAATCATAATTTGAAGTTATCAATTTTAAAGTCTGTATTTGACAATTACAAGTTCAGATCTTCAAGTTATAATTTGCACTAATAATTTGTATTTAACAATTCGAAGTTCTGTATTTGCCTATTACAAGTTCAGATCTTCAAATTATTATTTGCAATCTTAGTTTGAATTTAACAATTCGAAGTTCTGTATTTGACAGTTACAAGTTCAGATCTTCAAGTTATAATTAGAAATAATAATTAGTATTTAACAATTCGAAGTTCTGTATTTGCCTATTACAAGTTCAGATCTTCAAATAATTATTTGCAATCTTAGTTTGAATTTAACAATTCGAAGTTCTGTATTTGACAGTTACAAGTTCAGATCTTCAAGTTATAATTTGAAATAATAATTTATATTTAACAAATCTAAGTTCTGTAATTCACTATTACAAGTTCAGATCTTCAAATTATAATTTGCACTAATAATTTGTATTTAACAATTCGAAGTTCTGTATTTACCTACGACAAGTTCAGATCTTCAAGTTATAATTTGCAATCATAATTTGAAGTTATCAATTTTAAAGTCTGTATTTGACAATTACAAGTTCAGATCTTCAAGTTATAATTTGCACTAATAATTTGTATTTAACAATTCGAAGTTCTGTATTTGCCTATTACAAGTTCAGATCTTCAAATTATTATTTGCATACTTAGTTTGAATTTAACAATTCGAAGTTCTGTATTTGACAGTTACAAGTTCAGATCTTCAAGTTATAATTTGAAATAATAATTTATATTTAACAAATCTAAGTTCTGTAATTCACTATTACAAGTTCAGATCTTCAAGTTATAATTTGCAATAATAATTAGAAGCTATCAATTTTAAGTTCTGTATTTGACAATTACAAGTTCAGATCTTCCAGTTATAATTTGCACTAATAATTTGTATTTAACAATTCGAAGTTCTGTAATTAACTATTACTAGTTCAGATCTTCAAGTTATAATTTGCAATAATAATTAGGAGCTATCAATTTTAAGTTCTGTATTTGACAATTACAAGTTCAGATCTTCAAGCTATAATATGCAATCTTAATTTGAATTTATCAATTCTAAGTTCTGTATTTGACAGTTACAAGTTCAGATCTTCAAGTTATAATTTGAAATAATAAGTAGTATTTAACAAATCTAAGTTCTGTAATTCACTATTACTAGTTCAGTTCTTCAAGTTATAATTTGCAATAATAATTAGAAGCTATCAATTTTAAGTTTTGTATTTGACAATTACAAGTTCAGATCTTCAAGTTATAATTTGAAATAATAATTAGTATTTAACAAGTCTAAGTTCTGTAATTCACTATTACTAGTTCAGATCTTCAAGTTATAATTTGCAATAATAATTAGAAGCTATCAATTTTAAGTTCTGTATTTGACAATTACAAGTTCAGATCTTCAAGTTATAATTTGCAATAATAATTAGAAGCTATCAATTTTAAGTTCTGTATTTGACAGTTCAGATCTTCAAGTTATAATTTGCACTAATAATTTGTATTTAACAATTCGAAGTTCTGTATTTGACTATTACAAGTTCAGATCTTCAAATTATTATTTGCTATCTTAGTTTGAATTTAACAATTCGAAGTTCTGTATTTACTTACTACAAGTTCAGATCTTCAAGTTATAATTAGCACTAATAATTTGTATTTAACAATTCGAAGGGCTTTATTTGACTATTACTAATTCAGATCTTCAAATTATTATTTGCAATCTTAGTTTGAATTTAACAATTCGAAGTTCTGTATTTGACAGTTACAAGTTCAGATCTTCAAGTTATTATTTGCAATAATAATTAGTATTTAACAAAGCTAAGTTCTGTAATTCACTATTACAAATTCAGATCTTCAAGTTATAATTTGCAATAATAATTAGAAGCTATCAATTTTAAATTCTGTATTTGACAATTACAAGTTCAGATCTTCAAGTTGTAATTTGCAATAATAATTAGAAGCTATCAATTTTAAGTTCTGTATTTGACAATTACAAGTTCAGATTTTCAAGTTATAATTTGAAATAATAATTAGTATTTAACAAATCTAAGTTCTGTAATTCACTATTACTAGTTCAGATCTTCAAGTTATAATTTGCAATAATAATTAGAAGCTTTCAATTTTAAGTTCTGTATTTGACAATTACAAGTTCAGATCTTCAAGTTATAATTTGAAATAATAATTAGTATTTGACAAATCTAAGTTCTGTAATTCACTATTACTAGTTCAGATCTTCAAGTTATAATTTGAAATAATAATTAGTATTTAACAAATCTAAGTTCTGTAATTCACTATTACTAGTTCAGATCTTCAAGTTATAATTTGCAATAATAATTAGAAGCTATCTATTTTAAGTTCTGTATTTGACAATTACAAGTTCAGATCTTCAAGTTATAATTTGCAATAATAATTAGAAGCTATCAATTTTAAGTTCTGTATTTGACAATTACAAGTACAGATCTTCAAGTTATAATTTGCACTAATAATTTGTATTTAACAATACGAAGTTCTGTATTTGACTATTACAAGTTCAGATCTTCAAATTATTATTTGCAATCTTAGTTTGAATTTAACAATTCTAAGTTCTGTATTTACCTACTACAAGTTCAGATCTTCAAGTTATAATTTGAAATAATAATTTATATTTAATAAATCTATGTTCTGTAATTCACCATTACAAGTTCAGATCTTCTAGTTATAATTTGAAATAATAATTAGTATTTAACAAATCTAAGTTCTGTAATTAACTATTACTAGTTCAGATCTTCTAGTTATAATTTGCAATAATAATTAGAAGCTATCAATTTTAAGTTCTGTATTTGACAATTACAAGTTCAGATCTTCAAGTTATAATTTGCAATCATAATTTGAAGTTATCAATTTTAAAGTCTGTATTTGACAATTACAAGTTCAGATCTTCAAGTTAAAATTTGCACTAATAATTTGTATTTATCAATTCGAAGTTCTGTATTTGACTACTACAAGTTCAGATCTTCAAATTATTATTTGCAATCTTAGTTTGAATTTAACAAATCTAAGTTCTGTAATTCACTATTACAAGTTCAGAACTTCAAGTTATAATTTGCAATAATAATTAGAAGCTATCAATTTTAAGTTCTGTATTTGACAATTACAAGTTCAGATCTTCAAGTTATAATTTGCACTAATAATTTGTATTTAACAATTCGAAGTTCTGTATTTGACTATTCCAAGTTCAGATCTTCAAATTTTATTTGCAATCTTAGTTTGAATTTAACTATTCGAAGTTCTGTATTTAACTACTGCAAGTTCAGATCTGCAAGTTATAATTTGCACTAATAATTTGTATTTAAGAATTCGAACTTATGTATTTGACTATTACAAGTTCAGATCTTCAAATTATTATTTGCAATCTTAGTTTGAATTTAACAACTCGAAGTTCTGTATGTAACTACTACAAGTTCAGATCTTCAAGTTATAATTTGCACTAATAATTTGAATTTAACAATTCGAAGTTCTGTATTTGACTATTACAAGTTCAGATCTTCAAATTATTATTTGCAATCTTAGTTTGAATTGAACAATTCGAAGTTCTGTATTTACTTACTACAAGTTCAGATCTTAAAGTTATAATTAGCACTAATAATTTGTATTTAACAATTAGAAGGTATTTATTTGATTATTACAAGTTCAGATCTTCAAATTATTATTTGCAATCTTAGTTTGAATTTAACAATTCGAAGTTCTGTATTTGACAGTTACAAGTTCAGATCTTCAAGTTATAATTTGAAATAATAATTTATATTTAACAAATCTAAGTTCTGTAATTCACTATTACAAGTTCAGATCTTCAAGTTATAATTTGCAATAATAATTAGAAGCTATCAATTTTAAGTTCTGTATTTGACAATTACAAGTTCAGATCTTCCAGTTATAATTTGCACTAATAATTTGTATTTAACAATTCGAAGTTCTGTAATTAACTATTACTAGTTCAGATCTTCAAGTTATAATATGCAATCTTAATTTGAATTTATCAATTCTAAGTTCTGTATTTGACAATTACAAGTTCAGATCTTCAAGTTATAATTTGAAATAATAAGTAGTATTTAACAAATCTAAGTTCTGTAATTCACTATTACTAGTTCAGATCTTCAAGTTATAATTTGCAATAATAATTAGAAGCTATCAATTTTAAGTTTTGTATTTGACAATTACAAGTTCAGATCTTCAAGTTATAATTTGAAATAATAATTAGTATTTAACAAGTCTAAGTTCTGTAATTCACTATTACTAGTTCAGATCTTCAAGTTATAATTTGCGATAATAATTAGAAGCTATCAATTTTAAGTTCTGTATTTGACAATTACAAGTTCAGATCTTCAAGTTATAATTTGCAATAATAATTAGAAGCTAACAATTTTAAGTTCTGTATTTGACAATTACAAGTTCAGATTTTCAAGTTATAATTTGAAATAATAATTAGTATTTAACAAATCTAAGTTCTGTAATTCACTATTACTAGTTCAGATCTTCAAGTTATAATTTGCAATAATAATTAGAAGCTTTCAATTTTAAGTTCTGTATTTGACAATTACAAGTTCAGATCTTCAAGTTATAATTTGAAATAATAATTAGTATTTAACAAATCTAAGTTCTGTAATTCACTATTACTAGTTCAGATCTAAAAGTTATAATTTGAAATAATAATTAGTATTTAACAAATCTAAGTTCTGTAATTCACTATTACTAGTTCAGATCTTCAAGTTATAATTTGCAATAATAATTAGAAGCTATCAATTTTAAGTTCTGTATTTGACAATTACAAGGTCAGATCTTCAAGTTATAATTTGCAATAATAATTAGAAGCTATCAATTTTAAGTTCTGTATTTGACAATTACAAGTACAGATCTTCAAGTTATAATTTGCACTAATAATTTGTATTTAACAATACGAAGTTCTGTATTTGACTATTACAAGTTCAGATCTTCAAATTATTATTTGCAATCTTAGTTTGAATTTAACAATTCTAAGTTCTGTATTTACCTACTACAAGTTCAGATCTTCAAGTTATAATTTGAAATAATAATTTATATTTAATAAATCTATGTTCTGTAATTCACCATTACAAGTTCAGATCTTCTAGTTATAATTTGAAATAATAATTAGTATTTAACAAATCTAAGTTCTGTAATTAACTATTACTAGTTCAGATCTTCAAGTTATAATTTGCAATAATAATTAGAAGCTATCAATTTTAAGTTCTGTATTTGACAATTACAAGTTCAGATCTTCAAGTTATAATTTGCAATCATAATTTGAAGTTATCAATTTTAAAGTCTGTATTTGACAATTACAAGTTCAGATCTTCAAGTTAAAATTTGCACTAATAATTTGTATTTATCAATTCGAAGTTCTGTATTTGACTATTACAAGTTCAGATCTTCAAATTATTATTTGCAATCTTAGTTTGAATTTAACAAATCTAAGTTCTGTAATTCACTATTACAAGTTCAGAACTTCAAGTTATAATTTGCAATAATAATTAGAAGCTATCAATTTTAAGTTCTGTATTTGACAATTACAAGTTCAGATCTTCAAGTTATAATTTGCACTAATAATTTGTATTTAACAATTCGAAGTTCTGTATTTGACTATTACAAGTTCAGATCTTCAAATTATTATTTGCAATCTTAGTTTGAATTTAACAAATCTAAGTTTTGTAATTCACTATTACAAGTTCAGATCTTCAAGTTATAATTTGCAATAATAATTAGAAGCTATCAATTTTAAGTTCTGTATTTGACAATTACAAGTTCAAATCTGCAAGTTATAATTTGCACTAATAATTTGTATTTAAGAATTCGAACTTATGTATTTGACTATTACAAGTTCAGATCTTCAAATTATTATTTGCAATCTTAGTTTGAATTTAACAACTCGAAGTTCTGTATGTAACTACTACAAGTTCAGATCTTCAAGTTATAATTTGCACTAATAATTTGAATTTAACAATTCGAAGTTCTGTATTTGCCTATTACAAGTTCAGATCTTCAAATTATTATTTGCAATCTTAGTTTGAATTTAACAATTCGAAGTTCTGTATTTACTTACTACAAGTTCAGATCCTAAAGTTATAGTTAGCACTAATAATTTGTATTTAACAATTCGAAGGTCTTTATTTGATTATTACAAGTTCAGATCTTCAAATTATTATTTGCAATCTTAGTTTGAATTTAACAATTCGAAGTTCTGTATTTGACAGTTACAAGTTCAGATCTTCAAGTTATAATTTGAAATAATAATTTATAATTAACAAATCTAAGTTCTGTAATTCACTATTAAAAGTACAGATCTTCAAGTTATAATTTGCAATAATAATTAGAAGCTATCAATTTTAAGTTCTGTATTTGCCTATTACAAGTTCAGATCTTCAAATTATTATGTGCAATCTTAGTTTGAATTTAACAATTCGAAGTTCTGTATTTGACAGTTACAAGTTCAGATCTTCAAGTTATAATTTGAAATAATAATTTATATTTAACAAATCTAAGTTCTGTAATTCACTATTACAAGTACAGATCTTCAAGTTATAATTTGCAATAATAATTAGAAGCTATCAATTTTAAGTTCTGTATTTGACAATTACAAGTTCAGATCTTCAAGTTATAATTTGCACTAATAATTTGTATTTAACAATTCGAAGTTCTGTATTTGACTATTCCAAGTTCAGATCTTCAAATTTTATTTGCAATCTTAGTTTGAACTTAACAATTCGAAGTTCTGTATTTAACTACTGCAAGTTCAGATCTGCAAGTTATAATTTGCACTAATAATTTGTATTTAAGAATTCGAACTTATGTATTTGACTATTACAAGTTCAGATTTTCAAATTATTATTTGCAATCTTAGTTTGAATTTAACAACTCGAAGTTCTGTATGTAACTACTACAAGTTCAGATCTTCAAGTTATAATTTGCACTAATAATTTGAATTTAACAATTCGAAGTTCTGTATTTGACTATTACAAGTTCAGATCTACAAATTATTATTTGCAATCTTAGTTTGAATTTAACAATTCGAAGTTCTGTATTTACTTACTACAAGTTCAGATCTTAAAGTTATAATTAGCACTAATAATTTGTATTTAACAATTCGAAGGTCTTTATTTGATTATTACAAGTTCAGATCTTCAAATTATTATTTGCAATCTTAGTTTGAATTTAACAATTCGAAGTTCTGTATTTGACAGTTACAAGTTCAGATCTTCAAGTTATAATTTGAAATAATAATTAGTATTTAACAAAGCTAAGTTCTGTAATTCACTATTACAAATTCAGATCTTCAAGTTATAATTTGCAATAATAATTAGAAGCTATCAATTATAACTTCAGCATTTGACTATTACAAGTTCAGATCTTCAAATTATTATTTGCAATCTTAGTTTGTATTTAACAATTAGAAGTTCTGTATTTACTTATTACAAGTTCAGATCTTCAAGTTATAATTAGAAATAATAATTTAAATTTAACAAATCTAAGTTCTGTAATTCACTATTACAAGTTCAGATCTTCAAATTATAATTTGCACTAATAATTTGTATTTAACAATTCGAAGTTCTGTATTTACCTACGACAAGTTCAGATCTTCAAGTTATAATTTGCAATCATAATTTGAAGTTATCAATTTTAAAGTCTGTATTTGACAATTACAAGTTCAGATCTACAAGTTATAATTTGCACTAATAATTTGTATTTAACAATTCGAAGTTCTGTATTTGCCTATTACAAGTTCAGATCTTCAAATAATTATTTGCAATCTTAGTTTGAATTTAACAATTCGAAGTTCTGTATTTGACAGTTACAAGTTCAGATCTTCAAGTTATAATTTGAAATAATAATTTATATTTAACAAATCTAAGTTCTGTAATTCACTATTACAAGTTCAGATCTTCAAGTTATAATTTGCAATAATAATTAGAAGCTATCAATTTTAAGTTCTGTATTTGACAATTACAAGTTCAGATCTTCAAGTTATAATTTGCACTAATAATTTGTATTTAACAATTCGAAGTTCTGTAATTAACTATTACTAGTTCAGATCTTCAAGTTATAATTTGCAATAATAATTAGGAGCTATCAATTTTAAGTTCTGTATTTGACAATTACAAGTTCAGATCTTCAAGCTATAATATGCAATCTTAATTTGAATTTATCAATTCTAAGTTCTGTATTTGACAGTGACAAGTTCAGATCTTCAAGTTATAATTTGAAATAATAATTAGTATTTAACAAATCTAAGTTCTGTAATTCACTATTACTAGTTCAGATCTTCAAGTTATAATTTGCAATAATAATTAGAAGCTATCAATTTTAAGTTTTGTATTTGACAATTACAAGTTCAGATCTTCAAGTTATAATTTGAAATAATAATTAGTATTTAACAAGTCTAAGTTCTGTAATTCACTATTAATAGTTCAGATCATCAAGTTATAATTTGCAATAATAATTAGAAGCTATCAATTTTAAGTTCTGTATTTGACAATTACAAGTTCAGATCTTCAAGTTATAATTTGCAATAAAAATTAGAAGCTATCAATTTTAAGTTCTGTATTTGACAATTACAAGTTCAGATCTTCAAGTTATAATTTGCACTAATAATTTGTATTTAACAATTCGAAGTTCTGTATTTGACTATTACAAGTTCAGATCTTCAAATTATTATTTGCAATCTTAGTTTGAATTTAACAATTCGAAGTTCTGTATTTACTTACTACAAGTTCAGATTTTCAAGTTATAATTAGCACTAATAATTTGTATTTAACAATTCGAAGGGCTTTATTTGACTATAACTAATTCAGATCTTCAAATTATTATTTGCAATCTTAGTTTGAATTTAACAATTCCAAGTTCTGTATTTGACAGTTACAAGTTCAGATCTTTAAGTTATTATTTGCAATATAATTAGTATTTAACAAAGCTAAGTTCTGTAATTCACTATTACAAATTCAGATCTTCAAGTTATAATTTGCAATAATTATTAGATGCTATCAATTTTAAGTTCTGTATTTGACAATTACAAAATCAGATCTTCAAGTTATAATTTGCAATAATAATTAGAAGCTATCAATTTTAAGTTCTGTATTTGACAATTACAAGTTCAGATTTTCAAGTTATAATTTGAAATAATAATTAGTATTTAACAAATCTAAGTTCTGTAATTCACTATTACTAGTTCAGATCTTCAAGTTATAATTTGCAATAATAATTAGAAGCTATCAATTTTAAGTTCTGTATTTGACAATTACAAGTTCAGATTTTCAAGTTATAATTTGAAATAATAATTAGTATTTAACAAATCTAAGTTCTGTAATTCACTATTACTAGTTCAGATCTTCAAGTTATAATTTGCAATAATAATTAGAAGCTATCAATTTTAAGTTCTGTATTTGAATATTACAAGTTCAGATCTTCAAATTATTATTTGCAATCTTAGTTTGTATTTAACAATTCGAAGTTCCTTATTTACTTATTACAAGTTCAGATCTGCAAGTTATAATTTGAAATAATAATTTATATTTAACAAATCTAAGTTCTGTAATTCACTATTACAAGTGCAGATCTTCAAATTATAATTTGCACTAATAATTTCTATTTAACAATTCGAAGTTCTGTATTTACCTACGACACGTTCAGATCTTCAAGTTATAATTTGCAATCATAATTTGAAGTTATCAATTTTAAAGTCTGTATTTGACAATTACAAGTTCAGATCGTCAAGTTATAATTTGCACTAATAATTTGTATTTAACAATTCGAAGTTCTCTATTTGCCTATTACAAGTTCAGATCTTCAAATTATTATTTGCAATCTTAGTTTGAATTTAACAATTCGACGTTCTGTATTTGACAGTTACAAGTTCAGATCTTCAAGTTATAATTTGAAATAATAATTTATATTTAACAAATCTAAGTTCTGTAATTCACTATTACAAGTACAGATCTTCAAGTTATAATTTGCAATAATAATTAGAAGCTATCAATTTTAAGTTCTGTATTTGACAATTACAAGTTCAGATCTTCAAGTTATAATTTGCACTAATAATTTGTATTTAACAATTCGAATTTCTGTAATTAACTATTACTAGTTCAGATCTTCAAGTTATAATTTGCAATAATAATTAGAAGCTATCAATTTTAAATTCTCTATTTGACAATTACAAGTTCAGATCTTCAAGCTATAATATGCAATCTTAATTTGAATTTATCAATTCTAAGTTCTGTATTTGACAGTTACAAGTTCAGATCTTCAAGTTATAATTTGAAATAATAATTAGTATTTAACAAATCTAAGTTCTGTAATTCACTATTACTAGTTCAGATCTTCAAGTTATAATTTGCAATAATAATTAGAAGCTATCAATTTTAAGTTTTGATTTGACAATTACAAGTTCAGATCTTCAAGTTATAATTTGAAATAATAATTAGTATTTAACAAGTCTAAGTTCTGTAATTCACTATTACTAGTTCAGATCTTCAAGTTATAATTTGCAATAATAATTAGAAGCTATCAATTTTAAGTTCTGTATTTGACAATTACAAGTTCAGATCTTCAAGTTATAATTTGCAATAATAATTAGAAGCTATCAATTTTAAGTTCTGTATTTGACAATTACAAGTTCAGATCTTCAAGTTATAATTTGCACTAATAATTTGTATTTAACAATTCGAAGTTCTGTATTTGACTATTACAAGTTCAGATCTTCAAATTATTATTTGCAATCTTAGTTTGAATTTAACAATTCGAAGTTCGGTATTTACTTACTACAAGTTCAGATCTTTCAGTTATAATTAGCACTAATAATTTGTATTTAACAATTCGAAGGTCTTTATTTGACTATTACTAATTCAGATCTTCAAATTATTATTTGCAACCTTAGTTTGAATTTAACAATTCGAAGTTCTGTATTTGACAGTTACAAGTTCAGATCTTCAAGTTATAATTTGAAATAATAATTAGTATTTAACAAAGCTAAGTTCTGTAATTCACTATTACAAATTCAGATCTTCAAGTTATAATTTGCAATAATAATTAGAAGCTATCAATTTTAAGTTCTGTATTTGACTATTACAAGTTCAGATCTTCAAATTATTATTTGCAATCTTAGTTTGTATTTAACAATTCGAAGTTCTGTATTTACTTATTACAAGTTCAGAACTTCAAGTTATAATTTGAAATAATAGTTTATATTTAACAAATCTAAGTTCTGTAATTCACTATTACAAGTTCAGATCTTCAAATTATAATTTGCACTAATAATTTGTATTTAACAATTCGAAGTTCTGTATTTACCTACGACAAGTTCAGATCTTCAAGTTATAATTTGCAATCATAATTTGAAGTTATCAATTTTAAAGTCTGTATTTGACAATTACAAGTTCAGATCTTCAAGTTAAAATTTGCACTAATAATTTGTATTTATCAATTCGAAGTTCTGTATTTGACTATTACAAGTTCAGATCTTCAAATTAATATTTGCAATCTTAGTTTGAATTTAACAAATCTAAGTTCTGTAATTCACTATTACAAGTTCAGAACTTCAAGTTATAATTTGCAATAATAATTAGAAGCTATCAATTTTAAGTTCTGTATTTGACAATTACAAGTTCAGATCTTCAAGTTATAATTTGCACTAATAATTTGTATTTAACAATTCGAAGTTTTGTATTTGACTATTCCAAGTTCAGATCTACAAATTTTATTTGCAATCTTAGTTTGAATTTAACAATTCGAAGTTCTGTATTTAACTACTGCAAGTTCAGATCTGCAAGTTATAATTTGCACTAATAATTTGTATTTAAGAATTCGAACTTATGTATTTGACTATTACAAGTTCAGATCTTCAAATTATTATTTGCAATCTTAGTTTGAATTTAACAACTCGAAGTTCTGTATGTAACTAATACAAGTTCAGATCTTCAAGTTATAATTTGCACTAATAATTTGAATTTAACAATTCGAAGTTCTGTATTTGACTATTACAAGTTCAGATCTTCAAATTATTATTTGCAATCTTAGTTTGAATTAACAATTCGAAGTTCTGTATTTACTTACTACAAGTTCAGATCTTAAAGTTATAATTAGCACTAATAATTTGTATTTAACAATTAGAAGGTCTTTATTTGATTATTACAAGTTCAGATCTTCAAATTATTATTTGCAATCTTAGTTTGAATTTAACAATTCGAAGTTCTGTATTTGACAGTTACAAGTTCAGATCTTCAAGTTATAACTTGAAATAATAATTAGTATTTAACAAAGCTAAGTTCTGTAATTCACTATTACAAATTCAGATCTTCAAGTTATAATTTGCAATAATAATTAGAAGCTATCAATTTTAAGTTCTGTATTTGACTATTACAAGTTCAGATCTTCAAATTATTATTTGCAATCTTAGTTTGTATTTCCAAATTCGAAGTTCTGTATTTACTTATTACAAGTTCAGATCTTCAAATTATAATTTGCACTAATAATTTGTATTTAACAATTCGAAGTTCTGTATTTACCTACGACAAGTTCAGATCTTCAAGTTATAATTTGCAATCATAATTTGAAGTTATCAATTTTAAAGTCTGTATTTGACAATTACAAGTTCAGATCTTCAAGTTATAATTTGCACTAATAATTTGTATTTAACAATTCGAAGTTCTGTATTTGCCTATTACAAGTTCAGATCTTCAAATTATTATTTGCAATCTTAGTTTGAATTTAACAATTCGAAGTTCTGTATTTGACAGTTACAAGTTCAGATCTTCAAGTTATAATTAGAAATAATAATTAGTATTTAACAATTCGAAGTTCTGTATTTGCCTATTACAAGTTCAGATCTTCAAATAATTATTTGCAATCTTAGTTTGAATTTAACAATTCGAAGTTCTGTATTTGACAGTTACAAGTTCAGATCTTCAAGTTATAATTTGAAATAATAATTTATATTTAACAAATCTAAGTTCTGTAATTCACTATTACAAGTTCAGATCTTCAAATTATAATTTGCACTAATAATTTGTATTTAATAATTCGAAGTTCTGTATTTACCTACGACAAGTTCAGATCTTCAAGTTATAATTTGCAATCATAATTTGAAGTTATCAATTTTAAAGTCTGTATTTGACAATTACAAGTTCAGATCTACAAGTTATAATTTGCACTAATAATTTGTATTTAACAATTCGAAGTTCTGTATTTGCCTATTACAAGTTCAGATCTTCAAATAATTATTTGCAATCTTAGTTTGAATTTAACAATTCGAAGTTCTGTATTTGACAGTTACAAGTTCAGATCTTCAAGTTATAATTTGAAATAATAATTTATATTTAACAAATCTAAGTTCTGTAATTCACTATTACAAGTTCAGATCTTCAAGTTATAATTTGCAATAATAATTAGAAGCTATCAATTTTAAGTTCTGTATTTGACAATTACAAGTTCAGATCTTCAAGTTATAATTTGCACTAATAATTTGTATTTAACAATTCGAAGTTCTGTAATTAACTATTACTAGTTCAGATCTTCAAGTTATAATTTGCAATAATAATTAGGAGCTATCAATTTTAAGTTCTGTATTTGACAATTACAAGTTCAGATCTTCAAGCTATAATATGCAATCTTAATTTGAATTTATCAATTCTAAGTTCTGTATTTGACAGTGACAAGTTCAGATCTTCAAGTTATAATTTGAAATAATAATTAGTATTTAACAAATCTAAGTTCTGTAATTCACTATTACTAGTTCAGATCTTCAAGTTATAATTTGCAATAATAATTAGAAGCTATCAATTTTAAGTTTTGTATTTGACAATTACAAGTTCAGATCTTCAAGTTATAATTTGAAATAATAATTAGTATTTAACAAGTCTAAGTTCTGTAATTCACTATTAATAGTTCAGATCTTCAAGTTATAATTTGCAATAATAATTAGAAGCTATCAATTTTAAGTTCTGTATTTGACAATTACAAGTTCAGATCTTCAAGTTATAATTTGCAATAAAAATTAGAAGCTATCAATTTTAAGTTCTGTATTTGACAATTACAAGTTCAGATCTTCAAGTTATAATTTGCACTAATAATTTGTATTTAACAATTCGAAGTTCTGTATTTGACTATTACAAGTTCAGATCTTCAAATTATTATTTGCAATCTTAGTTTGAATTTAACAATTCGAAGTTCTGTATTTACTTACTACAAGTTCAGATTTTCAAGTTATAATTAGCACTAATAATTTGTATTTAACAATTCGAAGGGCTTTATTTGACTATAACTAATTCAGATCTTCAAATTATTATTTGCAATCTTAGTTTGAATTTAACAATTCCAAGTTCTGTATTTGACAGTTACAAGTTCAGATCTTTAAGTTATTATTTGCAATATAATTAGTATTTAACAAAGCTAAGTTCTGTAATTCACTATTACAAATTCAGATCTTCAAGTTATAATTTGCAATAATTATTAGATGCTATCAATTTTAAGTTCTGTATTTGACAATTACAAGTTCAGATCTTCAAGTTATAATTTGCAATAATAATTAGAAGCTATCAATTTTAAGTTCTGTATTTGACAATTACAAGTTCAGATTTTACAGTTATAATTTGAAATAATAATTAGTATTTAACAAATCTAAGTTCTGTAATTCACTATTACTAGTTCAGATCTTCAAGTTATAATTTGCAATAATAATTAGAAGCTATCAATTTTAAGTTCTGTATTTGACAATTACAAGTTCAGATTTTCAAGTTATAATTTGAAATAATAATTAGTATTTAACAAATCTAAGTTCTGTAATTCACTATTACTAGTTCAGATCTTCAAGTTATAATTTGCAATAATAATTAGAAGCTATCAATTTTAAGTTCTGTATTTGACTATTACAAGTTCAGATCTTCAAATTATTATTTGCAATCTTAGTTTGTATTTAACAATTCGAAGTTCTTTATTTACTTATTACAAGTTCAGATCTGCAAGTTATAATTTGAAATAATAATTTATATTTAACAAATCTAAGTTCTGTAATTCACTATTACAAGTTCAGATCTTCAAATTATAATTTGCACTAATAATTTCTATTTAACAATTCGAAGTTCTGTATTTACCTACGACACGTTCAGATCTTCAAGTTATAATTTGCAATCATAATTTGAAGTTATCAATTTTAAAGTCTGTATTTGACAATTACAAGTTCAGATCGTCAAGTTATAATTTGCACTAATAATTTGTATTTAACAATTCGAAGTTCTGTATTTGCCTATTACAAGTTCAGATCTTCAAATTATTATTTGCAATCTTAGTTTGAATTTAACAATTCGACGTTCTGTATTTGACAGTTACAAGTTCAGATCTTCAAGTTATAATTTGAAATAATAATTTATATTTAACAAATCTAAGTTCTGTAATTCACTATTACAAGTACAGATCTTCAAGTTATAATTTGCAATAATAATTAGAAGCTATCAATTTTAAGTTCTGTATTTGACAATTACAAGTTCAGATCTTCAAGTTATAATTTGCACTAATAATTTGTATTTAACAATTCGAATTTCTGTAATTAACTATTACTAGTTCAGATCTTCAAGTTATAATTTGCAATAATAATTAGAAGCTATCAATTTTAAATTCTCTATTTGACAATTACAAGTTCAGATCTTCAAGCTATAATATGCAATCTTAATTTGAATTTATCAATTCTAAGTTCTGTATTTGACAGTTACAAGTTCAGATCTTCAAGTTATAATTTGAAATAATAATTAGTATTTAACAAATCTAAGTTCTGTAATTCACTATTACTAGTTCAGATCTTCAAGTTATAATTTGCAATAATAATTAGAAGCTATCAATTTTAAGTTTTGATTTGACAATTACAAGTTCAGATCTTCAAGTTATAATTTGAAATAATAATTAGTATTTAACAAGTCTAAGTTCTGTAATTCACTATTACTAGTTCAGATCTTCAAGTTATAATTTGCAATAATAATTAGAAGCTATCAATTTTAAGTTCTGTATTTGACAATTACAAGTTCAGATCTTCAAGTTATAATTTGCAATAATAATTAGAAGCTATCAATTTTAAGTTCTGTATTTGACAATTACAAGTTCAGATCTTCAAGTTATAATTTGCACTAATAATTTGTATTTAACAATTCGAAGTTCTGTATTTGACTATTACAAGTTCAGATCTTCAAATTATTATTTGCAATCTTAGTTTGAATTTAACAATTCGAAGTTCGGTATTTACTTACTACAAGTTCAGATCTTTCAGTTATAATTAGCACTAATAATTTGTATTTAACAATTCGAAGGTCTTTATTTGACTATTACTAATTCAGATCTTCAAATTATTATTTGCAACCTTAGTTTGAATTTAACAATTCGAAGTTCTGTATTTGACAGTTACAAGTTCAGATCTTCAAGTTATAATTTGAAATAATAATTAGTATTTAACAAAGCTAAGTTCTGTAATTCACTATTACAAATTCAGATCTTCAAGTTATAATTTGCAATAATAATTAGAAGCTATCAATTTTAAGTTCTGTATTTGACTATTACAAGTTCAGATCTTCAAATTATTATTTGCAATCTTAGTTTGTATTTAACAATTCGAAGTTCTGTATTTACTTATTACAAGTTCAGAACTTCAAGTTATAATTTGAAATAATAGTTTATATTTAACAAATCTAAGTTCTGTAATTCACTATTACAAGTTCAGATCTTCAAATTATAATTTGCACTAATAATTTGTATTTAACAATTCGAAGTTCTGTATTTACCTACGACAAGTTCAGATCTTCAAGTTATAATTTGCAATCATAATTTGAAGTTATCAATTTTAAAGTCTGTATTTGACAATTACAAGTTCAGATCTTCAAGTTAAAATTTGCACTAATAATTTGTATTTATCAATTCGAAGTTCTGTATTTGACTATTACAAGTTCAGATCTTCAAATTAATATTTGCAATCTTAGTTTGAATTTAACAAATCTAAGTTCTGTAATTCACTATTACAAGTTCAGAACTTCAAGTTATAATTTGCAATAATAATTTGTATTTAACAATTCGAAGGGCTTTATTTGACTATAACTAATTCAGATCTTCAAATTATTATTTGCAATCTTAGTTTGAATTTAACAATTCCAAGTTCTGTATTTGACAGTTACAAGTTCAGATCTTTAAGTTATTATTTGCAATATAATTAGTATTTAACAAAGCTAAGTTCTGTAATTCACTATTACAAATTCAGATCTTCAAGTTATAATTTGCAATAATTATTAGATGCTATCAATTTTAAGTTCTGTATTTGACAATTACAAGTTCAGATCTTCAAGTTATAATTTGCAATAATAATTAGAAGCTATCAATTTTAAGTTCTGTATTTGACAATTACAAGTTCAGATTTTACAGTTATAATTTGAAATAATAATTAGTATTTAACAAATCTAAGTTCTGTAATTCACTATTACTAGTTCAGATCTTCAAGTTATAATTTGCAATAATAATTAGAAGCTATCAATTTTAAGTTCTGTATTTGACAATTACAAGTTCAGATTTTCAAGTTATAATTTGAAATAATAATTAGTATTTAACAAATCTAAGTTCTGTAATTCACTATTACTAGTTCAGATCTTCAAGTTATAATTTGCAATAATAATTAGAAGCTATCAATTTTAAGTTCTGTATTTGACTATTACAAGTTCAGATCTTCAAATTATTATTTGCAATCTTAGTTTGTATTTAACAATTCGAAGTTCTTTATTTACTTATTACAAGTTCAGATCTGCAAGTTATAATTTGAAATAATAATTTATATTTAACAAATCTAAGTTCTGTAATTCACTATTACAAGTTCAGATCTTCAAATTATAATTTGCACTAATAATTTCTATTTAACAATTCGAAGTTCTGTATTTACCTACGACACGTTCAGATCTTCAAGTTATAATTTGCAATCATAATTTGAAGTTATCAATTTTAAAGTCTGTATTTGACAATTACAAGTTCAGATCGTCAAGTTATAATTTGCACTAATAATTTGTATTTAACAATTCGAAGTTCTGTATTTGCCTATTACAAGTTCAGATCTTCAAATTATTATTTGCAATCTTAGTTTGAATTTAACAATTCGACGTTCTGTATTTGACAGTTACAAGTTCAGATCTTCAAGTTATAATTTGAAATAATAATTTATATTTAACAAATCTAAGTTCTGTAATTCACTATTACAAGTACAGATCTTCAAGTTATAATTTGCAATAATAATTAGAAGCTATCAATTTTAAGTTCTGTATTTGACAATTACAAGTTCAGATCTTCAAGTTATAATTTGCACTAATAATTTGTATTTAACAATTCGAATTTCTGTAATTAACTATTACTAGTTCAGATCTTCAAGTTATAATTTGCAATAATAATTAGAAGCTATCAATTTTAAATTCTCTATTTGACAATTACAAGTTCAGATCTTCAAGCTATAATATGCAATCTTAATTTGAATTTATCAATTCTAAGTTCTGTATTTGACAGTTACAAGTTCAGATCTTCAAGTTATAATTTGAAATAATAATTAGTATTTAACAAATCTAAGTTCTGTAATTCACTATTACTAGTTCAGATCTTCAAGTTATAATTTGCAATAATAATTAGAAGCTATCAATTTTAAGTTTTGATTTGACAATTACAAGTTCAGATCTTCAAGTTATAATTTGAAATAATAATTAGTATTTAACAAGTCTAAGTTCTGTAATTCACTATTACTAGTTCAGATCTTCAAGTTATAATTTGCAATAATAATTAGAAGCTATCAATTTTAAGTTCTGTATTTGACAATTACAAGTTCAGATCTTCAAGTTATAATTTGCAATAATAATTAGAAGCTATCAATTTTAAGTTCTGTATTTGACAATTACAAGTTCAGATCTTCAAGTTATAATTTGCACTAATAATTTGTATTTAACAATTCGAAGTTCTGTATTTGACTATTACAAGTTCAGATCTTCAAATTATTATTTGCAATCTTAGTTTGAATTTAACAATTCGAAGTTCGGTATTTACTTACTACAAGTTCAGATCTTTCAGTTATAATTAGCACTAATAATTTGTATTTAACAATTCGAAGGTCTTTATTTGACTATTACTAATTCAGATCTTCAAATTATTATTTGCAACCTTAGTTTGAATTTAACAATTCGAAGTTCTGTATTTGACAGTTACAAGTTCAGATCTTCAAGTTATAATTTGAAATAATAATTAGTATTTAACAAAGCTAAGTTCTGTAATTCACTATTACAAATTCAGATCTTCAAGTTATAATTTGCAATAATAATTAGAAGCTATCAATTTTAAGTTCTGTATTTGACTATTACAAGTTCAGATCTTCAAATTATTATTTGCAATCTTAGTTTGTATTTAACAATTCGAAGTTCTGTATTTACTTATTACAAGTTCAGAACTTCAAGTTATAATTTGAAATAATAGTTTATATTTAACAAATCTAAGTTCTGTAATTCACTATTACAAGTTCAGATCTTCAAATTATAATTTGCACTAATAATTTGTATTTAACAATTCGAAGTTCTGTATTTACCTACGACAAGTTCAGATCTTCAAGTTATAATTTGCAATCATAATTTGAAGTTATCAATTTTAAAGTCTGTATTTGACAATTACAAGTTCAGATCTTCAAGTTAAAATTTGCACTAATAATTTGTATTTATCAATTCGAAGTTCTGTATTTGACTATTACAAGTTCAGATCTTCAAATTAATATTTGCAATCTTAGTTTGAATTTAACAAATCTAAGTTCTGTAATTCACTATTACAAGTTCAGAACTTCAAGTTATAATTTGCAATAATAATTAGAAGCTATCAATTTTAAGTTCTGTATTTGACAATTACAAGTTCAGATCTTCAAGTTATAATTTGCACTAATAATTTGTATTTAACAATTCGAAGTTTTGTATTTGACTATTCCAAGTTCAGATCTTCAAATTTTATTTGCAATCTTAGTTTGAATTTAACAATTCGAAGTTCTGTATTTAACTACTGCAAGTTCAGATCTGCAAGTTATAATTTGCACTAATAATTTGTATTTAAGAATTCGAACTTATGTATTTGACTATTACAAGTTCAGATCTTCAAATTATTATTTGCAATCTTAGTTTGAATTTAACAACTCGAAGTTCTGTATGTAACTAATACAAGTTCAGATCTTCAAGTTATAATTTGCACTAATAATTTGAATTTAACAATTCGAAGTTCTGTATTTGACTATTACAAGTTCAGATCTTCAAATTATTATTTGCAATCTTAGTTTGAATTAACAATTCGAAGTTCTGTATTTACTTACTACAAGTTCAGATCTTAAAGTTATAATTAGCACTAATAATTTGTATTTAACAATTAGAAGGTCTTTATTTGATTATTACAAGTTCAGATCTTCAAATTATTATTTGCAATCTTAGTTTGAATTTAACAATTCGAAGTTCTGTATTTGACAGTTACAAGTTCAGATCTTCAAGTTATAATTTGAAATAATAATTAGTATTTAACAAAGCTAAGTTCTGTAATTCACTATTACAAATTCAGATCTTCAAGTTATAATTTGCAATAATAATTAGAAGCTATCAATTTTAAGTTCTGTATTTGACTATTACAAGTTCAGATCTTCAAATTATTATTTGCAATCTTAGTTTGTATTTCCAAATTCGAAGTTCTGTATTTACTTATTACAAGTTCAGATCTTCAAATTATAATTTGCACTAATAATTTGTATTTAACAATTCGAAGTTCTGTATTTACCTACGACAAGTTCAGATCTTCAAGTTATAATTTCCAATCATAATTTGAAGTTATCAATTTTAAAGTCTGTATTTGACAATTACAAGTTCAGATCTTCAAATTATTATTTGCAATCTTAGTTTGAATTTAACAATTCGAAGTTCTGTATTTGCCTATTACAAGTTCAGATCTTCAAATTATTATTTGCAATCTTAGTTTGAATTTAACAATTCGAAGTTCTGTATTTGACAGTTACAAGTTCAGATCTTCAAGTTATAATTAGAAATAATAATTAGTATTTAACAAAGCTAAGTTCTGTAATTCACTATTACAAATTCAGATCTTCAAGTTATAATTTGCAATAATAATTAGAAGCTATCAATTTTAAGTTCTGCATTTGACTATTACAAGTTCAGATCTTCAAATTATTATTTGCAATCTTAGTTTGTATTTAACAATTCGAAGTTCTGTATTTACTTATTACAAGTTCAGATCTTCAAATTATAATTTGCACTAATAATTTGTATTTAACAATTCGAAGTTCTGTATTTACCTACGACAAGTTCAGATCTTCAAGTTATAATTTGCAATCATAATTTGAAGTTATCAATTTTAAAGTCTGTATTTGACAATTACAAGTTCAGATCTTCAAGTTATAATTTGCACTAATAATTTGTATTTAACAATTCGAAGTTCTGTATTTGCCTATTACAAGTTCAGATCTTCAAATTAATATTTGCAATCTTAGTTTGAATTTAACAAATCTAAGTTCTGTAATTCACTATTACAAGTTCAGAACTTCAAGTTATAATTTGCAATAATAATTAGAAGCTATCAATTTTAAGTTCTGTATTTGACAATTACAAGTTCAGATCTTCAAGTAATAATTTGCACTAATAATTTGTATTTAACAATTCGAAGTTCTGTATTTGACTATTCCAAGTTCAGATCTTCAAATTTTATTTGCAATCTTAGTTTGAATTTAACAATTCGAAGTTCTGTATTTAACTACTGCAAGTTCAGATCTGCAAGTTATAATTTGCACTAATAATTTGTATTTAAGAATTCGAACTTATGTATTTGACTATTACAAGTTCAGATCTTCAAATTATTATTTGCAATCTTAGTTTGAATTTAACAACTCGAAGTTCTGTATGTAACTAATACAAGTTCAGATCTTCAAGTTATAATTTGCACTAATAATTTGAATTTAACAATTCGAAGTTCTGTATTTGACTATTACAAGTTCAGATCTTCAAATTATTATTTGCAATCTTAGTTTGTATTTAACAATTCGAAGTTCTGTATTTACTTATTACAAGTTCAGAACTTCAAGTTATAATTTGAAATAATAGTTTATATTTAACAAATCTAAGTTCTGTAATTCACTATTACAAGTTCAGATCTTCAAATTATAATTTGCACTAATAATTTGTATTTAACAATTCGAAGTTCTGTATTTACCTACGACAAGTTCAGATCTTTAAGTTATAATTTGCAATCATAATTTGAAGTTATCAATTTTAAAGTCTGTATTTGACAATTACAAGTTCAGATCTTCAAGTTAAAATTTGCACTAATAATTTGTATTTATCAATTCGAAGTTCTGTATTTGACTATTACAAGTTCAGATCTTCAAATTAATATTTGCAATCTTAGTTTGAATTTAACAAATCTAAGTTCTGTAATTCACTATTACAAGTTCAGAACTTCAAGTTATAATTTGCAATAATAATTAGAAGCTATCAATTTTAAGTTCTGTATTTGACAATTACAAGTTCAGATCTTCAAGTTATAATTTGCACTAATAATTTGTATTTAACAATTCGAAGTTCTGTATTTGACTATTCCAAGTTCAGATCTTCAAATTTTATTTGCAATCTTAGTTTGAATTTAACAATTCGAAGTTCTGTATTTAACTACTGCAAGTTCAGATCTGCAAGTTATAATTTGCACTAATAATTTGTATTTAAGAATTCGAACTTATGTATTTGACTATTACAAGTTCAGATCTTCAAATTATTATTTGCAATCTTAGTTTGAATTTAACAACTCGAAGTTCTGTATGTAACTAATACAAGTTCAGATCTTCAAGTTATAATTTGCACTAATAATTTGAATTTAACAATTCGAAGTTCTGTATTTGACTATTACAAGTTCAGATCTTCAAATTATTATTTGCAATCTTAGTTTGAATTAACAATTCGAAGTTCTGTATTTACTTACTACAAGTTCAGATCTTAAAGTTATAATTAGCACTAATAATTTGTATTTAACAATTAGAAGGTCTTTATTTGATTATTACAAGTTCAGATCTTCAAATTATTATTTGCAATCTTAGTTTGAATTTAACAATTCGAAGTTCTGTATTTGACAGTTACAAGTTCAGATCTTCAAGTTATAATTTGAAATAATAATTAGTATTTAACAAAGCTAAGTTCTGTAATTCACTATTACAAATTCAGATCTTCAAGTTATAATTTGCAATAATAATTAGAAGCTATCAATTTTAAGTTCTGTATTTGACTATTACAAGTTCAGATCTTCAAATTATTATTTGCAATCTTAGTTTGTATTTAACAATTCGAAGTTCTGTATTTACTTATTACAAGTTCAGATCTTCAAATTATAATTTGCACTAATAATTTGTATTTAACAATTCAAAGTTCTGTATTTACCTACGACAAGTTCAGATCTTCAAGTTATAATTTGCAATCATAATTTGAAGTTATCAATTTTAAAGTCTGTATTTGACAATTACAAGTTCAGATCTTCAAGTTATAATTTGCACTAATAATTTGTATTTAACAATTCGAAGTTCTGTATTTGCCTATTACAAGTTCAGATCTTCAAATTATTATTTGCATACTTAGTTTGAATTTAACAATTCGAAGTTCTGTATTTGACAGTTACAAGTTCAGATCTTCAAGTTATAATTTGAAATAATAATTTATATTTAACAAATCTAAGTTCTGTAATTCACTATTACAAGTTCAGATCTTCAAGTTATAATTTGCAATAATAATTAGAAGCTATCAATTTTAAGTTCTGTATTTGACAATTACAAGTTCAGATCTTCCAGTTATAATTTGCACTAATAATTTGTATTTAACAATTCGAAGTTCTGTAATTAACTATTACTAGTTCAGATCTTCAAGTTATAATTTGCAATAATAATTAGGAGCTATCAATTTTAAGTTCTGTATTTGACAATTACAAGTTCAGATCTTCAAGCTATAATATGCAATCTTAATTTGAATTTATCAATTCTAAGTTCTGTATTTGACAGTTACAAGTTCAGATCTTCAAGTTATAATTTGAAATAATAAGTAGTATTTAACAAATCTAAGTTCTGTAATTCACTATTACTAGTTCAGTTCTTCAAGTTATAATTTGCAATAATAATTAGAAGCTATCAATTTTAAGTTTTGTATTTGACAATTACAAGTTCAGATCTTCAAGTTATAATTTGAAATAATAATTAGTATTTAACAAGTCTAAGTTCTGTAATTCACTATTACTAGTTCAGATCTTCAAGTTATAATTTGCAATAATAATTAGAAGCTATCAATTTTAAGTTCTGTATTTGACAATTACAAGTTCAGATCTTCAAGTTATAATTTGCAATAATAATTAGAAGCTATCAATTTTAAGTTCTGTATTTGACAGTTCAGATCTTCAAGTTATAATTTGCACTAATAATTTGTATTTAACAATTCGAAGTTCTGTATTTGACTATTACAAGTTCAGATCTTCAAATTATTATTTGCTATCTTAGTTTGAATTTAACAATTCGAAGTTCTGTATTTACTTACTACAAGTTCAGATCTTCAAGTTATAATTAGCACTAATAATTTGTATTTAACAATTCGAAGGGCTTTATTTGACTATTACTAATTCAGATCTTCAAATTATTATTTGCAATCTTAGTTTGAATTTAACAATTCGAAGTTCTGTATTTGACAGTTACAAGTTCAGATCTTCAAGTTATTATTTGCAATAATAATTAGTATTTAACAAAGCTAAGTTCTGTAATTCACTATTACAAATTCAGATCTTCAAGTTATAATTTGCAATAATAATTAGAAGCTATCAATTTTAAATTCTGTATTTGACAATTACAAGTTCAGATCTTCAAGTTGTAATTTGCAATAATAATTAGAAGCTATCAATTTTAAGTTCTGTATTTGACAATTACAAGTTCAGATTTTCAAGTTATAATTTGAAATAATAATTAGTATTTAACAAATCTAAGTTCTGTAATTCACTATTACTAGTTCAGATCTTCAAGTTATAATTTGCAATAATAATTAGAAGCTTTCAATTTTAAGTTCTGTATTTGACAATTACAAGTTCAGATCTTCAAGTTATAATTTGAAATAATAATTAGTATTTGACAAATCTAAGTTCTGTAATTCACTATTACTAGTTCAGATCTTCCAGTTATAATTTGAAATAATAATTAGTATTTAACAAATCTAAGTTCTGTAATTCACTATTACTAGTTCAGATCTTCAAGTTATAATTTGCAATAATAATTAGAAGCTATCTATTTTAAGTTCTGTATTTGACAATTACAAGTTCAGATCTTCAAGTTATAATTTGCAATAATAATTAGAAGCTATCAATTTTAAGTTCTGTATTTGACAATTACAAGTACAGATCTTCAAGTTATAATTTGCACTAATAATTTGTATTTAACAATTCGAAGTTCTGTATTTGACTATTACAAGTTCAGATCTTCAAATTATTATTTGCAATCTTAGTTTGAATTTAACAATTCGAAGTTCTGTATTTACTTACTACAAGTTCAGATTTTCAAGTTATAATTAGCACTAATAATTTGTATTTAACAATTCGAAGGGCTTTATTTGACTATAACTAATTCAGATCTTCAAATTATTATTTGCAATCTTAGTTTGAATTTAACAATTCCAAGTTCTGTATTTGACAGTTACAAGTTCAGATCTTTAAGTTATTATTTGCAATATAATTAGTATTTAACAAAGCTAAGTTCTGTAATTCACTATTACAAATTCAGATCTTCAAGTTATAATTTGCAATAATTATTAGATGCTATCAATTTTAAGTTCTGTATTTGACAATTACAAGTTCAGATCTTCAAGTTATAATTTGCAATAATAATTAGAAGCTATCAATTTTAAGTTCTGTATTTGACAATTACAAGTTCAGATTTTCAAGTTATAATTTGAAATAATAATTAGTATTTAACAAATCTAAGTTCTGTAATTCACTATTACTAGTTCAGATCTTCAAGTTATAATTTGCAATAATAATTAGAAGCTATCAATTTTAAGTTCTGTATTTGACAATTACAAGTTCAGATTTTCAAGTTATAATTTGAAATAATAATTAGTATTTAACAAATCTAAGTTCTGTAATTCACTATTACTAGTTCAGATCTTCAAGTTATAATTTGCAATAATAATTAGAAGCTATCAATTTTAAGTTCTGTATTTGACTATTACAAGTTCAGATCTTCAAATTATTATTTGCAATCTTAGTTTGTATTTAACAATTCGAAGTTCTTTATTTACTTATTACAAGTTCAGATCTGCAAGTTATAATTTGAAATAATAATTTATATTTAACAAATCTAAGTTCTGTAATTCACTATTACAAGTTCAGATCTTCAAATTATAATTTGCACTAATAATTTCTATTTAACAATTCGAAGTTCTGTATTTACCTACGACACGTTCAGATCTTCAAGTTATAATTTGCAATCATAATTTGAAGTTATCAATTTTAAAGTCTGTATTTGACAATTACAAGTGCAGATCGTCAAGTTATAATTTGCACTAATAATTTGTATTTAACAATTCGAAGTTCTGTATTTGCCTATTACAAGTTCAGATCTTCAAATTATTATTTGCAATCTTAGTTTGAATTTAACAATTCGACGTTCTGTATTTGACAGTTACAAGTTCAGATCTTCAAGTTATAATTTGAAATAATAATTTATATTTAACAAATCTAAGTTCTGTAATTCACTATTACAAGTACAGATCTTCAAGTTATAATTTGCAATAATAATTAGAAGCTATCAATTTTAAGTTCTGTATTTGACAATTACAAGTTCAGATCTTCAAGTTATAATTTGCACTAATAATTTGTATTTAACAATTCGAATTTCTGTAATTAACTATTACTAGTTCAGATCTTCAAGTTATAATTTGCAATAATAATTAGAAGCTATCAATTTTAAATTCTCTATTTGACAATTACAAGTTCAGATCTTCAAGCTATAATATGCAATCTTAATTTGAATTTATCAATTCTAAGTTCTGTATTTGACAGTTACAAGTTCAGATCTTCAAGTTATAATTTGAAATAATAATTAGTATTTAACAAATCTAAGTTCTGTAATTCACTATTACTAGTTCAGATCTTCAAGTTATAATTTGCAATAATAATTAGAAGCTATCAATTTTAAGTTTTGATTTGACAATTACAAGTTCAGATCTTCAAGTTATAATTTGAAATAATAATTAGTATTTAACAAGTCTAAGTTCTGTAATTCACTATTACTAGTTCAGATCTTCAAGTTATAATTTGCAATAATAATTAGAAGCTATCAATTTTAAGTTCTGTATTTGACAATTACAAGTTCAGATCTTCAAGTTATAATTTGCAATAATAATTAGAAGCTATCAATTTTAAGTTCTGTATTTGACAATTACAAGTTCAGATCTTCAAGTTATAATTTGCACTAATAATTTGTATTTAACAATTCGAAGTTCTGTATTTGACTATTACAAGTTCAGATCTTCAAATTATTATTTGCAATCTTAGTTTGAATTTAACAATTCGAAGTTCGGTATTTACTTACTACAAGTTCAGATCTTTCAGTTATAATTAGCACTAATAATTTGTATTTAACAATTCGAAGGTCTTTATTTGACTATTACTAATTCAGATCTTCAAATTATTATTTGCAACCTTAGTTTGAATTTAACAATTCGAAGTTCTGTATTTGACAGTTACAAGTTCAGATCTTCAAGTTATAATTTGAAATAATAATTAGTATTTAACAAAGCTAAGTTCTGTAATTCACTATTACAAATTCAGATCTTCAAGTTATAATTTGCAATAATAATTAGAAGCTATCAATTTTAAGTTCTGTATTTGACTATTACAAGTTCAGATCTTCAAATTATTATTTGCAATCTTAGTTTGTATTTAACAATTCGAAGTTCTGTATTTACTTATTACAAGTACAGAACTTCAAGTTATAATTTGAAATAATAGTTTATATTTAACAAATCTAAGTTCTGTAATTCACTATTACAAGTTCAGATCTTCAAATTATAATTTGCACTAATAATTTGTATTTAACAATTCGAAGTTCTGTATTTACCTACGACAAGTTCAGATCTTCAAGTTATAATTTGCAATCATAATTTGAAGTTATCAATTTTAAAGTCTGTATTTGACAATTACAAGTTCAGATCTTCAAGTTAAAATTTGCACTAATAATTTGTATTTATCAATTCGAAGTTCTGTATTTGACTATTACAAGTTCAGATCTTCAAATTAATATTTGCAATCTTAGTTTGAATTTAACAAATCTAAGTTCTGTAATTCACTATTACAAGTTCAGAACTTCAAGTTATAATTTGCAATAATAATTAGAAGCTATCAATTTTAAGTTCTGTATTTGACAATTACAAGTTCAGATCTTCAAGTTATAATTTGCACTAATAATTTGTATTTAACAATTCGAAGTTTTGTATTTGACTATTCCAAGTTCAGATCTTCAAATTTTATTTGCAATCTTAGTTTGAATTTAACAATTCGAAGTTCTGTATTTAACTACTGCAAGTTCAGATCTGCAAGTTATAATTTGCACTAATAATTTGTATTTAAGAATTCGAACTTATGTATTTGACTATTACAAGTTCAGATCTTCAAATTATTATTTGCAATCTTAGTTTGAATTTAACAACTCGAAGTTCTGTATGTAACTAATACAAGTTCAGATCTTCAAGTTATAATTTGCACTAATAATTTGAATTTAACAATTCGAAGTTCTGTATTTGACTATTACAAGTTCAGATCTTCAAATTATTATTTGCAATCTTAGTTTGAATTAACAATTCGAAGTTCTGTATTTACTTACTACAAGTTCAGATCTTAAAGTTATAATTAGCACTAATAATTTGTATTTAACAATTAGAAGGTCTTTATTTGATTATTACAAGTTCAGATCTTCAAATTATTATTTGCAATCTTAGTTTGAATTTAACAATTCGAAGTTCTGTATTTGACAGTTACAAGTTCAGATCTTCAAGTTATAATTTGAAATAATAATTAGTATTTAACAAAGCTAAGTTCTGTAATTCACTATTACAAATTCAGATCTTCAAGTTATAATTTGCAATAATAATTAGAAGCTATCAATTTTAAGTTCTGTATTTGACTATTACAAGTTCAGATCTTCAAATTATTATTTGCAATCTTAGTTTGTATTTCCAAATTCGAAGTTCTGTATTTACTTATTACAAGTTCAGATCTTCAAATTATAATTTGCACTAATAATTTGTATTTAACAATTCGAAGTTCTGTATTTACCTACGACAAGTTCAGATCTTCAAGTTATAATTTGCAATCATAATTTGAAGTTATCAATTTTAAAGTCTGTATTTGACAATTACAAGTTCAGATCTTCAAGTTATAATTTGCACTAATAATTTGTATTTAACAATTCGAAGTTCTGTATTTGCCTATTACAAGTTCAGATCTTCAAATTATTATTTGCAATCTTAGTTTGAATTTAACAATTCGAAGTTCTGTATTTGACAGTTACAAGTTCAGATCTTCAAGTTATAATTAGAAATAATAATTAGTATTTAACAAAGCTAAGTTCTGTAATTCACTATTACAAATTCAGATCTTCAAGTTATAATTTGCAATAATAATTAGAAGCTATCAATTTTAAGTTCTGCATTTGACTATTACAAGTTCAGATCTTCAAATTATTATTTGCAATCTTAGTTTGTATTTAACAATTCGAAGTTCTGTATTTACTTATTACAAGTTCAGATCTTCAAATTATAATTTGCACTAATAATTTGTATTTAACAATTCGAAGTTCTGTATTTACCTACGACAAGTTCAGATCTTCAAGTTATAATTTGCAATCATAATTTGAAGTTATCAATTTTAAAGTCTGTATTTGACAATTACAAGTTCAGATCTTCAAGTTATAATTTGCACTAATAATTTGTATTTAACAATTCGAAGTTCTGTATTTGCCTATTACAAGTTCAGATCTTCAAATTAATATTTGCAATCTTAGTTTGAATTTAACAAATCTAAGTTCTGTAATTCACTATTACAAGTTCAGAACTTCAAGTTATAATTTGCAATAATAATTAGAAGCTATCAATTTTAAGTTCTGTATTTGACAATTACAAGTTCAGTTCTTCAAGTAATAATTTGCACTAATAATTTGTATTTAACAATTCGAAGTTCTGTATTTGACTATTCCAAGTTCAGATCTTCAAATTTTATTTGCAATCTTAGTTTGAATTTAACAATTCGAAGTTCTGTATTTAACTACTGCAAGTTCAGATCTGCAAGTTATAATTTGCACTAATAATTTGTATTTAAGAATTCGAACTTATGTATTTGACTATTACAAGTTCAGATCTTCAAATTATTATTTGCAATCTTAGTTTGAATTTAACAACTCGAAGTTCTGTATGTAACTAATACAAGTTCAGATCTTCAAGTTATAATTTGCACTAATAATTTGAATTTAACAATTCGAAGTTCTGTATTTGACTATTACAAGTTCAGATCTTCAAATTATTATTTGCAATCTTAGTTTGTATTTAACAATTCGAAGTTCTGTATTTACTTATTACAAGTTCAGAACTTCAAGTTATAATTTGAAATAATAGTTTATATTTAACAAATCTAACTTCTGTAATTCACTATTACAAGTTCAGATCTTCAAATTATAATTTGCACTAATAATTTGTATTTAACAATTCGAAGTTCTGTATTTACCTACGACAAGTTCAGATCTTTAAGTTATAATTTGCAATCATAATTTGAAGTTATCAATTTTAAAGTCTGTATTTGACAATTACAAGTTCAGATCTTCAAGTTAAAATTTGCACTAATAATTTGTATTTATCAATTCGAAGTTCTGTATTTGACTATTACAAGTTCAGATCTTCAAATTAATATTTGCAATCTTAGTTTGAATTTAACAAATCTAAGTTCTGTAATTCACTATTACAAGTTCAGAACTTCAAGTTATAATTTGCAATAATAATTAGAAGCTATCAATTTTAAGTTCTGTATTTGACAATTACAAGTTCAGATCTTCAAGTTATAATTTGCACTAATAATTTGTATTTAACAATTCGAAGTTCTGTATTTGACTATTCCAAGTTCAGATCTTCAAATTTTATTTGCAATCTTAGTTTGAATTTAACAATTCGAAGTTCTGTATTTAACTACTGCAAGTTCAGATCTGCAAGTTATAATTTGCACTAATAATTTGTATTTAAGAATTCGAACTTATGTATTTGACTATTACAAGTTCAGATCTTCAAATTATTATTTGCAATCTTAGTTTGAATTTAACAACTCGAAGTTCTGTATGTAACTAATACAAGTTCAGATCTTCAAGTTATAATTTGCACTAATAATTTGAATTTAACAATTCGAAGTTCTGTATTTGACTATTACAAGTTCAGATCTTCAAATTATTATTTGCAATCTTAGTTTGAATTAACAATTCGAAGTTCTGTATTTACTTACTACAAGTTCAGATCTTAAAGTTATAATTAGCACTAATAATTTGTATTTAACAATTAGAAGGTCTTTATTTGATTATTACAAGTTCAGATCTTCAAATTATTATTTGCAATCTTAGTTTGAATTTAACAATTCGAAGTTCTGTATTTGACAGTTACAAGTTCAGATCTTCAAGTTATAATTTGAAATAATAATTAGTATTTAACAAAGCTAAGTTCTGTAATTCACTATTACAAATTCAGATCTTCAAGTTATAATTTGCAATAATAATTAGAAGCTATCAATTTTAAGTTCTGTATTTGACTATTACAAGTTCAGATCTTCAAATTATTATTTGCAATCTTAGTTTGTATTTAACAATTCGAAGTTCTGTATTTACTTATTACAAGTTCAGATCTTCAAATTATAATTTGCACTAATAATTTGTATTTAACAATTCAAAGTTCTGTATTTACCTACGACAAGTTCAGATCTTCAAGTTATAATTTGCAATCATAATTTGAAGTTATCAATTTTAAAGTCTGTATTTGACAATTACAAGTTCAGATCTTCAAGTTATAATTTGCACTAATAATTTGTATTTAACAATTCGAAGTTCTGTATTTGCCTATTACAAGTTCAGATCTTCAAATTATTATTTGCATACTTAGTTTGAATTTAACAATTCGAAGTTCTGTATTTGACAGTTACAAGTTCAGATCTTCAAGTTATAATTTGAAATAATAATTTATATTTAACAAATCTAAGTTCTGTAATTCACTATTACAAGTTCAGATCTTCAAGTTATAATTTGCAATAATAATTAGAAGCTATCAATTTTAAGTTCTGTATTTGACAATTACAAGTTCAGATCTTCCAGTTATAATTTGCACTAATAATTTGTATTTAACAATTCGAAGTTCTGTATTTACCTACGACAAGTTCAGATCTTCAAGTTATAATTTGCAATCATAATTTGAAGTTATCAATTTTAAAGTCTGTATTTGACAATTACAAGTTCAGATCTTCAAGTTATAATTTGCACTAATAATTTGTATTTAACAATTCGAAGTTCTGTATTTGCCTATTACAAGTTCAGATCTTCAAATTAATATTTGCAATCTTAGTTTGAATTTAACAAATCTAAGTTCTGTAATTCACTATTACAAGTTCAGAACTTCAAGTTATAATTTGCAATAATAATTAGAAGCTATCAATTTTAAGTTCTGTATTTGACAATTACAAGTTCAGATCTTCAAGTAATAATTTGCACTAATAATTTGTATTTAACAATTCGAAGTTCTGTATTTGACTATTCCAAGTTCAGATCTTCAAATTTTATTTGCAATCTTAGTTTGAATTTAACAATTCGAAGTTCTGTATTTAACTACTGCAAGTTCAGATCTGCAAGTTATAATTTGCACTAATAATTTGTATTTAAGAATTCGAACTTATGTATTTGACTATTACAAGTTCAGATCTTCAAATTATTATTTGCAATCTTAGTTTGAATTTAACAACTCGAAGTTCTGTATGTAACTAATACAAGTTCAGATCTTCAAGTTATAATTTGCACTAATAATTTGAATTTAACAATTCGAAGTTCTGTATTTGACTATTACAAGTTCAGATCTTCAAATTATTATTTGCAATCTTAGTTTGTATTTAACAATTCGAAGTTCTGTATTTACTTATTACAAGTTCAGAACTTCAAGTTATAATTTGAAATAATAGTTTATATTTAACAAATCTAAGTTCTGTAATTCACTATTACAAGTTCAGATCTTCAAATTATAATTTGCACTAATAATTTGTATTTAACAATTCGAAGTTCTGTATTTACCTACGACAAGTTCAGATCTTTAAGTTATAATTTGCAATCATAATTTGAAGTTATCAATTTTAAAGTCTGTATTTGACAATTACAAGTTCAGATCTTCAAGTTAAAATTTGCACTAATAATTTGTATTTATCAATTCGAAGTTCTGTATTTGACTATTACAAGTTCAGATCTTCAAATTAATATTTGCAATCTTAGTTTGAATTTAACAAATCTAAGTTCTGTAATTCACTATTACAAGTTCAGAACTTCAAGTTATAATTTGCAATAATAATTAGAAGCTATCAATTTTAAGTTCTGTATTTGACAATTACAAGTTCAGATCTTCAAGTTATAATTTGCACTAATAATTTGTATTTAACAATTCGAAGTTCTGTATTTGACTATTCCAAGTTCAGATCTTCAAATTTTATTTGCAATCTTAGTTTGAATTTAACAATTCGAAGTTCTGTATTTAACTACTGCAAGTTCAGATCTGCAAGTTATAATTTGCACTAATAATTTGTATTTAAGAATTCGAACTTATGTATTTGACTATTACAAGTTCAGATCTTCAAATTATTATTTGCAATCTTAGTTTGAATTTAACAACTCGAAGTTCTGTATGTAACTAATACAAGTTCAGATCTTCAAGTTATAATTTGCACTAATAATTTGAATTTAACAATTCGAAGTTCTGTATTTGACTATTACAAGTTCAGATCTTCAAATTATTATTTGCAATCTTAGTTTGAATTAACAATTCGAAGTTCTGTATTTACTTACTACAAGTTCAGATCTTAAAGTTATAATTAGCACTAATAATTTGTATTTAACAATTAGAAGGTCTTTATTTGATTATTACAAGTTCAGATCTTCAAATTATTATTTGCAATCTTAGTTTGAATTTAACAATTCGAAGTTCTGTATTTGACAGTTACAAGTTCAGATCTTCAAGTTATAATTTGAAATAATAATTAGTATTTAACAAAGCTAAGTTCTGTAATTCACTATTACAAATTCAGATCTTCAAGTTATAATTTGCAATAATAATTAGAAGCTATCAATTTTAAGTTCTGTATTTGACTATTACAAGTTCAGATCTTCAAATTATTATTTGCAATCTTAGTTTGTATTTAACAATTCGAAGTTCTGTATTTACTTATTACAAGTTCAGATCTTCAAATTATAATTTGCACTAATAATTTGTATTTAACAATTCAAAGTTCTGTATTTACCTACGACAAGTTCAGATCTTCAAGTTATAATTTGCAATCATAATTTGAAGTTATCAATTTTAAAGTCTGTATTTGACAATTACAAGTTCAGATCTTCAAGTTATAATTTGCACTAATAATTTGTATTTAACAATTCGAAGTTCTGTATTTGCCTATTACAAGTTCAGATCTTCAAATTATTATTTGCATACTTAGTTTGAATTTAACAATTCGAAGTTCTGTATTTGACAGTTACAAGTTCAGATCTTCAAGTTATAATTTGAAATAATAATTTATATTTAACAAATCTAAGTTCTGTAATTCACTATTACAAGTTCAGATCTTCAAGTTATAATTTGCAATAATAATTAGAAGCTATCAATTTTAAGTTCTGTATTTGACAATTACAAGTTCAGATCTTCCAGTTATAATTTGCACTAATAATTTGTATTTAACAATTCGAAGTTCTGTAATTAACTATTACTAGTTCAGATCTTCAAGTTATAATTTGCAATAATAATTAGGAGCTATCAATTTTAAGTTCTGTATTTGACAATTACAAGTTCAGATCTTCAAGCTATAATATGCAATCTTAATTTGAATTTATCAATTCTAAGTTCTGTATTTGACAGTTACAAGTTCAGATCTTCAAGTTATAATTTGAAATAATAAGTAGTATTTAACAAATCTAAGTTCTGTAATTCACTATTACTAGTTCAGTTCTTCAAGTTATAATTTGCAATAATAATTAGAAGCTATCAATTTTAAGTTTTGTATTTGACAATTACAAGTTCAGATCTTCAAGTTATAATTTGAAATAATAATTAGTATTTAACAAGTCTAAGTTCTGTAATTCACTATTACTAGTTCAGATCTTCAAGTTATAATTTGCAATAATAATTAGAAGCTATCAATTTTAAGTTCTGTATTTGACAATTACAAGTTCAGATCTTCAAGTTATAATTTGCAATAATAATTAGAAGCTATCAATTTTAAGTTCTGTATTTGACAGTTCAGATCTTCAAGTTATAATTTGCACTAATAATTTGTATTTAACAATTCGAAGTTCTGTATTTGACTATTACAAGTTCAGATCTTCAAATTATTATTTGCTATCTTAGTTTGAATTTAACAATTCGAAGTTCTGTATTTACTTACTACAAGTTCAGATCTTCAAGTTATAATTAGCACTAATAATTTGTATTTAACAATTCGAAGGGCTTTATTTGACTATTACTAATTCAGATCTTCAAATTATTATTTGCAATCTTAGTTTGAATTTAACAATTCGAAGTTCTGTATTTGACAGTTACAAGTTCAGATCTTCAAGTTATTATTTGCAATAATAATTAGTATTTAACAAAGCTAAGTTCTGTAATTCACTATTACAAATTCAGATCTTCAAGTTATAATTTGCAATAATAATTAGAAGCTATCAATTTTAAATTCTGTATTTGACAATTACAAGTTCAGATCTTCAAGTTGTAATTTGCAATAATAATTAGAAGCTATCAATTTTAAGTTCTGTATTTGACAATTACAAGTTCAGATTTTCAAGTTATAATTTGAAATAATAATTTAATTAAAATTTAATTAGAAGCTATCAATTTTAAGTTCTGTATTTGACAATTACAAGTTCAGATTTTCAAGTTATAATTTGAAATAATAATTAGTATTTAACAAATCTAAGTTCTGTAATTCACTATTACTAGTTCAGATCTTCAAGTTATAATTTGCAATAATAATTAGAAGCTTTCAATTTTAAGTTCTGTATTTGACAATTACAAGTTCAGATCTTCAAGTTATAATTTGAAATAATAATTAGTATTTGACAAATCTAAGTTCTGTAATTCACTATTACTAGTTCAGATCTTCAAGTTATAATTTGAAATAATAATTAGTATTTAACAAATCTAAGTTCTGTAATTCACTATTACTAGTTCAGATCTTCAAGTTATAATTTGCAATAATAATTAGAAGCTATCTATTTTAAGTTCTGTATTTGACAATTACAAGTTCAGATCTTCAAGTTATAATTTGCAATAATAATTAGAAGCTATCAATTTTAAGTTCTGTATTTGACAATTACAAGTACAGATCTTCAAGTTATAATTTGCACTAATAATTTGTATTTAACAATACGAAGTTCTGTATTTGACTATTACAAGTTCAGATCTTCAAATTATTATTTGCAATCTTAGTTTGAATTTAACAATTCTAAGTTCTGTATTTACCTACTACAAGTTCAGATCTTCAAGTTATAATTTGAAATAATAATTTATATTTAATAAATCTATGTTCTGTAATTCACCATTACAAGTTCAGATCTTCTAGTTATAATTTGAAATAATAATTAGTATTTAACAAATCTAAGTTCTGTAATTAACTATTACTAGTTCAGATCTTCTAGTTATAATTTGCAATAATAATTAGAAGCTATCAATTTTAAGTTCTGTATTTGACAATTACAAGTTCAGATCTTCAAGTTATAATTTGCAATCATAATTTGAAGTTATCAATTTTAAAGTCTGTATTTGACAATTACAAGTTCAGATCTTCAAGTTAAAATTTGCACTAATAATTTGTATTTATCAATTCGAAGTTCTGTATTTGACTATTACAAGTTCAGATCTTCAAATTATTATTTGCAATCTGAGTTTGAATTTAACAAATCTAAGTTCTGTAATTCACTATTACAAGTTCAGAACTTCAAGTTATAATTTGCAATAATAATTAGAAGCTATCAATTTTAAGTTCTGTATTTGACAATTACAAGTTCAGATCTTCAAGTTAAAATTTGCACTAATAATTTGTATTTATCAATTCGAAGTTCTGTATTTGACTATTACAAGTTCAGATCTTCAAATTATTATTTGCAATCTGAGTTTGAATTTAACAAATCTAAGTTCTGTAATTCACTATTACAAGTTCAGAACTTCAAGTTATAATTTGCAATAATAATTAGAAGCTATCAATTTTAAATTCTGTATTTGACAATTACAAGTTCAGATCTTCAAGTTGTAATTTGCAATAATAATTAGAAGCTATCAATTTTAAGTTCTGTATTTGACAATTACAAGTTCAGATTTTCAAGTTATAATTTGAAATAATAATTAGTATTTAACAAATCTAAGTTCTGTAATTCACTATTACTAGTTCAGATCTTCAAGTTATAATTTGCAATAATAATTAGAAGCTTTCAATTTTAAGTTCTGTATTTGACAATTACAAGTTCAGATCTTCAAGTTATAATTTGAAATAATAATTAGTATTTGACAAATCTAAGTTCTGTAATTCACTATTACTAGTTCAGATCTTCAAGTTATAATTTGAAATAATAATTAGTATTTAACAAATCTAAGTTCTGTAATTCACTATTACTAGTTCAGATCTTCAAGTTATAATTTGCAATAATAATTAGAAGCTATCTATTTTAAGTTCTGTATTTGACAATTACAAGTTCAGATCTTCAAGTTATAATTTGCAATAATAATTAGAAGCTATCAATTTTAAGTTCTGTATTTGACAATTACAAGTACAGATCTTCAAGTTATAATTTGCACTAATAATTTGTATTTAACAATACGAAGTTCTGTATTTGACTATTACAAGTTCAGATCTTCAAATTATTATTTGCAATCTTAGTTTGAATTTAACAATTCTAAGTTCTGTATTTACCTACTACAAGTTCAGATCTTCAAGTTATAATTTGAAATAATAATTTATATTTAATAAATCTATGTTCTGTAATTCACCATTACAAGTTCAGATCTTCTAGTTATAATTTGAAATAATAATTAGTATTTAACAAATCTAAGTTCTGTAATTAACTATTACTAGTTCAGATCTTCTAGTTATAATTTGCAATAATAATTAGAAGCTATCAATTTTAAGTTCTGTATTTGACAATTACAAGTTCAGATCTTCAAGTTATAATTTGCAATCATAATTTGAAGTTATCAATTTTAAAGTCTGTATTTGACAATTACAAGTTCAGATCTTCAAGTTAAAATTTGCACTAATAATTTGTATTTATCAATTCGAAGTTCTGTATTTGACTATTACAAGTTCAGATCTTCAAATTATTATTTGCAATCTGAGTTTGAATTTAACAAATCTAAGTTCTGTAATTCACTATTACAAGTTCAGAACTTCAAGTTATAATTTGCAATAATAATTAGAAGCTATCAATTTTAAGTTCTGTATTTGACAATTACAAGTTCAGATCTTCAAGTTATAATTTGCACTAATAATTTGTATTTAACAATTCGAAGTTCTGTATTTGACTATTCCAAGTTCAGATCTTCAAATTTTATTTGCAATCTTAGTTTGAATTTAACTATTCGAAGTTCTGTATTTAACTACTGCAAGTTCAGATCTGCAAGTTATAATTTGCACTAATAATTTGTATTTTAGAATTCGAACTTATGTATTTGACTATTACAAGTTCAGATCTTCAAATTATTATTTGCAATCTTAGTTTGAATTTAACAACTCGAAGTTCTGTATGTAACTACTACAAGTTCAGATCTTCAAGTTATAATTTGCACTAATAATTTGAATTTAACAATTCGAAGTTCTGTATTTGACTATTACAAGTTCAGATCTTCAAATTATTATTTGCAATCTTAGTTTGAATTGAACAATTCGAAGTTCTGTATTTACTTACTACAAGTTCAGATCTTAAAGTTATAATTAGCACTAATAATTTGTATTTAACAATTAGAAGGTATTTATTTGATTATTACAAGTTCAGATCTTCAAATTATTATTTGCAATCTTAGTTTGAATTTAACAATTCGAAGTTCTGTATTTGACAGTTACAAGTTCAGATCTTCAAGTTATAATTTGAAATAATAATTTATATTTAACAAATCTAAGTTCTGTAATTCACTATTACAAGTTCAGATCTTCAAGTTATAATTTGCAATAATAATTAGAAGCTATCAATTTTAAGTTCTGTATTTGACAATTACAAGTTCAGATCTTCCAGTTATAATTTGCACTAATAATTTGTATTTAACAATTCGAAGTTCTGTAATTAACTATTACTAGTTCAGATCTTCAAGTTATAATATGCAATCTTAATTTGAATTTATCAATTCTAAGTTCTGTATTTGGCAATTACAAGTTCAGATCTTCAAGTTATAATTTGAAATAATAAGTAGTATTTAACAAATCTAAGTTCTGTAATTCACTATTACTAGTTCAGATCTTCAAGTTATAATTTGCAATAATAATTAGAAGCTATCAATTTTAAGTTTTGTATTTGACAATTACAAGTTCAGATCTTCAAGTTATAATTTGAAATAATAATTAGTATTTAACAAGTCTAAGTTCTGTAATTCACTATTACTAGTTCAGATCTTCAAGTTATAATTTGCAATAATAATTAGAAGCTATCAATTTTAAATTCTGTATTTGACAATTACAAGTTCAGATCTTCAAGTTGTAATTTGCAATAATAATTAGAAGCTATCAATTTTAAGTTCTGTATTTGACAATTACAAGTTCAGATTTTCAAGTTATAATTTGAAATAATAATTAGTATTTAACAAATCTAAGTTCTGTAATTCACTATTACTAGTTCAGATCTTCAAGTTATAATTTGCAATAATAATTAGAAGCTTTCAATTTTAAGTTCTGTATTTGACAATTACAAGTTCAGATCTTCAAGTTATAATTTGAAATAATAATTAGTATTTGACAAATCTAAGTTCTGTAATTCACTATTACTAGTTCAGATCTTCAAGTTATAATTTGAAATAATAATTAGTATTTAACAAATCTAAGTTCTGTAATTCACTATTACTAGTTCAGATCTTCAAGTTATAATTTGCAATAATAATTAGAAGCTATCTATTTTAAGTTCTGTATTTGACAATTACAAGTTCAGATCTTCAAGTTATAATTTGCAATAATAATTAGAAGCTATCAATTTTAAGTTCTGTATTTGACAATTACAAGTACAGATCTTCAAGTTATAATTTGCACTAATAATTTGTATTTAACAATACGAAGTTCTGTATTTGACTATTACAAGTTCAGATCTTCAAATTATTATTTGCAATCTTAGTTTGAATTTAACAATTCTAAGTTCTGTATTTACCTACTACAAGTTCAGATCTTCAAGTTATAATTTGAAATAATAATTTATATTTAATAAATCTATGTTCTGTAATTCACCATTACAAGTTCAGATCTTCTAGTTATAATTTGAAATAATAATTAGTATTTAACAAATCTAAGTTCTGTAATTAACTATTACTAGTTCAGATCTTCTAGTTATAATTTGCAATAATAATTAGAAGCTATCAATTTTAAGTTCTGTATTTGACAATTACAAGTTCAGATCTTCAAGTTATAATTTGCAATCATAATTTGAAGTTATCAATTTTAAAGTCTGTATTTGACAATTACAAGTTCAGATCTTCAAGTTAAAATTTGCACTAATAATTTGTATTTATCAATTCGAAGTTCTGTATTTGACTATTACAAGTTCAGATCTTCAAATTATTATTTGCAATCTGAGTTTGAATTTAACAAATCTAAGTTCTGTAATTCACTATTACAAGTTCAGAACTTCAAGTTATAATTTGCAATAATAATTAGAAGCTATCAATTTTAAGTTCTGTATTTGACAATTACAAGTTCAGATCTTCAAGTTATAATTTGCACTAATAATTTGTATTTAACAATTCGAAGTTCTGTATTTGACTATTCCAAGTTCAGATCTTCAAATTTTATTTGCAATCTTAGTTTGAATTTAACTATTCGAAGTTCTGTATTTAACTACTGCAAGTTCAGATCTGCAAGTTATAATTTGCACTAATAATTTGTATTTAAGAATTCGAACTTATGTATTTGACTATTACAAGTTCAGATCTTCAAATTATTATTTGCAATCTTAGTTTGAATTTAACAACTCGAAGTTCTGTATGTAACTACTACAAGTTCAGATCTTCAAGTTATAATTTGCACTAATAATTTGAATTTAACAATTCGAAGTTCTGTATTTGACTATTACAAGTTCAGATCTTCAAATTATTATTTGCAATCTTAGTTTGAATTGAACAATTCGAAGTTCTGTATTTACTTACTACAAGTTCAGATCTTAAAGTTATAATTAGCACTAATAATTTGTATTTAACAATTAGAAGGTATTTATTTGATTATTACAAGTTCAGATCTTCAAATTATTATTTGCAATCTTAGTTTGAATTTAACAATTCGAAGTTCTGTATTTGACAGTTACAAGTTCAGATCTTCAAGTTATAATTTGAAATAATAATTTATATTTAACAAATCTAAGTTCTGTAATTCACTATTACAAGTTCAGATCTTCAAGTTATAATTTGCAATAATAATTAGAAGCTATCAATTTTAAGTTCTGTATTTGACAATTACAAGTTCAGATCTTCCAGTTATAATTTGCACTAATAATTTGTATTTAACAATTCGAAGTTCTGTAATTAACTATTACTAGTTCAGATCTTCAAGTTATAATATGCAATCTTAATTTGAATTTATCAATTCTAAGTTCTGTATTTGGCAATTACAAGTTCAGATCTTCAAGTTATAATTTGAAATAATAAGTAGTATTTAACAAATCTAAGTTCTGTAATTCACTATTACTAGTTCAGATCTTCAAGTTATAATTTGCAATAATAATTAGAAGCTATCAATTTTAAGTTTTGTATTTGACAATTACAAGTTCAGATCTTCAAGTTATAATTTGAAATAATAATTAGTATTTAACAAGTCTAAGTTCTGTAATTCACTATTACTAGTTCAGATCTTCAAGTTATAATTTGCAATAATAATTAGAAGCTATCAATTTTAAGTTCTGTATTTGACAATTACAAGTTCAGATCTTCAAGTTATAATTTGCAATAATAATTAGAAGCTATCAATTTTAAGTTCTGTATTTGACAGTTCAGATCTTCAAGTTATAATTTGCACTAATAATTTGTATTTAACAATTCGAAGTTCTGTATTTGACTATTACAAGTTCAGATCTTCAAATTATTATTTGCTATCTTAGTTTGAATTTAACAATTCGAAGTTCTGTATTTACTTACTACAAGTTCAGATCTTCAAGTTATAATTAGCACTAATAATTTGTATTTAACAATTCGAAGGGCTTTATTTGACTATTACTAATTCAGATCTTCAAATTATTATTTGCAATCTTAGTTTGAATTTAACAATTCGAAGTTCTGTATTTGACAGTTACAAGTTCAGATCTTCAAGTTATTATTTGCAATAATAATTAGTATTTAACAAAGCTAAGTTCTGTAATTCACTATTACAAATTCAGATCTTCAAGTTATAATTTGCAATAATAATTAGAAGCTATCAATTTTAAATTCTGTATTTGACAATTACAAGTTCAGATCTTCAAGTTGTAATTTGCAATAATAATTAGAAGATATCAATTTTAAGTTCTGTATTTGACAATTACAAGTTCAGATTTTCAAGTTATAATTTGAAATAATAATTAGTATTTAACAAATCTAAGTTCTGTAATTCACTATTACTAGTTCAGATCTTCAAGTTATAATTTGCAATAATAATTAGAAGCTTTCAATTTTAAGTTCTGTATTTGACAATTACAAGTTCAGATCTTCAAGTTATAATTTGAAATAATAATTAGTATTTAACAAATCTAAGTTCTGTAATTCACTATTACTAGTTCAGATCTTCAAGTTATAATTTGAAATAATAATTAGTATTTAACAAATCTAAGTTCTGTAATTCACTATTACTAGTTCAGATCTTCAAGTTATAATTTGCAATAATAATTAGAAGCTATCAATTTTAAGTTCTGTATTTGACAATTACAAGTTCAGATCTTCAAGTTATAATTTGCAATAATAATTAGAAGCTATCAATTTTAAGTTCTGTATTTGACAATTACAAGTACAGATCTTCAAGTTATAATTTGCACTAATAATTTGTATTTAACAATACGAAGTTCTGTATTTGACTATTACAAGTTCAGATCTTCAAATTATTATTTGCAATCTTAGTTTGAATTTAACAATTCTAAGTTCTGTATTTACCTACTACAAGTTCAGATCTTCAAGTTATAATTTGAAATAATAATTTATATTTAATAAATCTATGTTCTGTAATTCACCATTACAAGTTCAGATCTTCTAGTTATAATTTGAAATAATAATTAGTATTTAACAAATCTAAGTTCTGTAATTAACTATTACTAGTTCAGATCTTCTAGTTATAATTTGCAATAATAATTAGAAGCTATCAATTTTAAGTTCTGTATTTGACAATTACAAGTTCAGATCTTCAAGTTATAATTTGCAATCATAATTTGAAGTTATCAATTTTAAAGTCTGTATTTGACAATTACAAGTTCAGATCTTCAAGTTAAAATTTGCACTAATAATTTGTATTTATCAATTCGAAGTTCTGTATTTGACTATTACAAGTTCAGATCTTCAAATTATTATTTGCAATCTTAGTTTGAATTTAACAAATCTAAGTTCTGTAATTCACTATTACAAGTTCAGAACTTCAAGTTATAATTTGCAATAATAATTAGAAGCTATCAATTTTAAGTTCTGTATTTGACAATTACAAGTTCAGATCTTCAAGTTATAATTTGCACTAATAATTTGTATTTAACAATTCGAAGTTCTGTATTTGACTATTCCAAGTTCAGATCTTCAAATTTTATTTGCAATCTTAGTTTGAATTTAACTATTCGAAGTTCTGTATTTAACTACTGCAAGTTCAGATCTGCAAGTTATAATTTGCACTAATAATTTGTATTTAAGAATTCGAACTTATGTATTTGACTATTACAAGTTCAGATCTTCAAATTATTATTTGCAATCTTAGTTTGAATTTAACAACTCGAAGTTCTGTATGTAACTACTACAAGTTCAGATCTTCAAGTTATAATTTGCACTAATAATTTGAATTTAACAATTCGAAGTTCTGTATTTGACTATTACAAGTTCAGATCTTCAAATTATTATTTGCAATCTTAGTTTGAATTGAACAATTCGAAGTTCTGTATTTACTTACTACAAGTTCAGATCTTAAAGTTATAATTAGCACTAATAATTTGTATTTAACAATTAGAAGGTCTTTATTTGATTATTACAAGTTCAGATCTTCAAATTATTATTTGCAATCTTAGTTTGAATTTAACAATTCGAAGTTCTGTATTTGACAGTTACAAGTTCAGATCTTCAAGTTATAATTTGAAATAATAATTAGTATTTAACAAAGCTAAGTTCTGTAATTCACTATTACAAATTCAGATCTTCAAGTTATAATTTGCAATAATAATTAGAAGCTATCAATTTTAAGTTCTGTATTTGACTATTACAAGTTCAGATCTTCAAATTATTATTTGCAATCTTAGTTTGTATTTAACAATTCGAAGTTCAGTATTTACTTATTACAAGTTCAGATCTTCAAATTATAATTTGCACTAATAATTTGTATTTAACAATTCGAAGTTCTGTATTTACCTACGACAAGTTCAGATCTTCAAGTTATAATTTGCAATCATAATTTGAAGTTATCAATTTTAAAGTCTGTATTTGACAATTACAAGTTCAGATCTTCAAGTTATAATTTGCACTAATAATTTGTATTTAACAATTCGAAGTTCTGTATTTGCCTATTACAAGTTCAGATCTTCAAATTATTATTTGCAATCTTAGTTTGAATTTAACAATTCGAAGTTTTGTATTTGACAGTTACAAGTTCAGATCTTCAAGTTATAATTTGAAATAATAATTTATATTTAACAAATCTAAGTTCTGTAATTCACTATTACAAGTTCAGATCTTCAAGTTATAATTTGCAATAATAATTAGAAGCTATCAATTTTAAGTTCTGTATTTGACAATTACAAGTTCAGATCTTCCAGTTATAATTTGCACTAATAATTTGTATTTAACAATTCGAAGTTCTGTAATTAACTATTACTAGTTCAGATCTTCAAGTTATAATTTGCAATAATAATTAGGAGCTATCAATTTTAAGTTCTGTATTTGACAATTACAAGTTCAGATCTTCAAGCTATAATATGCAATCTTAATTTGAATTTATCAATTCTAAGTTCTGTATTTGACAGTTACAAGTTCAGATCTTCAAGTTATAATTTGAAATAATAAGTAGTATTTAACAAATCTAAGTTCTGTAATTCACTATTACTAGTTCAGATCTTCAAGTTATAATTTGCAATAATAATTAGTATTTAACAAATCTAAGTTCTGTAATTCACTATTACTAGTTCAGATCTTCAAGTTATAATTTGCAATAATAATTAGAAGCTATCAATTTTAAGTTCTGTATTTGACAATTACAAGTTCAGATTTTCAAGTTATAATTTGAAATAATAATTAGTATTTAACAAATCTAAGTTCTGTAATTCACTATTACTAGTTCAGATCTTCAAGTTATAATTTGCAATAATAATTAGAAGCTTTCAATTTTAAGTTCTGTATTTGACAATTTCAAGTTCAGATCTTCAAGTTATAATTTGAAATAATAATTAGTATTTAACAAATCTAAGTTCTGTAATTCACTATTACTAGTTCAGATCTTCAAGTTATAATTTGAAATAATAATTAGTATTTAACAAAGCTAAGTTCTGTAATTCACTATTACTAGTTCAGATCTTCAAGTTATAATTTGCAATAATAATTAGAAGCTATCAATTTTAAGTTCTGTATTTGACAATTACAAGTGCAGATCTTCAAGTTATAATTTGCAATAATAATTAGAAGCTATCAATTTTAAGTTCTGTATTTGACAATTACAAGTACAGATCTTCAAGTTATAATTTGCACTAATAATTTGTATTTAACAATACGAAGTTCTGTATTTGACTATTACAAGTTCAGATCTTCAAATTATTATTTGCAATCTTAGTTTGTATTTAACAATTCGAAGTTCAGTATTTACTTATTACAAGTTCAGATCTTCAAATTATAATTTGCACTAATAATTTGTATTTAACAATTCGAAGTTCTGTATTTACCTACGACAAGTTCAGATCTTCAAGTTATAATTTGCAATCATAATTTGAAGTTATCAATTTTAAAGTCTGTATTTGACAATTACAAGTTCAGATCTTCAAGTTATAATTTGCACTAATAATTTGTATTTAACAATTCGAAGTTCTGTATTTGCCTATTACAAGTTCAGATCTTCAAATTATTATTTGCAATCTTAGTTTGAATTTAACAATTCGAAGTTTTGTATTTGACAGTTACAAGTTCAGATCTTCAAGTTATAATTTGAAATAATAATTTATATTTAACAAATCTAAGTTCTGTAATTCACTATTACAAGTTCAGATCTTCAAGTTATAATTTGCAATAATAATTAGAAGCTATCAATTTTAAGTTCTGTATTTGACAATTACAAGTTCAGATCTTCCAGTTATAATTTGCACTAATAATTTGTATTTAACAATTCGAAGTTCTGTAATTAACTATTACTAGTTCAGATCTTCAAGTTATAATTTGCAATAATAATTAGGAGCTATCAATTTTAAGTTCTGTATTTGACAATTACAAGTTCAGATCTTCAAGCTATAATATGCAATCTTAATTTGAATTTATCAATTCTAAGTTCTGTATTTGACAGTTACAAGTTCAGATCTTCAAGTTATAATTTGAAATAATAAGTAGTATTTAACAAATCTAAGTTCTGTAATTCACTATTACTAGTTCAGATCTTCAAGTTATAATTTGCAATAATAATTAGTATTTAACAAATCTAAGTTCTGTAATTCACTATTACTAGTTCAGATCTTCAAGTTATAATTTGCAATAATAATTAGAAGCTATCAATTTTAAGTTCTGTATTTGACAATTACAAGTTCAGATTTTCAAGTTATAATTTGAAATAATAATTAGTATTTAACAAATCTAAGTTCTGTAATTCACTATTACTAGTTCAGATCTTCAAGTTATAATTTGCAATAATAATTAGAAGCTTTCAATTTTAAGTTCTGTATTTGACAATTTCAAGTTCAGATCTTCAAGTTATAATTTGAAATAATAATTAGTATTTAACAAATCTAAGTTCTGTAATTCACTATTACTAGTTCAGATCTTCAAGTTATAATTTGAAATAATAATTAGTATTTAACAAAGCTAAGTTCTGTAATTCACTATTACTAGTTCAGATCTTCAAGTTATAATTTGCAATAATAATTAGAAGCTATCAATTTTAAGTTCTGTATTTGACAATTACAAGTGCAGATCTTCAAGTTATAATTTGCAATAATAATTAGAAGCTATCAATTTTAAGTTCTGTATTTGACAATTACAAGTACAGATCTTCAAGTTATAATTTGCACTAATAATTTGTATTTAACAATACGAAGTTCTGTATTTGACTATTACAAGTTCAGATCTTCAAATTATTATTTGCAATCTTAGTTTGAATTTAACAATTCTAAGTTCTGTATTTACCTACTACAAGTTCAGATCTTCAAGTTATAATTTGAAATAATAATTTATATTTAATAAATCTATGTTCTGTAATTCACCATTACAAGTTCAGATCTTCTAGTTATAATTTGAAATAATAATTAGTATTTAACAAATCTAAGTTCTGTAATTAACTATTACTAGTTCAGATCTTCAAGTTATAATTTGCAATAATAATTAGAAGCTATCAATTTTAAGTTCTGTATTTGACAATTACAAGTTCAGATCTTCAAGTTATAATTTGCAATCTTAATTTGAATTTATCAATTCTAAGTTCTGTATTTGACAGTTACAAGTTCAGATCTTCAAGTTATAATTTGAAATAATAATTAGTATTTAACAAATCTAAGTTCTGTAATTCACTATTACTAGTTCAGATCTTCAAGTTATAATTTGCAATAATAATTAGAAGCTATCAATTTTAAGTTCTGTATTTGACAATTACAAGTTCAGATCTTCAAGTTATAATTTGAAATAATAGTTTATATTTAACAAATCTAAGTTCTGTAATTCACTATTACAAGTTCAGATCTTCAAATTATAATTTGCACTAATAATTTGTATTTAACAATTCGAAGTTCTGCATTTACCTACGACAAGTTCAGATCTTCAAGTTATAATTTGCAATCATAATTTGAAGTTATCAATTTTAAAGTCTGTATTTGACAATTACAAGTTCAAATCTTCAAGTTATAATTTGCACTAATAATTTGTATTTAACAATTCGAAGTTCTGTATTTGACTATTACAAGTTCAGATCTTCAAGTTATAATTTGAAATAATAATTTATATTTAACAAATCTAAGTTCTGTAATTCACTATTACAAGTTCAGATCTTCAAGTTATAATTTGCAATCATAATTTGAAGTTATCAATTTTAAAGTCTGTATTTGACAATTACAAGTTCAGATCTTCAAGTTATAATTTGCACTAATATTTTGTATTTAACAATTCGAAGTTCTGTATTTGACTAAGGACTGTTCACGAAATAAAGTAGCCACAGAAAATTGCAAAAATTATATACATGTATTTAAATTTTTTTAAATTTTTTTAACGTAATTTAAACTTTACTTATTAATAAGCTGAGAAATTTATTTTGCTTAACAAATTAGTTTGAATTGGCCAAGTCGCGCATCTTTTGCTGGACACCTACCATAAGGGCTCGAACCGATGTCTTGGAGGTTCTACAGAATGCTGCGTGCCAAATTTGCTTAAAATCGTTCATGTCCTTGGCAACTGCACCCTTTTTCAACAAGTCGCCCTTGATATTAACCCAATACCTTTCAATAGGGCAGAGCTCTTGGCAATTTGGTGGGTTCATTTCTTTTGAGATGAATTCGATCTTCTTCTTATCGAGTAAATTTAAAGTGTCTCAAGCGTAGTGTGACGACTCAAAATCTGGTCAAAACATAGGAGGAAATCCATGTTACCAATAAAGCGACAGCACACACTACTTAACACTCGCCTTCATAAAATTTTCGTTGTTGGTATTGCCAGATGTGAAGAACCTCGAACTTTTTAGGCCAGAAAAAGCATATAGTTTGCCATACTAAGATCTTCTCGCCAAATTTTTCAATTGCCACGGTTTTATTCTCATCTGGAACATCAACGCCAGCTTCAAATGTGTAGATGTCGGGTCGTGGTAAAGTCCGTATGACTTTTTTGACGCAAGTTTGATCGTTCATCAAAATTCATTTTCTACGATTTTTGCCAAAAATAAATTTGTTAAAAATGGACTGATCGTTGGCATTGTTAATCCTTTGACTTTTTTTGACAGAATCAATTTTTATATGATAACTAAACTATTAATTTATAACTTAAGATCTTTCTCGATATTTATTTTTAATTTTTTAGTTGAAAAAAAATAAATTTTCTGTGGCTACTTTATTTCGTGAACAGTCCTTACTACAAGTATAGATCTTCGAGTTATAATTTGCAATCATAATTTGAAGTTATCAATTCTAAGGTCTGTATTTGACAGTTACAAGTTCAGATCTTCAAGTTATAATTTGAAATAATAATTAGTATTTAACAAAGCTTAGTCCTGTAATTCACTATCACAAGTTCAGATCTTCAAGTTATAATTTGAAATAATAATTAGTATTTAACAAATCTAAGTTCTGTAATTCACTATTACTAGTTCAGATCTTCAAGTTATAATTTGCAATAATAATTGGAAGCTATCAATTTTAAGTTCTGTATTTGACAATTACAAGTTCAGATCTTCAAGTTATAATTTGATATAATAATTAGTATTTAACAAATCCAAGTTCTGTAATTCACTATTACTAGTTCAGATCTTCAAGTTATAATTTGCAATAATAATTAGAAGCTATCAATTTTAAGTTCTGTATTTGACAATTACAAGTTCAGATCTTCAAGTTATAATTTGCAATAATAATTAGAAGCTATCAATTTTAAGTTCTGTATTTGACAATTACAAGTTCAGATCTTCAAGTTATAATTTGCACTGTTAATTTCTATTTAACAATACGAAGTTCTGTATTTGACTATTACAAGTTCAGATCTTCAAATTATTATTTGCAATCTTAGTTTGAATTTAACAATTCTAAGTTCTGTATTTACCTACTACAAGTTCAGATCTTCAAGTTATAATTTGAAATAATAATTTATATTTAATAAATCTAAGTTCTGTAATTCACCATTACAAGTTCAGATCTTCAAGTTATAATTTGAAATAATAATTAGTATTTAACAAATCTAAGTTCTGTAATTAACTATTACTAGTTCAGATCTTCAAGTTATAATTTGCAATAATAATTAGAAGCTATCAATTTCTGGTTCTGTATTTGACAATTACAAGTTCAGATCTTCAAGTTATAATTTGAAATAATAATAAGTATTTAACAAATCTAAGTTCTGTAATTCACTATTACTAGTTCAGATCTTCAAGTTATAATTTGCAATAATAATTAGAAGCTATAAATTTTAAGTTCTGTATTTGACAATTACAAGTTCAGATCTTCAAGTTATAATTTGCAATAATAATTAGAAGCTATCAATTTTAAGTTCTGTATTTGACAATTACAAGTTCAGATCTAAAAGTTATAATTTGCAATAATAATTAGAAGCTATCAATTTTAAGTTCTGTATTTGACAATTACAAGTTCAGATCTTCAAGTTATAATTTGCACTAATAATTTGTATTTAACAATTCGAAGTTCTGTATTTGACTATTACAAGTTCAGATCTTTAAATTATTATTTGCAATCTTAGTTTGAATTTAACAATTCGAAGTTCTGTATTTACTTACTACAAGTTCAGATCTTCAAGTTATAATTAGCACTAATAATTTGTATTTAACAATTCGAATGTCTTTATTTGACTATTACAGGTTCAGATCTTCAAGTTATAATTTGAAATAATAATTAGTATTTAACAAAGCTAAGTTCTGTAATTCACTATTACAAATTCAGATCTTCAAGTTATAATTTGCAATAATAATTAGAAGCTATCAATTTTAAGTTCTGTATTTGACTATTACAAGTTCAGATCTTCAAATTATAATTTGCACTAATAATTTGTATTTAACAATTCGAAGTTCTGCATTTACCTACGACAAGTTCAGATCTTCAAGTTATAATTTGCAATCATAATTTGAAGTTATCAATTTTAAAGTCTGTATTTGACAATTACAAGTTCAAATCTTCAAGTTATAATATGCACTAATAATTAGTATTTAACAATTCGAAGTTCTGTAATTCACTATTACAAGTTCAGATCTTCAAGTTATAATTTGCAATCATAATTTGAAGTTATCAATTTTAAAGTCTGTATTTGACAATTACAAGTTCAGATCTTCAAGTTAAAATTTGCACTAATAATTTGTATTTAACAATTCGAAGTTCTGTATTTGACTACTACAAGTTAAGATCTTCGAGTTATAATTTGCAATCATAATTTGAAGTTATCAATTCTAAGGTCTGTATTTGACAATTACAAGTTCAGATCTTCAAGTTATAATTTGCACTAATATTTTGTATTTAACAATTCGAAGTTCTGTATTTGACTACTACAAGTACAGATCTTCGAGTTATAATTTGCAATCATAATTTGAAGTTATCAATTCTAAGGTCTGTATTTGACAGTTACAAGTTCACATCTTCAAGTTATAATTTGAAATAATAATTAGTATTAAACAAAGCTAAGTCCTGTAATTCACTATCACAAGTTCAGATCTTCAAGTTATAATTTGAAATAATAATTAGTATTTAACAAATCTAAGTTCTGTAATTCACTATTACTAGTTCAGATCTTCAAGTTATAATTTGCAATAATAATTGGAAGCTATCAATTTTAAGTTCTGTATTTGACAATTACAAGTTCAGATCTTCAAGTTATAATTTGCAATAATAATTAGAAGCTATCAATTTTAAGTTCTGTATTTGACAATTACAACTTCAGATCTTCAAGTTATAATTTGATATAATAATTAGTATTTAACAAATCCAAGTTCTGTAATTCACTATTACTAGTTCAGATCTTCAAGTTATAATTTGCAATAATAATTAGAAGCTATCAATTTTAAGTTCTGTATTTGACAATTACAAGTTCAGATCTTCAAGTTATAATTTGCAATAATAATTAGAAGCTATCAATTTTAAGTTCTGTATTTGACAATTACAAGTTCAGAACTTCAAGTTATAATTTGCACTGTTAATTTGTATTTAACAATACGAAGTTCTGTATTTGACTATTACAAGTTCAGATCTTCAAATTATTATTTGCAATCTTAGTTTGAATTTAACAATTCTAAGTTCTGTATTTACCTACTACAAGTTCAGATCTTCAAGTTATAATTTGAAATAATAATTTATATTTAATAAATCTATGTTCTGTAATTCACCATTACAAGTTCAGATCTTCTAGTTATAATTTGAAATAATAATTAGTATTTAACAAATCTAAGTTCTGTAATTAACTATTACTAGTTCAGATCTTCAAGTTATAATTTGCAATAATAATTAGAAGCTATCAATTTTAAGTTCTGTATTTGACAATTACAAGTTCAGATCTTCAAGTTATAATTTGCAATCTTAATTTGAATTTATCAATTCTAAGTTCTGTATTTGACAGTTACAAGTTCAGATCTTCAAGTTATAATTTGAAATAATAATTAGTATTTAACAAATCTAAGTTCTGTAATTCACTATTACTAGTTCAGATCTTCAAGTTATAATTTGCAATAATAATTAGAAGCTATCAATTTTAAGTTCTGTATTTGACAATTACAAGTTCAGATCTTCAAGTTATAATTTGAAATAATAGTTTATATTTAACAAATCTAAGTTCTGTAATTCACTATTACAAGTTCAGATCTTCAAATTATAATTTGCACTAATAATTTGTATTTAACAATTCGAAGTTCTGCATTTACCTACGACAAGTTCAGATCTTCAAGTTATAATTTGCAATCATAATTTGAAGTTATCAATTTTAAAGTCTGTATTTGACAATTACAAGTTCAAATCTTCAAGTTATAATTTGCACTAATAATTTGTATTTAACAATTCGAAGTTCTGTATTTGACTATTACAAGTTCAGATCTTCAAGTTATAATTTGAAATAATAATTTATATTTAACAAATCTAAGTTCTGTAATTCACTATTACAAGTTCAGATCTTCAAGTTATAATTTGCAATCATAATTTGAAGTTATCAATTTTAAAGTCTGTATTTGACAATTACAAGTTCAGATCTTCAAGTTATAATTTGCACTAATATTTTGTATTTAACAATTCGAAGTTCTGTATTTGACTACTACAAGTATAGATCTTCGAGTTATAATTTGCAATCATAATTTGAAGTTATCAATTCTAAGGTCTGTATTTGACAGTTACAAGTTCAGATCTTCAAGTTATAATTTGAAATAATAATTAGTATTTAACAAAGCTTAGTCCTGTAATTCACTATCACAAGTTCAGATCTTCAAGTTATAATTTGAAATAATAATTAGTATTTAACAAATCTAAGTTCTGTAATTCACTATTACTAGTTCAGATCTTCAAGTTATAATTTGCAATAATAATTGGAAGCTATCAATTTTAAGTTCTGTATTTGACAATTACAAGTTCAGATCTTCAAGTTATAATTTGATATAATAATTAGTATTTAACAAATCCAAGTTCTGTAATTCACTATTACTAGTTCAGATCTTCAAGTTATAATTTGCAATAATAATTAGAAGCTATCAATTTTAAGTTCTGTATTTGACAATTACAAGTTCAGATCTTCAAGTTATAATTTGCAATAATAATTAGAAGCTATCAATTTTAAGTTCTGTATTTGACAATTACAAGTTCAGATCTTCAAGTTATAATTTGCACTGTTAATTTCTATTTAACAATACGAAGTTCTGTATTTGACTATTACAAGTTCAGATCTTCAAATTATTATTTGCAATCTTAGTTTGAATTTAACAATTCTAAGTTCTGTATTTACCTACTACAAGTTCAGATCTTCAAGTTATAATTTGAAATAATAATTTATATTTAATAAATCTAAGTTCTGTAATTCACCATTACAAGTTCAGATCTTCAAGTTATAATTTGAAATAATAATTAGTATTTAACAAATCTAAGTTCTGTAATTAACTATTACTAGTTCAGATCTTCAAGTTATAATTTGCAATAATAATTAGAAGCTATCAATTTCTGGTTCTGTATTTGACAATTACAAGTTCAGATCTTCAAGTTATAATTTGAAATAATAATAAGTATTTAACAAATCTAAGTTCTGTAATTCACTATTACTAGTTCAGATCTTCAAGTTATAATTTGCAATAATAATTAGAAGCTATAAATTTTAAGTTCTGTATTTGACAATTACAAGTTCAGATCTTCAAGTTATAATTTGCAATAATAATTAGAAGCTATCAATTTTAAGTTCTGTATTTGACAATTACAAGTTCAGATCTAAAAGTTATAATTTGCAATAATAATTAGAAGCTATCAATTTTAAGTTCTGTATTTGACAATTACAAGTTCAGATCTTCAAGTTATAATTTGCACTAATAATTTGTATTTAACAATTCGAAGTTCTGTATTTGACTATTACAAGTTCAGATCTTTAAATTATTATTTGCAATCTTAGTTTGAATTTAACAATTCGAAGTTCTGTATTTACTTACTACAAGTTCAGATCTTCAAGTTATAATTAGCACTAATAATTTGTATTTAACAATTCGAATGTCTTTATTTGACTATTACAGGTTCAGATCTTCAAGTTATAATTTGAAATAATAATTAGTATTTAACAAAGCTAAGTTCTGTAATTCACTATTACAAATTCAGATCTTCAAGTTATAATTTGCAATAATAATTAGAAGCTATCAATTTTAAGTTCTGTATTTGACTATTACAAGTTCAGATCTTCAAATTATAATTTGCACTAATAATTTGTATTTAACAATTCGAAGTTCTGCATTTACCTACGACAAGTTCAGATCTTCAAGTTATAATTTGCAATCATAATTTGAAGTTATCAATTTTAAAGTCTGTATTTGACAATTACAAGTTCAAATCTTCAAGTTATAATATGCACTAATAATTAGTATTTAACAATTCGAAGTTCTGTAATTCACTATTACAAGTTCAGATCTTCAAGTTATAATTTGCAATCATAATTTGAAGTTATCAATTTTAAAGTCTGTATTTGACAATTACAAGTTCAGATCTTCAAGTTAAAATTTGCACTAATAATTTGTATTTAACAATTCGAAGTTCTGTATTTGACTACTACAAGTTAAGATCTTCGAGTTATAATTTGCAATCATAATTTGAAGTTATCAATTCTAAGGTCTGTATTTGACAATTACAAGTTCAGATCTTCAAGTTATAATTTGCACTAATATTTTGTATTTAACAATTCGAAGTTCTGTATTTGACTACTACAAGTACAGATCTTCGAGTTATAATTTGCAATCATAATTTGAAGTTATCAATTCTAAGGTCTGTATTTGACAGTTACAAGTTCACATCTTCAAGTTATAATTTGAAATAATAATTAGTATTTAACAAAGCTAAGTCCTGTAATTCACTATCACAAGTTCAGATCTTCAAGTTATAATTTGAAATAATAATTAGTATTTAACAAATCTAAGTTCTGTAATTCACTATTACTAGTTCAGATCTTCAAGTTATAATTTGCAATAATAATTAGAAGCTATCAATTTTAAGTTCTGTATTTGACAATTACAAGTTCAGATCTTCAAGTTATAATTTGATATAATAATTAGTATTTAACAAATCCAAGTTCTGTAATTCACTATTACTAGTTCAGATCTTCAAGTTATAATTTGCAATAATAATTAGAAGCTATCAATTTTAAGTTCTGTATTTGACAATTACAAGTTCAGATCTTCAAGTTATAATTTGCAATAATAATTAGAAGCTATCAATTTTAAGTTCTGTATTTGACAATTACAAGTTCAGAACTTCAAGTTATAATTTGCACTGTTAATTTGTATTTAACAATACGAAGTTCTGTATTTGACTATTACAAGTTCAGATCTTCAAATTATTATTTGCAATCTTAGTTTGAATTTAACAATTCTAAGTTCTGTATTTACCTACTACAAGTTCAGATCTTCAAGTTATAATTTGAAATAATAATTAGTATTTAACAAAGCTAAGTTCTGTAATTCACTATCACAAGTTCAGATCTTCAAGTTATAATATGAAATAATAATTAGTATTTAACAAATCTAAGTTCTGTAATTCACTATTACTAGTTCAGATCTTCTAGTAATAATTTGCAATAATAATTAGAAGCTATCAATTTTAAGTTCTGTATTTGATAATTACAAGTTCAGATCTTCAAGTTATAATTTGCAATAATAATTAGAAGCTATCAATTTTAAGTTCTGTATTTGACAATTGCAAGTTCAGATCTTCAAGTTATAATTTGAAATAATAATTAGTATTTAACAAATCTAAGTTCTGTAATTCACTATTACTAGTTCAGATCTTCAAGTTATAATTTGCAATAATAATTAGAAGCTATCAATTTTAAGTTCTGTATTTGACAATTACAAGTTCAGATCTTCAAGTTATAATTTGCAATAATAATTAGAAGCTATCATTTTTAAGTTCTGTATTTGACAATTACAAGTTCAGATCTTCAAGTTATAATTTGCACTAATAATTTGTATTTAAGAATTCGAACTTATGTATTTGACTATTACAAGTTCAGATCTTCAAATTATTATTTGCAATCTTAGTTTGAATTTAACAACTCGAAGTTCTGTATGTAACTACTACAAGTTCAGATATTCAAGTTATAATTTGCACTAATAATTTGAATTTAACAATTCGAAGTTCTGTATTTGACTATTACAAGTTCAGATCTTCAAATTATTATTTGCAATCTTAGTTTGAATTTAACAATTCGAAGTTCTGTATTTACTTACTACAAGTTCAGATCTTCAAGTTATAATTAGCACTAATAATTTGTATTTAACAATTCGAAGGTCTTTATTTGATTATTACAAGTTCAGATCTTCAAATTATTATTTGCAATCTTAGTTTGAATTTAACAATTCGAAGTTCTGTATTTGACAGTTACAAGTTCAGATCTTCAAGTTATAATTTGAAATAATAATTAGTATTTAACAAAGCTAAGTTCTGTAATTCACTATTACAAATTCAGATCTTCAAGTTATAATTTGCAATAATAATTAGAAGCTATCAATTTTAAGTTCTGTATTTGACTATTACAAGTTCAGATCTTCAAATTATTATTTGCAATCTTAGTTTGTATTTAACAATTCGAAGTTCTGTATTTACTTATTACAAGTTCAGATCTTCAAGTTATAATTTGAAATAATAATTTATATTTAACAAATCTAAGTTCTGTAATTCACTATTACAAGTTCAGATCTTCAAATTATAATTTGCACTAATAATTTGTATTTAACAATTCGAAGTTCTGTATTTACCTACGACAAGTTCAGATCTTCAAGTTATAATTTGCAATCATAATTTGAAGTTATCAATTTTAAAGTCTGTATTTGACAATTACAAGTTCAGATCTTTTAGTTATAATTTGCACTAATAATTTGTATTTAACAATTCGAAGTTCTGTATTTGCCTATTACAAGTTCAGATCTTCAAATTATTATTAGCAATCTTAGTTTGAATTTAACAATTCGAAGTTCTGTATTTGACAGTAACAAGTTCAGATCTTCAAGTTATAATTTGAAATAATAATTTATATTTAACAAATCTAAGTTCTGTAATTCACTATTACTAGTTCAGATCTTCAAGTTATAATTTGCAATAATAATTAGTATTTAACAAATCTAAGTTCTGTAATTCACTATTACTAGTTCAGATCTTCAAGTTATAATTTGCAATAATAATTAGAAGCTATCAATTTTAAGTTCTGTATTTGACAATTACAAGTTCAGATTTTCAAGTTATAATTTGAAATAATAATTAGTATTTAACAAATCTAAGTTCTGTAATTCACTATTACTAGTTCAGATCTTCAAGTTATAATTTGCAATAATAATTAGAAGCTTTCAATTTTAAGTTCTGTATTTGACAATTTCAAGTTCAGATCTTCAAGTTATAATTTGAAATAATAATTAGTATTTAACAAATCTAAGTTCTGTAATTCACTATTACTAGTTCAGATCTTCAAGTTATAATTTGAAATAATAATTAGTATTTAACAAAGCTAAGTTCTGTAATTCACTATTACTAGTTCAGATCTTCAAGTTATAATTTGCAATAATAATTAGAAGCTATCAATTTTAAGTTCTGTATTTGACAATTACAAGTGCAGATCTTCAAGTTATAATTTGCAATAATAATTAGAAGCTATCAATTTTAAGTTCTGTATTTGACAATTACAAGTACAGATCTTCAAGTTATAATTTGCACTAATAATTTGTATTTAACAATACGAAGTTCTGTATTTGACTATTACAAGTTCAGATCTTCAAATTATTATTTGCAATCTTAGTTTGAATTTAACAATTCTAAGTTCTGTATTTACCTACTACAAGTTCAGATCTTCAAGTTATAATTTGAAATAATAATTTATATTTAATAAATCTATGTTCTGTAATTCACCATTACAAGTTCAGATCTTCTAGTTATAATTTGAAATAATAATTAGTATTTAACAAATCTAAGTTCTGTAATTAACTATTACTAGTTCAGATCTTCAAGTTATAATTTGCAATAATAATTAGAAGCTATCAATTTTAAGTTCTGTATTTGACAATTACAAGTTCAGATCTTCAAGTTATAATTTGCAATCTTAATTTGAATTTATCAATTCTAAGTTCTGTATTTGACAGTTACAAGTTCAGATCTTCAAGTTATAATTTGAAATAATAATTAGTATTTAACAAATCTAAGTTCTGTAATTCACTATTACTAGTTCAGATCTTCTAGTAATAATTTGCAATAATAATTAGAAGCTATCAATTTTAAGTTCTGTATTTGATAATTACAAGTTCAGATCTTCAAGTTATAATTTGCAATAATAATTAGAAGCTATCAATTTTAAGTTCTGTATTTGACAATTGCAAGTTCAGATCTTCAAGTTATAATTTGAAATAATAATTAGTATTTAACAAATCTAAGTTCTGTAATTCACTATTACTAGTTCAGATCTTCAAGTTATAATTTGCAATAATAATTAGAAGCTATCAATTTTAAGTTCTGTATTTGACAATTACAAGTTCAGATCTTCAAGTTATAATTTGCAATAATAATTAGAAGCTATCATTTTTAAGTTCTGTATTTGACAATTACAAGTTCAGATCTTCAAGTTATAATTTGCACTAATAATTTGTATTTAAGAATTCGAACTTATGTATTTGACTATTACAAGTTCAGATCTTCAAATTATTATTTGCAATCTTAGTTTGAATTTAACAACTCGAAGTTCTGTATGTAACTACTACAAGTTCAGATATTCAAGTTATAATTTGCACTAATAATTTGAATTTAACAATTCGAAGTTCTGTATTTGACTATTACAAGTTCAGATCTTCAAATTATTATTTGCAATCTTAGTTTGAATTTAACAATTCGAAGTTCTGTATTTACTTACTACAAGTTCAGATCTTCAAGTTATAATTAGCACTAATAATTTGTATTTAACAATTCGAAGGTCTTTATTTGATTATTACAAGTTCAGATCTTCAAATTATTATTTGCAATCTTAGTTTGAATTTAACAATTCGAAGTTCTGTATTTGACAGTTACAAGTTCAGATCTTCAAGTTATAATTTGAAATAATAATTAGTATTTAACAAAGCTAAGTTCTGTAATTCACTATTACAAATTCAGATCTTCAAGTTATAATTTGCAATAATAATTAGAAGCTATCAATTTTAAGTTCTGTATTTGACTATTACAAGTTCAGATCTTCAAATTATTATTTGCAATCTTAGTTTGTATTTAACAATTCGAAGTTCTGTATTTACTTATTACAAGTTCAGATCTTCAAGTTATAATTTGAAATAATAATTTATATTTAACAAATCTAAGTTCTGTAATTCACTATTACAAGTTCAGATCTTCAAATTATAATTTGCACTAATAATTTGTATTTAACAATTCGAAGTTCTGTATTTACCTACGACAAGTTCAGATCTTCAAGTTATAATTTGCAATCATAATTTGAAGTTATCAATTTTAAAGTCTGTATTTGACAATTACAAGTTCAGATCTTTTAGTTATAATTTGCACTAATAATTTGTATTTAACAATTCGAAGTTCTGTATTTGCCTATTACAAGTTCAGATCTTCAAATTATTATTAGCAATCTTAGTTTGAATTTAACAATTCGAAGTTCTGTATTTGACAGTAACAAGTTCAGATCTTCAAGTTATAATTTGAAATAATAATTTATATTTAACAAATCTAAGTTCTGTAATTCACTATTACTAGTTCAGATCTTCAAGTTATAATTTGCAATAATAATTAGTATTTAACAAATCTAAGTTCTGTAATTCACTATTACTAGTTCAGATCTTCAAGTTATAATTTGCAATAATAATTAGAAGCTATCAATTTTAAGTTCTGTATTTGACAATTACAAGTTCAGATTTTCAAGTTATAATTTGAAATAATAATTAGTATTTAACAAATCTAAGTTCTGTAATTCACTATTACTAGTTCAGATCTTCAAGTTATAATTTGCAATAATAATTAGAAGCTTTCAATTTTAAGTTCTGTATTTGACAATTTCAAGTTCAGATCTTCAAGTTATAATTTGAAATAATAATTAGTTTTTAACAAATCTAAGTTCTGTAATTCACTATTACTAGTTCAGATCTTCAAGTTATAATTTGAAATAATAATTAGTATTTAACAAAGCTAAGTTCTGTAATTCACTATTACTAGTTCAGATCTTCAAGTTATAATTTGCAATAATAATTAGAAGCTATCAATTTTAAGTTCTGTATTTGACAATTACAAGTGCAGATCTTCAAGTTATAATTTGCAATAATAATTAGAAGCTATCAATTTTAAGTTCTGTATTTGACAATTACAAGTACAGATCTTCAAGTTATAATTTGCACTAATAATTTGTATTTAACAATACGAAGTTCTGTATTTGACTATTACAAGTTCAGATCTTCAAATTATTATTTGCAATCTTAGTTTGAATTTAACAATTCTAAGTTCTGTATTTACCTACTACAAGTTCAGATCTTCAAGTTATAATTTGAAATAATAATTTATATTTAATAAATCTATGTTCTGTAATTCACCATTACAAGTTCAGATCTTCTAGTTATAATTTGAAATAATAATTAGTATTTAACAAATCTAAGTTCTGTAATTAACTATTACTAGTTCAGATCTTCAAGTTATAATTTGCAATAATAATTAGAAGCTATCAATTTTAAGTTCTGTATTTGACAATTACAAGTTCAGATCTTCAAGTTATAATTTGCAATCTTAATTTGAATTTATCAATTCTAAGTTCTGTATTTGACAGTTACAAGTTCAGATCTTCAAGTTATAATTTGAAATAATAATTAGTATTTAACAAATCTAAGTTCTGTAATTCACTATTACTAGTTCAGATCTTCAAGTTATAATTTGCAATAATAATTAGAAGCTATCAATTTTAAGTTCTGTATTTGACAATTACAAGTTCAGATCTTCAAGTTATAATTTGAAATAATAGTTTATATTTAACAAATCTAAGTTCTGTAATTCACTATTACAAGTTCAGATCTTCAAATTATAATTTGCACTAATAATTTGTATTTAACAATTCGAAGTTCTGCATTTACCTACGACAAGTTCAGATCTTCAAGTTATAATTTGCAATCATAATTTGAAGTTATCAATTTTAAAGTCTGTATTTGACAATTACAAGTTCAAATCTTCAAGTTATAATTTGCACTAATAATTTGTATTTAACAATTCGAAGTTCTGTATTTGACTATTACAAGTTCAGATCTTCAAGTTATAATTTGAAATAATAATTTATATTTAACAAATCTAAGTTCTGTAATTCACTATTACAAGTTCAGATCTTCAAGTTATAATTTGCAATCATAATTTGAAGTTATCAATTTTAAAGTCTGTATTTGACAATTACAAGTTCAGATCTTCAAGTTATAATTTGCACTAATATTTTGTATTTAACAATTCGAAGTTCTGTATTTGACTACTACAAGTATAGATCTTCGAGTTATAATTTGCAATCATAATTTGAAGTTATCAATTCTAAGGTCTGTATTTGACAGTTACAAGTTCAGATCTTCAAGTTATAATTTGAAATAATAATTAGTATTTAACAAAGCTTAGTCCTGTAATTCACTATCACAAGTTCAGATCTTCAAGTTATAATTTGAAATAATAATTAGTATTTAACAAATCTAAGTTCTGTAATTCACTATTACTAGTTCAGATCTTCAAGTTATAATTTGCAATAATAATTGGAAGCTATCAATTTTAAGTTCTGTATTTGACAATTACAAGTTCAGATCTTCAAGTTATAATTTGATATAATAATTAGTATTTAACAAATCCAAGTTCTGTAATTCACTATTACTAGTTCAGATCTTCAAGTTATAATTTGCAATAATAATTAGAAGCTATCAATTTTAAGTTCTGTATTTGACAATTACAAGTTCAGATCTTCAAGTTATAATTTGCAATAATAATTAGAAGCTATCAATTTTAAGTTCTGTATTTGACAATTACAAGTTCAGATCTTCAAGTTATAATTTGCACTGTTAATTTCTATTTAACAATACGAAGTTCTGTATTTGACTATTACAAGTTCAGATCTTCAAATTATTATTTGCAATCTTAGTTTGAATTTAACAATTCTAAGTTCTGTATTTACCTACTACAAGTTCAGATCTTCAAGTTATAATTTGAAATAATAATTTATATTTAATAAATCTAAGTTCTGTAATTCACCATTACAAGTTCAGATCTTCAAGTTATAATTTGAAATAATAATTAGTATTTAACAAATCTAAGTTCTGTAATTAACTATTACTAGTTCAGATCTTCAAGTTATAATTTGCAATAATAATTAGAAGCTATCAATTTCTGGTTCTGTATTTGACAATTACAAGTTCAGATCTTCAAGTTATAATTTGAAATAATAATAAGTATTTAACAAATCTAAGTTCTGTAATTCACTATTACTAGTTCAGATCTTCAAGTTATAATTTGCAATAATAATTAGAAGCTATAAATTTTAAGTTCTGTATTTGACAATTACAAGTTCAGATCTTCAAGTTATAATTTGCAATAATAATTAGAAGCTATCAATTTTAAGTTCTGTATTTGACAATTACAAGTTCAGATCTAAAAGTTATAATTTGCAATAATAATTAGAAGCTATCAATTTTAAGTTCTGTATTTGACAATTACAAGTTCAGATCTTCAAGTTATAATTTGCACTAATAATTTGTATTTAACAATTCGAAGTTCTGTATTTGACTATTACAAGTTCAGATCTTTAAATTATTATTTGCAATCTTAGTTTGAATTTAACAATTCGAAGTTCTGTATTTACTTACTACAAGTTCAGATCTTCAAGTTATAATTAGCACTAATAATTTGTATTTAACAATTCGAATGTCTTTATTTGACTATTACAGGTTCAGATCTTCAAGTTATAATTTGAAATAATAATTAGTATTTAACAAAGCTAAGTTCTGTAATTCACTATTACAAATTCAGATCTTCAAGTTATAATTTGCAATAATAATTAGAAGCTATCAATTTTAAGTTCTGTATTTGACTATTACAAGTTCAGATCTTCAAATTATAATTTGCACTAATAATTTGTATTTAACAATTCGAAGTTCTGCATTTACCTACGACAAGTTCAGATCTTCAAGTTATAATTTGCAATCATAATTTGAAGTTATCAATTTTAAAGTCTGTATTTGACAATTACAAGTTCAAATCTTCAAGTTATAATATGCACTAATAATTAGTATTTAACAATTCGAAGTTCTGTAATTCACTATTACAAGTTCAGATCTTCAAGTTATAATTTGCAATCATAATTTGAAGTTATCAATTTTAAAGTCTGTATTTGACAATTACAAGTTCAGATCTTCAAGTTAAAATTTGCACTAATAATTTGTATTTAACAATTCGAAGTTCTGTATTTGACTACTACAAGTTAAGATCTTCGAGTTATAATTTGCAATCATAATTTGAAGTTATCAATTCTAAGGTCTGTATTTGACAATTACAAGTTCAGATCTTCAAGTTATAATTTGCACTAATATTTTGTATTTAACAATTCGAAGTTCTGTATTTGACTACTACAAGTACAGATCTTCGAGTTATAATTTGCAATCATAATTTGAAGTTATCAATTCTAAGGTCTGTATTTGACAGTTACAAGTTCACATCTTCAAGTTATAATTTGAAATAATAATTAGTATTTAACAAAGCTAAGTCCTGTAATTCACTATCACAAGTTCAGATCTTCAAGTTATAATTTGAAATAATAATTAGTATTTAACAAATCTAAGTTCTGTAATTCACTATTACTAGTTCAGATCTTCAAGTTATAATTTGCAATAATAATTGGAAGCTATCAATTTTAAGTTCTGTATTTGACAATTACAAGTTCAGATCTTCAAGTTATAATTTGCAATAATAATTAGAAGCTATCAATTTTAAGTTCTGTATTTGACAATTACAAGTTCAGATCTTCAAGTTATAATTTGATATAATAATTAGTATTTAACAAATCCAAGTTCTGTAATTCACTATTACTAGTTCAGATCTTCAAGTTATAATTTGCAATAATAATTAGAAGCTATCAATTTTAAGTTCTGTATTTGACAATTACAAGTTCAGATCTTCAAGTTATAATTTGCAATAATAATTAGAAGCTATCAATTTTAAGTTCTGTATTTGACAATTACAAGTTCAGAACTTCAAGTTATAATTTGCACTGTTAATTTGTATTTAACAATACGAAGTTCTGTATTTGACTATTACAAGTTCAGATCTTCAAATTATTATTTGCAATCTTAGTTTGAATTTAACAATTCTAAGTTCTGTATTTACCTACTACAAGTTCAGATCTTCAAGTTATAATTTGAAATAATAATTAGTATTTAACAAAGCTAAGTTCTGTAATTCACTATCACAAGTTCAGATCTTCAAGTTATAATTTGAAATAATAATTAGTATTTAACAAATCTAAGTTCTGTAATTCACTATTACTAGTTCAGATCTTCTAGTAATAATTTGCAATAATAATTAGAAGCTATCAATTTTAAGTTCTGTATTTGATAATTACAAGTTCAGATCTTCAAGTTATAATTTGCAATAATAATTAGAAGCTATCAATTTTAAGTTCTGTATTTGACAATTACAAGTTCAGATCTTCAAGTTATAATTTGAAATAATAATTAGTATTTAACAAATCTAAGTTCTGTAATTCACTATTACTAGTTCAGATCTTCAAGTTATAATTTGCAATAATAATTAGAAGCTATTAATTTTAAGTTCTGTATTTGACAATTACAAGTTCAGATCTTCAAGTTATAATTTGCAATAATAATTAGAAGCTATCATTTTTAAGTTCTGTATTTGACAATTACAAGTTCAGATCTTCAAGTTATAATTTGCACTAATAATTTGTATTTAAGAATTCGAACTTATGTATTTGATTATTACAAGTTCAGATCTTCACATTATTATTTGCAATCTTAGTTTGATTTTAACAACTCGAAGTTCTGTATGTAACTACTACAAGTTCAGATATTCAAGTTATAATTTGCACTAATACTTTGAATTTAACAATTCGAAGTTCTGTATTTGACTATTACAAGTTCAGATCTTCAAATTATTATTTGCAATCTTAGTTTGAATTTAACAATTCGAAGTTCTGTATTTACTTACTACAAGTTCAGATCTTCAAGTTATAATTAGCACTAATAATTTGTATTTAACAATTCGAAGGTCTTTATTTGATTATTACAAGTTCAGATCTTCAAATTATTATTTGCAATCTTAGTTTGAATTTAACAATTCGAAGTTCTGTATTTGACAGTTACAAGTTCAGATCTTCAAGTTATAATTTGAAATAATAATTAGTATTTAACAAAGCTAAGTTCTGTAATTCACTATTACAAATTCAGATCTTCAAGTTATAATTTGCAATAATAATTAGAAGCTATCAATTTTAAGTTCTGTATTTGACTATTACAAGTTCAGATCTTCAAATTATTATTTGCAATCTTAGTTTGTATTTAACAATTCGAAGTTCTGTATTTACTTATTACAAGTTCAGATCTTCAAGTTATAATTTGAAATAATAATTTATATTTAACAAATCTAAGTTCTGTAATTCACTATTACAAGTTCAGATCTTCAAATTATAATTTGCACTAATAATTTGTATTTAACAATTCGAAGTTCTGTATTTACCTACGACAAGTTCAGATCTTTTAGTTATAATTTGCACTAATAATTTGTATTTAACAATTCGAAGTTCTGTATTTGCCTATTACAAGTTCAGATCTTCAAATTATTATTAGCAATCTTAGTTTGAATTTAACAATTCGAAGTTCTGTATTTGACAGTAACAAGTTCAGATCTTCAAGTTATAATTTGAAATAATAATTTATATTTAACAAATCTAAGTTCTGTAATTCACTATTACTAGTTCAGATCTTCAAGTTATAATTTGCAATAATAATTAAAAGCTATCAATTTTAAGTTCTGTATTTGACAATTACAAGTTCAGATCTTCAAGTTATAATTTGAAATAATAGTTTATATTTAACAAATCTAAGTTCTGAAATTCACTATTACAAGTTCAGATCTTCAAATTATAATTTGCACTAATAATTTGTATTTAACAATTCGCAGTTCTGCATTTACCTACGACAAGTTCAGATCTTCAAGTTATAATTTGCAATCATAATTTGAAGTTATCAATTTTAAAGTCTGTATTTGACAATTACTAGTTCAAATCTTCAAGTTATAATTTGCACTAATAATTTGTATTTAACAATTCGAAGTTCTGTATTTGACTATTACAAGTTCAGATCTTCAAGTTATAATTTGAAATAATAATTTATATTTAACAAATCTAAGTTCTGTAATTCACTATTACAAGTTCAGATCTTCAAGTTATAATTTGCAATCATAATTTGAAGTTATCAATTTTAAAGTCTGTATTTGACAATTACAAGTTCAGATCTTCAAGTTATAATTTGCACTAATATTTTGTATTTAACAATTCGAAGTTCTGTATTTGACTACTACAAGTACAGATCTTCGAGTTATAATTTGCAATCATAATTTGAAGTTATCAATTCTAAGGTCTGTATTTGACAGTTACAAGTTCAGATCTTCAAGTTATAATTTGAAATAATAATTAGTATTTAACAAAGCTAAGTCCTGTAATTCACTATCACAAGTTCAGATCATCAAGTTATAATTTGAAATAATAATTAGTATTTAACAAATCTAAGTTCTGTAATTCACTATTACTAGTTCAGATCTTCAAGTTATAATTTGCAATAATAATTGGAAGCTATCAATTTTAAGTTCTGTATTTGACAATTACAAGTTCAGATCTTCAAGTTATTATTTGCAATAATAATAATTAGAAGCTATCAATTTTAAGTTCTGTATTTGACAATTACAAGTTCAGATCTTCAAGTTATAATTTGAAATAATAATTAGTATTTAACAAATCCAAGTTCTGTAATTCACTATTACTAGTTCAGATCTTCAAGTTATAATTTGCAATAATAATTAGAAGCTATCAATTTTAAGTTCTGTATTTGACAATTACAAGTTCAGATCTTCAAGTTATAATTTGCACTGTTAATTTGTATTTAACAATTCGAAGTTCTGCATTTACCTACGACAAGTTCAGATCTTCAAGTTATAATTTGCAATCATAATTTGAAGTTATCAATTTTAAAGTCTGTATTTGACAATTACAAGTTCAAATCTTCAAGTTATAATTTGCACTAATAATTAGTATTTAACAATTCGAAGTTCTGTAATTCACTATTACAAGTTCAGATCTTCAAGTTATAATTTGCAATCATAATTTGAAGTTATCAATTTTAAAGTCTGTATTTGACAATTACAAGTTCAGATCTTCAAGTTAAAATTTGCACTAATAATTTGTATTTAACAATTCGAAGTTCTGTATTTGACTACTACAAGTTCAGATCTTCGAGTTATAATTTGCAATCATAATTTGAAGTTTTCAATTCTAAGGTCTGTATTTGACAATTACAAGTTCAGATCTTCAAGTTATAATTTGCACTAATATTTTGTATTTAACAATTCGAAGTTCTGTATTTGACTACTACAAGTACAGATCTTCGAGTTATAATTTGCAATCATAATTTGAAGTTATCAATTCTAAGGTCTGTATTTGACACTTACAAGTTCAGATCTTCAAGTTATAATTTGAAATAATAATTAGTATTTAACAAAGCTAAGTCCTGTAATTCACTATCACAAGTTCAGATCTTCAAGTTATAATTTGAAATAATAATTAGTATTTAACAAATCTAAGTTCTGTAATTCACTATTACTAGTTCAGATCTTCAAGTTATAATTTGCAATAATAATTGGAAGCTATCAATTTTAAGTTCTGTATTTGACAATTACAAGTTCAGATCTTCAAGTTATAATTTGCAATAATAATTAGAAGCTATCAATTTTAAGTTCTGTATTTGACAATTACAAGTTCAGATCTTCAAGTTATAATTTGATATAATAATTAGTATTTAACAAATCCAAGTTCTGTAATTCACTATTACTAGTTCAGATCTTCAAGTTATAATTTGCAATAATAATTAGAAGCTATTAATTTTAAGTTCTGTATTTGACAATTACAAGTTCAGATCTTCAAGTTATAATTTGCAATAATAATTAGAAGCTATCAATTTTAAGTTCTGTATTTGACAATTACAAGTTCAGAACTTCAAGTTATAATTTGCACTGTTAATTTGTATTTAACAATACGAAGTTCTGTATTTGACTATTACAAGTTCAGATCTTCAAATTTTTATTTGCAATCTTAGTTTGAATTTAACAATTCTAAGTTCTGTATTTACCTACTACAAGTTCAGATCTTCAAGTTATAATTTGAAATAATAATTAGTATTTAACAAAGCTAAGTTCTGAAATTCACTATCACAAGTTCAGATCTTCAAGTTATAATTTGAAATAATAATTAGTATTTAACAAATCTAAGTTTTGTAATTCACTATTACTAGTTCAGATCTTCTAGTAATAATTTGCAATAATAATTAGAAGCTATCAATTTTAAGTTCTGTATTTGATAATTACAAGTTCAGATCTTCAAGTTATAATTTGCAATAATAATTAGAAGCTATCAATTTTAAGTTCTGTATTTGACAATTACAAGTTCAGATCTTCAAGTTATAATTTGAAATAATAATTAGTATTTAACAAATCTAAGTTCTGTAATTCACTATTACTAGTTCAGATCTTCAAGTTATAATTTGCAATAATAATTGGAAGCTATCAATTTTAAGTTCTGTATTTGACAATTACAAGTTCAGATCTTCAAGTTATAATTTGATATAATAATTAGTATTTAACAAATCCAAGTTCTGTAATTCACTATTACTAGTTCAGATCTTCAAGTTATAATTTGCAATAATAATTAGAAGCTATCAATTTTAAGTTCTGTATTTGACAATTACAAGTTCAGATCTTCAAGTTATAATTTGCAATAATAATTAGAAGCTATCAATTTTAAGTTCTGTATTTGACAATTACAAGTTCAGATCTTCAAGTTATAATTTGCACTGTTAATTTCTATTTAACAATACGAAGTTCTGTATTTGACTATTACAAGTTCAGATCTTCAAATTATTATTTGCAATCTTAGTTTGAATTTAACAATTCTAAGTTCTGTATTTACCTACTACAAGTTCAGATCTTCAAGTTATAATTTGAAATAATAATTTATATTTAATAAATCTAAGTTCTGTAATTCACCATTACAAGTTCAGATCTTCAAGTTATAATTTGAAATAATAATTAGTATTTAACAAATCTAAGTTCTGTAATTAACTATTACTAGTTCAGATCTTCAAGTTATAATTTGCAATAATAATTAGAAGCTATCAATTTCTGGTTCTGTATTTGACAATTACAAGTTCAGATCTTCAAGTTATAATTTGAAATAATAATAAGTATTTAACAAATCTAAGTTCTGTAATTCACTATTACTAGTTCAGATCTTCAAGTTATAATTTGCAATAATAATTAGAAGCTATAAATTTTAAGTTCTGTATTTGACAATTACAAGTTCAGATCTTCAAGTTATAATTTGCAATAATAATTAGAAGCTATCAATTTTAAGTTCTGTATTTGACAATTACAAGTTCAGATCTAAAAGTTATAATTTGCAATAATAATTAGAAGCTATCAATTTTAAGTTCTGTATTTGACAATTACAAGTTCAGATCTTCAAGTTATAATTTGCACTAATAATTTGTATTTAACAATTCGAAGTTCTGTATTTGACTATTACAAGTTCAGATCTTTAAATTATTATTTGCAATCTTAGTTTGAATTTAACAATTCGAAGTTCTGTATTTACTTACTACAAGTTCAGATCTTCAAGTTATAATTAGCACTAATAATTTGTATTTAACAATTCGAATGTCTTTATTTGACTATTACAGGTTCAGATCTTCAAGTTATAATTTGAAATAATAATTAGTATTTAACAAAGCTAAGTTCTGTAATTCACTATTACAAATTCAGATCTTCAAGTTATAATTTGCAATAATAATTAGAAGCTATCAATTTTAAGTTCTGTATTTGACTATTACAAGTTCAGATCTTCAAATTATAATTTGCACTAATAATTTGTATTTAACAATTCGAAGTTCTGCATTTACCTACGACAAGTTCAGATCTTCAAGTTATAATTTGCAATCATAATTTGAAGTTATCAATTTTAAAGTCTGTATTTGACAATTACAAGTTCAAATCTTCAAGTTATAATATGCACTAATAATTAGTATTTAACAATTCGAAGTTCTGTAATTCACTATTACAAGTTCAGATCTTCAAGTTATAATTTGCAATCATAATTTGAAGTTATCAATTTTAAAGTCTGTATTTGACAATTACAAGTTCAGATCTTCAAGTTAAAATTTGCACTAATAATTTGTATTTAACAATTCGAAGTTCTGTATTTGACTACTACAAGTTAAGATCTTCGAGTTATAATTTGCAATCATAATTTGAAGTTATCAATTCTAAGGTCTGTATTTGACAATTACAAGTTCAGATCTTCAAGTTATAATTTGCACTAATATTTTGTATTTAACAATTCGAAGTTCTGTATTTGACTACTACAAGTACAGATCTTCGAGTTATAATTTGCAATCATAATTTGAAGTTATCAATTCTAAGGTCTGTATTTGACAGTTACAAGTTCACATCTTCAAGTTATAATTTGAAATAATAATTAGTATTTAACAAAGCTAAGTCCTGTAATTCACTATCACAAGTTCAGATCTTCAAGTTATAATTTGAAATAATAATTAGTATTTAACAAATCTAAGTTCTGTAATTCACTATTACTAGTTCAGATCTTCAAGTTATAATTTGCAATAATAATTGGAAGCTATCAATTTTAAGTTCTGTATTTGACAATTACAAGTTCAGATCTTCAAGTTATAATTTGCAATAATAATTAGAAGCTATCAATTTTAAGTTCTGTATTTGACAATTACAAGTTCAGATCTTCAAGTTATAATTTGATATAATAATTAGTATTTAACAAATCCAAGTTCTGTAATTCACTATTACTAGTTCAGATCTTCAAGTTATAATTTGCAATAATAATTAGAAGCTATCAATTTTAAGTTCTGTATTTGACAATTACAAGTTCAGATCTTCAAGTTATAATTTGCAATAATAATTAGAAGCTATCAATTTTAAGTTCTGTATTTGACAATTACAAGTTCAGAACTTCAAGTTATAATTTGCACTGTTAATTTGTATTTAACAATACGAAGTTCTGTATTTGACTATTACAAGTTCAGATCTTCAAATTATTATTTGCAATCTTAGTTTGAATTTAACAATTCTAAGTTCTGTATTTACCTACTACAAGTTCAGATCTTCAAGTTATAATTTGAAATAATAATTAGTATTTAACAAAGCTAAGTTCTGTAATTCACTATCACAAGTTCAGATCTTCAAGTTATAATTTGAAATAATAATTAGTATTTAACAAATCTAAGTTCTGTAATTCACTATTACTAGTTCAGATCTTCTAGTAATAATTTGCAATAATAATTAGAAGCTATCAATTTTAAGTTCTGTATTTGATAATTACAAGTTCAGATCTTCAAGTTATAATTTGCAATAATAATTAGAAGCTATCAATTTTAAGTTCTGTATTTGACAATTACAAGTTCAGATCTTCAAGTTATAATTTGAAATAATAATTAGTATTTAACAAATCTAAGTTCTGTAATTCACTATTACTAGTTCAGATCTTCAAGTTATAATTTGCAATAATAATTAGAAGCTATTAATTTTAAGTTCTGTATTTGACAATTACAAGTTCAGATCTTCAAGTTATAATTTGCAATAATAATTAGAAGCTATCATTTTTAAGTTCTGTATTTGACAATTACAAGTTCAGATCTTCAAGTTATAATTTGCACTAATAATTTGTATTTAAGAATTCGAACTTATGTATTTGACTATTACAAGTTCAGATCTTCACATTATTATTTGCAATCTTAGTTTGATTTTAACAACTCGAAGTTCTGTATGTAACTACTACAAGTTCAGATATTCAAGTTATAATTTGCACTAATACTTTGAATTTAACAATTCGAAGTTCTGTATTTGACTATTACAAGTTCAGATCTTCAAATTATTATTTGCAATCTTAGTTTGAATTTAACAATTCGAAGTTCTGTATTTACTTACTACAAGTTCAGATCTTCAAGTTATAATTAGCACTAATAATTTGTATTTAACAATTCGAAGGTCTTTATTTGATTATTACAAGTTCAGATCTTCAAATTATTATTTGCAATCTTAGTTTGAATTTAACAATTCGAAGTTCTGTATTTGACAGTTACAAGTTCAGATCTTCAAGTTATAATTTGAAATAATAATTAGTATTTAACAAAGCTAAGTTCTGTAATTCACTATTACAAATTCAGATCTTCAAGTTATAATTTGCAATAATAATTAGAAGCTATCAATTTTAAGTTCTGTATTTGACTATTACAAGTTCAGATCTTCAAATTATTATTTGCAATCTTAGTTTGTATTTAACAATTCGAAGTTCTGTATTTACTTATTACAAGTTCAGATCTTCAAGTTATAATTTGAAATAATAATTTATATTTAACAAATCTAAGTTCTGTAATTCACTATTACAAGTTCAGATCTTCAAATTATAATTTGCACTAATAATTTGTATTTAACAATTCGAAGTTCTGTATTTACCTACGACAAGTTCAGATCTTTTAGTTATAATTTGCACTAATAATTTGTATTTAACAATTCGAAGTTCTGTATTTGCCTATTACAAGTTCAGATCTTCAAATTATTATTAGCAATCTTAGTTTGAATTTAACAATTCGAAGTTCTGTATTTGACAGTAACAAGTTCAGATCTTCAAGTTATAATTTGAAATAATAATTTATATTTAACAAATCTAAGTTCTGTAATTCACTATTACTAGTTCAGATCTTCAAGTTATAATTTGCAATAATAATTAAAAGCTATCAATTTTAAGTTCTGTATTTGACAATTACAAGTTCAGATCTTCAAGTTATAATTTGAAATAATAGTTTATATTTAACAAATCTAAGTTCTGAAATTCACTATTACAAGTTCAGATCTTCAAATTATAATTTGCACTAATAATTTGTATTTAACAATTCGCAGTTCTGCATTTACCTACGACAAGTTCAGATCTTCAAGTTATAATTTGCAATCATAATTTGAAGTTATCAATTTTAAAGTCTGTATTTGACAATTACTAGTTCAAATCTTCAAGTTATAATTTGCACTAATAATTTGTATTTAACAATTCGAAGTTCTGTATTTGACTATTACAAGTTCAGATCTTCAAGTTATAATTTGAAATAATAATTTATATTTAACAAATCTAAGTTCTGTAATTCACTATTACAAGTTCAGATCTTCAAGTTATAATTTGCAATCATAATTTGAAGTTATCAATTTTAAAGTCTGTATTTGACAATTACAAGTTCAGATCTTCAAGTTATAATTTGCACTAATATTTTGTATTTAACAATTCGAAGTTCTGTATTTGACTACTACAAGTACAGATCTTCGAGTTATAATTTGCAATCATAATTTGAAGTTATCAATTCTAAGGTCTGTATTTGACAGTTACAAGTTCAGATCTTCAAGTTATAATTTGAAATAATAATTAGTATTTAACAAAGCTAAGTCCTGTAATTCACTATCACAAGTTCAGATCATCAAGTTATAATTTGAAATAATAATTAGTATTTAACAAATCTAAGTTCTGTAATTCACTATTACTAGTTCAGATCTTCAAGTTATAATTTGCAATAATAATTGGAAGCTATCAATTTTAAGTTCTGTATTTGACAATTACAAGTTCAGATCTTCAAGTTATTATTTGCAATAATAATAATTAGAAGCTATCAATTTTAAGTTCTGTATTTGACAATTACAAGTTCAGATCTTCAAGTTATAATTTGAAATAATAATTAGTATTTAACAAATCCAAGTTCTGTAATTCACTATTACTAGTTCAGATCTTCAAGTTATAATTTGCAATAATAATTAGAAGCTATCAATTTTAAGTTCTGTATTTGACAATTACAAGTTCAGATCTTCAAGTTATAATTTGCACTGTTAATTTGTATTTAACAATTCGAAGTTCTGCATTTACCTACGACAAGTTCAGATCTTCAAGTTATAATTTGCAATCATAATTTGAAGTTATCAATTTTAAAGTCTGTATTTGACAATTACAAGTTCAAATCTTCAAGTTATAATTTGCACTAATAATTAGTATTTAACAATTCGAAGTTCTGTAATTCACTATTACAAGTTCAGATCTTCAAGTTATAATTTGCAATCATAATTTGAAGTTATCAATTTTAAAGTCTGTATTTGACAATTACAAGTTCAGATCTTCAAGTTAAAATTTGCACTAATAATTTGTATTTAACAATTCGAAGTTCTGTATTTGACTACTACAAGTTCAGATCTTCGAGTTATAATTTGCAATCATAATTTGAAGTTTTCAATTCTAAGGTCTGTATTTGACAATTACAAGTTCAGATCTTCAAGTTATAATTTGCACTAATATTTTGTATTTAACAATTCGAAGTTCTGTATTTGACTACTACAAGTACAGATCTTCGAGTTATAATTTGCAATCATAATTTGAAGTTATCAATTCTAAGGTCTGTATTTGACACTTACAAGTTCAGATCTTCAAGTTATAATTTGAAATAATAATTAGTATTTAACAAAGCTAAGTCCTGTAATTCACTATCACAAGTTCAGATCTTCAAGTTATAATTTGAAATAATAATTAGTATTTAACAAATCTAAGTTCTGTAATTCACTATTACTAGTTCAGATCTTCAAGTTATAATTTGCAATAATAATTGGAAGCTATCAATTTTAAGTTCTGTATTTGACAATTACAAGTTCAGATCTTCAAGTTATAATTTGCAATAATAATTAGAAGCTATCAATTTTAAGTTCTGTATTTGACAATTACAAGTTCAGATCTTCAAGTTATAATTTGATATAATAATTAGTATTTAACAAATCCAAGTTCTGTAATTCACTATTACTAGTTCAGATCTTCAAGTTATAATTTGCAATAATAATTAGAAGCTATTAATTTTAAGTTCTGTATTTGACAATTACAAGTTCAGATCTTCAAGTTATAATTAGCAATAATAATTAGAAGCTATCAATTTTAAGTTCTGTATTTGACAATTACAAGTTCAGAACTTCAAGTTATAATTTGCACTGTTAATTTGTATTTAACAATACGAAGTTCTGTATTTGACTATTACAAGTTCAGATCTTCAAATTTTTATTTGCAATCTTAGTTTGAATTTAACAATTCTAAGTTCTGTATTTACCTACTACAAGTTCAGATCTTCAAGTTATAATTTGAAATAATAATTAGTATTTAACAAAGCTAAGTTCTGAAATTCACTATCACAAGTTCAGATCTTCAAGTTATAATTTGAAATAATAATTAGTATTTAACAAATCTAAGTTTTGTAATTCACTATTACTAGTTCAGATCTTCTAGTAATAATTTGCAATAATAATTAGAAGCTATCAATTTTAAGTTCTGTATTTGATAATTACAAGTTCAGATCTTCAAGTTATAATTTGCAATAATAATTAGAAGCTATCAATTTTAAGTTCTGTATTTGACAATTACAAGTTCAGATCTTCAAGTTATAATTTGAAATAATAATTAGTATTTAACAAATCTAAGTTCTGTAATTCACTATTACTAGTTCAGATCTTCAAGTTATAATTTGCAATAATAATTAGAAGCTATCAATTTTAAGTTCTGTATTTGACAATTACAAGTTCAGATCTTCAAGTTATAATTTGCACTAATAATTTGTATTTAAGAATTCGAACTTATGTATTTGACTATTACAAGTTCAGATCTTCAAATTATTATTTGCAATCTTAGTTTGAATTTAACAACTCGAAGTTCTGTATGTAACTACTACAAGTTCAGATCTTCAAGTTATAATTTGCACTAATAATTTGAATTTAACAATTCGAAGTTCTGTATTTGACTATTACAAGTTCAGATCTTCAAATTATTACTTGCAATCTTAGTTTGAATTTAACAATTCGAAGTTCTGTATTTACTTACTACAAGTTCAGATCTTCAAGTTATAATTAGCACTAATAATTTGTATTTAACAATTCGAAGGTCTTTATTTGATTATTACAAGTTCAGATCTTCAAATTATTATTTGCAATCTTAGTTTGAATTTAACAATTCGAAGTTCTGTATTTGACAGTTACAAGTTCAGATCTTCAAGTTATAATTTGAAATAATAATTAGTATTTAACAAAGCTAAGTTCTGTAATTCACTATTACAAATTCAGATCTTCAAGTTATAATTTGCAATAATAATTAGAAGCTATCAATTTTAAGTTCTGTATTTGACTATTACAAGTTCAGATCTTCAAATTATTATTTGCAATCTTAGTTTGTATTTAACAATTCGAAGTTCTGTATTTACTTATTACAAGTTCAGATCTTCAAGTTATAATTTGAAATAATAATTTATATTTAACAAATCTAAGTTCTGTAATTCACTATTACAAGTTCAGATCTTCAAATTATAATTTGCACTAATAATTTGTATTTAACAATTCGAAGTTCTGTATTTACCTACGACAAGTTCAGATCTTCAAGTTATAATTTGCAATCATAATTTGAAGTTATCAATTTTAAAGTCTGTATTTGACAATTACAAGTTCAGATCTTTTAGTTATAATTTGCACTAATAATTTGTATTTAACAATTCGAAGTTCTGTATTTGCCTATTACAAGTTCAGATCTTCAAATTATTATTAGCAATCTTAGTTTGAATTTAACAATTCGAAGTTCTGTATTTGACAGTAACAAGTTCAGATCTTCAAGTTATAATTTGAAATAATAATTTATATTTAACAAATCTAAGTTCTGTAATTCACTATTACTAGTTCAGATCTTCAAGTTATAATTTGCAATAATAATTAGAAGCTATCAATTTTAAGTTCTGTATTTGACAATTACAAGTTCAGATCTTCAAGTTATAATTTGAAATAATAGTTTATATTTAACAAATCTAAGTTCTGTAATTCACTATTACAAGTTCAGATCTTCAAATTATAATTTGCACTAATAATTTGTATTTAACAATTCGAAGTTCTGCATTTACCTACGACAAGTTCAGATCTTCAAGTTATAATTTGCAATCATAATTTGAAGTTATCAATTTTAAAGTCTGTATTTGACAATTACAAGTTCAAATCTTCAAGTTATAATTTGCACTAATAATTTGTATTTAACAATTCGAAGTTCTGTATTTGACTATTACAAGTTCAGATCTTCAAGTTATAATTTGAAATAATAATTTATATTTAACAAATCTAAGTTCTGTAATTCACTATTACAAGTTCAGATCTTCAAGTTATAATTTGCAAACATAATTTGAAGTTATCAATTTTAAAGTCTGTATTTGACAATTACAAGTTCAGATCTTCAAGTTATAATTTGCACTAATATTTTGTATTTAACAATTCGAAGTTCTGTATTTGACTACTACAAGTACAGATCTTCGAGTTATAATTTGCAATCATAATTTGAAGTTATCAATTCTAAGGTCTGTATTTGACAGTTACAAGTTCAGATCTTCAAGTTATAATTTGAAATAATAATTAGTATTTAACAAAGCTAAGTCCTGTAATTCACTATCACAAGTTCAGATCTTCAAGTTATAATTTGAAATAATAATTAGTATTTAACAAATCTAAGTTCTGTAATTCACTATTACTAGTTCAGATCTTCAAGTTATAATTTGCAATAATAATTGGAAGCTATCAATTTTAAGTTCTGTATTTGACAATTACAAGTTCAGATCTTCAAGTTATAATTTGCAATAATAATTAGAAGCTATCAATTTTAAGTTCTGTATTTGACAATTACAAGTTCAGATCTTCAAGTTATAATTTGAAATAATAATTAGTATTTAACAAATCTTAGTTCTGTAATTCACTATTACTAGTTCAGATCTTCAAGTTATAATTTGCAATAATAATTAGAAGCTATCAATTTTAAGTTCTGTATTTGACAATTACAAGTTCAGATCTTCAAGTTATAATTTGCAATAATAATTAGAAGCTATCAATTTTAAGTTCTGTATTTGACAATTACAAGTTCAGATCTTCAAGTTATAATTTGCAATAATAATTAGAAGCTATCAATTTTAAGTTCTGTATTTGACAATTACAAGTTCAGATCTTCAAGTTATAATTTGCACTAATAATTTGTATTTAACAATTCGAAGTTCTGTATTTGACTATTACAAGTTCAGATCTTTAAATTATTATTTGCAATCTTAGTTTGAATTTAACAATTCGAAGTTCTGTACTTACCTACTACAAGTTCAGATCTTCAAGTTATAATTTGAAATAATAATTTATATTTAACAAATCTAAGTTCTGTAATTCACTATTACAAGTTCAGATCTTCAAGTTATAATTTGCAAACATAATTTGAAGTTATCAATTTTAAAGTCTGTATTTGACAATTACAAGTTCAGATCTTCAAGTTATAATTTGCACTAATATTTTGTATTTAACAATTCGAAGTTCTGTATTTGACTACTACAAGTACAGATCTTCGAGTTATAATTTGCAATCATAATTTGAAGTTATCAATTCTAAGGTCTGTATTTGACAGTTACAAGTTCAGATCTTCAAGTTATAATTTGAAATAATAATTAGTATTTAACAAAGCTAAGTCCTGTAATTCACTATCACAAGTTCAGATCTTCAAGTTATAATTTGAAATAATAATTAGTATTTAACAAATCTAAGTTCTGTAATTCACTATTACTAGTTCAGATCTTCAAGTTATAATTTGCAATAATAATTGGAAGCTATCAATTTTAAGTTCTGTATTTGACAATTACAAGTTCAGATCTTCAAGTTATAATTTGCAATAATAATTAGAAGCTATCAATTTTAAGTTCTGTATTTGACAATTACAAGTTCAGATCTTCAAGTTATAATTTGAAATAATAATTAGTATTTAACAAATCTAAGTTCTGTAATTCACTATTACTAGTTCAGATCTTCAAGTTATAATTTGCAATAATAATTAGAAGCTATCAATTTTAAGTTCTGTATTTGACAATTACAAGTTCAGATCTTCAAGTTATAATTTGCAATAATAATTAGAAGCTATCAATTTTAAGTTCTGTATTTGACAATTACAAGTTCAGATCTTCAAGTTATAATTTGCAATAATAATTAGAAGCTATCAATTTTAAGTTCTGTATTTGACAATTACGAGTTCAGATCTTCAAGTTATAATTTGCACTAATAATTTGTATTTAACAATTCGAAGTTCTGTATTTGACTATTACAAGTTCAGATCTTTAAATTATTATTTGCAATCTTAGTTTGAATTTAACAATTCGAAGTTCTGTATTTACTTACTACAAGTTCAGATCTTCAAGTTATAATTAGCACTAATAATTTGTATTTAACAATTCGAATGTCTTTATTTGACTATTACAGGTTCAGATCTTCAAGTTATAATTTGAAATAATAATTAGTATTTAACAAAGCTAAGTTCTGTAATTCACTATTACAAATTCAGATCTTCAAGTTATAATTTGCAATAATAATTAGAAGCTATCAATTTTAAGTTCTGTATTTGACTATTACAAGTTCAGATCTTCAAATTATAATTTGCACTAATAATTTGTATTTAACAATTCGAAGTTCTGCATTTACCTACGACAAGTTCAGATCTTCAAGTTATAATTTGCAATCATAATTTGAAGTTATCAATTTTAAAGTCTGTATTTGACAATTACAAGTTCAAATCTTCAAGTTATAATTTGCACTAATAATTAGTATTTAACAATTCGAAGTTCTGTAATTCACTATTACAAGTTCAGATCTTCAAGTTATAATTTGCAATCATAATTTGAAGTTATCAATTTTAAAGTCTGTATTTGACAATTACAAGTTCAGATCTTCAAGTTAAAATTTGCACTAATAATTTGTATTTAACAATTCGAAGTTCTGTATTTGACTACTACAAGTTCAGATCTTCGAGTTATAATTTGCAATCATAATTTGAAGTTATCAATTCTAAGGTCTGTATTTGATAATTACAAGTTCAGATCTTCAAGTTATAATTTGCACTAATATTTTGTATTTAACAATTCGAAGTTCTGTATTTGACTACTACAAGTACAGATCTTCGAGTTATAATTTGCAATCATAATTTGAAGTTATCAATTCTAAGGTCTGTATTTGACAGTTACAAGTTCAGATTTTCAAGTTATAATTTGAAATAATAATTATTTATATAATTATTCAGATCTTCTTAATGTTTCACTCCACAAAACAAAAACTATGGCATTCCTAGGAAAGGAAGCAGTCAGAACCAAAATATATATAAATAACCAACCGTTAGAACAAGTGAGTAACTTCAACTATTTAGGATGCGATGTCAGTTATGGGCACAACAATGACATAAAAGTTAAAACGAGCAGATTTCAACGAGTCTGTGGCACAATAAGAAGAACATTTCGAAATAAAACTAGGAAAGATACTCAAATGAAATTCTATAAGGTTATGGCGTTACCAATTCTATTATATGGCAGTGAGACTTGGGTTCTGACACAAAAAGATCGCTCATACATTCAAGCCAGTGAAATGAAATTTCTTCGAGGGGTGGCAGGTTATACTAGATTGGACAGAATGAGAAATACAGACATAAGGGACGGCTTGAAGGTGACACCCGTTGTTGATTCGATTGAAACCAACCGAAATAATTGGAAAGCCCATCTAGAACGGATGGACGATCAGAGATGGCCAAAGCTCGCATATCAATATCACCCAAAAGGAAAAAGGGACCAAGGAAGACCCCGGAAGCGGTGGCAATAAGAAGTCGGAACAGGTCTAAAGGCCTAATCCCTGAAGAGCAGAAGAAGAAGAAGAATAATAATTAGTATTTAACAAAGCTAAGTCCTGTAATTCACTATCACAAGTTCAGATCATCAAGTTATAATTTGAAATAATAATTAGTATTTAACAAATCTAAGTTCTGTAATTCACTATTACTAGTTCAGATCTTCAAGTTATAATTTGCAATAATAATTGGAAGCTATCAATTTTAAGTTCTGTATTTGACAATTACAAGTTCAGATCTTCAAGTTATTATTTGCAATAATAATTAGAAGCTATCAATTTTAAGTTCTGTATTTGACAATTACAAGTTCAGATCTTCAAGTTATAATTTGAAATAATAATTAGTATTTAACAAATCCAAGTTCTGTAATTCACTATTACTAGTTCAGATCTTCAAGTTATAATATGCAATAATAATTAGAAGCTATCAATTTTAAGTTCTGTATTTGACAATTACAAGTTCAGATCTTCAAGTTATAATTTGCACTGTTAATTTGTATTTAACAATTCGAAGTTCTGCATTTACCTACGACAAGTTCAGATCTTCAAGTTATAATTTGCAATCATAATTTGAAGTTATCAATTTTAAAGTCTGTATTTGACAATTACAAGTTCAAATCTTCAAGTTATAATTTGCACTAATAATTAGTATTTAACAATTCGAAGTTCTGTAATTAACTATTACAAGTTCAGATCTTCAAGTTATAATTTGCAATCATAATTTGAAGTTATCAATGTTAAAGTCTGTATTTGACAATTACAAGTTCAGATCTTCAAGTTAAAATTTGCACTAATAATTTGTATTTAACAATTCGAAGTTCTGTATTTGACTACTACAAGTACAGATCTTCGAGTTATAATTTGCAATCATAATTTGAAGTTATCAATTCTAAGGTCTGTATTTGACACTTACAAGTTCAGATCTTCAAGTTATAATTTGAAATAATAATTAGTATTTAACAAAGCTAAGTCCTGTAATTCACTATCACAAGTTCAGATCTTCAAGTTATAATTTGAAATAATAATTAGTATTTAACAATTCGAAGTTCTGTAATTAACTATTACAAGTTCAGATCTTCAAGTTATAATTTGCAATCATAATTTGAAGTTATCAATGTTAAAGTCTGTATTTGACAATTACAAGTTCAAATCTTCAAGTTATAATTTGCACTAATAATTAGTATTTAACAATTCGAAGTTCTGTATTTGACTACTACAAGTTCAGATCTTCGAGTTATAATTTGCAATCATAATTTGAAGTTATCAATTCTAAGGTCTGTATTTGACAATTACAAGTTCAGATCTTCAAGTTATAATTTGCACTAATATTTTGTATTTAACAATTCGAAGTTCTGTATTTGACTACTACAAGTACAGATCTTCGAGTTATAATTTGCAATCATAATTTGAAGTTATCAATTCTAAGGTCTGTATTTGACACTTACAAGTTCAGATCTTCAAGTTATAATTTGAAATAATAATTAGTATTTAACAAAGCTAAGTCCTGTAATTCACTATCACAAGTTCAGATCTTCAAGTTATAATTTGAAATAATAATTAGTATTTAACAAATCTAAGTTCTGTAATTCACTATTACTAGTTCAGATCTTCAAGTTATAATTTGCAATAATAATTGGAAGCTATCAATTTTAAGTTCTGTATTTGACAATTACAAGTTCAGATCTTCAAGTTATAATTTGCAATAATAATTAGAAGCTATCAATTTTAAGTTCTGTATTTGACAATTACAAGTTCAGATCTTCAAGTTATAATTTGATATAATAATTAGTATTTAACAAATCCAAGTTCTGTAATTCACTATTACTAGTTCAGATCTTCAAGTTATAATTTGCAATAATAATTAGAAGCTATCAATTTTAAGTTCTGTATTTGACAATTACAAGTTCAGATCTTCAAGTTATAATTTGCAATAATAATTAGAAGCTATCAATTTTAAGTTCTGTATTTGACAATTACAAGTTCAGAACTTCAAGTTATAATTTGCACTGTTAATTTGTATTTAACAATACGAAGTTCTGTATTTGACTATTACAAGTTCAGATCTTCAAATTTTTATTTGCAATCTTAGTTTGAATTTAACAATTCTAAGTTCTGTATTTACCTACTACAAGTTCAGATCTTCAAGTTATAATTTGAAATAATAATTAGTATTTAACAAAGCTAAGTTCTGTAATTCACTATCACAAGTTCAGATCTTCAAGTTATAATTTGAAATAATAATTAGTATTTAACAAATCTAAGTTCTGTAATTCACTATTACTAGTTCAGATCTTCTAGTAATAATTTGCAATAATAATTAGAAGCTATCAATTTTAAGTTCTGTATTTGATAATTACAAGTTCAGATCTTCAAGTTATAATTTGCAATAATAATTAGAAGCTATCAATTTTAAGTTCTGTATTTGACAATTACAAGTTCAGATCTTCAAGTTATAATTTGAAATAATAATTAGTATTTAACAAATCTAAGTTCTGTAATTCACTATTACTAGTTCAGATCTTCAAGTTATAATTTGCAATAATAATTAGAAGCTATCAATTTTAAGTTCTGTATTTGACAATTACAAGTTCAGATCTTCAAGTTATAATTTGCAATAATAATTAGAAGCTATCATTTTTAAGTTCTGTATTTGACAATTACAAGTTCAGATCTTCAAGTTATAATTTGCACTAATAATTTGTATTTAAGAATTCGAACTTATGTATTTGACTATTACAAGTTCAGATCTTCAAATTATTATTTGCAATCTTAGTTTGAATTTAACAACTCGAAGTTCTGTATGTAACTACTACAAGTTCAGATCTTCAAGTTATAATTTGCACTAATAATTTGAATTTAACAATTCGAAGTTCTGTATTTGACTATTACAAGTTCAGATCTTCAAATTATTACTTGCAATCTTAGTTTGAATTTAACAATTCGAAGTTCTGTATTTACTTACTACAAGTTCAGATCTTCAAGTTATAATTAGCACTAATAATTTGTATTTAACAATTCGAAGGTCTTTATTTGATTATTACAAGTTCAGATCTTCAAATTATTATTTGCAATCTTAGTTTGAATTTAACAATTCGAAGTTCTGTATTTGACAGTTACAAGTTCAGATCTTCAAGTTATAATTTGAAATAATAATTAGTATTTAACAAAGCTAAGTTCTGTAATTCACTATTACAAATTCAGATCTTCAAGTTATAATTTGCAATAATAATTAGAAGCTATCAATTTTAAGTTCTGTATTTGACTATTACAAGTTCAGATCTTCAAATTATTATTTGCAATCTTAGTTTGTATTTAACAATTCGAAGTTCTGTATTTACTTATTACAAGTTCAGATCTTCAAGTTATAATTTGAAATAATAATTTATATTTAACAAATCTAAGTTCTGTAATTCACTATTACAAGTTCAGATCTTCAAATTATAATTTGCACTAATAATTTGTATTTAACAATTCGAAGTTCTGTATTTACCTACGACAAGTTCAGATCTTCAAGTTATAATTTGCAATCATAATTTGAAGTTATCAATTTTAAAGTCTGTATTTGACAATTACAAGTTCAGATCTTTTAGTTATAATTTGCACTAATAATTTGTATTTAACAATTCGAAGTTCTGTATTTGCCTATTACAAGTTCAGATCTTCAAATTATTATTAGCAATCTTAGTTTGAATTTAACAATTCGAAGTTCTGTATTTGACAGTAACAAGTTCAGATCTTCAAGTTATAATTTGAAATAATAATTTATATTTAACAAATCTAAGTTCTGTAATTCACTATTACTAGTTCAGATCTTCAAGTTATAATTTGCAATAATAATTAGAAGCTATCAATTTTAAGTTCTGTATTTGACAATTACAAGTTCAGATCTTCAAGTTATAATTTGAAATAATAGTTTATATTTAACAAATCTAAGTTCTGTAATTCACTATTACAAGTTCAGATCTTCAAATTATAATTTGCACTAATAATTTGTATTTAACAATTCGAAGTTCTGCATTTACCTACGACAAGTTCAGATCTTCAAGTTATAATTTGCAATCATAATTTGAAGTTATCAATTTTAAAGTCTGTATTTGACAATTACAAGTTCAAATCTTCAAGTTATAATTTGCACTAATAATTTGTATTTAACAATTCGAAGTTCTGTATTTGACTATTACAAGTTCAGATCTTCAAGTTATAATTTGAAATAATAATTTATATTTAACAAATCTAAGTTCTGTAATTCACTATTACAAGTTCAGATCTTCAAGTTATAATTTGCAAACATAATTTGAAGTTATCAATTTTAAAGTCTGTATTTGACAATTACAAGTTCAGATCTTCAAGTTATAATTTGCACTAATATTTTGTATTTAACAATTCGAAGTTCTGTATTTGACTACTACAAGTACAGATCTTCGAGTTATAATTTGCAATCATAATTTGAAGTTATCAATTCTAAGGTCTGTATTTGACAGTTACAAGTTCAGATCTTCAAGTTATAATTTGAAATAATAATTAGTATTTAACAAAGCTAAGTCCTGTAATTCACTATCACAAGTTCAGATCTTCAAGTTATAATTTGAAATAATAATTAGTATTTAACAAATCTAAGTTCTGTAATTCACTATTACTAGTTCAGATCTTCAAGTTATAATTTGCAATAATAATTGGAAGCTATCAATTTTAAGTTCTGTATTTGACAATTACAAGTTCAGATCTTCAAGTTATAATTTGCAATAATAATTAGAAGCTATCAATTTTAAGTTCTGTATTTGACAATTACAAGTTCAGATCTTCAAGTTATAATTTGAAATAATAATTAGTATTTAACAAATCTAAGTTCTGTAATTCACTATTACTAGTTCAGATCTTCTAGTAATAATTTGCAATAATAATTAGAAGCTATCAATTTTAAGTTCTGTATTTGATAATTACAAGTTCAGATCTTCAAGTTATAATTTGCAATAATAATTAGAAGCTATCAATTTTAAGTTCTGTATTTGACAATTACAAGTTCAGATCTTCAAGTTATAATTTGAAATAATAATTAGTATTTAACAAATCTAAGTTCTGTAATTCACTATTACTAGTTCAGATCTTCAAGTTATAATTTGCAATAATAATTAGAAGCTATCAATTTTAAGTTCTGTATTTGACAATTACAAGTTCAGATCTTCAAGTTATAATTTGCAATAATAATTAGAAGCTATCATTTTTAAGTTCTGTATTTGACAATTACAAGTTCAGATCTTCAAGTTATAATTTGCACTAATAATTTGTATTTAAGAATTCGAACTTATGTATTTGACTATTACAAGTTCAGATCTTCAAATTATTATTTGCAATCTTAGTTTGAATTTAACAACTCGAAGTTCTGTATGTAACTACTACAAGTTCAGATCTTCAAGTTATAATTTGCACTAATAATTTGAATTTAACAATTCTAAGTTCTGTATTTGACTATTACAAGTTCAGATCTTCAAATTATTACTTGCAATCTTAGTTTGAATTTAACAATTCGAAGTTCTGTATTTACTTACTACAAGTTCAGATCTTCAAGTTATAATTAGCACTAATAATTTGTATTTAACAATTCGAAGGTCTTTATTTGATTATTACAAGTTCAGATCTTCAAATTATTATTTGCAATCTTAGTTTGAATTTAACAATTCGAAGTTCTGTATTTGACAGTTACAAGTTCAGATCTTCAAGTTATAATTTGAAATAATAATTAGTATTTAACAAAGCTAAGTTCTGTAATTCACTATTACAAATTCAGATCTTCAAGTTATAATTTGCAATAATAATTAGAAGCTATCAATTTTAAGTTCTGTATTTGACTATTACAAGTTCAGATCTTCAAATTATTATTTGCAATCTTAGTTTGTATTTAACAATTCGAAGTTCTGTATTTACTTATTACAAGTTCAGATCTTCAAGTTATAATTTGAAATAATAATTTATATTTAACAAATCTAAGTTCTGTAATTCACTATTACAAGTTCAGATCTTCAAATTATAATTTGCACTAATAATTTGTATTTAACAATTCGAAGTTCTGTATTTACCTACGACAAGTTCAGATCTTCAAGTTATAATTTGCAATCATAATTTGAAGTTATCAATTTTAAAGTCTGTATTTGACAATTACAAGTTCAGATCTTTTAGTTATAATTTGCACTAATAATTTGTATTTAACAATTCGAAGTTCTGTATTTGCCTATTACAAGTTCAGATCTTCAAATTATTATTAGCAATCTTAGTTTGAATTTAACAATTCGAAGTTCTGTATTTGACAGTAACAAGTTCAGATCTTCAAGTTATAATTTGAAATAATAATTTATATTTAACAAATCTAAGTTCTGTAATTCACTATTACTAGTTCAGATCTTCAAGTTATAATTTGCAAAATAATTAGAAGCTATCAATTTTAAGTTCTGTATTTGACAATTACACGTTCAGATCTTCAAGTTATAATTTGAAATAATAGTTTATATTTAACAAATCTAAGTTCTGTAATTCACTATTACAAGTTCAGATCTTCAAATTATAATTTGCACTAATAATTTGTATTTAACAATTCGAAGTTCTGCATTTACCTACGACAAGTTCAGATCTTCAAGTTATAATTTGCAATCAAAATTTGAAGTTATCAATTTTAAAGTCTGTATTTGACAATTACAAGTTCAAATCTTCAAGTTATAATTTGCACTAATAATTTGTATTTAACAATTCGAAGTTCTGTATTTGACTATTACAAGTTCAGATCTTCAAGTTATAATTTGAAATAATAATTTATATTTAACAAATCTAAGTTCTGTAATTCACTATTACAAGTTCAGATCTTCAAGTTATAATTTGCAAACATAATTTGAAGTTATCAATTTTAAAGTCTGTATTTGACAATTACAAGTTCAGATCTTCAAGTTATAATTTGCACTAATATTTTGTATTTAACAATTCGAAGTTCTGTATTTGACTACTACAAGTACAGATCTTCGAGTTATAATTTGCAATCATAATTTGAAGTTATCAATTCTAAGGTCTGTATTTGACAGTTACAAGTTCAGATCTTCAAGTTATAATTTGAAATAATAATTAGTATTTAACAAATCTAAGTTCTGTAATTCACTATTACTAGTTCAGATCTTCAAGTTATAATTTGCAATAATAATTAGAAGCTATCAATTTTAAGTTCTGTATTTGACAATTACAAGTTCAGATCTTCAAGTTATAATTTGCAATAATAATTAGAAGCTATCATTTTTAAGTTCTGTATTTGACAATTACAAGTTCAGATCTTCAAGTTATAATTTGCACTAATAATTTGTATTTAAGAATTCGAACTTATGTATTTGACTATTACAAGTTCAGAACTTCAAATTATTATTTGCAATCTTAGTTTGAATTTAACAACTCGAAGTTCTGTATGTAACTACTACAAGTTCAGATCTTCAAGTTATAATTTGCACTAATAATTTGAATTTAACAATTCGAAGTTCTGTATTTGACTATTACAAGTTCAGATCTTCAAATTATTACTTGCAATCTTAGTTTGAATTTAACAATTCGAAGTTCTGTATTTACTTACTACAAGTTCAGATCTTCAAGTTATAATTAGCACTAATAATTTGTATTTAACAATTCGAAGGTCTTTATTTGATTATTACAAGTTCAGATCTTCAAATTATTATTTGCAATCTTAGTTTGAATTTAACAATTCGAAGTTCTGTATTTGACAGTTACAAGTTCAGATCTTCAAGTTATAATTTGAAATAATAATTAGTATTTAACAAAGCTAAGTTCTGTAATTCACTATTACAAATTCAGATCTTCAAGTTATAATTTGCAATAATAATTAGAAGCTATCAATTTTAAGTTCTGTATTTGACTATTACAAGTTCAGATCTTCAAATTATTATTTGCAATCTTAGTTTGTATTTAACAATTCGAAGTTCTGTATTTACTTATTACAAGTTCAGATCTTCAAGTTATAATTTGAAATAATAATTTATATTTAACAAATCTAAGTTCTGTAATTCACTATTACAAGTTCAGATCTTCAAATTATAATTTGCACTAATAATTTGTATTTAACAATTCGAAGTTCTGTATTTACCTACGACAAGTTCAGATCTTCAAGTTATAATTTGCAATCATAATTTGAAGTTATCAATTTTAAAGTCTGTATTTGACAATTACAAGTTCAGATCTTTTAGTTATAATTTGCACTAATAATTTGTATTTAACAATTCGAAGTTCTGTATTTGCCTATTACAAGTTCAGATCTTCAAATTATTATTAGCAATCTTAGTTTGAATTTAACAATTCGAAGTTCTGTATTTGACAGTAACAAGTTCAGATCTTCAAGTTATAATTTGAAATAATAATTTATATTTAACAAATCTAAGTTCTGTAATTCACTATTACAAGTTCAGATCTTCAAATTATAATTTGCACTAATAATTTGTATTTAACAATTCGAAGTTCTGCATTTACCTACGACAAGTTCAGATCTTCAAGTTATAATTTGCAATCAAAATTTGAAGTTATCAATTTTAAAGTCTGTATTTGACAATTACAAGTTCAAATCTTCAAGTTATAATTTGCACTAATAATTTGTATTTAACAATTCGAAGTTCTGTATTTGACTATTACAAGTTCAGATCTTCAAGTTATAATTTGAAATAATAATTTATATTTAACAAATCTAAGTTCTGTAATTCACTATTACAAGTTCAGATCTTCAAGTTATAATTTGCAAACATAATTTGAAGTTATCAATTTTAAAGTCTGTATTTGACAATTACAAGTTCAGATCTTCAAGTTATAATTTGCACTAATATTTTGTATTTAACAATTCGAAGTTCTGTATTTGACTACTACAAGTACAGATCTTCGAGTTATAATTTGCAATCATAATTTGAAGTTATCAATTCTAAGGTCTGTATTTGACAGTTACAAGTTCAGATCTTCAAGTTATAATTTGAAATAATAATTAGTATTTAACAAAGCTAAGTCCTGTAATTCACTATCACAAGTTCAGATCTTCAAGTTATAATTTGAAATAATAATTAGTATTTAACAAATCTAAGTTCTGTAATTCACTATTACTAGTTCAGATCTTCAAGTTATAATTTGCAATAATAATTGGAAGCTATCAATTTTAAGTTCTGTATTTGACAATTACAAGTTCAGATCTTCAAGTTATAATTTGCAATAATAATTAGAAGCTATCAATTTTAAGTTCTGTATTTGACAATTACAAGTTCAGATCTTCAAGTTATAATTTGAAATAATAATTAGTATTTAACAAATCTAAGTTCTGTAATTCACTATTACTAGTTCAGATCTTCAAGTTATAATTTGCAATAATAATTAGAAGCTATCAATTTTAAGTTCTGTATTTGACAATTACAAGTTCAGATCTTCAAGTTATAATTTGCAATAATAATTAGAAGCTATCATTTTTAAGTTCTGTATTTGACAATTACAAGTTCAGATCTTCAAGTTATAATTTGCACTAATAATTTGTATTTAAGAATTCGAACTTATGTATTTGACTATTACAAGTTCAGATCTTCAAATTATTATTTGCAATCTTAGTTTGAATTTAACAACTCGAAGTTCTGTATGTAACTACTACAAGTTCAGATCTTCAAGTTATAATTTGCACTAATAATTTGAATTTAACAATTCGAAGTTCTGTATTTGACTATTACAAGTTCAGATCTTCAAATTATTACTTGCAATCTTAGTTTGAATTTAACAATTCGAAGTTCTGTATTTACTTACTACAAGTTCAGATCTTCAAGTTATAATTAGCACTAATAATTTGTATTTAACAATTCGAAGGTCTTTATTTGATTATTACAAGTTCAGATCTTCAAATTATTATTTGCAATCTTAGTTTGAATTTAACAATTCGAAGTTCTGTATTTGACAGTTACAAGTTCAGATCTTCAAGTTATAATTTGAAATAATAATTAGTATTTAACAAAGCTAAGTTCTGTAATTCACTATTACAAATTCAGATCTTCAAGTTATAATTTGCAATAATAATTAGAAGCTATCAATTTTAAGTTCTGTATTTGACTATTACAAGTTCAGATCTTCAAATTATTATTTGCAATCTTAGTTTGTATTTAACAATTCGAAGTTCTGTATTTACTTATTACAAGTTGAGATTTTCAAGTTATAATTTGAAATAATAATTTATATTTAACAAATCTAAGTTCTGTAATTCACTATTACAAGTTCAGATCTTCAAATTATAATTTGCACTAATAATTTGTATTTAACAATTCGAAGTTCTGTATTTACCTACGACAAGTTCAGATCTTCAAGTTATAATTTGCAATCATAATTTGAAGTTATCAATTTTAAAGTCTGTATTTGACAATTACAAGTTCAGATCTTTTAGTTATAATTTGCACTAATAATTTGTATTTAACAATTCGAAGTTCTGTATTTGCCTATTACAAGTTCAGATCTTCAAATTATTATTAGCAATCTTAGTTTGAATTTAACAATTCGAAGTTCTGTATTTGACAGTAACAAGTTCAGATCTTCAAGTTATAATTTGAAATAATAATTTATATTTAACAAATCTAAGTTCTGTAATTCACTATTACTAGTTCAGATCTTCAAGTTATAATTTGCAATAATAATTAGAAGCTATCAATTTTAAGTTCTGTATTTGACAATTACAAGTTCAGATCTTCAAGTTATAATTTGAAATAATAGTTTATATTTAACAAATCTAAGTTCTGTAATTCACTATTACAAGTTCAGATCTTCAAATTATAATTTGCACTAATAATTTGTATTTAACAATTCGAAGTTCTGCATTTACCTACGACAAGTTCAGATCTTCAAGTTATAATTTGCAATCATAATTTGAAGTTATCAATTTTAAAGTCTGTATTTGACAATTACAAGTTCAAATCTTCAAGTTATAATTTGCACTAATAATTTGTATTTAACAATTCGAAGTTCTGTATTTGACTATTACAAGTTCAGATCTTCAAGTTATAATTTGAAATAATAATTTATATTTAACAAATCTAAGTTCTGTAATTCACTATTACAAGTTCAGATCTTCAAGTTATAATTTGCAAACATAATTTGAAGTTATCAATTTTAAAGTCTGTATTTGACAATTACAAGTTCAGATCTTCAAGTTATAATTTGCACTAATATTTTGTATTTAACAATTCGAAGTTCTGTATTTGACTACTACAAGTACAGATCTTCGAGTTATAATTTGCAATCATAATTTGAAGTTATCAATTCTAAGGTCTGTATTTGACAGTTACAAGTTCAGATCTTCAAGTTATAATTTGAAATAATAATTAGTATTTAACAAAGCTAAGTCCTGTAATTCACTATCACAAGTTCAGATCTTCAAGTTATAATTTGAAATAATAATTAGTATTTAACAAATCTAAGTTCTGTAATTCACTATTACTAGTTCAGATCTTCAAGTTATAATTTGCAATAATAATTGGAAGCTATCAATTTTAAGTTCTGTATTTGACAATTACAAGTTCAGATCTTCAAGTTATAATTTGCAATAATAATTAGAAGCTATCAATTTTAAGTTCTGTATTTGACAATTACAAGTTCAGATCTTCAAGTTATAATTTGAAATAATAATTAGTATTTAACAAATCCAAGTTCTGTAATTCACTATTACTAGTTCAGATCTTCAAATTATAATTTGCAATAATAATTAGAAACTATCAATTTTAAGTTCTGTATTTGACAATTACAAGTTCAGATCTTCAAGTTATAATTTGCAATAATAATTAGAAGCTATCAATTTTAAGTTCTGTATTTGACAATTACAAGTTCAGATCTTCAAGTTATAATTTGCACTGTTAATTTGTATTTAACAATACGAAGTTCTGTATTTGACTATTACAAGTTCAGATCTTCAAATTATTATTTGCAATCTTAGTTTGAATTTAACAATTCTAAGTTCTGTATTTACCTACTACAAGTTCAGATCTTCAAGTTATAATTTGAAATAATAATTAGTATTTAACAAAGCTAAGTTCTGTAATTCACTATTACAAATTCAGATCTTCAAGTTATAATTTGCAATAATAATTAGAAGCTATCAATTTTAAGTTCTGTATTTGACTATTACAAGTTCAGATCTTCAAATTATTATTTGCAATCTTAGTTTGTATTTAACAATTCGATGTTCTGTATTTACTTATTACAAGTTCAGATCTTCAAGTTATAATTTGAAATAATAATTTATATTTAACAAATCTAAGTTCTGTAATTCACTATTACAAGTTCAGATCTTCAAATTATAATTTGCACTAATAATTTGTATTTAACAATTCGAAGTTCTGTATTTACCTACGACAAGTTCAGATCTTCAAGCTATAATTTGCAATCATAATTTGAAGTTATCAATTTTAAAGTTTGTATTTGACAATTACAAGTTCAGATCTTCAAGTTATAATTTGCACTAATAATTTGTATTTAACAATTCGAAGTTCTGTATTTGCCTATTACAAGTTCAGATCTTCAAATTATTATTTGCAATCTTAGTTTGAATTTAATAATTCGAAGTTCTGTATTTGACAGTTACAAGTTCAGATCTTCAAGTTATAATTTGAAATAATAATTTATATTTAACAAATCTAAGTTCTGTAATTCACTATTACAAGTTCAGATCTTCAAGTTATAATTTGCAATAATAGTTAGAAGCTATCAATTTTAAGTTCTGTATTTGACAATTACAAGTTCAGATCTTCCAGTTATAATTTGAAATAATAATTTATATTTAACAAATCTAAGTTCTGTAATTCACTATTACTAGTTCAGATCTTCAAGTTATAATTTGCAATAATAATTAAAAGCTATCAATTTTAAGTTCTGTATTTGACAATTACAAGTTCAGATCTTCAAGTTATAATTTGAAATAATAGTTTATATTTAACAAATCTAAGTTCTGTAATTCACTATTACAAGTTCAGATCTTCAAATTATAATTTGCACTAATAATTTGTATTTAACAATTCGAAGTTCTGCATTTACCTACGACAAGTTCAGATCTTCAAGTTATAATTTGCAATCAAAATTTGAAGTTATCAATTTTAAAGTCTGTATTTGACAATTACAAGTTCAAATCTTCAAGTTATAATTTGCACTAATAATTTGTATTTAACAATTCGAAGTTCTGTATTTGACTATTACAAGTTCAGATCTTCAAGTTATAATTTGAAATAATAATTTATATTTAACAAATCTAAGTTCTGTAATTCACTATTACAAGTTCAGATCTTCAAGTTATAATTTCCAAACATAATTTGAAGTTATCAATTTTAAAGTCTGTATTTGACAATTACAAGTTCAGATCTTCAAGTTATAATTTGCACTAATATTTTGTATTTAACAATTCGAAGTTCTGTATTTGACTACTACAAGTACAGATCTTCGAGTTATAATTTGCAATCATAATTTGAAGTTATCAATTCTAAGGTCTGTATTTGACAGTTACAAGTTCAGATCTTCAAGTTATAATTTGAAATAATAATTAGTATTTAACAAAGCTAAGTCCTGTAATTCACTATCACAAGTTCAGATCTTCAAGTTATAATTTGAAATAATAATTAGTATTTAACAAATCTAAGTTCTGTAATTCACTATTACTAGTTCAGATCTTCAACTTATAATTTGCAATAATAATTGGAAGCTATCAATTTTAAGTTCTGTATTTGACAATTACAAGTTCAGATCTTCAAGTTATAATTTGCAATAATAATTAGAAGCTATCAATTTTAAGTTCTGTATTTGACAATTACAAGTTCAGATCTTCAAGTTATAATTTGAAATAATAATTAGTATTTAACAAATCTAAGTTCTGTAATTCACTATTACTAGTTCAGATCTTCAAGTTATAATTTGCAATAATAATTAGAAGCTATCAATTTTAATTTCTGTATTTGACAATTACAAGTTCAGATCTTCAAGTTATAATTTGCAATAATAATTAGAAGCTATCATTTTTAAGTTCTGTATTTGACAATTACAAGTTCAGATCTTCAAGTTATAATTTGCACTAATAATTTGTATTTAAGAATTCGAACTTATGTATTTGACTATTACAAGTTCAGATCTTCAAATTATTATTTGCAATCTTAGTTTGAATTTAACAACTCGAAGTTCTGTATGTAACTACTACAAGTTCAGATCTTCAAGTTATAATTTGCACTAATAATTTGAATTTAACAATTTGAAGTTCTGTATTTGACTATTACAAGTTCAGATCTTCAAATGATTACTTGCAATGTTAGTTTGAATTTAACAATTCGAAGTTCTGTATTTACTTACTACAAGTTCAGATCTTCAAGTTATAATTAGCACTAATAATTTGTATTTAACAATTCGAAGGTCTTTATTTGATTATTACAAGTTCAGATCTTCAAATTATTATTTGCAATCTTAGTTTGAATTTAACAATTCGAAGTTCTGTATTTGACAGTTACAAGTTCAGATCTTCAAGTTATAATTTGAAATAATAATTAGTATTTAACAAAGCTAAGTTCTGTAATTCACTATTACAAATTCAGATCTTCAAGTTATAATTTGCAATAATAATTAGAAGCTATCAATTTTAAGTTCTGTATTTGACTATTACAAGTTCAGATCTTCAAATTATTATTTGCAATCTTAGTTTGTATTTAACAATTCGAAGTTCTGTATTTACTTATTACAAGTTCAGATCTTCAAGTTATAATTTGAAATAATAATTTATATTTAACAAATCTAAGTTCTGTAATTCACTATTACAAGTTCAGATCTTCAAATTATAATTTGCACTAATAATTTGTATTTAACAATTCGAAGTTCTGTATTTACCTACGACAAGTTCAGATCTTCAAGTTATAATTTGCAATCATAATTTGAAGTTATCAATTTTAAAGTCTGTATTTGACAATTACAAGTTCAGATCTTTTAGTTATAATTTGCACTAATAATTTGTATTTAACAATTCGAAGTTCTGTATTTGCCTATTACAAGTTCAGATCTTCAAATTATTATTAGCAATTTTAGTTTGAATTTAACAATTCGAAGTTCTGTATTTGACAGTAACAAGTTCAGATCTTCAAGTTATAATTTGAAATAATAATTTATATTTAACAAATCTAAGTTCTGTAATTCACTATTACTAGTTCAGATCTTCAAGTTATAATTTGCAATAATAATTAGAAGCTATCAATTTTAAGTTCTGTATTTGACAATTACAAGTTCAGATCTTCAAGTTATAATTTGAAATAATAGTTTATATTTAACAAATCTAAGTTCTGTAATTCACTATTACAAGTTCAGATCTTCAAATTATAATTTGCACTAATAATTTGTATTTAACAATTCGAAGTTCTGCATTTACCTACGACAAGTTCAGATCTTCAAGTTATAATTTGCAATCATAATTTGAAGTTATCAATTTTAAAGTCTGTATTTGACAATTACAAGTTCAAATCTTCAAGTTATAATTTGCACTAATAATTTGTATTTAACAATTCGAAGTTCTGTATTTGACTATTACAAGTTCAGATCTTCAAGTTATAATTTGAAATAATAATTTATATTTAACAAATCTAAGTTCTGTAATTCACTATTACAAGTTCAGATCTTCAAGTTGTAATTTGCAAACATAATTTGAAGTTATCAATTTTAAAGTCTGTATTTGACAATTACAAGTTCAGATCTTCAAGTTATAATTTGCACTAATATTTTGTATTTAACAATTCGAAGTTCTGTATTTGACTACTACAAGTACAGATCTTCGAGTTATAATTTGCAATCATAATTTGAAGTTATCAATTCTAAGGTCTGTATTTGACAGTTACAAGTTCAGATCTTCAAGTTATAATTTGAAATAATAATTAGTATTTAACAAAGCTAAGTCCTGTAATTCACTATCACAAGTTCAGATCTTCAAGTTATAATTTGAAATAATAATTAGTATTTAACAAATCTAAGTTCTGTAATTCACTATTACTAGTTCAGATCTTCAAGTTATAATTTGCAATAATAATTGGAAGCTATCAATTTTAAGTTCTGTATTTGACAATTACAAGTTCAGATCTTCAAGTTATAATTTGCAATAATAATTAGAAGCTATCAATTTTAAGTTCTGTATTTGACAATTACAAGTTCAGATCTTCAAGTTATAATTTGAAATAATAATTAGTATTTAACAAATCCAAGTTCTGTAATTCACTATTACTAGTTCAGATCTTCAAGTTATAATTTGCAATAATAATTAGAAGCTATCAATTTTAAGTTCTGTATTTGACAATTACAAGTTCAGATCTTCAAGTTATAATTTGCAATAATAATTAGAAGCTATCAATTTTAAGTTCTGTATTTGACAATTACAAGTTCAGATCTTCAAGTTATAATTTGCACTGTTAATTTGTATTTAACAATACGAAGTTCTGTATTTGACTATTACAAGTTCAGATCTTCAAATTATTATTTGCAATCTTAGTTTGAATTTAACAATTCTAAGTTCTGTATGTAACTACTACAAGTTCAGATCTTCAAGTTATAATTTGCACTAATAATTTGAATTTAACAATTCGAAGTTCTGTATTTGACTATTACAAGTTCAGATCTTCAAATTATTACTTGCAATCTTAGTTTGAATTTAACAATTCGAAGTTCTGTATTTACTTACTACAAGTTCAGATCTTCAAGTTATAATTAGCACTAATAATTTGTATTTAACAATTCGAAGGTCTTTATTTGATTATTACAAGTTCAGATCTTCAAATTATTATTTGCAATCTTAGTTTGAATTTAACAATTCGAAGTTCTGTATTTGACAGTTACAAGTTCAGATCTTCAAGTTATAATTTGAAATAATAATTAGTATTTAACAAAGCTAAGTTCTGTAATTCACTATTACAAATTCAGATCTTCAAGTTATAATTTGCAATAATAATTAGAAGCTATCAATTTTAAGTTCTGTATTTGACTATTACAAGTTCAGATCTTCAAATTATTATTTGCAATCTTAGTTTGTATTTAACAATTCGAAGTTCTGTATTTACTTATTACAAGTTCAGATCTTCAAGTTATAATTTGAAATAATAATTTATATTTAACAAATCTAAGTTCTGTAATTCACTATTACAAGTTCAGATCTTCAAATTATAATTTGCACTAATAATTTGTATTTAACAATTCGAAGTTCTGTATTTACCTACGACAAGTTCAGATCTTCAAGTTATAATTTGCAATCATAATTTGAAGTTATCAATTTTAAAGTCTGTATTTGACAATTACAAGTTCAGATCTTTTAGTTATAATTTGCACTAATAATTTGTATTTAACAATTCGAAGTTCTGTATTTGCCTATTACAAGTTCAGATCTTCAAATTATTATTAGCAATCTTAGTTTGAATTTAACAATTCGAAGTTCTGTATTTGACAGTAACAAGTTCAGATCTTCAAGTTATAATTTGAAATAATAATTTATATTTAACAAATCTAAGTTCTGTAATTCACTATTACTAGTTCAGATCTTCAAGTTATAATTTGCAATAATAATTAGAAGCTATCAATTTTAAGTTCTGTATTTGACAATTACAAGTTCAGATCTTCAAGTTATAATTTGAAATAATAGTTTATATTTAACAAATCTAAGTTCTGTAATTCACTATTACAAGTTCAGATCTTCAAATTATAATTTGCACTAATAATTTGTATTTAACAATTCGAAGTTCTGCATTTACCTACGACAAGTTCAGATCTTCAAGTTATAATTTGCAATCATAATTTGAAGTTATCAATTTTAAAGTCTGTATTTGACAATTACAAGTTCAAATCTTCAAGTTATAATTTGCACTAATAATTTGTATTTAACAATTCGAAGTTCTGTATTTGACTATTACAAGTTCAGATCTTCAAGTTATAATTTGAAATAATAATTTATATTTAACAAATCTAAGTTCTGTAATTCACTATTACAAGTTCAGATCTTCAAGTTATAATTTGCAAACATAATTTGAAGTTATCAATTTTAAAGTCTGTATTTGACAATTACAAGTTCAGATCTTCAAGTTATAATTTGCACTAATATTTTGTATTTAACAATTCGAAGTTCTGTATTTGACTACTACAAGTACAGATCTTCGAGTTATAATTTGCAATCATAATTTGAAGTTATCAATTCTAAGGTCTGTATTTGACAGTTACAAGTTCAGATCTTCAAGTTATAATTTGAAATAATAATTAGTATTTAACAAAGCTAAGTCCTGTAATTCACTATCACAAGTTCAGATCTTCAAGTTATAATTTGAAATAATAATTAGTATTTAACAAATCTAAGTTCTGTAATTCACTATTACTAGTTCAGATCTTCAAGTTATAATTTGCAATAATAATTGGAAGCTATCAATTTTAAGTTCTGTATTTGACAATTACAAGTTCAGATCTTCAAGTTATAATTTGCAATAATAATTAGAAGCTATCAATTTTAAGTTCTGTATTTGACAATTACAAGTTCAGATCTTCAAGTTATAATTTGAAATAATAATTAGTATTTAACAAATCCAAGTTCTGTAATTCACTATTACTAGTTCAGATCTTCAAGTTATAATTTGCAATAATAATTAGAAGCTATCAATTTTAAGTTCTGTATTTGACAATTACAAGTTCAGATCTTCAAGTTATAATTTGCAATAATAATTAGAAGCTATCAATTTTAAGTTCTGTATTTGACAATTACAAGTTCAGATCTTCAAGTTATAATTTGCACTGTTAATTTGTATTTAACAATACGAAGTTCTGTATTTGACTATTACAAGTTCAGATCTTCAAATTATTATTTGCAATCTTAGTTTGAATTTAACAATTCTAAGTTCTGTATGTAACTACTACAAGTTCAGATCTTCAAGTTATAATTTGCACTAATAATTTGAATTTAACAATTCGAAGTTCTGTATTTGACTATTACAAGTTCAGATCTTCAAATTATTACTTGCAATCTTAGTTTGAATTTAACAATTCGAAGTTCTGTATTTACTTACTACAAGTTCAGATCTTCAAGTTATAATTAGCACTAATAATTTGTATTTAACAATTCGAAGGTCTTTATTTGATTATTACAAGTTCAGATCTTCAAATTATTATTTGCAATCTTAGTTTGAATTTAACAATTCGAAGTTCTGTATTTGACAGTTACAAGTTCAGATCTTCAAGTTATAATTTGAAATAATAATTAGTATTTAACAAAGCTAAGTTCTGTAATTCACTATTACAAATTCAGATCTTCAAGTTATAATTTGCAATAATAATTAGAAGCTATCAATTTTAAGTTCTGTATTTGACTATTACAAGTTCAGATCTTCAAATTATTATTTGCAATCTTAGTTTGTATTTAACAATTCGAAGTTCTGTATTTACTTATTACAAGTTCAGATCTTCAAGTTATAATTTGAAATAATAATTTATATTTAACAAATCTAAGTTCTGTAATTCACTATTACAAGTTCAGATCTTCAAATTATAATTTGCACTAATAATTTGTATTTAACAATTCGAAGTTCTGTATTTACCTACGACAAGTTCAGATCTTCAAGTTATAATTTGCAATCATAATTTGAAGTTATCAATTTTAAAGTCTGTATTTGACAATTACAAGTTCAGATCTTTTAGTTATAATTTGCACTAATAATTTGTATTTAACAATTCGAAGTTCTGTATTTGCCTATTACAAGTTCAGATCTTCAAATTATTATTAGCAATCTTAGTTTGAATTTAACAATTCGAAGTTCTGTATTTGACAGTAACAAGTTCAGATCTTCAAGTTATAATTTGAAATAATAATTTATATTTAACAAATCTAAGTTCTGTAATTCACTATTACTAGTTCAGATCTTCAAGTTATAATTTGCAATAATAATTAGAAGCTATCAATTTTAAGTTCTGTATTTGACAATTACAAGTTCAGATCTTCAAGTTATAATTTGAAATAATAGTTTATATTTAACAAATCTAAGTTCTGTAATTCACTATTACAAGTTCAGATCTTCAAATTATAATTTGCACTAATAATTTGTATTTAACAATTCGAAGTTCTGCATTTACCTACGACAAGTTCAGATCTTCAAGTTATAATTTGCAATCATAATTTGAAGTTATCAATTTTAAAGTCTGTATTTGACAATTACAAGTTCAAATCTTCAAGTTATAATTTGCACTAATAATTTGTATTTAACAATTCGAAGTTCTGTATTTGACTATTACAAGTTCAGATCTTCAAGTTATAATTTGAAATAATAATTTATATTTAACAAATCTAAGTTCTGTAATTCACTATTACAAGTTCAGATCTTCAAGTTATAATTTGCAAACATAATTTGAAGTTATCAATTTTAAAGTCTGTATTTGACAATTACAAGTTCAGATCTTCAAGTTATAATTTGCACTAATATTTTGTATTTAACAATTCGAAGTTCTGTATTTGACTACTACAAGTACAGATCTTCGAGTTATAATTTGCAATCATAATTTGAAGTTATCAATTCTAAGGTCTGTATTTGACAGTTACAAGTTCAGATCTTCAAGTTATAATTTGAAATAATAATTAGTATTTAACAAAGCTAAGTCCTGTAATTCACTATCACAAGTTCAGATCTTCAAGTTATAATTTGAAATAATAATTAGTATTTAACAAATCTAAGTTCTGTAATTCACTATTACTAGTTCAGATCTTCAAGTTATAATTTGCAATAATAATTGGAAGCTATCAATTTTAAGTTCTGTATTTGACAATTACAAGTTCAGATCTTCAAGTTATAATTTGCAATAATAATTAGAAGCTATCAATTTTAAGTTCTGTATTTGACAATTACAAGTTCAGATCTTCAAGTTATAATTTGAAATAATAATTAGTATTTAACAAATCCAAGTTCTGTAATTCACTATTACTAGTTCAGATCTTCAAGTTATAATTTGCAATAATAATTAGAAGCTATCAATTTTAAGTTCTGTATTTGACAATTACAAGTTCAGATCTTCAAGTTATAATTTGCAATAATAATTAGAAGCTATCAATTTTAAGTTCTGTATTTGACAATTACAAGTTCAGATCTTCAAGTTATAATTTGCACTGTTAATTTGTATTTAACAATACGAAGTTCTGTATTTGACTATTACAAGTTCAGATCTTCAAATTATTATTTGCAATCTTAGTTTGAATTTAACAATTCTAAGTTCCGTATTTACCTACTACAAGTTCAGATCTTCAAGTTATAATTTGAAATAATAATTTATATTTAATAAATCTAAGTTCTGTAATTCACCATTACAAGTTCAGATCTTCAAGTTATAATTTGAAATAATAATTAGTATTTAACAAATCTAAGTTCTGTAATTAACTATTACTAGTTCAGATCTTCAAGTTATAATTTGCAATAATAATTAGAAGCTATCAATTTTAAGTTCTGTATTTGACAATTACAAGTTCAGATCTTCAAGTTATAATTTGAAATAATAATAAGTATTTAACAAATCTAAGTTCTGTAATTCACTATTACTAGTTCAGATCTTCAAGTTATAATTTGCAATAATAATTAGAAGCTATAAATTTTAAGTTCTGTATTTGACAATTACAAGTTCAGATCTTCAAGTTATAATTTGCAATAATAATTAGAAGCTATCAATTTTAAGTTCTGTATTTGACAATTACAAGTTCAGATCTTCAAGTTATAATTTGCAATAATAATTAGAAGCTATCAATTTTAAGTTCTGTATTTGACAATTACAAGTTCAGATCTTCAAGTTATAATTTGCACTAATAATTTGTATTTAACAATTCGAAGTTCTGTATTTGACTATTACAAGTTCAGATCTTTAAATTATTATTTGCAATCTTAGTTTGAATTTAACAATTCGAAGTTCTGTATTTACTTACTACAAGTTCAGATCTTCAAGTTATAATTAGCACTAATAATTTGTATTTAACAATTCGAAGTTCTGCATTTACCTACGACAAGTTCAGATCTTCAAGTTATAATTTGCAATCATAATTTGAAGTTATCAATTTTAAAGTCTGTATTTGACAATTGCAAGTTCAAATCTTCAAGTTATAATTTGCACTAATAATTAGTATTTAACAATTCGAAGTTCTGTAATTCACTATTACAAGTTCAGATCTTCAAGTTATAATTTGCAATCATAATTTGAAGTTATCAATTTTAAAGTCTGTATTTGACAATTACAAGTTCAGATCTTCAAGTTAAAATTTGAAATAATAATTAGTATTTAACAAAGCTAAGTTCTGTAATTCACTATTACAAATTCAGATCTTCAAGTTATAATTTGCAATAATAATTAGAAGCTATCAATTTTAAGTTCTGTATTTGACAATTACAAGTTCAGATCTTCAAGTTTTAATTTGCAATAATAATTAGAAGCTATCAATTTTAAGTTTTGTATTTGACAATTACAAGTTCAGATCTTCAAGTTATAATTTGAAATAATAATTAGTATTTAACAAAGCTAAGTTCTGTAATTCACTATTACAAATTCAGATCTTCAAGTTATAATTTGCAATAATAATTAGAAGCTATCAATTTTAAGTTCTGTATTTGACTATTACAAGTTCAGATCTTCAAATTATTATTTGCAATCTTAGTTTGTATTTAACAATTCGATGTTCTGTATTTACTTATTACAAGTTCAGATCTTCAAGTTATAATTTGAAATAATAATTTATATTTAACAAATCTAAGTTCTGTAATTCACTATTACAAGTTCAGATCTTCAAATTATAATTTGCACTAATAATTTGTATTTAACAATTCGAAGTTCTGTATTTACCTACGACAAGTTCAGATCTTCAAGTTATAATTTGCAATCATAATTTGAAGTTATCAATTTTAAAGTTTGTATTTGACAATTACAAGTTCAGATCTTCAAGTTATAATTTGCACTAATAATTTGTATTTAACAATTCGAAGTTCTGTATTTGCCTATTACAAGTTCAGATCTTCAAATTATTATTTGCAATCTTAGTTTGAATTTAACAATTCGAAGTTCTGTATTTGACAGTTACAAGTTCAGATCTTCAAGTTATAATTTGAAATAATAATTTATATTTAACAAATCTAAGTTCTGTAATTCACTATTACAAGTTCAGATCTTCAAGTTATAATTTGCAATAATAGTTAGAAGCTATCAATTTTAAGTTCTGTATTTGACAATTACAAGTTCAGATCTTCCAGTTATAATTTGCACTAATAATTTGTATTTAACAATTTGAAGTTCTGTAATTAACTATTACTAGTTCAGATCTTCAAGTTATAATTTGCAATAATAATTAGGAGCTATCAATTTTAAGTTCTGTATTTGACAATTACAAGTTCAGATCTTCAAGTTATAATTTGAAATAATAATTAGTATTTAACAAATCCAAGTTCTGTAATTCACTATTACTAGTTCAGATCTTCAAGTTATAATTTGCAATAATAATTAGTAGCTATCAATTTTAAGTTCTGTATTTGACAATTACAAGTTCAGATCTTCAAGTTATAATTTGCAATAATAATTAGAAGCTATCAATTTTAAGTTCTGTATTTGACAATTACAAGTTCAGATCTTCAAGTTATAATTTGCACTGTTAATTTGTATTTAACAATACGAAGTTCTGTATTTGACTATTACAAGTTCAGATCTTCAAATTATTATTTGCAATCTTAGTTTGAATTTAACAATTCTAAGTTCTGTATTTACCTACTACAAGTTCAGATCTTCAAGTTATAATTTGAAATAATAATTTATATTTAATAAATCTAAGTTCTGTAATTCACCATTACAAGTTCAGATCTTCAAGTTATAATTTGAAATAATAATTAGTATTTAACAAATCTAAGTTCTGTAATTAACTATTACTAGTTCAGATCTTCAAGTTATAATTTGCAATAATAATTAGAAGCTATCAATTTTAAGTTCTGTATTTGACAATTACAAGTTCAGATCTTCAAGTTATAATTTGAAATAATAATAAGTATTTAACAAATCTAAGTTCTGTAATTCACTATTACTAGTTCAGATCTTCAAGTTATAATTTGCAATAATAATTAGAAGCTATAAATTTTAAGTTCTGTATTTGACAATTACAAGTTCAGATCTTCAAGTTATAATTTGCAATAATAATTAGAAGCTATCAATTTTAAGTTCTGTATTTGACAATTACAAGTTCAGATCTTCAAGTTATAATTTGCAATAATAATTAGAAGCTATCAATTTTAAGTTCTGTATTTGACAATTACAAGTTCAGATCTTCAAGTTATAATTTGCACTAATAATTTGTATTTAACAATTCGAAGTTCTGCATTTACCTACGACAAGTTCAGATCTTCAAGTTATAATTTGCAATCATAATTTGAAGTTATCAATTTTAAAGTCTGTATTTGACAATTGCAAGTTCAAATCTTCAAGTTATAATTTGCACTAATAATTAGTATTTAACAATTCGAAGTTCTGTAATTCACTATTACAAGTTCAGATCTTCAAGTTATAATTTGCAATCATAATTTGAAGTTATCAATTTTAAAGTCTGTATTTGACAATTACAAGTTCAGATCTTCAAGTTAAAATTTGAAATAATAATTAGTATTTAACAAAGCTAAGTTCTGTAATTCACTATTACAAATTCAGATCTTCAAGTTATAATTTGCAATAATAATTAGAAGCTATCAATTTTAAGTTCTGTATTTGACAATTACAAGTTCAGATCTTCAAGTTTTAATTTGCAATAATAATTAGAAGCTATCAATTTTAAGTTTTGTATTTGACAATTACAAGTTCAGATCTTCAAGTTATAATTTGAAATAATAATTAGTATTTAACAAAGCTAAGTTCTGTAATTCACTATTACAAATTCAGATCTTCAAGTTATAATTTGCAATAATAATTAGAAGCTATCAATTTTAAGTTCTGTATTTGACTATTACAAGTTCAGATCTTCAAATTATTATTTGCAATCTTAGTTTGTATTTAACAATTCGATGTTCTGTATTTACTTATTACAAGTTCAGATCTTCAAGTTATAATTTGAAATAATAATTTATATTTAACAAATCTAAGTTCTGTAATTCACTATTACAAGTTCAGATTTTCAAATTATAATTTGCACTAATAATTTGTATTTAACAATTCGAAGTTCTGTATTTACCTACGACAAGTTCAGATCTTCAAGTTATAATTTGCAATCATAATTTGAAGTTATCAATTTTAAAGTTTGTATTTGACAATTACAAGTTCAGATCTTCAAGTTATAATTTGCACTAATAATTTGTATTTAACAATTCGAAGTTCTGTATTTGCCTATTACAAGTTCAGATCTTCAAATTATTATTTGCAATCTTAGTTTGAATTTAACAATTCGAAGTTCTGTATTTGACAGTTACAAGTTCAGATCTTCAAGTTATAATTTGAAATAATAATTTATATTTAACAAATCTAAGTTCTGTAATTCACTATTACAAGTTCAGATCTTCAAGTTATAATTTGCAATAATAGTTAGAAGCTATCAATTTTAAGTTCTGTATTTGACAATTACAAGTTCAGATCTTCCAGTTATAATTTGCACTAATAATTTGTATTTAACAATTTGAAGTTCTGTAATTAACTATTACTAGTTCAGATCTTCAAGTTATAATTTGCAATAATAATTAGGAGCTATCAATTTTAAGTTCTGTATTTGACAATTACAAGTTCAGATCTTCAAGTTATAATTTGAAATAATAATTAGTATTTAACAAATCCAAGTTCTGTAATTCACTATTACTAGTTCAGATCTTCAAGTTATAATTTGCAATAATAATTAGAAGCTATCAATTTTAAGTTCTGTATTTGACAATTACAAGTTCAGATCTTCAAGTTATAATTTGCAATAATAATTAGAAGCTATCAATTTTAAGTTCTGTATTTGACAATTACAAGTTCAGATCTTCAAGTTATAATTTGCACTGTTAATTTGTATTTAACAATACGAAGTTCTGTATTTGACTATTACAAGTTCAGATCTTCAAATTATTATTTGCAATCTTAGTTTGAATTTAACAATTCTGAGTTCTGTATTTACCTACTACAAGTTCAGATCTTCAAGTTATAATTTGAAATAATAATTTATATTTAATAAATCTAAGTTCTGTAATTCACCATTACAAGTTCAGATCTTCAAGTTATAATTTGAAATAATAATTAGTATTTAACAAATCTAAGTTCTGTAATTAACTATTACTAGTTCAGATCTTCAAGTTATAATTTGCAATAATAATTAGAAGCTATCAATTTTAAGTTCTGTATTTGACAATTACAAGTTCAGATCTTCAAGTTATAATTTGCACTAATAATTTGTATTTAACAATTCGAAGTTCTGCATTTACCTACGACAAGTTCAGATCTTCAAGTTATAATTTGCAATCATAATTTGAAGTTATCAATTTTAAAGTCTGTATTTGACAATTGCAAGTTCAAATCTTCAAGTTATAATTTGCACTAATAATTAGTATTTAACAATTCGAAGTTCTGTAATTCACTATTACAAGTTCAGATCTTCAAGTTATAATTTGCAATCATAATTTGAAGTTATCAATTTTAAAGTCTGTATTTGACAATTACAAGTTCAGATCTTCAAGTTAAAATTTGAAATAATAATTAGTATTTAACAAAGCTAAGTTCTGTAATTCACTATTACAAATTCAGATCTTCAAGTTATAATTTGCAATAATAATTAGAAGCTATCAATTTTAAGTTCTGTATTTGACAATTACAAGTTCAGATCTTCAAGTTTTAATTTGCAATAATAATTAGAAGCTATCAATTTTAAGTTTTGTATTTGACAATTACAAGTTCAGATCTTCAAGTTATAATTTGAAATAATAATTAGTATTTAACAAAGCTAAGTTCTGTAATTCACTATTTCAAATTCAGATCTTCAAGTTATAATTTGCAATAATAATTAGAAGCTATCAATTTTAAGTTCTGTATTTGACTATTACAAGTTCAGATCTTCAAATTATTATTTGCAATCTTAGTTTGTATTTAACAATTCGATGTTCTGTATTTACTTATTACAAGTTAAGATCTTCAAGTTATAATTTGAAATAATAATTTATATTTAACAAATCTAAGTTCTGTAATTCACTATTACAAGTTCAGATCTTCAAATTATAATTTGCACTAATAATTTGTATTTAACAATTCGAAGTTCTGTATTTACCTACGACAAGTTCAGATCTTCAAGTTATAATTTGCAATCATAATTTGAAGTTATCAATTTTAAAGTTTGTATTTGACAATTACAAGTTCAGATCTTCAAGTTATAATTTGCACTAATAATTTGTATTTAACAATTCGAAGTTCTGTATTTGCCTATTACAAGTTCAGATCTTCAAATTATTATTTGCAATCTTAGTTTGAATTTAACAATTCGAAGTTCTGTATTTGACAGTTACAAGTTCAGATCTTCAAGTTATAATTTGAAATAATAATTTATATTTAACAAATCTAAGTTCTGTAATTCACTATTACAAGTTCAGATCTTCAAGTTATAATTTGCAATAATAGTTAGAAGCTATCAATTTTAAGTTCTGTATTTGACAATTACAAGTTCAGATCTTCCAGTTATAATTTGCACTAATAATTTGTATTTAACAATTTGAAGTTCTGTAATTAACTATTACTAGTTCAGATCTTCAAGTTATAATTTGCAATAATAATTAGGAGCTATCAATTTTAAGTTCTGTATTTGACAATTACAAGTTCAGATCTTCAAGTTATAATTTGAAATAATAATTAGTATTTAACAAATCCAAGTTCTGTAATTCACTATTACTAGTTCAGATCTTCAAGTTATAATTTGCAATAATAATTAGAAGCTATCAATTTTAAGTTCTGTATTTGACAATTACAAGTTCAGATCTTCAAGTTATAATTTGCAATAATAATTAGAAGCTATCAATTTTAAGTTCTGTATTTGACAATTACAAGTTCAGATCTTCAAGTTATAATTTGCACTGTTAATTTGTATTTAACAATACGAAGTTCTGTATTTGACTATTACAAGTTCAGATCTTCAAATTATTATTTGCAATCTTAGTTTGAATTTAACAATTCTAAGTTCTGTATTTACCTACTACAAGTTCAGATCTTCAAGTTATAATTTGAAATAATAATTTATATTTAATAAATCTAAGTTCTGTAATTCACCATTACAAGTTCAGATCTTCAAGTTATAATTTGAAATAATAATTAGTATTTAACAAATCTAAGTTCTGTAATTAACTATTACTAGTTCAGATCTTCAAGTTATAATTTGCAATAATAATTAGAAGCTATCAATTTTAAGTTCTGTTTTTGACAATTACAAGTTCAGATCTTCAAGTTATAATTTGAAATAATAATAAGTATTTAACAAATCTAAGTTCTGTAATTCACTATTACTAGTTCAGATCTTCAAGTTATAATTTGCAATAATAATTAGAAGCTATAAATTTTAAGTTCTGTATTTGACAATTACAAGTTCAGATCTTCAAGTTATAATTTGCAATAATAATTAGAAGCTATCAATTTTAAGTTCTGTATTTGACAATTACAAGTTCAGATCTTCAAGTTATAATTTGCAATAATAATTAGAAGCTATCAATTTTAAGTTCTGTATTTGACAATTACAAGTTCAGATCTTCAAGTTATAATTTGCACTAATAATTTGTATTTAACAATTCGAAGTTCTGTATTTGACTATTACAAGTTCAGATCTTTAAATTATTATTTGCAATCTTAGTTTGAATTTAACAATTCGAAGTTCTGTATTTACTTACTACAAGTTCAGATCTTCAAGTTATAATTAGCACTAATAATTTGTATTTAACAATTCGAAGTTCTGCATTTACCTACGACAAGTTCAGATCTTCAAGTTATAATTTGCAATCATAATTTGAAGTTATCAATTTTAAAGTCTGTATTTGACAATTGCAAGTTCAAATCTTCAAGTTATAATTTGCACTAATAATTAGTATTTAACAATTCGAAGTTCTGTAATTCACTATTACAAGTTCAGATCTTCAAGTTATAATTTGCAATCATAATTTGAAGTTATCAATTTTAAAGTCTGTATTTGACAATTACAAGTTCAGATCTTCAAGTTAAAATTTGAAATAATAATTAGTATTTAACAAAGCTAAGTTCTGTAATTCACTATTACAAATTCAGATCTTCAAGTTATAATTTGCAATAATAATTAGAAGCTATCAATTTTAAGTTCTGTATTTGACAATTACAAGTTCAGATCTTCAAGTTTTAATTTGCAATAATAATTAGAAGCTATCAATTTTAAGTTTTGTATTTGACAATTACAAGTTCAGATCTTCAAGTTATAATTTGAAATAATAATTAGTATTTAACAAAGCTAAGTTCTGTAATTCACTATTACAAATTCAGATCTTCAAGTTATAATTTGCAATAATAATTAGAAGCTATCAATTTTAAGTTCTGTATTTGACTATTACAAGTTCAGATCTTCAAATTATTATTTGCAATCTTAGTTTGTATTTAACAATTCGATGTTCTGTATTTACTTATTACAAGTTCAGATCTTCAAGTTATAATTTGAAATAATAATTTATATTTAACAAATCTAAGTTCTGTAATTCACTATTACAAGTTCAGATCTTCAAATTATAATTTGCACTAATAATTTGTATTTAACAATTCGAAGTTCTGTATTTACCTACGACAAGTTCAGATCTTCAAGTTATAATTTGCAATCATAATTTGAAGTTATCAATTTTAAAGTTTGTATTTGACAATTACAAGTTCAGATCTTCAAGTTATAATTTGCACTAATAATTTGTATTTAACAATTCGAAGTTCTGTATTTGCCTATTACAAGTTCAGATCTTCAAATTATTATTTGCAATCTTAGTTTGAATTTAACAATTCGAAGTTCTGTATTTGACAGTTACAAGTTCAGATCTTCAAGTTATAATTTGAAATAATAATTTATATTTAACAAATCTAAGTTCTGTAATTCACTATTACAAGTTCAGATCTTCAAGTTATAATTTGCAATAATAGTTAGAAGCTATCAATTTTAAGTTCTGTATTTGACAATTACAAGTTCAGATCTTCCAGTTATAATTTGCACTAATAATTTGTATTTAACAATTTGAAGTTCTGTAATTAACTATTACTAGTTCAGATCTTCAAGTTATAATTTGCAATAATAATTAGGAGCTCTCAATTTTAAGTTCTGTATTTGACAATTACAAGTTCAGATCTTCAAGCTATAATATGCAATCTTAATTTGAATTTATCAATTCTAAGTTCTGTATTTGACAGTTACAAGTTCAGATCTTCAAGTTATAATTTGAAATAATAAGTAGTATTTAACAAATCTAAGTTCTGTAATTCACTATTACTAGTTCAGATCTTCAAGTTATAATTTGCAATAATAATTAGAAGCTATCAATTTTAAGTTTTGTATTTGACAATTACAAGTTCAGATCTTCAAGTTATAATTTGAAATAATAATTAGTATTTAACAAGTCTAAGTTCTGTAATTCACTATTACTAGTTCAGATCTTCAAGTTATAATTTGCAATAATAATTAGAAGCTATCAATTTTAAGTTCTGTATTTGACAATTACAAGTTCAGATTTTCAAGTTATAATTTAAGATAATAATTAGTATTTAACAAATCTAAGTTCTGTAATTCACTATTACTAGTTCAGATCTTCAAGTTATAATTTGCAATAATAATTAGAAGCTTTCAATTTTAAGTTCTGTATTTGACAATTACAAGTTCAGATCCTCAAGTTATAATTTGAAATAATAATTAGTATTTAACAAATCTAAGTTCTGTAATTCACTATTACTAGTTCAGATCTTCAAGTTATAATTTGAAATAATAATTAGTATTTAACAAATCTAAGTTCTGTAATTCACTATTACTAGTTCAGATCTTCAAGTTATAATTTGCAATAATAATTAGAAGCTATCAATTTTAAGTTCTGTATTTGACAATTACAAGTTCAGATCTTCAAGTTATAATTTGCAATAATAATTAGAAGCTATCAATTTTAAGTTCTGTATTTGACAATTACAAGTACAGATCTTCAAGTTATAATTTGCACTAATAATTTGTATTTAACAATACGAAGTTCTGTATTTGACTATTACAAGTTCAGATCTTCAAATTATTATTTGCAATCTTAGTTTGAATTTAACAATTCTAAGTTCTGTATTTACCTACTACAAGTTCAGATCTTCTAGTTATAATTTGAAATAATAATTTATATTTAATAAATCTATGTTCTGTAATTCACCATTACAAGTTCAGATCTTCTAGTTATAATTTGAAATAATAATTAGTATTTAACAAATCTAAGTTCTGTAATTAACTATTACTAGTTCAGATCTTCAAGTTATAATTTGCAATAATAATTAGAAGCTATCAATTCTAAGTTCTGTATTTGACAGTTACAAGTTCAGATCTTCAAGTTATAATTTGAAATAATAATTAGTATTTAACAAATCTAAGTTCTGTAATTCACTATTACTAGTTCAGATCTTCAAGTTATAATTTGCAATAATAATTAGAAGTTATCAATTTTAAGTTCTGTATTTGACAATTACAAGTTCAGATCTTCAAGTTATAATTTGAAATAATAGTTTATATTTAACAAATCTAAGTTCTGTAATTCACTATTATAAGTTCAGATCTTCAAATTATAAATTGCACTAATAATTTGTATTTAACAATTCGAAGTTCTGCATTTACCTACGACAAGTTCAGATCTTCAAGTTATAATTTGCAATCATAATTTGAAGTTATCAATTTTAAAGTCTGTATTTGACAATTACAAGTTCAAATCTTCAAGTTATAATTTGCACTAATAATTTGTATTTAACAATTCGAAGTTCTGTATTTGACTATTACAAGTTCAGATCTTCAAGTTATAATTTGAAATAATAATTTATATTTAACAAATCTAAGTTCTGTAATTCACTATTACAAGTTCAGATCTTCAAGTTATAATTTGCAATCATAATTTGAAGTTATCAATTTTAAAGTCTGTATTTGACAATTACAAGTTCAGATCTTCAAGTTATAATTTGCACTAATATTTTGTATTTAACAATTCGAAGTTCTGTATTTGACTACTACAAGTACAGATCTTCGAGTTATAATTTGCAATCATAATTTGAAGTTATCAATTCTAAGGTCTGTATTTGACAGTTACAAGTTCAGATCTTCAAGTTATAATTTGAAATAATAATTAGTATTTAACAAAGCTAAGTCCTGTAATTCACTATCACAAGTTCAGATCTTCAAGTTATAATTTGAAATAATAATTAGTATTTAACAAATCTAAGTTCTGTAATTCACTATTACTAGTTCAGATCTTCAAGTTATAATTTGCAATAATAATTGGAAGCTATCAATTTTAAGTTCTGTATTTGACAATTACAAGTTCAGATCTTCAAGTTATAATTTGCAATAATAATTTGAAGCTATCAATTTTAAGTTCTGTATTTGACAATTACAAGTTCAGATCTTCAAGTTATAATTTGAAATAATAATTAGTATTTAACAAATCCAAGTTCTGTAATTCACTATTACTAGTTCAGATCTTCAAGTTATAATTTGCAATAATAATTAGAAGCTATCAATTTTAAGTTCTGTATTTGACAATTACAAGTTCAGATCTTCAAGTTATAATTTGCAATAATAATTAGAAGCTATCAATTTTAAGTTCTGTATTTGACAATTTCAAGTTCAGATCTTCAAGTTATAATTTGCACTGTTAATTTGTATTTAACAATACGAAGTTCTGTATTTGACTATTACAAGTTCAGATCTTCAAATTATTATTTGCAATCTTAGTTTGAATTTAACAATTCTAAGTTCTGTATTTACCTACTACAAGTTAAGATATTCAAGTTATAATTTGAAATAATAATTTATATTTAATAAATCTAAGTTCTGTAATTCACCATTACAAGTTCAGATCTTCAAGTTATAATTTGAAATAATAATTAGTATTTAACAAATCTAAGTTCTGTTATTAACTATTACTAGTTCAGATCTTCAAGTTATAATTTGCAATAATAATTAGAAGCTATCAATTTTAAGTTCTGTATTTGACAATTACAAGTTCAGATCTTCAAGTTATAATTTGAAATAATAATAAGTATTTAACAAATCTAAGTTCTGTAATTCACTATTACTAGTTCAGATCTTCAAGTTATAATTTGCAATAATAATTAGAAGCTATAAATTTTAAGTTCTGTATTTGAAAATTACAAGTTCAGATCTTCAAGTTATAATGTGCAATAATAATTAGAAGCTATCAATTTTAAGTTCTGTATTTGACAATTACAAGTTCAGATCTTCAAGTTATAATTTGCAATAATAATTAGAAGCTATCAATTTTAAGTTCTGTATTTGACAATTACAAGTTCAGATCTTCAAGTTATAATTTGCACTAATAATTTGTATTTAACAATTCGAAGTTCTGTATTTGACTATTACAAGTTCAGATCTTTAAATTATTATTTGCAATCTTAGTTTGAATTTAACAATTCGAAGTTCTGTATTTACTTACTACAAGTTCAGATCTTCAAGTTATAATTAGCACTAATAATTTGTATTTAACAATTCGAATGTCTTTATTTGACTATTACAGGTTCAGATCTTCAAGTTATAATTTGAAATAATAATTAGTATTTAACAAAGCTAAGTTCTGTAATTCACTATTACAAATTCAGATCTTCAAGTTATAATTTGCAATAATAATTAGAAGCTATCAATTTTAAGTTCTGTATTTGACTATTACAAGTTCAGATCTTCAAATTATAATTTGCACTAATAATTTGTATTTAACAATTCGAAGTTCTGCATTTACCTACGACAAGTTCAGATCTTCAAGTTATAATTTGCAATCATAATTTGAAGTTATAAATTTTAAAGTCTGTATTTGACAATTACAAGTTCAAATCTTCAAGTTATAATTTGCACTAATAATTAGTATTTAACAATTCGAAGTTCTGTAATTCACTATTACAAGTTCAGATCTTCAAGTTATAATTTGCTTTATTTGATTATTACAAGTTCAGATCTTCAAATTATTATTTGCAATCTTAGTTGAATTTAACAATTCGAAGTTCTGTATTTGACAGTTACAAGTTCAGATCTTCAAGTTATAATTTGAAATAATAATTAGTATTTAACAAAGCTAAGTTCTGTAATTCACTATTACAAATTCAGATCTTCAAGTTATAATTTGCAATAATAATTAGAAGCTATCAATTTTAAGTTCTGTATTTGACTATTACAAGTTCAGATCTTCAAATTATTATTTGCAATCTTAGTTTGTATTTAACAATTCGAAGTTCTGTATTTACTTATTACAAGTTCAGATCTTCAAGTTATAATTTGAAATAATAATTTATATTTAACAAATCTAAGTTCTGTAATTCACTATTACAAGTTCAGATCTTCAAGTTATAATTTGCAATAATAATTAGAAGCTATCAATTTTAAGTTCTGTATTTGACAATTACAAGTTCAGATCTTCAAGTTATAATTTGCACTAATAATTTGTATTTAACAATTCGAAGTTCTGTATTTGACTATTCCAAGTTCAGATCTTCAAATTTTATTTGCAAACTTAGTTTGAATTTAACAATTCGAAGTTCTGTATTTAACTACTACAAGTTCAGATCTGCAAGTTATAATTTGCACTAATAATTTGTATTTAAGAATTCGAAGTTCTGTATTTGACTATTACAAGTTCAGATCTTCAAATTATTATTTGCAATCTTAGTTTGAATTTAACAATTCGAAGTTCTGTATTTACATACTACAAGTTCAGATCTTCAAGTTATAATTTGCAATAATAATTAGAAGCTATCAATTTTAAGTTCTGTATTTGACAATTACAAGTTCAGATCTTCAAGTTATAATTTGCAATAATAATTAGAAGCTATCATTTTTAAGTTCTGTATTTGACATTTACAAGTTCAGATCTTCAAGTTATAATTTGCACTAATAATTTGTATTTAAGAATTCGAACTTATGTATTTGACTATTACAAGTTCAGATCTTCAAATTATTATTTGCAATCTTAGTTTGAATTTAACAACTCGAAGTTCTGTATGTAACTACTACAAGTTCAGATCTTCAAGTTATAATTTGCACTAATAATTTGAATTTAACAATTCGAAGTTCTGTATTTGACTATTACAAGTTCAGATCTTCAAATTATTATTTGCAATCTTAGTTTGTATTTAACAATTCGAAGTTCTGTATTTACTTACTACAAGTTCAGATCTTCAAGTTAGAATTAGCACTAATAATTTGTATTTAACAATTCGAAGGTCTTTATTTGATTATTACAAGTTCAGATCTTCAAATTATTATTTGCAATCTTAGTTGAATTTAACAATTCGAAGTTCTGTATTTGACAGTTACAAGTTCAGATCTTCAAGTTATAATTTGAAATAATAATTAGTATTTAACAAAGCTAAGTTCTGTAATTCACTATTACAAATTCAGATCTTCAAGTTATAATTTGCAATAATAATTAGAAGCTATCAATTTTAAGTTCTGTATTTGACTATTACAAGTTCAGATCTTCAAATTATTATTTGCAATCTTAGTTTGTATTTAACAATTCGAAGTTCTGTATTTACTTATTACAAGTTCAGATCTTCAAGTTATAATTTGAAATAATAATTTATATTTAACAAATCTAAGTTCTGTAATTCACTATTACAAGTTCAGATCTTCAAGTTATAATTTGCAATAATAATTAGAAGCTATCAATTTTAAGTTCTGTATTTGACAATTACAAGTTCAGATCTTCAAGTTATAATTTGCACTAATAATTTGTATTTAACAATTCGAAGTTCTGTATTTGACTATTCCAAGTTCAGATCTTCAAATTTTATTTGCAAACTTAGTTTGAATTTAACAATTCGAAGTTCTGTATTTAACTACTACAAGTTCAGATCTGCAAGTTATAATTTGCACTAATAATTTGTATTTAAGAATTCGAACTTATGTATTTGCCTATTACAAGTTCAGATCTTCAAATTATTATTTGCATTCTTAGTTTGAATTTAACAACTCGAAGTTCTGTATGTAACTACTACAAGTTCAGATCTTCAAGTTATAATTTGCACTAATAATTTGAATTTAACAATTCGAAGTTCTGTATTTGACTATTACAAGTTCAGATCTTCAAATTATTATTTGCAATCTTAGTTTGAATTTAACAATTCGAAGTTCTGTATTTACATACTACAAGTTCAGATCTTCAAGTTATAATTTGCAATCATAATTTGAATTTATCAATTCTAAGTTCTGTATTTGACAGTTACAAGTTCAGATCTTCAAGTTATTATTTGAAATAATAATTAGTATTTAACAAAACTAAGTTCTGTAATTCACTATTACTAGTTCAGATCTTCAAGTTATAATTTGCAATAATAATTAGTAGCTATCAATTTTATGTTCTGTATTTGACAATTACAAGTTCAGATCTACAAGTTATAATTTGCAATAATAATTAGAAGCTATCAATTATAAGTTCTGTATTTGACAATTACAAGTTCAGATCTTCAAGTTATAATTTGCAATAATAATTTGTATTTAACAATTCGAAGTTCTGTAATTAACTATTACTAGTTCAGATCTTCAAGTTATAATTTGCAATAATAATTAGAAGCTATCAATTTTAAGTTCTGTATTTGACAATTACAAGTTCAGATCTTCAAGTTATAATATGCAATCTTAATTTGAATTTATCAATTCTAAGTTCTGTATTTGACAGTTACAAGTTCAGATCTTCAAGTTATAATTTGAAATAAGAATTAGTATTTAACAAATCTAAGTTCTGTAATTCACTATTACTAGTTCAGATCTTCAAGTTATAATTTGCAATAATAATTAGAAGCTATCAATTTTTAGTTTTGTATTTGACAATTACAAGTTCAGATCTTCAAGTTATAATTTGAAATAATAATTAGTATTTCACAAGTCTAAGTTCTGTAATTCACTATTACTAGTTCAGATCTTCAAGTTATAATTTGCAATTATAATTAGAAGCTATCAATTTTAAGTTCTGTATTTGATAATTACAAGTTCAGATCTTCAAGTTATAATTTGCAATAATAATTAGAAGCTATCAATTTTAAGTTCTGTATTTGACAATTACAAGTTCAGATCTTCAAGTTATAATTTGCAATAATAATTAGAAGCTATCAATTTTAAGTTCTGTATTTGACAATTACAAGTTCAGATCTTCAAGTTATAATTTGAAATAATAATTAGTATTTAACAAATCCAAGTTCTGTAATTCACTATTACTAGTTCAGATCTTCAAGTTATAATTTGCAATAATAATTAGAAGCTATCAATTTTAAGTTCTGTATTTGACAATTACAAGTTCAGATCTTCAAGTTATAATTTGCAATAATAATTAGAAGCTATCAATTTTAAGTTCTGTATTTGACAATTACAAGTTCAGATCTTCAAGTTATAATTTGCACTGTTAATTTGTATTTAACAATACGAAGTTCTGTATTTGACTATTACAAGTTCAGAACTTCAAATTATTATTTGCAATCTTAGTTTGAATTTAACAATTCGAAGTTCTGTATTTGACAGTTACAAGTTCAGATCTTCAAGTTATAATTTGAAATAATAATTTATATTTAACAAATCTAAGTTCTGTAATTCACTATTACAAGTTCAGATCTTCAAGTTATAATTTGCAATAATAATTAGAAGCTATCAATTTTAAGTTCTGTATTTGACAATTGCAAGTTCAGATCTTCAAGTTATAATTTGCACTAATAATTTGTATTTAACAATTCGAAGTTCTGTATTTGACTATTCCAAGTTCAGATCTTCAAATTTTATTTGCAATCTTAGTTTGAATTTAACAATTCGAAGTTCTGTATTTAACTACTACAAGTTCAGATCTGCAAGTTATAATTTGCACTAATAATTTGTATTTAAGAATTCGAACTTATGTATTTGACTATTACAAGTTCAGATCTTCAAATTATTATTTGCAATCTTAGTTTGAATTTAACAACTCGAAGTTCTGTATGTAACTACTACAAGTTCAGATCTTCAAGTTATAATTTGCACTAATAATTTGAATTTAACAATTCGAAGTTCTGTATTTGACTATTACAAGTTCAGATCTTCAAATTATTATTTGCAATCTTAGTTTGAATTTAACAATTCGAAGTTCTGTATTTACATACTACAAGTTCAGATCTTCAAGTTATAATTTGCAATCATAATTTGAATTTATCAATTCTAAGTTCTGTATTTGACAGTTACAAGTTCAGATCTTCAAGTTAATATTTGAAATAATAATTAGTATTTAACAAATCTAAGTTCTGTAATTCACTATTACTAGTTCAGATCTTCAAGTTATAATTTGCAATAATAATTAGAAGCTATCAATTTTATGTTCTGTATTTGACAATTACAAGTTCAGATCTACAAGTTATAATTTGCAATAATAATTAGAAGCTATCAATTTTAAGTTCTGTATTTGACAATTACAAGTTCAGATCTTCAAGTTATAATTTGCACTAATAATTTGTATTTAACAATTCGAAGTTCTGTAATTAACTATTACTAGTTCAGATCTTCAAGTTATAATTTGCAATAATAATTAGAAGCTATCAATTTTAAGTTCTGTATTTGACAATTACAAGTTCAGATCTTCAAGTTATAATATGCAATCTTAATTTGAATTTATCAATTCTAAGTTCTGTATTTGACAGTTACAAGTTCAGATCTTCAAGTTATAATTTGCAATAATAATTAGAAGCTATCAATTTTAAGTTTTGTATTTGACAATTACAAGTTCAGATCTTCAAGTTATAATTTGAAATAATAATTAGTATTTAACAAGTCTAAGTTCTGTAATTCACTATTACTAGTTCAGATCTTCAAGTTATAATTTGCAATAATAATTAGAAGCTATCAATTTTAAGTTCTGTATTTGACAATTACAAGTTCAGATCTTCAAGTTATAATTTGCAATAATAATTAGAAGCTGTCAATTTTAAGTTCTGTATTTGACAATTACAAGTTCAGATCTTCAAGTTATAATTTGCACTAATAATTTGTATTTAACAATTCGAAGTTCTGTATTTGACTAATACAAGTTCAGATCTTCAAATTTTATTTGCAATCTTAGTTTGAATTTAACAATTCGAAGTTCTGTATTTACTTACTACAAGTTCAGATCTTCAAGTTATAATTAGCACTAATAATTTGTATTTAACAATTCGAAGGTCTTTATTTGACTATTACTAATTCAGATCTTCAAATTATTATTTGCAATCTTAGTTTGAATTTAACAATTCGAAGTTCTGTATTTGACAGTTACAAGTTCAGATCTTCAAGTTATTATTTGAAATAATAATTAGTATTTAACAAAGCTAAGTTCTGTAATTCACTATTACAAATTCAGATCTTCAAGTTATAATTTGCAATAATAATTAGAAGCTATCAATTTTAAGTTCTGTATTTGACAATTACAAGTTCAGATCTTCAAGTTATAATTTGCAATAATAATTAGAAGCTATCAATTTTAAGTTCTGTATTTGACAATTACAAGTTCAGATTTTCAAGTTATAATTTGAAATAATAATTAGTATTTAACAAATCTAAGTTCTGTAATTCACCATTACTAGTTCAGATCTTCAAGTTATAATTTGCAATAATAATTAGAAGCTATCAATTTTAAGTTCTGTATTTGACAATTACAAGTTCAGATCTTCAAGTTATAATTTGCAAAAATAATTAGAAGCTATCAATTTTAAGTTTTGTATTTGACAATTACAAGTTCAGATCTTCAAGTTATAATTTGAAATAATAATTAGTATTTAACAAATCTAAGTTCTGTAATTCACTATTACTAGTTCAGATCTTCAAGTTATAATTTGCAATAATAATTAGAAGCTATCAATTTTAAGTTCTGTATTTGACAATTACAAGTTCAGATCTTCAAGTTATAATTTGCAATAATAATTAGAAGCTATCAATTTTAAGTTCTGTATTTGACAATTACAAGTTCAGATCTTCAAGTTATAATTTGCACTAATAATTTGTATTTAACAATTCGAAGTTCTGTATTTGACTATTACAAGTTCAGATCTTCAAATTATTATTTGCAATCTTAGTTTGAATTTAACAACTCGAAGTTCTGTATGTAACTACTACAAGTTCAGATCTTCAAGTTATAATTTGCACTAATAATTTGAATTTAACAATTCGAAGTTCTGTATTTGACTATTACAAGTTCAGATCTTCAAATTATTATTTGCAATCTTAGTTTGAATTTAACAATTCGAAGTTCTGTATTTACATACTACAAGTTCAGATCTTCAAGTTATAATTTGCAATCATAATTTGAATTTATCAATTCTAAGTTCTGTATTTGACAGTTACAAGTTCAGATCTTCAAGTTATTATTTGAAATAATAATTAGTATTTAACAAAACTAAGTTCTGTAATTCACTATTACTAGTTCAGATCTTCAAGTTATAATTTGCAATAATAATTAGTAGCTATCAATTTTATGTTCTGTATTTGACAATTACAAGTTCAGATCTACAAGTTATAATTTGCAATAATAATTAGAAGCTATCAATTATAAGTTCTGTATTTGACAATTACAAGTTCAGATCTTCAAGTTATAATTTGCAATAATAATTTGTATTTAACAATTCGAAGTTCTGTAATTAACTATTACTAGTTCAGATCTTCAAGTTATAATTTGCAATAATAATTAGAAGCTATCAATTTTAAGTTCTGTATTTGACAATTACAAGTTCAGATCTTCAAGTTATAATATGCAATCTTAATCTGAATTTATCAATTCTAAGTTCTGTATTTGACAGTTACAAGTTCAGATCTTCAAGTTATAATTTGAAATAAGAATTAGTATTTAACAAATCTAAGTTCTGTAATTCACTATTACTAGTTCAGATCTTCAAGTTATAATTTGCAATAATAATTAGAAGCTATCAATTTTTAGTTTTGTATTTGACAATTACAAGTTCAGATCTTCAAGTTATAATTTGAAATAATAATTAGTATTTCACAAGTCTAAGTTCTGTAATTCACTATTACTAGTTCAGATCTTCAAGTTATAATTTGCAATTATAAATAGAAGCTATCAATTTTAAGTTCTGTATTTGATAATTACAAGTTCAGATCTTCAAGTTATAATTTGCAATAATAATTAGAAGCTATCAATTTTAAGTTCTGTATTTGACAATTACAAGTTCAGATCTTCAAGTTATAATTTGCAATAATAATTAGAAGCTATCAATTTTAAGTTCTGTATTTGACAATTACAAGTTCAGATCTTCAAGTTATAATTTGAAATAATAATTAGTATTTAACAAATCCAAGTTCTGTAATTCACTATTACTAGTTCAGATCTTCAAGTTATAATTTGCAATAATAATTAGAAGCTATCAATTTTAAGTTCTGTATTTGACAATTACAAGTTCAGATCTTCAAGTTATAATTTGCAATAATAATTAGAAGCTATCAATTTTAAGTTCTGTATTTGACAATTACAAGTTCAGATCTTCAAGTTATAATTTGCACTGTTAATTTGTATTTAACAATACGAAGTTCTGTATTTGACTATTACAAGTTCAGATCTTCAAATTATTATTTGCAATCTTAGTTTGAATTTAACAATTCGAAGTTCTGTATTTGACAGTTACAAGTTCAGATCTTCAAGTTATAATTTGAAATAATAATTTATATTTAACAAATCTAAGTTCTGTAATTCACTATTACAAGTTCAGATCTTCAAGTTATAATTTGCAATAATAATTAGAAGCTATCAATTTTAAGTTCTGTATTTGACAATTACAAGTTCAGATCTTCAAGTTATAATTTGCACTAATAATTTGTATTTAACAATTCGAAGTTCTGTATTTGACTATTCCAAGTTCAGATCTTCAAATTTTATTTGCAATCTTAGTTTGAATTTAACAATTCGAAGTTCTGTATTTAACTACTACAAGTTCAGATCTGCAAGTTATAATTTGCACTAATAATTTGTATTTAAGAATTCGAACTTATGTATTTGACTATTACAAGTTCAGATCTTCAAATTATTATTTGCAATCTTAGTTTGAATTTAACAACTCGAAGTTCTGTATGTAACTACTACAAGTTCAGATCTTCAAGTTATAATTTGCACTAATAATTTGAATTTAACAATTCGAAGTTCTGTATTTGACTATTACAAGTTCAGATCTTCAAATTATTATTTGCAATCTTAGTTTGAATTTAACAATTCGAAGTTCTGTATTTACATACTACAAGTTCAGATCTTCAAGTTATAATTTGCAATCATAATTTGAATTTATCAATTCTAAGTTCTGTATTTGACAGTTACAAGTTCAGATCTTCAAGTTAATATTTGAAATAATAATTAGTATTTAACAAATCTAAGTTCTGTAATTCACTATTACTAGTTCAGATCTTCAAGTTATAATTTGCAATAATAATTAGAAGCTATCAATTTTATGTTCTGTATTTGACAATTACAAGTTCAGATCTACAAGTTATAATTTGCAATAATAATTAGAAGCTATCAATTTTAAGTTCTGTATTTGACAATTACAAGTTCAGATCTTCAAGTTATAATTTGCACTAATAATTTGTATTTAACAATTCGAAGTTCTGTAATTAACTATTACTAGTTCAGATCTTCAAGTTATAATTTGCAATAATAATTAGAAGCTATCAATTTTAAGTTCTGTATTTGACAATTACAAGTTCAGATCTTCAAGTTATAATATGCAATCTTAATTTGAATTTATCAATTCTAAGTTCTGTATTTGACAGTTACAAGTTCAGATCTTCAAGTTATAATTTGCAATAATAATTAGAAGCTATCAATTTTAAGTTTTGTATTTGACAATTACAAGTTCAGATCTTCAAGTTATAATTTGAAATAATAATTAGTATTTAACAAGTCTAAGTTCTGTAATTCACTATTACTAGTTCAGATCTTCAAGTTATAATTTGCAATAATAATAGGAGCTATCAATTTTAAGTTCTGTATTTGACAATTACAAGTTCAGATCTTCAAGTTATAATTTGCAATAATAATTAGAAGCTGTCAATTTTAAGTTCTGTATTTGACAATTACAAGTTCAGATCTTCAAGTTATAATTTGCACTAATAATTTGTATTTAACAATTCGAAGTTCTGTATTTGACTAATACAAGTTCAGATCTTCAAATTTTATTTGCAATCTTAGTTTGAATTTAACAATTCGAAGTTCTGTATTTACTTACTACAAGTTCAGATCTTCAAGTTATAATTAGCACTAATAATTTGTATTTAACAATTCGAAGGTCTTTATTTGACTATTACTAATTCAGATCTTCAAATTATTATTTGCAATCTTAGTTTGAATTTAACAATTCGAAGTTCTGTATTTGACAGTTACAAGTTCAGATCTTCAAGTTATTATTTGAAATAATAATTAGTATTTAACAAAGCTAAGTTCTGTAATTCACTATTACAAATTCAGATCTTCAAGTTATAATTTGCAATAATAATTAGAAGCTATCAATTTTAAGTTCTGTATTTGACAATTACAAGTTCAGATCTTCAAGTTATAATTTGCAATAATAATTAGAAGCTATCAATTTTAAGTTCTGTATTTGACAATTACAAGTTCAGATTTTCAAGTTATAATTTGAAATAATAATTAGTATTTAACAAATCTAAGTTCTGTAATTCACCATTACTAGTTCAGATCTTCAAGTTATAATTTGCAATAATAATTAGAAGCTATCAATTTTATGTTCTGTATTTGACAATTACAAGTTCAGATCTTCAAGTTATAATTTGCAAAAATAATTAGAAGCTATCAATTTTAAGTTTTGTATTTGACAATTACAAGTTCAGATCTTCAAGTTATAATTTGAAATAATAATTAGTATTTAACAAATCTAAGTTCTGTAATTCACTATTACTAGTTCAGATCTTCAAGTTATAATTTGCAATAATAATTAGAAGCTATCAATTTTAAGTTCTGTATTTGACAATTACAAGTTCAGATCTTCAAGTTATAATTTGCAATAATAATTAGAAGCTATCAATTTTAAGTTCTGTATTTGACAATTACAAGTTCAGATCTTCAAGTTATAATTTGCACTAATAATTTGTATTTAACAATACGAATTTCTGTATTTGACTATTACAAGTTCAGATCTTCAAATTATTATTTGCAATCTTAGCTTGAATTTAACAATTCTAAGTTCTGTATTTACCTACTACAAGTTCAGATCTTCAAGTTATAATTTGAAATAATAATTTATATTTAATAAATCTAAGTTCTGTAATTCACCATTACAAGTTCAGATCTTCTAGTTATAATTTGAAATACTAATTAGTATTTAACAAATCTAAGTTCTGTAATTAACTATTACTAGTTCAGATCTTCAAGTTATAATTTGCAATAATAATTAGAAGCTATCAATTTTAAGTTCTGTATTTGACAATTACAAGTTCAGATCTTCAAGTTATAATTTGAAATAATAATTAGTATTTAACAAATCTAAGTTCTGTAATTCACTATTACTAGTTCAGATCTTCAAGTTATAATTTGCAATAATAATTAGAAGCTATCAATTTTAAGTTCTGTATTTGACAATTACAAGTTCAGATCTTCAAGTTATAATTTGCAATAATAATTAGAAGCTATCATTTTTAAGTTCTGTATTTGACATTTACAAGTTCAGATCTTCAAGTTATAATTTGCACTAATAATTTGTATTTAAGAATTCGAACTTATGTATTTGACTATTACAAGTTCAGATCTTCAAATTATTATTTGCAATCTTAGTTTGAATTTAACAACTCGAAGTTCTGTATGTAACTACTACAAGTTCAGATCTTCAAGTTATAATTTGCACTAATAATTTGAATTTAACAATTCGAAGTTCTGTATTTGACTATTACAAGTTCAGATCTTCAAATTATTATTTGCAATCTTAGTTTGTATTTAACAATTCGAAGTTCTGTATTTACTTACTACAAGTTCAGATCTTCAAGTTAGAATTAGCACTAATAATTTGTATTTAACAATTCGAAGGTCTTTATTTGATTATTACAAGTTCAGATCTTCAAATTATTATTTGCAATCTTAGTTGAATTTAACAATTCGAAGTTCTGTATTTGACAGTTACAAGTTCAGATCTTCAAGTTATAATTTGAAATAATAATTAGTATTTAACAAAGCTAAGTTCTGTAATTCACTATTACAAATTCAGATCTTCAAGTTATAATTTGCAATAATAATTGGAAGCTATCAATTTTAAGTTCTGTATTTGACTATTACAAGTTCAGATCTTCAAATTATTATTTGCAATCTTAGTTTGTATTTAACAATTCGAAGTTCTGTATTTACTTATTACAAGTTCAGATCTTCAAGTTATAATTTGAAATAATAATTTATATTTAACAAATCTAAGTTCTGTAATTCACTATTACAAGTTCAGATCTTCAAGTTATAATTTGCAATAATAATTAGAAGCTATCAATTTTAAGTTCTGTATTTGACAATTACAAGTTCAGATCTTCAAGTTATAATTTGCACTAATAATTTGTATTTAACAATTCGAAGTTCTGTATTTGACTATTCCAAGTTCAGATCTTCAAATTTTATTTGCAAACTTAGTTTGAATTTAACAATTCGAAGTTCTGTATTTAACTACTACAAGTTCAGATCTGCAAGTTATAATTTGCACTAATAATTTGTATTTAAGAATTCGAACTTATGTATTTGACTATTACAAGTTCAGATCTTCAAATTATTATTTGCAATCTTAGTTTGAATTTAACAACTCGAAGTTCTGTATGTAACTACTACAAGTTCAGATCTTCAAGTTATAATTTGCACTAATAATTTGAATTTAACAATTCGAAGTTCTGTATTTGACTATTACAAGTTCAGATCTTCAAATTATTATTTGCAATCTTAGTTTGAATTTAACAATTGGAAGTTCTGTATTTACATACTACAAGTTCAGATCTTCAAGTTATAATTTGCAATAATAATTAGAAGCTATCAATTTTAAGTTCTGTATTTGACAATTACAAGTTCAGATCTTCAAGTTATAATTTGCAATAATAATTAGAAGCTATCATTTTTAAGTTCTGTATTTGACATTTACAAGTTCAGATCTTCAAGTTATAATTTGCACTAATAATTTGTATTTAAGAATTCGAACTTATGTATTTGACTATTACAAGTTCAGATCTTCAAATTATTATTTGCAATCTTAGTTTGAATTTAACAACTCGAAGTTCTGTATGTAACTACTACAAGTTCAGATCTTCAAGTTATAATTTGCACTAATAATTTGAATTTAACAATTCGAAGTTCTGTATTTGACTATTACAAGTTCAGATCTTCAAATTATTATTTGCAATCTTAGTTTGTATTTTACAATTCGAAGTTCTGTATTTACTTACTACAAGTTCAGATCTTCAAGTTAGAATTAGCACTAATAATTTGTATTTAACAATTCGAAGGTCTTTATTTGATTATTACAAGTTCAGATCTTCAAATTATTATTTGCAATCTTAGTTGAATTTAACAATTCGAAGTTCTGTATTTGACAGTTACAAGTTCAGATCTTCAAGTTATAATTTGAAATAATAATTAGTATTTAACAAAGCTAAGTTCTGTAATTCACTATTACAAATTCAGATCTTCAAGTTATAATTTGCAATAATAATTAGAAGCTATCAATTTTAAGTTCTGTATTTGACTATTACAAGTTCAGATCTTCAAATTATTATTTGCAATCTTAGTTTGTATTTAACAATTCGAAGTTCTGTATTTACTTATTACAAGTTCAGATCTTCAAGTTATAATTTGAAATAATAATTTATATTTAACAAATCTAAGTTCTGTAATTCACTATTACAAGTTCAGATCTTCAAGTTATAATTTGCAATAATAATTAGAAGCTATCAATTTTAAGTTCTGTATTTGACAATTACAAGTTCAGATCTTCAAGTTATAATTTGCACTAATAATTTGTATTTAACAATTCGAAGTTCTGTATTTGACTATTCCAAGTTCAGATCTTCAAATTTTATTTGCAAACTTAGTTTGAATTTAACAATTCGAAGTTCTGTATTTAACTACTACAAGTTCAGATCTGCAAGTTATAATTTGCACTAATAATTTGTATTTAAGAATTCGAACTTATGTATTTGACTATTACAAGTTCAGATCTTCAAATTATTATTTGCAATCTTAGTTTGAATTTAACAACTCGAAGTTCTGTATGTAACTACTACAAGTTCAGATCTTCAAGTTATAATTTGCACTAATAATTTGAATTTAACAATTCGAAGTTCTGTATTTGACTATTACAAGTTCAGATCTTCAAATTATTATTTGCAATCTTAGTTTGAATTTAACAATTCGAAGTTCTGTATTTACATACTACAAGTTCAGATCTTCAAGTTATAATTTGCAATAATAATTTATATTTAATAAATCTAAGTTCTGTAATTCACCATTACAAGTTCAGATCTTCTAGTTATAATTTGAAATACTAATTAGTATTTAACAAATCTAAGTTCTGTAATTAACTATTACTAGTTCAGATCTTCAAGTTATAATTTGCAATAATAATTAGAAGCTATCAATTTTAAGTTCTGTATTTGACAATTACAAGTTCAGATCTTCAAGTTATAATTTGAAATAATAATTAGTATTTAACAAATCTAAGTTCTGTAATTCACTATTACTAGTTCAGATCTTCAAGTTATAATTTGCAATAATAATTAGAAGCTATCAATTTTAAGTTCTGTATTTGACAATTACAAGTTCAGATCTTCAAGTTATAATTTGCAATAATAATTAGAAGCTATCATTTTTAAGTTCTGTATTTGACATTTACAAGTTCAGATCTTCAAGTTATAACTTGCACTAATAATTTGTATTTAAGAATTCGAACTTATGTATTTGACTATTACAAGTTCAGATCTTCAAATTATTATTTGCAATCTTAGTTTGAATTTAACAACTCGAAGTTCTGTATGTAACTACTACAAGTTCAGATCTTCAAGTTATAATTTGCACTAATAATTTGAATTTAACAATTCGAAGTTCTGTATTTGACTATTACAAGTTCAGATCTTCAAATTATTATTTGCAATCTTAGTTTGTATTTAACAATTCGAAGTTCTGTATTTACTTACTACAAGTTCAGATCTTCAAGTTAGAATTAGCACTAATAATTTGTATTTAACAATTCGAAGGTCTTTATTTGATTATTACAAGTTCAGATCTTCAAATTATTATTTGCAATCTTAGTTGAATTTAACAATTCGAAGTTCTGTATTTGACAGTTACAAGTTCAGATCTTCAAGTTATAATTTGAAATAATAATTAGTATTTAACAAAGCTAAGTTCTGTAATTCACTATTACAAATTCAGATCTTCAAGTTATAATTTGCAATAATAATTAGAAGCTATCAATTTTAAGTTCTGTATTTGACTATTACAAGTTCAGATCTTCAAATTATTATTTGCAATCTTAGTTTGTATTTAACAATTCGAAGTTCTGTATTTACTTATTACAAGTTCAGATCTTCAAGTTATAATTTGAAATAATAATTTATATTTAACAAATCTAAGTTCTGTAATTCACTATTACAAGTTCAGATCTTCAAGTTATAATTTGCAATAATAATTAGAAGCTATCAATTTTAAGTTCTGTATTTGACAATTACAAGTTCAGATCTTCAAGTTATAATTTGCACTAATAATTTGTATTTAACAATTCGAAGTTCTGTATTTGACTATTCCAAGTTCAGATCTTCAAATTTTATTTGCAAACTTAGTTTGAATTTAACAATTCGAAGTTCTGTATTTAACTACAGTTCAGATCTGCAAGTTATAATTTGCACTAATAATTTGTATTTAAGAATTCGAACTTATGTATTTGACTATTACAAGTTCAGATCTTCAAATTATTATTTGCAATCTTAGTTTGAATTTAACAACTCGAAGTTCTGTATGTAACTACTACAAGTTCAGATCTTCAAGTTATAATTTGCACTAATAATTTGAATTTAACAATTCGAAGTTCTGTATTTGACTATTACAAGTTCAGATCTTCAAATTATTATTTGCAATCTTAGTTTGAATTTAACAATTCGAAGTTCTGTATTTACATACTACAAGTTCAGATCTTCAAGTTATAATTTGCAATAATAATTAGAAGCTATCAATTTTAAGTTCTGTATTTGACAATTACAAGTTCAGATCTTCAAGTTATAATTTGCAATAATAATTAGAAGCTATCATTTTTAAGTTCTGTATTTGACATTTACAAGTTCAGATCTTCAAGTTATAATTTGCACTAATAATTTGTATTTAAGAATTCGAACTTATGTATTTGACTATTACAAGTTCAGATCTTCAAATTATTATTTGCAATCTTAGTTTGAATTTAACAACTCGAAGTTCTGTATGTAACTACTACAAGTTCAGATCTTCAAGTTATAATTTGCACTAATAATTTGAATTTAACAATTCGAAGTTCTGTATTTGACTATTACAAGTTCAGATCTTCAAATTATTATTTGCAATCTTAGTTTGAATTTAACAATTCGAAGTTCTGTATTTACATACTACAAGTTCAGATCTTCAAGTTATAATTTGCAATAATAATTTATATTTAATAAATCTAAGTTCTGTAATTCACCATTACAAGTTCAGATCTTCTAGTTATAATTTGAAATACTAATTAGTATTTAACAAATCTAAGTTCTGTAATTAACTATTACTAGTTCAGATCTTCAAGTTATAATTTGCAATAATAATTAGAAGCTATCAATTTTAAGTTCTGTATTTGACAATTACAAGTTCAGATCTTCAAGTTATAATTTGAAATAATAATTAGTATTTAACAAATCTAAGTTCTGTAATTCACTATTACTAGTTCAGATCTTCAAGTTATAATTTGCAATAATAATTAGAAGCTATCAATTTTAAGTTCTGTATTTGACAATTACAAGTTCAGATCTTCAAGTTATAATTTGCAATAATAATTAGAAGCTATCATTTTTAAGTTCTGTATTTGACATTTACAAGTTCAGATCTTCAAGTTATAATTTGCACTAATAATTTGTATTTAAGAATTCGAACTTATGTATTTGACTATTACAAGTTCAGATCTTCAAATTATTATTTGCAATCTTAGTTTGAATTTAACAACTCGAAGTTCTGTATGTAACTACTACAAGTTCAGATCTTCAAGTTATAATTTGCACTAATAATTTGAATTTAACAATTCGAAGTTCTGTATTTGACTATTACAAGTTCAGATCTTCAAATTATTATTTGCAATCTTAGTTTGTATTTAACAATTCGAAGTTCTGTATTTACTTACTACAAGTTCAGATCTTCAAGTTAGAATTAGCACTAATAATTTGTATTTAACAATTCGAAGGTCTTTATTTGATTATTACAAGTTCAGATCTTCAAATTATTATTTGCAATCTTAGTTGAATTTAACAATTCGAAGTTCTGTATTTGACAGTTACAAGTTCAGATCTTCAAGTTATAATTTGAAATAATAATTAGTATTTAACAAAGCTAAGTTCTGTAATTCACTATTCCAAATTCAGATCTTCAAGTTATAATTTGCAATAATAATTAGAAGCTATCAATTTTAAGTTCTGTATTTGACTATTACAAGTTCAGATCTTCAAATTATTATTTGCAATCTTAGTTTGTATTTAACAATTCGAAGTTCTGTATTTACTTATTACAAGTTCAGATCTTCAAGTTATAATTTGAAATAATAATTTATATTTAACAAATCTAAGTTCTGTAATTCACTATTACAAGTTCAGATCTTCAAGTTATAATTTGCAATAATAATTAGAAGCTATCAATTTTAAGTTCTGTATTTGACAATTACAAGTTCAGATCTTCAAGTTATAATTTGCACTAATAATTTGTATTTAACAATTCGAAGTTCTGTATTTGACTATTCCAAGTTCAGATCTTCAAATTTTATTTGCAAACTTAGTTTGAATTTAACAATTCGAAGTTCTGTATTTAACTACTACAAGTTCAGATCTGCAAGTTATAATTTGCACTAATAATTTGTATTTAAGAATTCGAACTTATGTATTTGACTATTACAAGTTCAGATCTTCAAATTATTATTTGCAATCTTAGTTTGAATTTAACAACTCGAAGTTCTGTATGTAACTACTACAAGTTCAGATCTTCAAGTTATAATTTGCACTAATAATTTGAATTTAACAATTCGAAGTTCTGTATTTGACTATTACAAGTTCAGATCTTCAAATTATTATTTGCAATCTTAGTTTGAATTTAACAATTCGAAGTTCTGTATTTACATACTACAAGTTCAGATCTTCAAGTTATAATTTGCAATAATAATTAGAAGCTATCAATTTTAAGTTCTGTATTTGACAATTACAAGTTCAGATCTTCAAGTTATAATTTGCAATAATAATTAGAAGCTATCATTTTTAAGTTCTGTATTTGACATTTACAAGTTCAGATCTTCAAGTTATAATTTGCACTAATAATTTGTATTTAAGAATTCGAACTTATGTATTTGACTATTACAAGTTCAGATCTTCAAATTATTATTTGCAATCTTAGTTTGAATTTAACAACTCGAAGTTCTGTATGTAACTACTACAAGTTCAGATCTTCAAGTTATAATTTGCACTAATAATTTGAATTTAACAATTCGAAGTTCTGTATTTGACTATTACAAGTTCAGATCTTCAAATTATTATTTGCAATCTTAGTTTGTATTTTACAATTCGAAGTTCTGTATTTACTTACTACAAGTTCAGATCTTCAAGTTAGAATTAGCACTAATAATTTGTATTTAACAATTCGAAGGTCTTTATTTGATTATTACAAGTTCAGATCTTCAAATTATTATTTGCAATCTTAGTTGAATTTAACAATTCGAAGTTCTGTATTTGACAGTTACAAGTTCAGATCTTCAAGTTATAATTTGAAATAATAATTAGTATTTAACAAAGCTAAGTTCTGTAATTCACTATTACAAATTCAGATCTTCAAGTTATAATTTGCAATAATAATTAGAAGCTATCAATTTTAAGTTCTGTATTTGACTATTACAAGTTCAGATCTTCAAATTATTATTTGCAATCTTAGTTTGTATTTAACAATTCGAAGTTCTGTATTTACTTATTACAAGTTCAGATCTTCAAGTTATAATTTGAAATAATAATTTATATTTAACAAATCTAAGTTCTGTAATTCACTATTACAAGTTCAGATCTTCAAGTTATAATTTGCAATAATAATTAGAAGCTATCAATTTTAAGTTCTGTATTTGACAATTACAAGTTCAGATCTTCAAGTTATAATTTGCACTAATAATTTGTATTTAACAATTCGAAGTTCTGTATTTGACTATTCCAAGTTCAGATCTTCAAATTTTATTTGCAAACTTAGTTTGAATTTAACAATTCGAAGTTCTGTATTTAACTACTACAAGTTCAGATCTGCAAGTTATAATTTGCACTAATAATTTGTATTTAAGAATTCGAACTTATGTATTTGACTATTACAAGTTCAGATCTTCAAATTATTATTTGCAATCTTAGTTTGAATTTAACAACTCGAAGTTCTGTATGTAACTACTACAAGTTCAGATCTTCAAGTTATAATTTGCACTAATAATTTGAATTTAACAATTCGAAGTTCTGTATTTGACTATTACAAGTTCAGATCTTCAAATTATTATTTGCAATCTTAGTTTGAATTTAACAATTCGAAGTTCTGTATTTACATACTACAAGTTCAGATCTTCAAGTTATAATTTGCAATCATAATTTGAATTTATCAATTCTAAGTTCTGTATTTGACAGTTACAAGTTCAGATCTTCAAGTTATTATTTGAAATAATAATTAGTATTTAACAAATCTAAGTTCTGTAATTCACTATTACTAGTTCAGATCTTCAAGTTATAATTTGCAATAATAATTAGTAGCTATCAATTTTATGTTCTGTATTTGACAATTACAAGTTCAGATCTACAAGTTATAATTTGCAATAATAATTAGAAGCTATCAATTATAAGTTCTGTATTTGACAATTACAAGTTCAGATCTTCAAGTTATAATTTGCAATAATAATTTGTATTTAACAATTCGAAGTTCTGTAATTAACTATTACTAGTTCAGATCTTCAAGTTATAATTTGCAATAATAATTAGAAGCTATCAATTTTAAGTTCTGTATTTGACAATTACAAGTTCAGATCTTCAAGTTATAATATGCAATCTTAATTTGAATTTATCAATTCTAAGTTCTGTATTTGACAGTTACAAGTTCAGATCTTCAAGTTATAATTTGAAATAATAATTAGTATTTAACAAATCTAAGTTCTGTAATTCACTATTACTAGTTCAGATCTTCAAGTTATAATTTGCAATAATAATTAGAAGCTATCAATTTTTAGTTTTGTATTTGACAATTACAAGTTCAGATCTTCAAGTTATAATTTGAAATAATAATTAGTATTTCACAAGTCTAAGTTCTGTAATTCACTATTACTAGTTCAGATCTTCAAGTTATAATTTGCAATTATAATTAGAAGCTATCAATTTCAAGTTCTGTATTTGATAATTACAAGTTCAGATCTTCAAGTTATAATTTGCAATAATAATTAGAAGCTATCAATTTTAAGTTCTGTATTTGACAATTACAAGTTCAGATCTTCAAGTTATAATTTGCAATAATAATTAGAAGCTATCAATTTTAAGTTCTGTATTTGACAATTACAAGTTCAGATCTTCAAGTTATAATTTGCAATAATAATTAGAAGCTATCAATTTTAAGTTCTGTATTTGACAATTACAAGTTCAGATCTTCAAGTTATAATTTGCACTGTTAATTTGTATTTAACAATACGAAGTTCTGTATTTGACTATTACAAGTTCAGATCTTCAAATTATTATTTGCAATCTTAGTTTGAATTTAACAATTCGAAGTTCTGTATTTGACAGTTACAAGTTCAGATCTTCAAGTTATAATTTGAAATAATAATTTATATTTAACAAATCTAAGTTCTGTAATTCACTATTACAAGTTCAGATCTTCAAGTTATAATTTGCAATAATAATTAGAAGCTATCAATTTTAAGTTCTGTATTTGACAATTACAAGTTCAGATCTTCAAGTTATAATTTGCACTAATAATTTGTATTTAACAATTCGAAGTTCTGTATTTGACTATTCCAAGTTCAGATCTTCAAATTTTATTTGCAATCTTAGTTTGAATTTAACAATTCGAAGTTCTGTATTTAACTACTACAAGTTCAGATCTGCAAGTTATAATTTGCACTAATAATTTGTATTTAAGAATTCGAACTTATGTATTTGACTATTACAAGTTCAGATCTTCAAATTATTATTTGCAATCTTAGTTTGAATTTAACAACTCGAAGTTCTGTATGTAACTACTACAAGTTCAGATCTTCAAGTTATAATTTGCACTAATAATTTGAATTTAACAATTCGAAGTTCTGTATTTGACTATTACAAGTTCAGATCTTCAAATTATTATTTGCAATCTTAGTTTGAATTTAACAATTCGAAGTTCTGTATTTACATACTACAAGTTCAGATCTTCAAGTTATAATTTGCAATCATAATTTGAATTTATCAATTCTAAGTTCTGTATTTGACAGTTACAAGTTCAGATCTTCAAGTTATTATTTGAAATAATAATTAGTATTTAACAAATCTAAGTTCTGTAATTCACTATTACTAGTTCAGATCTTCAAGTTATAATTTGCAATAATAATTAGAAGCTATCAATTTTATGTTCTGTATTTGACAATTACAAGTTCAGATCTACAAGTTATAATTTGCAATAATAATTAGAAGCTATCAATTTTAAGTTCTGTATTTGACAATTACAAGTTCAGATCTTCAAGTTATAATTTGCACTAATAATTTGTATTTAACAATTCGAAGTTCTGTAATTAACTATTACTAGTTCAGATCTTCAAGTTATAATTTGCAATAATAATTAGAAGCTATCAATTTTAAGTTCTGTATTTGACAATTACAAGTTCAGATCTTCAAGTTATAATATGCAATCTTAATTTGAATTTATCAATTCTAAGTTCTGTATTTGACAGTTACAAGTTCAGATCTTCAAGTTATAATTTGCAATAATAATTAGAAGCTATCAATTTTAAGTTTTGTATTTGACAATTACAAGTTCAGATCTTCAAGTTATAATTTGAAATAATAATTAGTATTTAACAAGTCTAAGTTCTGTAATTCACTATTACTAGTTCAGATCTTCAAGTTATAATTTGCAATAATAATTAGAAGCTATCAATTTTAAGTTCTGTATTTGACAATTACAAGTTCAGATCTTCAAGTTATAATTTGCAATAATAATTAGAAGCTGTCAATTTTAAGTTCTGTATTTGACAATTACAAGTTCAGATCTTCAAGTTATAATTTGCACTAATAATTTGTATTTAACAATTCGAAGTTCTGTATTTGACTATTACAAGTTCAGATCTTCAAATTTTATTTGCAATCTTAGTTTGAATTTAACAATTCGAAGTTCTGTATTTACTTACTACAAGTTCAGATCTTCAAGTTATAATTAGCACTAATAATTTGTATTTAACAATTCGAAGGTCTTTATTTGACTATTACTAATTCAGATCTTCAAATTATTATTTGCAATCTTAGTTTGAATTTAACAATTCGAAGTTCTGTATTTGACAGTTACAAGTTCAGATCTTCAAGTTATAATTCGAAATAATAATTAGTATTTAACAAATCTAAGTTCTGTAATTCACTATTACAAGTTCAGATCTTCAAGTTATAATTTGCAATAATAATTAGAAGCTATCAATTTTAAGTTCTGTATTTGACAATTACAAGTTCAGATCTTCAAGTTATAATTTGCACTAATAATTTGTATTTAACAATTCGAAGTTCTGTATTTGACTATTCCAAGTTCAGATCTTCAAATTTTATTTGCAAACTTAGTTTGAATTTAACAATTCGAAGTTCTGTATTTAACTACTACAAGTTCAGATCTGCAAGTTATAATTTGCACTAATAATTTGTATTTAAGAATTCGAACTTATGTATTTGACTATTACAAGTTCAGATCTTCAAATTATTATTTGCAATCTTAGTTTGAATTTAACAACTCGAAGTTCTGTATGTAACTACTACAAGTTCAGATCTTCAAGTTATAATTTGCACTAATAATTTGAATTTAACAATTCGAAGTTCTGTATTTGACTATTACAAGTTCAGATCTTCAAATTATTATTTGCAATCTTAGTTTGAATTTAACAATTCGAAGTTCTGTATTTACATACTACAAGTTCAGATCTTCAAGTTATAATTTGCAATCATAATTTGAATTTATCAATTCTAAGTTCTGTATTTGACAGTTACAAGTTCAGATCTTCAAGTTATTATTTGAAATAATAATTAGTATTTAACAAATCTAAGTTCTGTAATTCACTATTACTAGTTCAGATCTTCAAGTTATAATTTGCAATAATAATTAGTAGCTATCAATTTTATGTTCTGTATTTGACAATTACAAGTTCAGATCTACAAGTTATAATTTGCAATAATAATTAGAAGCTATCAATTATAAGTTCTGTATTTGACAATTACAAGTTCAGATCTTCAAGTTATAATTTGCAATAATAATTTGTATTTAACAATTCGAAGTTCTGTAATTAACTATTACTAGTTCAGATCTTCAAGTTATAATTTGCAATAATAATTAGAAGCTATCAATTTTAAGTTCTGTATTTGACAATTACAAGTTCAGATCTTCAAGTTATAATATGCAATCTTAATTTGAATTTATCAATTCTAAGTTCTGTATTTGACAGTTACAAGTTCAGATCTTCAAGTTATAATTTGAAATAATAATTAGTATTTAACAAATCTAAGTTCTGTAATTCACTATTACTAGTTCAGATCTTCAAGTTATAATTTGCAATAATAATTAGAAGCTATCAATCTTTAGTTTTGTATTTGACAATTACAAGTTCAGATCTTCAAGTTATAATTTGAAATAATAATTAGTATTTCACAAGTCTAAGTTCTGTAATTCACTATTACTAGTTCAGATCTTCAAGTTATAATTTGCAATTATAATTAGAAGCTATCAATTTTAAGTTCTGTATTTGATAATTACAAGTTCAGATCTTCAAGTTATAATTTGCAATAATAATTAGAAGCTATCAATTTTAAGTTCTGTATTTGACAATTACAAGTTCAGATCTTCAAGTTATAATTTGCAATAATAATTAGAAGCTATCAATTTTAAGTTCTGTATTTGACAATTACAAGTTCAGATCTTCAAGTTATAATTTGAAATAATAATTAGTATTTAACAAATCCAAGTTCTGTAATTCACTATTACTAGTTCAGATCTTCAAGTTATAATTTGCAATAATAATTAGAAGCTATCAATTTTAAGTTCTGTATTTGACAATTACAAGTTCAGATCTTCAAGTTATAATTTGCAATAATAATTAGAAGCTATCAATTTTAAGTTCTGTATTTGACAATTACAAGTTCAGATCTTCAAGTTATAATTTGCACTGTTAATTTGTATTTAACAATACGAAGTTCTGTATTTGACTATTACAAGTTCAGATCTTCAAATTATTATTTGCAATCTTAGTTTGAATTTAACAATTCGAAGTTCTGTATTTGACAGTTACAAGTTCAGATCTTCAAGTTATAATTTGAAATAATAATTTATATTTAACAAATCTAAGTTCTGTAATTCACTATTACAAGTTCAGATCTTCAAGTTATAATTTGCAATAATAATTAGAAGCTATCAATTTTAAGTTCTGTATTTGACAATTACAAGTTCAGATCTTCAAGTTATAATTTGCACTAATAATTTGTATTTAACAATTCGAAGTTCTGAATTTGACTATTCCAAGTTCAGATCTTCAAATTTTATTTGCAATCTTAGTTTGAATTTAACAATTCGAAGTTCTGTATTTAACTACTACAAGTTCAGATCTGCAAGTTATAATTTGCACTAATAATTTGTATTTAACAATTCGAAGTTCTGCATTTACCTACGACAAGTTCAGATCTTCAAGTTATAATTTGCAATCATAATTTGAAGTTATCAATTTTAAAGTCTGTATTTGACAATTACAAGTTCAAATCTTCAAGTTATAATTTGCACTAATAATTTGTATTTAACAATTCGAAGTTCTGTATTTGACTATTACAAGTTTAGATCTTCAAGTTATAATTTGAAATAATAATTTATATTTAACAAATCTAAGTTCTGTAATTCACTATTACAAGTTCAGATCTTCAAGTTATAATTTGCAATCATAATTTGAAGTTATCAATTTTAAAGTCTGTATTTGACAATTACAAGTTCAGATCTTCAAGTTATAATTTGCACTAATATTTTGTATTTAACAATTCGAAGTTCTGTATTTGACTACTACAAGTACAGATCTTCGAGTTATAATTTGCAATCATAATTTGAAGTTATCAATTCTAAGGTCTGTATTTGACAGTTACAAGTTCAGATCTTCAAGTTATAATTTGAAATAATAATTAGTATTTAACAAAGCTATGTCCTGTAATTCACTATCACAAGTTCAGATCTTCAAGTTATAATTTGAAATAATAATTAGTATTTAACAAATCTAAGTTCTGTAATTCACTATTACTAGTTCAGATCTTCAAGTTATAATTTGCAATAATAATTGGAAGCTATCAATTTTAAGTTCTGTATTTGACAATTACAAGTTCAGATCTTCAAGTTATAATTTGCAATAATAATTAGAAGCTATCAATTTTAAGTTCTGTATTTGACAATTACAAGTTCAGATCTTCAAGTTATAATTTGAAATAATAATTAGTATTTAACAAATCCAAGTTCTGTAATTCACTATTACTAGTTCAGATCTTCAAGTTATAATTTGCAATAATAATTAGAAGCTATCAATTTTAAGTTCTGTATTTGACAATTACAAGTTCAGATCTTCAAGTTATAATTTGCAATAATAATTAGAAGCTATCAATTTTAAGTTCTGTATTTGACAATTACAAGTTCAGATCTTCAAGTTATAATTTGCACTGTTAATTTGTATTTAACAATACAAAGTTCTGTATTTGACTATTACAAGTTCAGATCTTCAAATTATTATTTGCAATCTTAGTTTGAATTTAACAATTCTAAGTTCTGTATTTACCTACTACAAGTTCAGATCTTCAAGTTATAATTTGAAATAATAATTTATATTTAATAAATCTAAGTTCTGTAATTCACCATTACAAATTCAGATCTTCAAGTTATAATTTGAAATAATAATTAGTATTTAACAAATCTAAGTTCTGTAATTAACTATTACTAGTTCAGATCTTCAAGTTATAATTTGCAATAATAATTAGAAGCTATCAATTTTAAGTTCTGTATTTGACAATTACAAGTTCAGATCTTCAAGTTATAATTTGAAATAATAATAAGTATTTAACAAATCTAAGGTCTGTAATTCACTATTACTAGTTCAGATCTTCAAGTTATAATTTGCAATAATAATTAGAAGCTATAAATTTTAAGTTCTGTATTTGACAATTACAAGTTCAGATCTTCAAGTTATAATTTGCAATAATAATTAGAAGCTATCAATTTTAAGTTCTGTATTTAACAATTACAAGTTCAGATCTTCAAGTTATAATTTGCAATAATAATTAGAAGCTATCAATTTTAAGTTCTGTATTTGACAATTAGAAGTTCAGATCTTCAAGTTATAATTTGCACTAATAATTTGTATTTAACAATTCGAAGTTCTGTATTTGACTATTACAAGTTCAGATCTTTAAATTATTATTTGCAATCTTAGTTTGAATTTAACAATTCGAAGTTCTGTATTTACTTACTACAAGTTCAGATCTTCAAGTTATAATTAGCACTAATAATTTGTATTTAACAATTCGAATGTCTTTATTTGACTATTACAGGTTCAGATCTTCAAGTTATAATTTGAAATAATAATTAGTATTTAACAAAGCTAAGTTCTGTAATTCACTATTACAAATTCAGATCTTCAAGTTATAATTTGCAATAATAATTAGAAGCTATCAATTTTAAGTTCTGTATTTGACTATTACAAGTTCAGATCTTCAAATTATAATTTGCACTAATAATTTGTATTTAACAATTCGAAGTTCTGCATTTACCTACGACAAGTTCAGATCTTCAAGTTATAATTTGCAATCATAATTTGAAGTTATCAATTTTAAAGTCTGTATTTGACAATTACAAGTTCAGATCTTCAAGTTATAATTTGCACTAATATTTTGTATTTAACAATTCGAAGTTCTGTATTTGACTACTACAAGTACAGATCTTCGAGTTATAATTTGCAATCATAATTTGAAGTTATCAATTCTAAGGTCTGTATTTGACAGTTACAAGTTCAGATCTTCAAGTTATAATTTGAAATAATAATTAGTATTTAACAAAGCTAAGTCCTGTAATTCACTATCACAAGTTCAGATCTTCAAGTTATAATTTGAAATAATAATTAGTATTTAACAAATCTAAGTTCTGTAATTCACTATTACTAGTTCAGATCTTCAAGTTATAATTTGCAATAATAATTAGAAGCTATAAATTTTAAGTTCTGTATTTGACAATTACAAGTTCAGATCTTCAAGTTATAATTTGCAATAATAATTAGAAGCTATCAATTTTAAGTTCTGTATTTGACAATTACAAGTTCAGATCTTCAAGTTATAATTTGAAATAATAATAAGTATTTAACAAATCTAAGTTCTGTAATTCACTATTACTAGTTCAGATCTTCAAGTTATAATTTGCAATAATAATTAGAAGCTATAAATTTTAAGTTCTGTATTTGACAATTACAAGTTCAGATCTTCAAGTTATAATTTGCAATAATAATTAGAAGCTATCAATTTTAAGTTCTGTATTTGACAATTACAAGTTCAGATCTTCAAGTTATAATTTGCAATAATAATTAGAAGCTATCAATTTTAAGTTCTGTATTTGACAATTACAAGTTCAGATCTTCAAGTTATAATTTGCACTAATAATTTGTATTTAACAATTCGAAGTTCTGTATTAGACTATTACAAGTTCAGATCTTTAAATTATTATTTGCAATCTTAGTTTGAATTTAACAATTCGAAGTTCTGTATTTACTTACTACAAGTTCAGATCTTCAAGTTATAATTAGCACTAATAATTTGTATTTAACAATTCGAATGTCTTTATTTGACTATTACAGGTTCAGATCTTCAAGTTATAATTTGAAATAATAATTAGTATTTAACAAAGCTAAGTTCTGTAATTCACTATTACAAATTCAGATCTTCAAGTTATAATTTGCAATAATAATTAGAAGCTATCAATTTTAAGTTCTGTATTTGACTATTACAAGTTCAGATCTTCAAATTATAATTTGCACTAATAATTTGTATTTAACAATTCGAAGTTCTGCATTTACCTACGACAAGTTCAGATCTTCAAGTTATAATTTGCAATCATAATTTGAAGTTATCAATTTTAAAGTCAGTATTTGACAATTACAAGTTCAGATCTTCAAGTTATAATTTGCACTAATATTTTGTATTTAACAATTCGAAGTTCTGTATTTGACTACTACAAGTACAGATCTTCGAGTTATAATTTGCAATCATAATTTGAAGTTATCAATTCTAAGGTCTGTATTTGACAGTTACAAGTTCAGATCTTCAAGTTATAATTTGAAATAATAATTAGTATTTAACAAAGCTAAGTCCTGTAATTCACTATCACAAGTTCAGATCTTCAAGTTATAATTTGAAATAATAATTAGTATTTAACAAATCTAAGTTCTGTAATTCACTATTACTAGTTCAGATCTTCAAGTTATAATTTGCAATAATAATTGGAAGCTATCAATTTTAAGTTCTGTATTTGACAATTACAAGTTCAGATCTTCAAGTTATAATTTGCAATAATAATTAGAAGCTATCAATTTTAAGTTCTGTATTTGACAATTACAAGTTCAGATCTTCAAGTTATAATTTGAAATAATAATTAGTATTTAACAAATCCAAGTTCTGTAATTCACTATTACTAGTTCAGATCTTCAAGTTATAATTTGCAATAATAATTAGAAGCTATCAATTTTAAGTTCTGTATTTGACAATTACAAGTTCAGATCTTCAAGTTATAATTTGCAATAATAATTAGAAGCTATCAATTTTAAGTTCTGTATTTGACAATTACAAGTTCAGATCTTCAAGTTATAATTTGCACTGTTAATTTGTATTTAACAATACGAAGTTCTGTATTTGACTATTACAAGTTCAGATCTTCAAATTATTATTTGCAATCTTAGTTTGAATTTAACAATTCTAAGTTCTGTATTTACCTACTACAAGTTCAGATCTTCAAGTTATAATTTGAAATAATAATTTATATTTAATAAATCTAAGTTCTGTAATTCACCATTACAAGTTCAGATCTTCAAGTTATAATTTGAAATAATAATTAGTATTTAACAAATCTAAGTTCTGTAATTAACTATTACTAGTTCAGATCTTCAAGTTATAATTTGCAATAATAATTAGTATTTAACAAAGCTAAGTTCTGTAATTCACTATTACAAATTCAGATCTTCAAGTTATAATTTGCAATAATAATTAGAAGCTATCAATTTTAAGTTCTGTATTTGACTATTACAAGTTCAGATCTTCAAATTATAATTTGCACTAATAATTTGTATTTAACAATTCGAAGTTCTGCATTTACCTACGACAAGTTCAGATCTTCAAGTTATAATTTGCAATCATAATTTGAAGTTATCAATTTTAAAGTCAGTATTTGACAATTACAAGTTCAGATCTTCAAGTTATAATTTGCACTAATATTTTGTATTTAACAATTCGAAGTTCTGTATTTGACTACTACAAGTACAGATCTTCGAGTTATAATTTGCAATCATAATTTGAAGTTATCAATTCTAAGGTCTGTATTTGACAGTTACAAGTTCAGATCTTCAAGTTATAATTTGAAATAATAATTAGTATTTAACAAAGCTAAGTCCTGTAATTCACTATCACAAGTTCAGATCTTCAAGTTATAATTTGAAATAATAATTAGTATTTAACAAATCTAAGTTCTGTAATTCACTATTACTAGTTCAGATCTTCAAGTTATAATTTGCAATAATAATTGGAAGCTATCAATTTTAAGTTCTGTATTTGACAATTACAAGTTCAGATCTTCAAGTTATAATTTGCAATAATAATTAGAAGCTATCAATTTTAAGTTCTGTATTTGACAATTACAAGTTCAGATCTTCAAGTTATAATTTGAAATAATAATTAGTATTTAACAAATCCAAGTTCTGTAATTCACTATTACTAGTTCAGATCTTCAAGTTATAATTTGCAATAATAATTAGAAGCTATCAATTTTAAGTTCTGTATTTGACAATTACAAGTTCAGATCTTCAAGTTATAATTTGCAATAATAATTAGAAGCTATCAATTTTAAGTTCTGTATTTGACAATTACAAGTTCAGATCTTCAAGTTATAATTTGCACTGTTAATTTGTATTTAACAATACGAAGTTCTGTATTTGACTATTACAAGTTCAGATCTTCAAATTATTATTTGCAATCTTAGTTTGAATTTAACAATTCTAAGTTCTGTATTTACCTACTACAAGTTCAGATCTTCAAGTTATAATTTGAAATAATAATTTATATTTAATAAATCTAAGTTCTGTAATTCACCATTACAAGTTCAGATCTTCAAGTTATAATTTGAAATAATAATTAGTATTTAACAAATCTAAGTTCTGTAATTAACTATTACTAGTTCAGATCTTCAAGTTATAATTTGCAATAATAATTAGAAGCTATCAATTTTAAGTTCTGTATTTGACAATTACAAGTTCAGATCTTCAAGTTATAATTTGAAATAATAATAAGTATTTAACAAATCTAAGTTCTGTAATTCACTATTACTAGTTCAGATCTTCAAGTTATAATTTGCAATAATAATTAGAAGCTATAAATTTTAAGTTCTGTATTTGACAATTACAAGTTCAGATCTTCAAGTTATAATTTGCAATAATAATTAGAAGCTATCAATTTTAAGTTCTGTATTTGACAATTACAAGTTCAGATCTTCAAGTTATAATTTGCAATAATAATTAGAAGCTATCAATTTTAAGTTCTGTATTTGACAATTACAAGTTCAGATCTTCAAGTTATAATTTGCACTAATAATTTGTATTTAACAATTCGAAGTTCTGTATTTGACTATTACAAGTTCAGATCTTTAAATTATTATTTGCAATCATAGTTTGAATTTAACAATTCGAAGTTCTGTATTTACTTACTACAAGGTCAGATCTTCAAGTTATAATTAGCACTAATAATTTGTATTTAACAATTCGAATGTCTTTATTTGACTATTACAGGTTCAGATCTTCAAGTTATAATTTGAAATAATAATTAGTATTTAACAAAGCTAAGTTCTGTAATTCACTATTACAAATTCAGATCTTCAAGTTATAATTTGCAATAATAATTAGAAGCTATCAATTTTAAGTTCTGTATTTGACTATTACAAGTTCAGATCTTCAAATTATAATTTGCACTAATAATTTGTATTTAACAATTCGAAGTTCTGCATTTACCTACGACAAGTTCAGATCTTCAAGTTATAATTTGCAATCATAATTTGAAGTTATCAATTATAAGTCTGTGTTTGACAATTACAAGTTCAAATCTTCAAGATATAATTTGCACTAATAATTAGTATTTAACAATTCGAAGTTCTGTAATTCACTATTACAAGTTCAGATCTTCAAGTTATAATTTGCAATCATAATTTGAAGTTATCAATTTTAAAGTCTGTATTTGACAATTACAAGTTCAGATCTTCAAGTTAAAATTTGCACTAATAATTTGTATTTAACAATTCGAAGTTCTGTATTTGACTACTACAAGTTCAGATCTTCGAGTTATAATTTGCAATCATAATTTGAAGTTATCAATTCTAAGGTCTGTATTTGACAGTTACAAGTTCAGATCTTCAAGTTATAATTTGAAATAATAATTAGTATTTAACAAAGCTAAGTTCTGTAATTCACTATCACAAGTTCAGATCTTCAAGTTATAATTTGAAATAATAATTAGTATTTAACAAATCTAAGTTCTGTAATTCACTATTACTAGTTCAGATCTTCTAGTAATAATTTGCAATAATAATTATCAGCTATCAATTTTAAGTTCTGTATTTGATAATTACAAGTTCAGATCTTCAAGTTATAATTTGCAATAATAATTAGAAGCTATCAATTTTAAGTTCTGTATTTGACAATTACAAGTTCAGATCTTCAAGTTATAATTTGAAATAATAATTAGTATTTAACAAATCTAAGTTCTGTAATTCACTATTACTAGTTCAGATCTTCAAGTTATAATTTGCAATAATAATTAGAAGCTATCAATTTTAAGTTCTGTATTTGACAATTACACGTTCAGATCTTCAAGTTATAATTTGCAATAATAATTAGAAGCTATCATTTTTAAGTTCTGTATTTGACATTTACAAGTTCAGATCTTCAAGTTATAATTTGCACTTATAATTTGTATTTAAGAATTCGAACTTATGTATTTGACTATTACAAGTTCAGATCTTCAAATTATTATTTGCAATCTTAGTTTGAATTTAACAACTCGAAGTTCTGTATGTAACTACTACAAGTTCAGATCTTCAAGTTATAATTTGCACTAATAATTTGAATTTAACAATTCGAAGTTCTGTATTTGACTATTACAAGTTCAGATCTTCAAATTATTATTTGCAATCTTAGTTTGTATTTAACAATTCGAAGTTCTGTATTTACTTACTACAAGTTCAGATCTTCAAGTTAGAATTAGCACTAATAATTTGTATTTAACAATTCGAAGGTCTTTATTTGATTATTACAAGTTCAGATCTTCAAATTATTATTTGCAATCTTAGTTGAATTTAACAATTCGAAGTTCTGTATTTGACCGTTACAAGTTCAGATCTTCAAGTTATAATTTGAAATAATAATTAGTATTTAACAAAGCTAAGTTCTGTAATTCACTATTACAAATTCAGATCTTCAAGTTATAATTTGCAATAATAATTAGAAGCTATCAATTTTAAGTTCTGTATTTGACAATTACAAGTTCAGATCTTCAAGTTATAATTTGAAATAATAGTTTATATAAATAACAAATCTAAGTTCTGTAATTCACTATTACAAGTTCAGATCTTCAAATTATAATTTGCACTAATAATTTGTGTTTAACAATTCGAAGTTCTGCATTTACCTACGACAAGTTCAGATCTTCAAGTTATAATTTGCAATCATAATTTGAAGTTATCAATTTTAAAGTCTGTATTTGACAATTACAAGTTCAAATCTTCAAGTTATAATTTGCACTAATAATTTGTATTTAACAATTCGAAGTTCTGCATTTGACTATTACAAGTTCAGATCTTCAAGTTATAAATTGAAATAATAATTTATATTTAACAAATCTAAGTTCTGTAATTCACTATTACAAGTTCAGATCTTCAAGTTATAATTTGCAATCATAATTTGAAGTTATCAATTTTAAAGTCTGTATTTGACAATTACAAGTTCAGATCTACAAGTTATAATTTGCACTAATAATTTGTATTTAACAATTCGAAGTTCTGTATTTGACTACTACAAGTTCAGATCTTCGAGTTATAATTTGCAATCATAATTTGAAGTTATCAATTCTAAGGTCTGTATTTGACAGTTACAAGTTCAGATCTTCAAGTTATAATTTGAAATAATAATTAGTATTTAACAAAGCTAAGTTCTGTAATTCACTATCACAAGTTCAGATCTTCAAGTTATAATTTGAAATAATAATTAGTATTTAACAAATCTAAGTTCTGTAATTCACTAATACTAGTTCAGATCTTCAAGTTATAATTTGCAATAATAATTGGAAGCTATCAATTTTAAGTTCTGTATTTGACAATTACAAGTTCAGATCTTCAAGGTATAATTTGCAATAATAATTAGAATCTATCAATTTTAAGTTCTGTATTTGACAATTACAAGTTCAGATCTTCAAGTTATAATTTGAAATAATAATTAGTATTTAACAAATCCAAGTTCTGTAATTCACTATAACTAGTTCAGATCTTCAAGTTATAATTTGCAATAATAATTAGAAGCTATCAATTTTAAGTTCTGTATTTGACTATTACAAGTTCAGATCTTCAAATTATAATTTGCACTAATAATTTGTATTTAACAATTCGAAGTTCTGCATTTACCTACGACAAGTTCAGATCTTCAAGTTATAATTTGCAATCATAATTTGAAGTTATCAATTTTAAAGTCTGTATTTGACAATTACAAGTTCAGATCTTCAAGTTATAATTTGCACTAATATTTTGTATTTAACAATTCGAAGTTCTGTATTTGACTACTACAAGTACAGATCATCGAGTTATAATTTGCAATCATAATTTGAAGTTATCAATTCTAAGGTCTGTATTTGACAGTTACAAGTTCAGATCTTCAAGTTATAATTTGAAATAATAATTAGTATTTAACAAAGCTAAGTCCTGTAATTCACTATCACAAGTTCAGATCTTCAAGTTATAATTTGAAATAATAATTAGTATTTAACAAATCTAAGTTCTGTAATTCACTATTACTAGTTCAGATCTTCAAGTTATAATTTGCAATAATAATTGGAAGCTATCAATTTTAAGTTCTGTATTTGACAATTACAAGTTCAGATCTTCAAGTTATAATTTGCAATAATAATTAGAAGCTATCAATTTTAAGTTCTGTATTTGACAATTACAAGTTCAGATCTTCAAGTTATAATTTGCACTGTTAATTTGTATTTAACAATTCTAAGTTCTGTATTTACCTACTACAAGTTCAGATCTTCAAGTTATAATTTGAAATAATAATTTATATTTAATAAATCTAAGTTCTGTAATTCACCATTACAAGTTCAGATCTTCTAGTTATAATTTGAAATACTAATTAGTATTTAACAAATCTAAGTTCTGTAATTAACTATTACTAGTTCAGATCTTCAAGTTATAATTTGCAATAATAATTAGAAGCTATCAATTTTAAGTTCTGTATTTGACAATTACAAGTTCAGATCTTCAAGTTATAATTTGCAATCTTAATTTGAATTTATCAATTCTAAGTTCTGTATTTGACAGTTACAAGTTCAGATCTTCAAGTTATAATTCGAAATAATAATTAGTATTTAACAAATCTAAGTTCTGTAATTCACTATTACTAGTGCAGATCTTCAAGTTATAATTTGAAATAATAATTAGAAGCTATCAATTTTAAGTTCTGTATTTGACAATTACAAGTTCAGATCTTCAAGTTATAATTTGAAATAATAGTTTATATAAATAACAAATCTAAGTTCTGTAATTCACTATTACAAGTTCAGATCTTCAAATTATAATTTGCACTAATAATTTGTGTTTAACAATTCGAAGTTCTGCATTTACCTACGACAAGTTCAGATCTTCAAGTTATAATTTGCAATCATAATTTGAAGTTATCAATTTTAAAGTCTGTATTTGACAATTACAAGTTCAAATCTTCAAGTTATAATTTGCACTAATAATTTGTATTTAACAATTCGAAGTTCTGCATTTGACTATTACAAGTTCAGATCTTCAAGTTATAAATTGAAATAATAATTTATATTTAACAAATCTAAGTTCTGTAATTCACTATTACAAGTTCAGATCTTCAAGTTATAATTTGCAATCATAATTTGAAGTTATCAATTTTAAAGTCTGTATTTGACAATTACAAGTTCAGATCTTCAAGTTATAATTTGCACTAATAATTTGTATTTAACAATTCGAAGTTCTGTATTTGACTACTACAAGTTCAGATCTTCGAGTTATAATTTGCAATCATAATTTGAAGTTATCAATTCTAAGGTCTGTATTTGACAGTTACAAGTTCAGATCTTCAAGTTATAATTTGAAATAATAATTAGTATTTAACAAAGCTAAGTCCTGTAATTCACTATCACAAGTTCAGATCTTCAAGTTATAATTTGAAATAATAATTAGTATTTAACAAATCTAAGTTCTGTAATTCACTATTACTAGTTCAGATCTTCAAGTTATAATTTGCAATAATAATTGGAAGCTATCAATTTTAAGTTCTGTATTTGACAATTACAAGTTCAGATCTTCAAGTTATAATTTGCAATAATAATTAGAAGCTATCAATTTTAAGTTCTGTATTTGACAATTACAAGTTCAGATCTTCAAGTTATAATTTGCACTGTTAATTTGTATTTAACAATACGAAGTTCTGTATTTGACTATTACAAGTTCAGATCTTCAAATTATTATTTGCAATCTTAGTTTGAATTTAACAATTCTAAGTTCTGTATTTACCTACTACAAGTTCAGATCTTCAAGTTATAATTTGAAATAATAATTTATATTTAATAAATCTAAGTTCTGTAATTCACCATTACAAGTTCAGATCTTCAAGTTATAATTTGAAATAATAATTAGTATTTAACAAATCTAAGTTCTGTAATTAACTATTACTAGTTCAGATCTTCAAGTTATAATTTGCAATAATAATTAGAAGCTATCAATTTTAAGTTCTGTATTTGACAATTACAAGTTCAGATCTTCAAGTTATAATTTGAAATAATAATAAGTATTTAACAAATCTAAGTTCTGTAATTCACTATTACTAGTTCAGATCTTCAAGTTATAATTTGCAATAATAATTAGAAGCTATAAATTTTAAGTTCTGTATTTGACAATTACAAGTTCAGATCTTCAAGTTATAATTTGCAATAATAATTAGAAGCTATCAATTTAAGTTCTGTATTTGACAATTACAAGTTCAGATCTTCAAGTTATAATTTGCAATAATAATTAGAAGCTATCAATTTTAAGTTCTGTATTTGACAATTACAAGTTCAGATCTTCAAGTTATAATTTGCACTAATAATTTGTATTTAACAATTCGAAGTTCTGTATTTGACTATTACAAGTTCAGATCTTTAAATTATTATTTGCAATCATAGTTTGAATTTAACAATTCGAAGTTCTGTATTTACTTACTACAAGTTCAGATCTTCAAGTTATAATTAGCACTAATAATTTGTATTTAACAATTCGAATGTCTTTATTTGACTATTACAGGTTCAGATCTTCAAGTTATAATTTGAAATAATAATTAGTATTTAACAAAGCTAAGTTCTGTAATTCACTATTACAAATTCAGATCTTCAAGTTATAATTTGCAATCATAATTTGAAGTTATCAATTATAAGTCTGTGTTTGACAATTACAAGTTCAAATCTTCAAGTTATAATTTGCACTAATAATTAGTATTTAACAATTCGAAGTTCTGTAATTCACTATTACAAGTTCAGATCTTCAAGTTATAATTTGCAATCATAATTTGAAGTTATCAATTTTAAAGTCTGTATTTGACAATTACAAGTTCAGATCTTCAAGTTAAAATTTGCACTAATAATTTGTATTTAACAATTCGAAGTTCTGTATTTGACTACTACAAGTTCAGATCTTCGAGTTATAATTTGCAATCATAATTTGAAGTTATCAATTCTAAGGTCTGTATTTGACAGTTACAAGTTCAGATCTTCAAGTTATAATTTGAAATAATAATTAGTATTTAACAAAGCTAAGTTCTGTAATTCACTATCACAAGTTCAGATCTTCAAGTTATAATTTGAAATAATAATTAGTATTTAACAAATCTAAGTTCTGTAATTCACTATTACTAGTTCAGATCTTCTAGTAATAATTTGCAATAATAATTATCAGCTATCAATTTTAAGTTCTGTATTTGATAATTACAAGTTCAGATCTTCAAGTTATAATTTGCAATAATAATTAGAAGCTATCAATTTTAAGTTCTGTATTTGACAATTACAAGTTCAGATCTTCAAGTTATAATTTGAAATAATAATTAGTATTTAACAAATCTAAGTTCTGTAATTCACTATTACTAGTTCAGATCTTCAAGTTATAATTTGCAATAATAATTAGAAGCTATCAATTTTAAGTTCTGTATTTGACAATTACACGTTCAGATCTTCAAGTTATAATTTGCAATAATAATTAGAAGCTATCATTTTTAAGTTCTGTATTTGACATTTACAAGTTCAGATCTTCAAGTTATAATTTGCACTTATAATTTGTATTTAAGAATTCGAACTTATGTATTTGACTATTACAAGTTCATATCTTCAAATTATTATTTGCAATCTTAGTTTGAATTTAACAACTCGAAGTTCTGTATGTAACTACTACAAGTTCAGATCTTCAAGTTATAATTTGCACTAATAATTTGAATTTAACAATTCGAAGTTCTGTATTTGACTATTACAAGTTCAGATCTTCAAATTATTATTTGCAATCTTAGTTTGTATTTAACAATTCGAAGTTCTGTATTTACTTACTACAAGTTCAGATCTTCAAGTTAGAATTAGCACTAATAATTTGTATTTAACAATTCGAAGGTCTTTATTTGATTATTACAAGTTCAGATCTTCAAATTATTATTTGCAATCTTAGTTGAATTTAACAATTCGAAGTTCTGTATTTGACCGTTACAAGTTCAGATCTTCAAGTTATAATTTGAAATAATAATTAGTATTTAACAAAGCTAAGTTCTGTAATTCACTATTACAAATTCAGATCTTCAAGTTATAATTTGCAATAATAATTAGAAGCTATCAATTTTAAGTTCTGTATTTGACTATTACAAGTTCAGATCTTCAAATTATTATTTGCAATCTTAGTTTGTATTTAACAATTCGAAGTTCTGTATTTACTTATTACAAGTTCAGATCTTCAAGTTATAATTTGAAATAATAATTTATATTTAACAAATCTAAGTTCTGTAATTCACTATTACAAGTTCAGATCTTCAAGTTATAATTTGCAATAATAATTAGAAGCTATCAATTTTAAGTTCTGTATTTGACAATTACAAGTTCAGATCTTCAAGTTATAATTTGCACTAATAATTTGTATTTAACAATTCGAAGTTCTGTATTTGACTATTCCAAGTTCAGATCTTCAAATTTTATTTGCAATCTTAGTTTGAATTTAACAATTCGAAGTTCTGTATTTAACTACTACAAGTTCAGATCTGCAAGTTATAATTTGCACTAATAATTTGTATTTAAGAATTCTAACTTATGTATTTGACTATTACAAGTTCAGATCTACAAATTATTATTTGCAATCTTAGTTTGAATTTAACAACTCGAAGTTCTGTATGTAACTACTACAAGTTCAGATCTTCAAGTTATAATTTGCACTAATAATTTGCATTTAACAATTCGAAGTTCTGTATTTGACTATTACAAGTTCAGATCTTCAAATTATTATTTGCAATCTTAGTTTGAATTTAACAATTCGAAGTTCTGTATTTACATACTACAAGTTCAGATCTTCAAGTTATAATTTGCAATCATAATTAGAATTTATCAATTCTAAGTTCTGTATTTGACAGTTACAAGTTCAGATCTTCAAGTTATTATTTGAAATAATAATTAGTATTTAACAAATCTAAGTTCTGTAATTCACTATTACTAGTTCAGATCTTCAAGTTATAATTTGCAATAATAATTAGTAGCTATCAATTTTATGTTCTGTATTTGACAATTACAAGTTCAGATCTACAAGTTATAATTTGCAATAATAATTAGAAACTATCAATTATAAGTTCTGTATTTGACAATTACAAGTTCAGATCTTCAAGTTATAATTTGCAATAATAATTTGTATTTAACAATTCGAAGTTCTGTAATTAACTATTACTAGTTCAGATCTTCAAGTTATAATTTGCAATAATAATTAGAAGCTATCAATTTTAAGTTCTGTATTTGACAATTACAAGTTCAGATCTTCAAGTTATAATATGCAATCTTAATTTGAATTTATCAATTCTAAGTTCTGTATTTGACAGTTACAAGTTCAGATCTTCAAGTTATAATTTGAAATAATAATTAGTATTTAACAAATCTAAGTTCTGTAATTCACTATTACTAGTTCAGATCTTCAAGTTATAATTTGCAATAATAATTAGAAGCTATCAATTTTTAGTTTTGTATTTGACAATTACAAGTTCAGATCTTCAAGTTATAATTTGAAATAATAATTAGTATTTCACAAGTCTAAGTTCTGTAATTCACTATTACTAGTTCAGATCTTCAAGTTATAATTTGCAATTATAATTAGAAGCTATCAATTTTAAGTTCTGTATTTGATAATTACAAGTTCAGATCTTCAAGTTATAATTTGCAATAATAATTAGAAGCTATCAATTTTAAGTTCTGTATTTGACAATTACAAGTTCAGATCTTCAAGTTATAATTTGCAATAATAATTAGAAGCTATCAATTTTAAGTTCTGTATTTGACAATTACAAGTTCAGATCTTCAAGTTATAATTTGCAATAATAATTAGAAGCTATCAATTTTAAGTTCTGTATTTGACAATTACAAGTTCAGATCTTCAAGTTATAATTTGCACTGTTAATTTGTATTTAACAATACGAAGTTCTGTATTTGCCTATTACAAGTTCAGATCTTCAAATTATTATTTGCAATCTTAGTTTGAATTTAACAATTCGAAGTTCTGTATTTGACAATTACACGTTCAGATCTTCAAGTTATAATTTGCAATAATAATTAGAAGCTATCATTTTTAAGTTCTGTATTTGACATTTACAAGTTCAGATCTTCAAGTTATAATTTGCACTTATAATTTGTATTTAAGAATTCGAACTTATGTATTTGACTATTACAAGTTCAGATCTTCAAATTATTATTTGCAATCTTAGTTTGAATTTAACAACTCGAAGTTCTGTATGTAACTACTACAAGTTCAGATCTTCAAGTTATAATTTGCACTAATAATTTGAATTTAACAATTCGAAGTTCTGTATTTGACTATTACAAGTTCAGATCTTCAAATTATTATTTGCAATCTTAGTTTGTATTTAACAATTCGAAGTTCTGTATTTACTTACTACAAGTTCAGATCTTCAAGTTAGAATTAGCACTAATAATTTGTATTTAACAATTCGAAGGTCTTTATTTGATTATTACAAGTTCAGATCTTCAAATTATTATTTGCAATCTTAGTTGAATTTAACAATTCGAAGTTCTGTATTTGACAGTTACAAGTTCAGATCTTCAAGTTATAATTTGAAATAATAATTAGTATTTAACAAAGCTAAGTTCTGTAATTCACTATTACAAATTCAGATCTTCAAGTTATAATTTGCAATAATAATTAGAAGCTATCAATTTTAAGTTCTGTATTTGACTATTACAAGTTCAGATCTTCAAATTATTATTTGCAATCTTAGTTTGTATTTAACAATTCGAAGTTCTGTATTTACTTATTACAAGTTCAGATCTTCAAGTTATAATTTGAAATAATAATTTATATTTAACAAATCTAAGTTCTGTAATTCACTATTACAAGTTCAGATCTTCAAATTATAATTTGCACTAATAATTTGTATTTAACAATTCGAAGTTCTGTATTTATCTACGACAAGTTCAGATCTTCAAGTTATAATTTGCAATCATAATTTGAAGTTATCAATTTTAAAGTCTGTATTTGACAATTACAAGTTCAGATCTTTTAGTTATAATTTGCACTAATAATTTGTATTTAACAATTCGAAGTTCTGTATTTGCCTATTACAAGTTCAGATCTTCAAATTATTATTAGCAATCTTAGTTTGAATTTAACAATTCGAAGTTCTGTATTTGACAGTAACAAGTTCAGATCTTCAAGTTATAATTTGAAATAATAATTTATATTTAACAAATCTAAGTTCTGTAATTCACTATTACAAGTTCAGATCTTCAAGTTATAATTTGCAATAATAATTAGAAGCTATCAATTTTAAGTTCTGTATTTGACAATTACAAGTTCAGATCTTCAAGTTATAATTTGCACTAATAATTTGTATTTAACAATTCGAAGTTCTGTATTTGACTATTCCAAGTTCAGATCTTCAAATTTTATTTGCAATCTTAGTTTGAATTTAACAATTCGAAGTTCTGTATTTAACTACTACAAGTTCAGATCTGCAAGTTATAATTTGCACTAATAATTTGTATTTAAGAATTCGAACTTATGTATTTGACTATTACAAGTTCAGATCTACAAATTATTATTTGCAATCTTAGTTTGAATTTAACAACTCGAAGTTCTGTATGTAACTACTACAAGTTCAGATCTTCAAGTTATAATTTGCACTAATAATTTGAATTTAACAATTCGAAGTTCTGTATTTGACTATTACAAGTTCAGATCTTCAAATTATTATTTGCAATCTTAGTTTGAATTTAACAATTCGAAGTTCTGTATTTACATACTACAAGTTCAGATCTTCAAGTTATAATTTGCAATCATAATTTGAATTTATCAATTCTAAGTTCTGTATTTGACAGTTACAAGTTTAGATCTTCAAGTTATTATTTGAAATAATAATTAGTATTTAACAAATCTAAGTTCTGTAATTCACTATTACTAGTTCAGATCTTCAAGTTATAATTTGCAATAATAATTAGTAGCTATCAATTTTATGTTCTGTATTTGACAATTACAAGTTCAGATCTACAAGTTATAATTTGCAATAATAATTAGAAGCTATCAATTATAAGTTCTGTATTTGACAATTACAAGTTCAGATCTTCAAGTTATAATTTGCAATAATAATTTGTATTTAACAATTCGAAGTTCTGTAATTAACTATTACTAGTTCAGATCTTCAAGTTATAATTTGCAATAATAATTAGAAGCTATCAATTTTAAGTTCTGTATTTGACAATTACAAGTTCAGATCTTCAAGTTATAATATGCAATCTTAATTTGAATTTATCAATTCTAAGTTCTGTATTTGACAGTTACAAGTTCAGATCTTCAAGTTATAATTTGAAATAATAATTAGTATTTAAAAATCTAAGTTCTGTAATTCACTATTACTAGTTCAGATCTTCAAGTTATAATTTGCAATAATAATTAGAAGCTATCAATTTTTAGTTTTGTATTTGACAATTACAAGTTCAGATCTTCAAGTTATAATTTGAAATAATAATTAGTATTTCACAAGTCTAAGTTCTGTAATTCACTATTACTAGTTCAGATCTTCAAGTTATAATTTGCAATTATAATTAGAAGCTATCAATTATAAGTTCTGTATTTGATAATTACAAGTTCAGATCTTCAAGTTATAATTTGCAATAATAATTAGAAGCTATCAATTTTAAGTTCTGTATTTGACAATTACAAGTTCAGATCTTCAAGTTATAATTTGCAATAATAATTAGAAGCTATCAATTTTAAGTTCTGTATTTGACAATTACAAGTTCAGATCTTCAAGTTATAATTTGCAATAATAATTAGAAGCTATCAATTTTAAGTTCTGTATTTGACAATTACAAGTTCAGATCTTCAAGTTATAATTTGCACTGTTAATTTGTATTTAACAATACGAAGTTCTGTATTTGACTATTACAAGTTCAGATCTTCAAATTATTATTTGCAATCTTAGTTTGAATTTAACAATTCGAAGTTCTGTATTTGACAGTTACAAGTTCAGATCTTCAAGTTATAATTTGAAATAATAATTTATATTTAACAAATCTAAGTTCTGTAATTCACTATAACAAGTTCAGATCTTCAAGTTATAATTTGCAATAATAATTAGAAGCTATCAATTTTAAGTTCTGTATTTGACAATTACAAGTTCAGATCTTCAAGTTATAATTTGCACTAATAATTTGTATTTAACAATTCGAAGTTCTGTATTTGACTATTCCAAGTTCAGATCTTCAAATTTTATTTGCAATCTTAGTTTGAATTTAACAATTCGAAGTTCTGTATTTAACTACTACAAGTTCAGATCTGCAAGTTATAATTTGCACTAATAATTTGTATTTAAGAATTCGAACTTATGTATTTGACTATTACAAGTTCAGATCTTCAAATTATTATTTGCAATCTTAGTTTGAATTTAACAACTCGAAGTTCTGTATGTAACTACTACAAGTTCAGATCTTCAAGTTATAATTTGCACTAATAATTTGAATTTAACAATTCGAAGTTCTGTATTTGACCATTACAAGTTCAGATCTTCAAATTATTATTTGCAATCTTAGTTTGAATTTAACAATTCGAAGTTCTGTATTTACATACTACAAGTTCAGATCTTCAAGTTATAATTTGCAATCATAATTTGAATTTATCAATTCTAAGTTCTGTATTTGACAGTTACAAGTTCAGATCTTCAAGTTATTATTTGAAATAATAATTAGTATTTAACAAATCTAAGTTCTGTAATTCACTATTACTAGTTCAGATCTTCAAGTTATAATTTGCAATAATAATTAGAAGCTATCAATTTTATGTTCTGTATTTGACAATTACAAGTTCAGATCTACAAGTTATAATTTGCAATAATAATTAGAAGCTATCAATTTTAAGTTCTGTATTTGACAATTACAAGTTCAGATCTTCAAGTTATAATTTGCACTAATAATTTGTATTTAACAATTCGAAGTTCTGTAATTAATTATTACTAGTTCAGATCTTCAAGTTATAATTTGCAATAATAATTAGAAGCTATCAATTTTAAGTTCTGTATTTGACAATTACAAGTTCAGATCTTCAAGTTATAATATGCAATCTTAATTTGAATTTATCAATTCTAAGTTCTGTATTTGACAGTTACAAGTTCAGATCTTCAAGTTATAATTTGCAATAATAATTAGAAGCTATCAATTTTAAGTTTTGTATTTGACAATTACAAGTTCAGATCTTCAAGTTATAATTTGAAATAATAATTAGTATTTAACAAGTCTAAGTTCTGTAATTCACTATTACTAGTTCAGATCTTCAAGTTATAATTTGCAATAATAATTAGAAGCTATCAATTTTAAGTTCTGTATTTGACAATTACAAGTTCAGATCTTCAAGTTATAATTTGCAATAATAATTAGAAGCTGTCAATTTTAAGTTCTGTATTTGACAATTACAAGTTCAGATCTTCAAGTTATAATTTGCACTAATAATTTGTATTTAACAATTCGAAGTTCTGTATTTGACTATTACAAGTTCAGATCTTCAAATTTTATTTGCAATCTTAGTTTGAATTTAACAATTCGAAGTTCTGTATTTACTTACTACAAGTTCAGATCTTCAAGTTATAATTAGCACTAATAATTTGTATTTAACAATTCGAAGGTCTTTATTTGACTATTACTAATTCAGATCTTCAAATTATTATTTGCAATCTTAGTTTGAATTTAACAATTCGAAGTTCTGTATTTGACAGTTACAAGTTCAGATCTTCAAGTTATTATTTGAAATAATAATTAGTATTTACCAAAGCTAAGTTCTGTAATTCACTATTACAAATTCAGATCTTCAAGTTATAATTTGCAATAATAATTAGAAGCTATCAATTTTAAGTTCTGTATTTGACAATTACAAGTTCAGATCTTCAAGTTATAATTTGCAATAATAATTAGAAGCTATCAATTTTAAGTTCTGTATTTGACAATTACAAGTTCAGATTTTCAAGTTATAATTTGAAATAATAATTAGTATTTAACAAATCTAAGTTCTGTAATTCACTATTACTAGTTCAGATCTTCAAGTTATAATTTGCAATAATAATTAGAAGCTATCAATTTTAAGTTCTGTATTTGACAATTACAAGTTCAGATCTTCAAGTTATAATTTGCAATAATAATTAGAAGCTATCAATTTTAAGTTTTGTATTTGACAATTACAAGTTCAGATCTTCAAGTTATAATTTGAAATAATAATTAGTATTTAACAAATCTAAGTTCTGTAATTCACTATTACTAGTTCAGATCTTCAAGTTATAATTTGCAATAATAATTAGAAGCTATCAATTTTAAGTTCTGTATTTGACAATTACAAGTTCAGATCTTCAAGTTATAATTTGCAATAATAATTAGAAGCTATCAATTTTAAGTTCTGTATTTGACAATTACAAGTTCAGATCTTCAAGTTATAATTTGCACTAATAATTTGTATTTAACAATACGAAATTCTGTATTTGACTATTACAAGTTCAGATCTTCAAATTATTATTTGCAATCTTAGCTTGAATTTAACAATTCTAAGTTCTGTATTTACCTACTACAAGTTCAGATCTTCAAGTTATAATTAGAAATAATAATTTATATTTAATAAATCTAAGTTCTGTAATTCACCATTACAAGTTCAGATCCTCTAGTTATAATTTGAAATACTAATTAGTATTTAACAAATCTAAGTTCTGTAATTAACTATTACTAGTTCAGATCTTCAAGTTATAATTTGCAATAATAATTAGAAGCTATCAATTTTAAGTTCTGTATTTGACAATTACAAGTTCAGATCTTCAAGTTATAATTTGCAATCTTAATTTGAATTTATCAATTCTAAGTTCTGTATTTGACAGTTACAAGTTCAGATCTTCAAGTTATAATTCGAAATAATAATTAGCATTTAACAAATCTAAGTTCTGTAATTCACTATTACTAGTGCAGATCTTCAAGTTATAATTTGAAATAATAATTAGAAGCTATCAATTTTAAGTTCTGTATTTGACAATTACAAGTTCAGATCTTCAAGTTATAATTTGAAATAATAGTTTATATAAATAACAAATCTAAGTTCTGTAATTCACTATTACAAGTTCAGATCTTCAAATTATAATTTGCACTAATAATTTGTGTTTAACAATTCGAAGTTCTGCATTTACCTACGACAAGTTCAGATCTTCAAGTTATAATTTGTAATCATAATTTGAAGTTATCAATTTTAAAGTCTGTATTTGACAATTACAAGTTCAAATCTTCAAGTTATAATTTGCACTAATAATTTGTATTTAACAATTCGAAGTTCTGCATTTGACTATTACAAGTTCAGATCTTCAAGTTATAAATTGAAATAATAATTTATATTTAACAAATCTAAGTTCTGTAATTCACTATTACAAGTTCAGAACTTCAAGTTATAATTTGCAATCATAATTTGAAGTTATCAATTTTAAAGTCTGTATTTGACAATTACAAGTTCAGATCTTCAAGTTATAATTTGCACTAATAATTTGTATTTAACAATTCGAAGTTCTGTATTTGACTACTACAAGTTCAGATCTTCGAGTTATAATTTGCAATCATAATTTGAAGTTATCAATTCTAAGGTCTGTATTTGACAGTTACAAGTTCAGATCTTCAAGTTATAATTTGAAATAATAATTAGTATTTAACAAAGCTAAGTTCTGTAATTCACTATCACAAGTTCAGATCTTCAAGTTATAATTTGAAATAATAATTAGTATTTAACAAATCTAAGTTCTGTAATTCACTAATACTAGTTCAGATCTTCAAGTTATAATTTGCAATAATAATTGGAAGCTATCAATTTTAAGTTCTGTATTTGACAATTACAAGTTCAGATCTTCAAGGTATAATTTGCAATAATAATTAGAATCTATCAATTTTAAGTTCTGTATTTGACAATTACAAGTTCAGATCTTCAAGTTATAATTTGAAATAATAATTAGTATTTAACAAATCCAAGTTCTGTAATTCACTATAACTAGTTCAGATCTTCAAGTTATAATTTGCAATAATAATTAGAAGCTATCAATTTTAAGTTCTGTATTTGACAATTACAAGTTCAGATCTTCAAGTTATAATTTGCAATAATAATTAGAAGCTATCAATTTTAAGTTCTGTATTTGACAATTACAAGTTCAGATCTTCAAGTTATAATTTGCACTGTTAATTTGTATTTAACAATACGAAGTTCTGTATTTGACTATTACAAGTTCAGATCTTCAAATTATTATTTGCAATCTTAGTTTGAATTTAACAATTCGAAGTTCTGTATTTGACAGTTACAAGTTCAGATCTTCAAGTTATAATTTGAAATAATAATTTATATTTAACAAATCTAAGTTCTGGAATTCACTATTACAAGTTCAGATCTTCAAGTTATAATTTGCAATAATAATTAGAAGCTATCAATTTTAAGTTCTGTATTTGACAATTACAAGTTCAGATCTTCAAGTTATAATTTGCAATAATAATTAGAAGCTATCAATTTTAAGTTCTGTATTTGACAATTACAAGTTCAGATCTTCAAGTTATAATTTGAAATAATAATTAGTATTGAACAAATCCAAGTTCTGTAATTCACTATTACTAGTTCAGATCTTCAAGTTATAATTTGCAATAATAATTAGAAGCTATCAATTTTAAGTTCTGTATTTGACAATTACAAGTTCAGATCTTCAAGTTATAATTTGCAATAATAATTAGAAGCTATCAATTTTAAGTTCTGTATTTGACAATTACAAGTTCAGATCTTCAAGTTATAATTTGCACTGTTAATTTGTATTTAACAATACGAAGTTCTGTATTTGACTATTACAAGTTCAGATCTTCAAATTATTATTTGCAATCTTAGTTTGAATTTAACAATTCGAAGTTCTGTATTTGACAGTTACAAGTTCAGATCTTCAAGTTATAATTCCAATAATAATTTATATTTAACAAATCTAAGTTCTGTAATTCACTATTACAAGTTCAGATCTTCAAGTTATAATTTGCAATAATAATTAGAAGCTATCAATTTTAAGTTCTGTATTTGACAATTACAAGTTCAGATCTTCAAGTTATAATTTGCACTAATAATTTGTATTTAACCATTCGAAGTTCTGTATTTGACTATTCCAAGTTCAGATCTTCAAATTTTATTTGCAATCTTAGTTTGAATTTAACAATTCGAAGTTCTGTATTTAACTACTACAAGTTCAGATCTGCAAGTCATAATTTGCACTAATAATTTGTATTTAAGAATTCGAACTTATGTATTTGACTATTACAAGTTCAGATCTTCAAATTATTATTTGCAATCTTAGTTTGAATTTAACAACTCGAAGTTCTGTATGTAACTACTACAAGTTCAGATCTTCAAGTTATAATTTGCGCTAATAATTTGAATTTAACAATTCGAAGTTCTGTATTTGACTATTACAAGTTCAGATTTTCAAATTATTATTTGCAATCTTAGTTTGAATTTAACAATTCGAAGTTCTGTATTTACATACTACAAGTTCAGATCTTCAAGTTATAATTTGCAATCATAATTTGAATTTATCAATTCTAAGTTCTGTATTTGACAGTTACAAGTTCAGATCTTCAAGTTATTATTTGAAATAATAATTAGTATTTAACAAATCTAAGTTCTGTAATTCACTATTACTAGTTCAGATCTTCAAGTTATAATTTGCAATAATAATTAGAAGCTATCAATTTTAAGTTCTGTATTTGACAATTACAAGTTCAGATCTTCAAGTTATAATTTGCACTAATAATTTGTATTTAACAATTCGAAGTTCTGTATTTGACTATTACAAGTTCAGATCTTCAAATTTTATTTGCAATCTTAGTTTGAATTTAACAATTCGAAGTTCTGTATTTACTTACTACAAGTTCAGATCTTCAAGTTATAATTAGCACTAATAATTTGTATTTAACAATTCGAAGGTCTTTATTTGACTATTACTAATTCAGATCTTCAAATTATTATTTGCAATCTTAGTTTGAATTTAACAATTCGAAGTTCTGTATTTGAGAGTTACAAGTTCAGATCTTCAAGTTATTATTTGAAATAATAATTAGTATTTATCAAAGCTAAGTTCTGTTTTTCACTATTACAAATTCAGATCTTCAAGTTATAATTTGCAATAATAATTAGAAGCTATCAATTTTAAGTTCTGTATTTGACAATTATAAGTTCAGATCTTCAAGTTATAATTTGCAATAATAATTAGAAGCTATCAATTTTAAGTTCTGTATTTGACAATTACAAGTTCAGATTTTCAAGTTATAATTTGAAATAATAATTAGTATTTAACAAATCTAAGTTCTTTAATTCACTATTACTAGTTCAGATCTTCAAGTTATAATTTGCAATAATAATTAGAAGCTATCAATTATAAGTTCTGTATTTGACAATTACAAGTTCAGATCTTCAAGTTATAATTTGCAATAATAATTAGAAGCTATCAATTTTAAGTTCTGTATTTGACAATTACAAGTTCAGATCTTCAAGTTATAATTTGCAATAATAATTAGAAGCTATCAATTTTAAGTTCTGTATTTGACAATTACAAGTTCAGATCTTCAAGTTATAATTTGCACTGTTAATTTGTATTTAACAATACGAAGTTCTGTATTTGACTATTACAAGTTCAGATCTTCAAATTATTATTTGCAATCTTAGTTTGAATTTAACAATTCGAAGTTCTGTATTTGACAGTTACAAGTTCAGATCTTCAAGTTATAATTCCAATAATAATTTATATTTAACAAATCTAAGTTCTGTAATTCACTATTACAAGTTCAGATCTTCAAGTTATAATTTGCAATAATAATTAGAAGCTATCAATTTTAAGTTCTGTATTTGACAATTACAAGTTCAGATCTTCAAGTTATAATTTGCACTAATAATTTGTATTTAACCATTCGAAGTTCTGTATTTGACTATTCCAAGTTCAGATCTTCAAATTTTATTTGCAATCTTAGTTTGAATTTAACAATTCGAAGTTCTGTATTTAACTACTACAAGTTCAGATCTGCAAGTCATAATTTGCACTAATAATTTGTATTTAAGAATTCGAACTTATGTATTTGACTATTACAAGTTCAGATCTTCAAATTATTATTTGCAATCTTAGTTTGAATTTAACAACTCGAAGTTCTGTATGTAACTACTACAAGTTCAGATCTTCAAGTTATAATTTGCGCTAATAATTTGAATTTAACAATTCGAAGTTCTGTATTTGACTATTACAAGTTCAGATTTTCAAATTATTATTTGCAATCTTAGTTTGAATTTAACAATTCGAAGTTCTGTATTTACATACTACAAGTTCAGATCTTCAAGTTATAATTTGCAATCATAATTTGAATTTATCAATTCTAAGTTCTGTATTTGACAGTTACAAGTTCAGATCTTCAAGTTATTATTTGAAATAATAATTAGTATTTAACAAATCTAAGTTCTGTAATTCACTATTACTAGTTCAGATCTTCAAGTTATAATTTGCAATAATAATTAGAAGCTATCAATTTTAAGTTCTGTATTTGACAATTACAAGTTCAGATCTTCAAGTTATAATTTGCACTAATAATTTGTATTTAACAATTCGAAGTTCTGTATTTGACTATTACAAGTTCAGATCTTCAAATTTTATTTGCAATCTTAGTTTGAATTTAACAATTCGAAGTTCTGTATTTACTTACTACAAGTTCAGATCTTCAAGTTATAATTAGCACTAATAATTTGTATTTAACAATTCGAAGGTCTTTATTTGACTATTACTAATTCAGATCTTCAAATTATTATTTGCAATCTTAGTTTGAATTTAACAATTCGAAGTTCTGTATTTGAGAGTTACAAGTTCAGATCTTCAAGTTATTATTTGAAATAATAATTAGTATTTATCAAAGCTAAGTTCTGTTTTTCACTATTACAAATTCAGATCTTCAAGTTATAATTTGCAATAATAATTAGAAGCTATCAATTTTAAGTTCTGTATTTGACAATTATAAGTTCAGATCTTCAAGTTATAATTTGCAATAATAATTAGAAGCTATCAATTTTAAGTTCTGTATTTGACAATTACAAGTTCAGATTTTCAAGTTATAATTTGAAATAATAATTAGTATTTAACAAATCTAAGTTCTTTAATTCACTATTACTAGTTCAGATCTTCAAGTTATAATTTGCAATAATAATTAGAAGCTATCAATTATAAGTTCTGTATTTGACAATTACAAGTTCAGATCTTCAAGTTATAATTTGCAATAATAATTAGAAGCTATCAATTTTAAGTTCTGTATTTGACAATTACAAGTTCAGATCTTCAAGTTATAATTTGAAATAATAATTAGTATTTAACAAATCTAAGTTCTGTAATTCACTATTACTAGTTCAGATCTTCAAGTTATAATTTGCAATAATAATTAGAAGCTATCAATTTTAAGTTCTGTATTTGACAATTACAAGTTCAGATCTTCAAGTTATAATTTGCAATAATAATTATAAGCTATCAATTTTAAGTTCTGTATTTGACAATTACAAGTTCAGATCTTCAAGTTATAATTTGCACTAATAATTTGTATTTAACAATACGAAGTTCTGTATTTGACTATTACAAGTTCAGATCTTCAAATTATTATTTGCAATCTTAGCTTGAACTTAACAATTCTAAGTTCTGTATTTACCTACTACAAGTTCAGATCTTCTAGTTATAATTTGATATAATAATTAGTATTTAACAAATCTAAGTTCTGTAATTAACTATTACTAGTTCAGATCTTCAAGTTATAATTTGCAATAATAATTAGAAGCTATCAATTTTAAGTTCTGTATTTGACAATTACAAGTTCAGATCTTCAAGTTATAATTTGCAATCTTAATTTGAATTTATCATTTCTAAGTTCTGTATTTGACAGTTACAAGTTCAGATCTTCAAGTTATAATTTGAAATAATAATTAGTATTTAACAAATCTAAGTTCTGTAATTCACTATTACTAGTTCAGATCTTCAAGTTATAATTTGCAATAATAATTAGAAGCTATCAATTTTAAGTTCTGTATTTGACAATTACAAGTTCAGATCTTCAAGTTATAATTTGAAATAATAGTTTATATTTAACAAATCTAAGTTCTGTAATTCACTATTACAAGTTCAGATCTTCAAATTATAATTTGCACTAATAATTTGTATTTAACAATTCGAAGTTCTGCATTTACCTACGACAAGTTCAGATCTTCAAGTTATAATTTGCAATCATAATTTGAAGTTATCAATTTTAAAGTCTGTATTTGACAATTACAAGTTCAAATCTTCAAGTTATAATTTGCACTAATAATTTGTATCTAACAATTCGAAGTTCTGTATTTGACTATTACAAGTTCAGATCTTCAAATTTTATTTGCAATCTTAGTTTGAATTTAACAATTCGAAGTTCTGTATTTAACTACTACAAGTTCAGATCTGCAAGTTATAATTTGCACTAATAATTTGTATTTAAGAATTCGAACTTATGTATTTGACTATTACAAGTTCAGATCTTCAAATTATTATTTGCAATCTTAGTTTTAATTTAACAACTCGAAGTTCTGTATGTAACTACTACAAGTTCAGATCTTCAAGTTATAATTTGCACTAATAATTTGAATTTAACAATTCGAAGTTCTGTATTTGACTATTACAAGTTCAGATCTTCAAATTATTATTTGCAATCTTAGTTTGAATTTAACAATTCGAAGTTCTGTATTTACATACTACAAGTTCAGATCTTCAAGTTATAATTTGCAATCATAATTTGAATTTATCAATTCTAAGTTCTGTATTTGACAGTTACAAGTTCAGATCTTCAAGTTATTATTTGAAATAATAATTAGTATTTAACAAATCTAAGTTCTGTAATTCACTATTACTAGTTCAGATCTTCAAGTTATAATTTGCAATAATAATTAGAAGCTATCAATTTTATGTTCTGTATTTGACAATTACAAGTTCAGATCTACAAGTTATAATTTGCAATAATAATTAGAAGCTATCAATTTTAAGTTCTGTATTTGACAATTACAAGTTCAGATCTTCAAGTTATAATTTGCACTAATAATTTGTATTTAACAATTCGAAGTTCTGTAATTAACTATTACTAGTTCAGATCTTCAAGTTATAATTTGCAATAATAATTAGAAGCTATCAATTTTAAGTTCTGTATTTGACAATTACAAGTTCAGATCTTCAAGTTATAATATGCAATCTTAATTTGAATTTATCAATTCTAAGTTCTGTATTTGACAGTTACAAGTTCAGATCTTCAAGTTATAATTTGCAATAATAATTAGTAGCTATCAATTTTAAGTTTTGTATTTGACAATTACAAGTTCAGATCTTCAAGTTATAATTTGAAATAATAATTAGTATTTAACAAGTCTAAGTTCTGTAATTCACTATTACTAGTTCAGATCTTCAAGTTATAATTTGCAATAATAATTAGAAGCTATCAATTTTAAGTTCTGTATTTGACAATTACAAGTTCAGATCTTCAAGTTATAATTTGCAATAATAATTAGAAGCTATCAATTTTAAGTTCTGTATTTGACAATTACAAGTTCAGATCTTCAAGTTATAATTTGCACTAATAATTTGTATTTAACAATTCGAAGTTCTGTATTTGACTATTACAAGTTCAGATCTTCAAGTTATAATTTGAAATAATAATTTATATTTAACAAATCTAAGTTCAGTAATTCACTATTACAAGTTCAGATCTTCAAGTTATAATTTGCAATCATAATTTGAAGTTATCAATTTTAAAGTCTGTATTTGACAATTACAAGTTCAGATCTTCAAGTTATAATTTGCACTAATAATTTGTATTTAACAATTCGAAGTTCTGTATTTGACTACTACAAGTTCAGATCTTCGAGTTATAATTTGCAATCATAATTTGAAGTTATCAATTCTAAGGTCTGTATTTGACAGTTACAAGTTCAGATCTTCAAGTTATAATTTGAAATAATAATTAGTATTTAACAAATCTAAGTTCTGTAATTCACTATTACTAGTTCAGATCTTCAAGTTATAATTTGAAATAATAATTTATATTTAATAAATCTAAGTTCTGTAATTCAACATTACAAGTTCAGATCTTCAAGTTATAATTTGAAATAATAATTAGTATTTAACAAATCCAAGTTCTGTAATTCACTATTACTAGTTCAGATCTTCAAGTTATAATTTGCAATAATAATTAGAAGCTATCAATTTTAAGTTCTGTATTTGACAATTACAAGTTCAGATCTTCAAGTTATAATTTGCAATAATAATTAGAAGCTATCAATTTTAAGTTCTGTATTTGACAATTACAAGTTCAGATCTTCAAGTTATAATTTGCACTGTTAATTTGTATTTAACAATACGAAGTTCTGTATTTGACTATTACAAGTTCAGATCTTCAAATTATTATTTGCAATCTTAGTTTGAATTTAACAATTCGAAGTTCTGTATTTGACAGTTACAAGTTCAGATCTTCAAGTTATAATTTGAAATAATAATTTATATTTAACAAATCTAAGTTCTGTAATTCACTATTACAAGTTCAGATCTTCAAGTTATAATTTGCAATAATAATTAGAAGCTATCAATTTTAAGTTCTGTATTTGACAATTACAAGTTCAGATCTTCAAGTTATAATTTGCAATAATAATTAGAAGCTATCAATTTTAAGTTCTGTATTTGACAATTACAAGTTCAGATCTTCAAGTTATAATTTGAAATAATAATTAGTATTTAACAAATCCAAGTTCTGTAATTCACTATTACTAGTTCAGATCTTCAAGTTATAATTTGCAATAATAATTAGAAGCTATCAATTTTAAGTTCTGTATTTGACAATTACAAGTTCAGATCTTCAAGTTATAATTTGCAATAATAATTAGAAGCTATCAATTTTAAGTTCTGTATTTGACAATTACAAGTTCAGATCTTCAAGTTATAATTTGCAATCATAATTTGAAGTTATCAATTTTAAAGTCTGTATTTGACAATTACAAGTTCAAATCTTCAAGTTATAATTTGCACTAATAATTTGTATTTAACAATTCGAAGTTCAGTAATTCACTATTACAAGTTCAGATCTTCAAGTTATAATTTGAAATAATAATTTGAAGTTATCAATTCTAAGGTCTGTATTTGACAATTACAAGTTCAGATCTTCAAGTTATAATTTGAAATAATAATTAATATTTAACAAATCTAAGTTCTGTAATTCACTATTACTAGTTCAGATCTTCAAGTTATAATTTGAAATAATAATTTATATTTAATAAATCTAAGTTCTGTAATTCACCATTACAAGTTCAGATCTTCAAGTTATAATTTGAAATAATAATTAGTATTTAACAAATCTAAGTTCTGTAATTCACTATTACTAGTTCAGATCTTCAAGTTATAATTTGAAATAATAATTTATATTTAATAAATCTAAGTTCTGTAATTCAACATTACAAGTTCAGATCTTCAAGTTATAATTTGAAATAATAATTAGTATTTAACAAATCCAAGTTCTGTAATTCACTATTACTAGTTCAGATCTTCAAGTTATAATTTGCAATAATAATTAGAAGCTATCAATTTTAAGTTCTGTATTTGACAATTACAAGTTCAGATCTTCAAGTTATAATTTGCAATAATAATTAGAAGCTATCAATTTTAAGTTCTGTATTTGACAATTACAAGTTCAGATCTTCAAGTTATAATTTGCACTGTTAATTTGTATTTAACAATACGAAGTTCTGTATTTGACTATTACAAGTTCAGATCTTCAAATTATTATTTGCAATCTTAGTTTGAATTTAACAATTCGAAGTTCTGTATTTGACAGTTACAAGTTCAGATCTTCAAGTTATAATTTGAAATAATAATTTATATTTAACAAATCTAAGTTCTGTAATTCACTATTACAAGTTCAGATCTTCAAGTTATAATTTGCAATAATAATTAGAAGCTATCAATTTTAAGTTCTGTATTTGACAATTACAAGTTCAGATCTTCAAGTTATAATTTGCAATAATAATTAGAAGCTATCAATTTTAAGTTCTGTATTTGACAATTACAAGTTCAGATCTTCAAGTTATAATTTGAAATAATAATTAGTATTTAACAAATCCAAGTTCTGTAATTCACTATTACTAGTTCAGATCTTCAAGTTATAATTTGCTATAATAATTAGAAGCTATCAATTTTAAGTTCTGTATTTGACAATTACAAGTTCAGATCTTCAAGTTATAATTTGCAATAATAATTAGAAGCTATCAATTTTAAGTTCTGTATTTGACAATTACAAGTTCAGATCTTCAAGTTATAATTTGCAATCATAATTTGAAGTTATCAATTTTAAAGTCTGTATTTGACAATTACAAGTTCAAATCTTCAAGTTATAATTTGCACTAATAATTTGTATTTAACAATTCGAAGTTCTGTATTTGACTATTACAAGTTCAGATCTTCAAGTTATAATTTGAAATAATAATTTGAAGTTATCAATTCTAAGGTCTGTATTTGACAATTACAAGTTCAGATCTTCAAGTTATAATTTGAAATAATAATTAATATTTAACAAATCTAAGTTCTGTAATTCACTATTACTAGTTCAGATCTTCAAGTTATAATTTGAAATAATAATTTATATTTAATAAATCTAAGTTCTGTAATTCACCATTACAAGTTCAGATCTTCAAGTTATAATTTGAAATAATAATTAGTATTTAACAAATCCAAGTTCTGTAATTCACTATTACTAGTTCAGATCTTCAAGTTATAATTTGCAATAATAATTAGAAGCTATCAATTTTAAGTTCTGTATTTGACAATTACAAGTTCAGATCTTCAAGTTATAATTTGCAATAATAATTAGAAGCTATCAATTTTAAGTTCTGTATTTGACAATTACAAGTTCAGATCTTCAAGTTATAATTTGCACTGTTAATTTGTATTTAACAATACGAAGTTCTGTATTTGACTATTACAAGTTCAGATCTTCAAATTATTATTTGCAATCTTACTTTGAATTTAACAATTCGAAGTTCTGTATTTGACAGTTACAAGTTCAGATCTTCAAGTTATAATTTGAAATAATAATTTATATTTAACAAATCTAAGTTCTGTAATTCACTATTACAAGTTCAGATCTTCAAGTTATAATTTGCAATAATAATTAGAAGCTATCAATTTTAAGTTCTGTATTTGACAATTACAAGTTCAGATCTTCAAGTTATAATTTGCACTAATAATTTGTATTTAACAATTCGAAGTTCTGTATTTGACTATTCCAAGTTCAGATCTTCAAATTTTATTTGCAATCTTAGTTTGAATTTAACAATTCGAAGTTCTGTATTTAACTACTACAAGTTCAGATCTGCAAGTTATAATTTGCACTAATAATTTGTATTTAAGAATTCGAACTTATGTATTTGACTATTACAAGTTCAGATCTTCAAATTATTATTTGCAATCTTAGTTTGAATTTAACAACTCGAAGTTCTGTATGTAACTACTACAAGTTCAGATCTTCAAGTTATAATTTGCACTAATAATTTGAATTTAACAATTCGAAGTTCTGTATTTGACTATTACAAGTTCAGATCTTCAAATTATTATTTGCAATCTTAGTTTGAATTTAACAATTCGAAGTTCTGTATTTACATACTACAAGTTCAGATCTTCAAGTTATAATTTGCAATCATAATTTGAATTTATCAATTCTAAGTTCTGTATTTGACAGTTACAAGTTCAGATCTTCAAGTTATTATTTGAAATAATAATTAGTATTTAACAAATCTAAGTTCTTTAATTCACTATTACTAGTTCAGATCTTCAAGTTATAATTTGCAATAATAATTAGAAGCTATCAATTTTATGTTCTGTATTTGACAATTACAAGTTCAGATCTACAAGTTATAATTTGCAATAATAATTAGAAGCTATCAATTTTAAGTTCTGTATTTGACAATTACAAGTTCAGATCTTCAAGTTATAATTTGCAGTAATAATTTGTATTTAACAATTCGAAGTTCTGTAATTAACTATTACTAGTTCAGATCTTCAAGTTATAATTTGCAATAATAATTAGAAGCTATCAATTTTAAGTTCTGTATTTGACAATTACAAGTTCAGATCTTCAAGTTATAATATGCAATCTTAATTTGAATTTATCAATTCTAAGTTCTGTATTTGACAGTTACAAGTTCAGATCTTCAAGTTATAATTTGCAATAATAATTAGAAGCTATCAATTTTAAGTTTTGTATTTGACAATTACAAGTTCAGATCTTCAAGTTATAATTTGAAATAATAATTAGTATTTAACAAGTCTAAGTTCTGTAATTCACCATTACTAGTTCAGATCTTCAAGTTATAATTTGCAATAATAATTAGAAGCTATCAATTTTAAGTTCTGTATTTGACAATTACAAGTTCAGATCTTCAAGTTATAATTTGCAATAATAATTAGAAGCTATCAATTTTAAGTTCTGTATTTGACAATTACAAGTTCAGATCTTCAAGTTATAATTTGCACTAGTAATTTGTATTTAACAATTCGAAGTTCTGTATTTGACTATTACAAGTTCAGATCTTCAAATTTTATTTGCAATCTTAGTTTGAATTTAACAATTCGAAGTTCTGTATTTACTTACTACAAGTTCAGATCTTCAAGTTATAATTAGCACTAATAATTTGTATTTAACAATTCGAAGGTCTTTATTTGACTATTACTAATTCAGATCTTCAAATTATTATTTGCAATCTTAGTTTGAATTTAACAATTCGAAGTTCTGTATTTGACAGTTACAAGTTCAGATCTTCAAGTTATTATTTGAAATAATAATTAGTATTTAACAAATCTAAGTTCTGTAATTCACTATTACAAATTCAGATCTTCAAGTTATAATTTGCAATAATAATTAGAAGCTATCAATTTTAAGTTCTGTATTTGACAATTACAAGTTCAGATCTTCAAGTTATAATTTGCAATAATAATTAGAAGCTATCAATTTTAAGTTCTGTATTTGACAATTACAAGTTCAGATTTTCAAGTTATAATTTGAAATAATAATCAGTATTTAACAAATCTAAGTTCTGTAATTCACTATTACTAGTTCAGATCTTCAAGTTATAATTTGCAATAATAATTAGAAGCTATCAATTATAAGTTCTGTATTTGACAATTACAAGTTCAGATCTTCAAGTTATAATTTGCAATAATAATTAGAAGCTATCAATTTTAAGTTCTGTATTTGACAATTACAAGTTCAGATCTTCAAGTTATAATTTGAAATAATAATTAGTATTTAACAAATCTAAGTTCTGTAATTCACTATTACTAGTTCAGATCTTCAAGTTATAATTTGCAATAATAATTAGAAGCTATCAATTTTAAGTTCTGTATTTGACAATTACAAGTTCAGATCTTCAAGTTATAATTTGCAATAATAATTATAAGCTATCAATTTTAAGTTCTGTATTTGACAATTACAAGTTCAGATCTTCAAGTTATAATTTGCACTAATAATTTGTATTTAACAATACGAAGTTCTGTATTTGACTATTACAAGTTCAGATCTACAAATTATTATTTGCAATCTTAGCTTGAATTTAACAATTCTAAGTTCTGTATTTACCTACTACAAGTTCAGATCTTCAAGTTATAATTTGAAATAATAATTTATATTTAATAAATCTAAGTTCTGTAATTCACCATTACAAGTTCAGATCTTCTAGTTATAATTTGATATAATAATTAGTATTTAACAAATCTAAGTTCTGTAATTAACTATTACTAGTTCAGATCTTCAAGTTATAATTTGCAATAATAATTAGAAGCTATCAATTTTAAGTTCTGTATTTGACAATTACAAGTTCAGATCTTCAAGTTATAATTTGCAATCTTAATTTGAATTTATCATTTCTAAGTTCTGTATTTGACAGTTACAAGTTCAGATCTTCAAGTTATAATTTGAAATAATAATTAGTATTTAACAAATCTAAGTTCTGTAATTCACTATTACTAGTTCAGATCTTCAAGTTATAATTTGCAATAATAATTAGAAGCTATCAATTTTAAGTTCTGTATTTGACAATTACAAGTTCAGATCTTCAAGTTATAATTTGAAATAATAGTTTATATTTAACAAATCTAAGTTCTGTAATTCACTATTACAAGTTCAGATCTTCAAATTATAATTTGCACTAATAATTTGTATTTAACAATTCGAAGTTCTGCATTTACCTACGACAAGTTCAGATCTTCAAGTTATAATTTGCAATCATAATTTGAAGTTATCAATTTTAAAGTCTGTATTTGACAATTACAAGTTCAAATCTTCAAGTTATAATTTGCACTAATAATTTGTATTTAACAATTCGAAGTTCTGTATTTGACTATTACAAGTTCAGATCTTCAAGTTATAATTTGAAATTATAATTTATATTTAACAAATCTAAGTTCTGTAATTAACTATTACAAGTTCAGATCTTCAAGTTATAATTTGCAATCATAATTTGAAGTTATCAATTTTAAAGTCTGTATTTCATCTGTGTATCAGATCTTCAAGTTATAATTTGCACTAATAATTTGTATTTAACAATTCGAAGTTCTGTATTTGACTACTACAAGTTCAGATCTTCGAGTTATAATTTGCAATCATAATTTGAAGTTATCAATTCTAAGGTCTGTATTTGACAGTTACAAGTTCAGATCTTCAAGTTATAATTTGAAATAATAATTAGTATTTAACAAATCTAAGTTCTGTAATTCACTATTACTAGTTCAGATCTTCAAGTTATAATTTGAAATAATAATTAGAAGCTATCAATTTTAAGTTCTGTATTTGACAATTACAAGTTCAGATCTTCAAGTTATAATTTGCACTGTTAATTTGTATTTAACAATACGAAGTTCTGTATTTGACTATTACAAGTTCAGATCTTCAAATTATTATTTGCAATCTTAGTTTGAATTTAACAATTCGAAGTTCTGTATTTGACAGTTACAAGTTCAGATCTTCAAGTTATAATTTGAAATAATAATTTATATTTAACAAATCTAAGTTCTGTAATTCACTATTACAAGTTCAGATCTTCAAGTTATAATTTGCAATAATAATTAGAAGCTATCAATTTTAAGTTCTGTATTTGACAATTACAAGTTCAGATCTTCAAGTTATAATTTGCAATAATAATTAGAAGCTATCAATTTTAAGTTCTGTATTTGACAATTACAAGTTCAGATCTTCAAGTTATAATTTGCAATCATAATTTGAAGTTATCAATTTTAAAGTCTGTATTTGACAATTACAAGTTCAAATCTTCAAGTTATAATTTGCACTAATAATTTGTATTTAACAATTCGAAGTTCTGTATTTGACTATTACAAGTTCAGATCTTCAAGTTATAATTTGAAATAATAATTTGAAGTTATCAATTCTAAGGTCTGTATTTGACAATTACAAGTTCAGATCTTCAAGTTATAATTTGAAATAATAATTAATATTTAACAAATCTAAGTTCTGTAATTCACTATTACTAGTTCAGATCTTCAAGTTATAATTTGAAATAATAATTTATATTTAATAAATCTAAGTTCTGTAATTCACCATTACAAGTTCAGATCTTCAAGTTATAATTTGAAATAATAATTAGTATTTAACAAATCCAAGTTCTGTAATTCACTATTACTAGTTCAGATCTTCAAGTTATAATTTGCAATAATAATTAGAAGCTATCAATTTTAAGTTCTGTATTTGACAATTACAAGTTCAGATCTTCAAGTTATAATTTGCAATAATAATTAGAAGCTATCAATTTTAAGTTCTGTATTTGACAATTACAAGTTCAGATCTTCAAGTTATAATTTGCACTGTTAATTTGTATTTAACAATACGAAGTTCTGTATTTGACTATTACAAGTTCAGATCTTCAAATTATTATTTGCAATCTTACTTTGAATTTAACAATTCGAAGTTCTGTATTTGACAGTTACAAGTTCAGATCTTCAAGTTATAATTTGAAATAATAATTTATATTTAACAAATCTAAGTTCTGTAATTCACTATTACAAGTTCAGATCTTCAAGTTATAATTTGCAATAATAATTAGAAGCTATCAATTTTAAGTTCTGTATTTGACAATTACAAGTTCAGATCTTCAAGTTATAATTTGCACTAATAATTTGTATTTAACAATTCGAAGTTCTGTATTTGACTATTCCAAGTTCAGATCTTCAAATTTTATTTGCAATCTTAGTTTGAATTTAACAATTCGAAGTTCTGTATTTAACTACTACAAGTTCAGATCTGCAAGTTATAATTTGCACTAATAATTTGTATTTAAGAATTCGAACTTATGTATTTGACTATTACAAGTTCAGATCTTCAAATTATTATTTGCAATCTTAGTTTGAATTTAACAACTCGAAGTTCTGTATGTAACTACTACAAGTTCAGATCTTCAAGTTATAATTTGCACTAATAATTTGAATTTAACAATTCGAAGTTCTGTATTTGACTATTACAAGTTCAGATCTTCAAATTATTATTTGCAATCTTAGTTTGAATTTAACAATTCGAAGTTCTGTATTTACATACTACAAGTTCAGATCTTCAAGTTATAATTTGCAATCATAATTTGAATTTATCAATTCTAAGTTCTGTATTTGACAGTTACAAGTTCAGATCTTCAAGTTATTATTTGAAATAATAATTAGTATTTAACAAATCTAAGTTCTTTAATTCACTATTACTAGTTCAGATCTTCAAGTTATAATTTGCAATAATAATTAGAAGCTATCAATTTTATGTTCTGTATTTGACAATTACAAGTTCAGATCTACAAGTTATAATTTGCAATAATAATTAGAAGCTATCAATTTTAAGTTCTGTATTTGACAATTACAAGTTCAGATCTTCAAGTTATAATTTGCAGTAATAATTTGTATTTAACAATTCGAAGTTCTGTAATTAACTATTACTAGTTCAGATCTTCAAGTTATAATTTGCAATAATAATTAGAAGCTATCAATTTTAAGTTCTGTATTTGACAATTACAAGTTCAGATCTTCAAGTTATAATATGCAATCTTAATTTGAATTTATCAATTCTAAGTTCTGTATTTGACAGTTACAAGTTCAGATCTTCAAGTTATAATTTGCAATAATAATTAGAAGCTATCAATTTTAAGTTTTGTATTTGACAATTACAAGTTCAGATCTTCAAGTTATAATTTGAAATAATAATTAGTATTTAACAAGTCTAAGTTCTGTAATTCACCATTACTAGTTCAGATCTTCAAGTTATAATTTGCAATAATAATTAGAAGCTATCAATTTTAAGTTCTGTATTTGACAATTACAAGTTCAGATCTTCAAGTTATAATTTGCAATAATAATTAGAAGCTATCAATTTTAAGTTCTGTATTTGACAATTACAAGTTCAGATCTTCAAGTTATAATTTGCACTAGTAATTTGTATTTAACAATTCGAAGTTCTGTATTTGACTATTACAAGTTCAGATCTTCAAATTTTATTTGCAATCTTAGTTTGAATTTAACAATTCGAAGTTCTGTATTTACTTACTACAAGTTCAGATCTTCAAGTTATAATTAGCACTAATAATTTGTATTTAACAATTCGAAGGTCTTTATTTGACTATTACTAATTCAGATCTTCAAATTATTATTTGCAATCTTAGTTTGAATTTAACAATTCGAAGTTCTGTATTTGACAGTTACAAGTTCAGATCTTCAAGTTATTATTTGAAATAATAATTAGTATTTAACAAATCTAAGTTCTGTAATTCACTATTACAAATTCAGATCTTCAAGTTATAATTTGCAATAATAATTAGAAGCTATCAATTTTAAGTTCTGTATTTGACAATTACAAGTTCAGATCTTCAAGTTATAATTTGCAATAATAATTAGAAGCTATCAATTTTAAGTTCTGTATTTGACAATTACAAGTTCAGATTTTCAAGTTATAATTTGAAATAATAATCAGTATTTAACAAATCTAAGTTCTGTAATTCACTATTACTAGTTCAGATCTTCAAGTTATAATTTGCAATAATAATTAGAAGCTATCAATTATAAGTTCTGTATTTGACAATTACAAGTTCAGATCTTCAAGTTATAATTTGCAATAATAATTAGAAGCTATCAATTTTAAGTTCTGTATTTGACAATTACAAGTTCAGATCTTCAAGTTATAATTTGAAATAATAATTAGTATTTAACAAATCTAAGTTCTGTAATTCACTATTACTAGTTCAGATCTTCAAGTTATAATTTGCAATAATAATTAGAAGCTATCAATTTTAAGTTCTGTATTTGACAATTACAAGTTCAGATCTTCAAGTTATAATTTGCAATAATAATTATAAGCTATCAATTTTAAGTTCTGTATTTGACAATTACAAGTTCAGATCTTCAAGTTATAATTTGCACTAATAATTTGTATTTAACAATACGAAGTTCTGTATTTGACTATTACAAGTTCAGATCTACAAATTATTATTTGCAATCTTAGCTTGAATTTAACAATTCTAAGTTCTGTATTTACCTACTACAAGTTCAGATCTTCAAGTTATAATTTGAAATAATAATTTATATTTAATAAATCTAAGTTCTGTAATTCACCATTACAAGTTCAGATCTTCTAGTTATAATTTGATATAATAATTAGTATTTAACAAATCTAAGTTCTGTAATTAACTATTACTAGTTCAGATCTTCAAGTTATAATTTGCAATAATAATTAGAAGCTATCAATTTTAAGTTCTGTATTTGACAATTACAAGTTCAGATCTTCAAGTTATAATTTGCAATCTTAATTTGAATTTATCATTTCTAAGTTCTGTATTTGACAGTTACAAGTTCAGATCTTCAAGTTATAATTTGAAATAATAATTAGTATTTAACAAATCTAAGTTCTGTAATTCACTATTACTAGTTCAGATCTTCAAGTTATAATTTGCAATAATAATTAGAAGCTATCAATTTTAAGTTCTGTATTTGACAATTACAAGTTCAGATCTTCAAGTTATAATTTGAAATAATAGTTTATATTTAACAAATCTAAGTTCTGTAATTCACTATTACAAGTTCAGATCTTCAAATTATAATTTGCACTAATAATTTGTATTTAACAATTCGAAGTTCTGCATTTACCTACGACAAGTTCAGATCTTCAAGTTATAATTTGCAATCATAATTTGAAGTTATCAATTTTAAAGTCTGTATTTGACAATTACAAGTTCAAATCTTCAAGTTATAATTTGCACTAATAATTTGTATTTAACAATTCGAAGTTCTGTATTTGACTATTACAAGTTCAGATCTTCAAGTTATAATTTGAAATTATAATTTATATTTAACAAATCTAAGTTCTGTAATTAACTATTACAAGTTCAGATCTTCAAGTTATAATTTGCAATCATAATTTGAAGTTATCAATTTTAAAGTCTGTATTTCATCTGTGTATCAGATCTTCAAGTTATAATTTGCACTAATAATTTGTATTTAACAATTCGAAGTTCTGTATTTGACTACTACAAGTTCAGATCTTCGAGTTATAATTTGCAATCATAATTTGAAGTTATCAATTCTAAGGTCTGTATTTGACAGTTACAAGTTCAGATCTTCAAGTTATAATTTGAAATAATAATTAGTATTTAACAAATCTAAGTTCTGTAATTCACTATTACTAGTTCAGATCTTCAAGTTATAATTTGAAATAATAATTAGAAGCTATCAATTTTAAGTTCTGTATTTGACAATTACAAGTTCAGATCTTCAAGTTATAATTTGCACTGTTAATTTGTATTTAACAATACGAAGTTCTGTATTTGACTATTACAAGTTCAGATCTTCAAATTATTATTTGCAATCTTAGTTTGAATTTAACAATTCGAAGTTCTGTATTTGACAGTTACAAGTTCAGATCTTCAAGTTATAATTTGAAATAATAATTTATATTTAACAAATCTAAGTTCTGTAATTCACTATTACAAGTTCAGATCTTCAAGTTATAATTTGCAATAATAATTAGAAGCTATCAATTTTAAGTTCTGTATTTGACAATTACAAGTTCAGATCTTCAAGTTATAATTTGCAATAATAATTAGAAGCTATCAATTTTAAGTTCTATATTTGACTATTACAAGTTCAGATCTTCAAGTTATAATTTGAAATAATAATTAGTATTTAACAAATCCAAGTTCTGTAATTCACTATTACTAGTTCAGATCTTCAAGTTATAATTTGCAATAATAATTAGAAGCTATCAATTTTAAGTTCTGTATTTGACAATTACAAGTTCAGATCTTCAAGTTATAATTTGCAATAATAATTAGAAGCTATCAATTTTAAGTTCTGTATTTGACAATTACAAGTTCAGATCTTCAAGTTATAATTTGCACTGTTAATTTGTATTTAACAATACGAAGTTCTGTATTTGACTATTACAAGTTCAGATCTTCAAGTTATAATTTGCAATAATAATTAGAAGCTATCAATTTTAAGTTCTGTATTTGACAATTACAAGTTCAGATCTTCAAGTTATAATTTGCACTAATAATTTGTATTTAACAATTCGAAGTTCTGTATTTGACTATTCCAAGTTCAGATCTTCAAATTTTATTTGCAATCTTAGTTTGAATTTAACAATTCGAAGTTCTGTATTTAACTACTACAAGTTCAGATCTGCAAGTTATAATTTGCACTAATAATTTGTATTTAAGAATTCGAACTTATGTATTTGACTATTACAAGTTCAGATCTTCAAATTATTATTTGCAATCTTAGTTTGAATTTAACAACTCGAAGTTTTGTATGTAACTACTACAAGTTCAGATCTTCAAGTTATAATTTGCACTAATAATTTGTATTTAACAATTCGAAGTTCTGTATTTGACTATTACAAGTTCAGATCTTCAAGTTATAATTTGAAATTATAATTTATATTTACCAAATCTAAGTTCTGTAATTAACTATTACAAGTTCAGATCTTCAAGTTATAATTTGCAATCATAATTTGAAGTTATCAATTTTAAAGTCTGTATTTCATCTGTGTATCAGATCTTCAAGTTATAATTTGCACTAATAATTTGTATTTAACAATTCGAAGTTCTGTATTTGACTACTACAAGTTCAGATCTTCGAGTTATAATTTGCAATCATAATTTGAAGTTATCAATTCTAAGGTCTGTATTTGACAGTTACAAGTTCAGATCTTCAAGTTATAATTTGAAATAATAATTAGTATTTAACAAATCTAAGTTCTGTAATTCACTATTACTAGTTCAGATCTTCAAGTTATAATTTGAAATAATAATTAGAAGCTATCAATTTTAAGTTCTGTATTTGACAATTACAAGTTCAGATCTTCAAGTTATAATTTGCACTGTTAATTTGTATTTAACAATACGAAGTTCTGTATTTGACTATTACAAGTTCAGATCTTCAAATTATTATTTGCAATCTTAGTTTGAATTTAACAATTCGAAGTTCTGTATTTGAGAGTTACAAGTTCAGATCTTCAAGTTATTATTTGAAATAATAATTAGTATTTATCAAAGCTAAGTTCTGTTTTTCACTATTACAAATTCAGATCTTCAAGTTATAATTTGCAATAATAATTAGAAGCTATCAATTTTAAGTTCTGTATTTGACAATTATAAGTTCAGATCTTCAAGTTATAATTTGCAATAATAATTAGAAGCTATCAATTTTAAGTTCTGTATTTGACAATTACAAGTTCAGATTTTCAAGTTATAATTTGAAATAATAATTAGTATTTAACAAATCTAAGTTCTTTAATTCACTATTACTAGTTCAGATCTTCAAGTTATAATTTGCAATAATAATTAGAAGCTATCAATTATAAGTTCTGTATTTGACAATTACAAGTTCAGATCTTCAAGTTATAATTTGCAATAATAATTAGAAGCTATCAATTTTAAGTTCTGTATTTGACAATTACAAGTTCAGATCTTCAAGTTATAATTTGAAATAATAATTAGTATTTAACAAATCTAAGTTCTGTAATTCACTATTACTAGTTCAGATCTTCAAGTTATAATTTGCAATAATAATTAGAAGCTATCAATTTTAAGTTCTGTATTTGACAATTACAAGTTCAGATCTTCAAGTTATAATTTGCAATAATAATTATAAGCTATCAATTTTAAGTTCTGTATTTGACAATTACAAGTTCAGATCTTCAAGTTATAATTTGCACTAATAATTTGTATTTAACAATACGAAGTTCTGTATTTGACTATTACAAGTTCAGATCTTCAAATTATTATTTGCAATCTTAGCTTGAACTTAACAATTCTAAGTTCTGTATTTACCTACTACAAGTTCAGATCTTCTAGTTATAATTTGATATAATAATTAGTATTTAACAAATCTAAGTTCTGTAATTAACTATTACTAGTTCAGATCTTCAAGTTATAATTTGCAATAATAATTAGAAGCTATCAATTTTAAGTTCTGTATTTGACAATTACAAGTTCAGATCTTCAAGTTATAATTTGCAATCTTAATTTGAATTTATCATTTCTAAGTTCTGTATTTGACAGTTACAAGTTCAGATCTTCAAGTTATAATTTGAAATAATAATTAGTATTTAACAAATCTAAGTTCTGTAATTCACTATTACTAGTTCAGATCTTCAAGTTATAATTTGCAATAATAATTAGAAGCTATCAATTTTAAGTTCTGTATTTGACAATTACAAGTTCAGATCTTCAAGTTATAATTTGAAATAATAGTTTATATTTAACAAATCTAAGTTCTGTAATTCACTATTACAAGTTCAGATCTTCAAATTATAATTTGCACTAATAATTTGTATTTAACAATTCGAAGTTCTGCATTTACCTACGACAAGTTCAGATCTTCAAGTTATAATTTGCAATCATAATTTGAAGTTATCAATTTTAAAGTCTGTATTTGACAATTACAAGTTCAAATCTTCAAGTTATAATTTGCACTAATAATTTGTATCTAACAATTCGAAGTTCTGTATTTGACTATTACAAGTTCAGATCTTCAAATTTTATTTGCAATCTTAGTTTGAATTTAACAATTCGAAGTTCTGTATTTAACTACTACAAGTTCAGATCTGCAAGTTATAATTTGCACTAATAATTTGTATTTAAGAATTCGAACTTATGTATTTGACTATTACAAGTTCAGATCTTCAAATTATTATTTGCAATCTTAGTTTTAATTTAACAACTCGAAGTTCTGTATGTAACTACTACAAGTTCAGATCTTCAAGTTATAATTTGCACTAATAATTTGAATTTAACAATTCGAAGTTCTGTATTTGACTATTACAAGTTCAGATCTTCAAATTATTATTTGCAATCTTAGTTTGAATTTAACAATTCGAAGTTCTGTATTTACATACTACAAGTTCAGATCTTCAAGTTATAATTTGCAATCATAATTTGAATTTATCAATTCTAAGTTCTGTATTTGACAGTTACAAGTTCAGATCTTCAAGTTATTATTTGAAATAATAATTAGTATTTAACAAATCTAAGTTCTGTAATTCACTATTACTAGTTCAGATCTTCAAGTTATAATTTGCAATAATAATTAGAAGCTATCAATTTTATGTTCTGTATTTGACAATTACAAGTTCAGATCTACAAGTTATAATTTGCAATAATAATTAGAAGCTATCAATTTTAAGTTCTGTATTTGACAATTACAAGTTCAGATCTTCAAGTTATAATTTGCACTAATAATTTGTATTTAACAATTCGAAGTTCTGTAATTAACTATTACTAGTTCAGATCTTCAAGTTATAATTTGCAATAATAATTAGAAGCTATCAATTTTAAGTTCTGTATTTGACAATTACAAGTTCAGATCTTCAAGTTATAATATGCAATCTTAATTTGAATTTATCAATTCTAAGTTCTGTATTTGACAGTTACAAGTTCAGATCTTCAAGTTATAATTTGCAATAATAATTAGAAGCTATCAATTTTAAGTTTTGTATTTGACAATTACAAGTTCAGATCTTCAAGTTATAATTTGAAATAATAATTAGTATTTAACAAGTCTAAGTTCTGTAATTCACTATTACTAGTTCAGATCTTCAAGTTATAATTTGCAATAATAATTAGAAGCTATCAATTTTAAGTTCTGTATTTGACAATTACAAGTTCAGATCTTCAAGTTATAATTTGCAATAATAATTAGAAGCTATCAATTTTAAGTTCTGTATTTGACAATTACAAGTTCAGATCTTCAAGTTATAATTTGCACTAATAATTTGTATTTAACAATTCGAAGTTCTGTATTTGACTATTACAAGTTCAGATCTTCAAGTTATAATTTGAAATAATAATTTATATTTAACAAATCTAAGTTCAGTAATTCACTATTACAAGTTCAGATCTTCAAGTTATAATTTGCAATCATAATTTGAAGTTATCAATTTTAAAGTCTGTATTTGACAATTACAAGTTCAGATCTTCAAGTTATAATTTGCACTAATAATTTGTATTTAACAATTCGAAGTTCTGTATTTGACTACTACAAGTTCAGATCTTCGAGTTATAATTTGCAATCATAATTTGAAGTTATCAATTCTAAGGTCTGTATTTGACAGTTACAAGTTCAGATCTTCAAGTTATAATTTGAAATAATAATTAGTATTTAACAAATCTAAGTTCTGTAATTCACTATTACTAGTTCAGATCTTCAAGTTATAATTTGAAATAATAATTTATATTTAATAAATCTAAGTTCTGTAATTCAACATTACAAGTTCAGATCTTCAAGTTATAATTTGAAATAATAATTAGTATTTAACAAATCCAAGTTCTGTAATTCACTATTACTAGTTCAGATCTACAAGTTATAATTTGCAATAATAATTAGAAGCTATCAATTTTAAGTTCTGTATTTGACAATTACAAGTTCAGATCTTCAAGTTATAATTTGCAATAATAATTAGAAGCTATCAATTTTAAGTTCTGTATTTGACAATTACAAGTTCAGATCTTCAAGTTATAATTTGCACTGTTAATTTGTATTTAACAATACGAAGTTCTGTATTTGACTATTACAAGTTCAGATCTTCAAATTATTATTTGCAATCTTAGTTTGAATTTAACAATTCGAAGTTCTGTATTTGACAGTTACAAGTTCAGATCTTCAAGTTATAATTTGAAATAATAATTTATATTTAACAAATCTAAGTTCTGTAATTCACTATTACAAGTTCAGATCTTCAAGTTATAATTTGCAATAATAATTAGAAGCTATCAATTTTAAGTTCTGTATTTGACAATTACAAGTTCAGATCTTCAAGTTATAATTTGCAATAATAATTAGAAGCTATCAATTTTAAGTTCTGTATTTGACAATTACAAGTTCAGATCTTCAAGTTATAATTTGAAATAATAATTAGTATTTAACAAATCCAAGTTCTGTAATTCACTATTACTAGTTCAGATCTTCAAGTTATAATTTGCAATAATAATTAGAAGCTATCAATTTTAAGTTCTGTATTTGACAATTACAAGTTCAGATCTTCAAGTTATAATTTGCAATAATAATTAGAAGCTATCAATTTTAAGTTCTGTATTTGACAATTACAAGTTCAGATCTTCAAGTTATAATTTGCAATCATAATTTGAAGTTATCAATTTTAAAGTCTGTATTTGACAATTACAAGTTCAAATCTTCAAGTTATAATTTGCACTAATAATTTGTATTTAACAATTCGAAGTTCAGTAATTCACTATTACAAGTTCAGATCTTCAAGTTATAATTTGAAATAATAATTTGAAGTTATCAATTCTAAGGTCTGTATTTGACAATTACAAGTTCAGATCTTCAAGTTATAATTTGAAATAATAATTAATATTTAACAAATCTAAGTTCTGTAATTCACTATTACTAGTTCAGATCTTCAAGTTATAATTTGAAATAATAATTTATATTTAATAAATCTAAGTTCTGTAATTCACCATTACAAGTTCAGATCTTCAAGTTATAATTTGAAATAATAATTAGTATTTAACAAATCTAAGTTCTGTAATTCACTATTACTAGTTCAGATCTTCAAGTTATAATTTGAAATAATAATTTATATTTAATAAATCTAAGTTCTGTAATTCAACATTACAAGTTCAGATCTTCAAGTTATAATTTGAAATAATAATTAGTATTTAACAAATCCAAGTTCTGTAATTCACTATTACTAGTTCAGATCTTCAAGTTATAATTTGCAATAATAATTAGAAGCTATCAATTTTAAGTTCTGTATTTGACAATTACAAGTTCAGATCTTCAAGTTATAATTTGCAATAATAATTAGAAGCTATCAATTTTAAGTTCTGTATTTGACAATTACAAGTTCAGATCTTCAAGTTATAATTTGCACTGTTAATTTGTATTTAACAATACGAAGTTCTGTATTTGACTATTACAAGTTCAGATCTTCAAATTATTATTTGCAATCTTAGTTTGAATTTAACAATTCGAAGTTCTGTATTTGACAGTTACAAGTTCAGATCTTCAAGTTATAATTTGAAATAATAATTTATATTTAACAAATCTAAGTTCTGTAATTCACTATTACAAGTTCAGATCTTCAAGTTATAATTTGCAATAATAATTAGAAGCTATCAATTTTAAGTTCTGTATTTGACAATTACAAGTTCAGATCTTCAAGTTATAATTTGCAATAATAATTAGAAGCTATCAATTTTAAGTTCTGTATTTGACAATTACAAGTTCAGATCTTCAAGTTATAATTTGAAATAATAATTAGTATTTAACAAATCCAAGTTCTGTAATTCACTATTACTAGTTCAGATCTTCAAGTTATAATTTGCAATAATAATTAGAAGCTATCAATTTTAAGTTCTGTATTTGACAATTACAAGTTCAGATCTTCAAGTTATAATTTGCAATAATAATTAGAAGCTATCAATTTTAAGTTCTGTATTTGACAATTACAAGTTCAGATCTTCAAGTTATAATTTGCAATCATAATTTGAAGTTATCAATTTTAAAGTCTGTATTTGACAATTACAAGTTCAAATCTTCAAGTTATAATTTGCACTAATAATTTGTATTTAACAATTCGAAGTTCTGTATTTGACTATTACAAGTTCAGATCTTCAAGTTATAATTTGAAATAATAATTTGAAGTTATCAATTCTAAGGTCTGTATTTGACAATTACAAGTTCAGATCTTCAAGTTATAATTTGAAATAATAATTAATATTTAACAAATCTAAGTTCTGTAATTCACTATTACTAGTTCAGATCTTCAAGTTATAATTTGAAATAATAATTTATATTTAATAAATCTAAGTTCTGTAATTCACCATTACAAGTTCAGATCTTCAAGTTATAATTTGAAATAATAATTAGTATTTAACAAATCCAAGTTCTGTAATTCACTATTACTAGTTCAGATCTTCAAGTTATAATTTGCAATAATAATTAGAAGCTATCAATTTTAAGTTCTGTATTTGACAATTACAAGTTCAGATCTTCAAGTTATAATTTGCAATAATAATTAGAAGCTATCAATTTTAAGTTCTGTATTTGACAATTACAAGTTCAGATCTTCAAGTTATAATTTGCACTGTTAATTTGTATTTAACAATACGAAGTTCTGTATTTGACTATTACAAGTTCAGATCTTCAAATTATTATTTGCAATCTTACTTTGAATTTAACAATTCGAAGTTCTGTATTTGACAGTTACAAGTTCAGATCTTCAAGTTATAATTTGAAATAATAATTTATATTTAACAAATCTAAGTTCTGTAATTCACTATTACAAGTTCAGATCTTCAAGTTATAATTTGCAATAATAATTAGAAGCTATCAATTTTAAGTTCTGTATTTGACAATTACAAGTTCAGATCTTCAAGTTATAATTTGCACTAATAATTTGTATTTAACAATTCGAAGTTCTGTATTTGACTATTCCAAGTTCAGATCTTCAAATTTTATTTGCAATCTTAGTTTGAATTTAACAATTCGAAGTTCTGTATTTAACTACTACAAGTTCAGATCTGCAAGTTATAATTTGCACTAATAATTTGTATTTAAGAATTCGAACTTATGTATTTGACTATTACAAGTTCAGATCTTCAAATTATTATTTGCAATCTTAGTTTGAATTTAACAACTCGAAGTTCTGTATGTAACTACTACAAGTTCAGATCTTCAAGTTATAATTTGCACTAATAATTTGAATTTAACAATTCGAAGTTCTGTATTTGACTATTACAAGTTCAGATCTTCAAATTATTATTTGCAATCTTAGTTTGAATTTAACAATTCGAAGTTCTGTATTTACATACTACAAGTTCAGATCTTCAAGTTATAATTTGCAATCATAATTTGAATTTATCAATTCTAAGTTCTGTATTTGACAGTTACAAGTTCAGATCTTCAAGTTATTATTTGAAATAATAATTAGTATTTAACAAATCTAAGTTCTTTAATTCACTATTACTAGTTCAGATCTTCAAGTTATAATTTGCAATAATAATTAGAAGCTATCAATTTTATGTTCTGTATTTGACAATTACAAGTTCAGATCTACAAGTTATAATTTGCAATAATAATTAGAAGCTATCAATTTTAAGTTCTGTATTTGACAATTACAAGTTCAGATCTTCAAGTTATAATTTGCAGTAATAATTTGTATTTAACAATTCGAAGTTCTGTAATTAACTATTACTAGTTCAGATCTTCAAGTTATAATTTGCAATAATAATTAGAAGCTATCAATTTTAAGTTCTGTATTTGACAATTACAAGTTCAGATCTTCAAGTTATAATATGCAATCTTAATTTGAATTTATCAATTCTAAGTTCTGTATTTGACAGTTACAAGTTCAGATCTTCAAGTTATAATTTGCAATAATAATTAGAAGCTATCAATTTTAAGTTTTGTATTTGACAATTACAAGTTCAGATCTTCAAGTTATAATTTGAAATAATAATTAGTATTTAACAAGTCTAAGTTCTGTAATTCACCATTACTAGTTCAGATCTTCAAGTTATAATTTGCAATAATAATTAGAAGCTATCAATTTTAAGTTCTGTATTTGACAATTACAAGTTCAGATCTTCAAGTTATAATTTGCAATAATAATTAGAAGCTATCAATTTTAAGTTCTGTATTTGACAATTACAAGTTCAGATCTTCAAGTTATAATTTGCACTAGTAATTTGTATTTAACAATTCGAAGTTCTGTATTTGACTATTACAAGTTCAGATCTTCAAATTTTATTTGCAATCTTAGTTTGAATTTAACAATTCGAAGTTCTGTATTTACTTACTACAAGTTCAGATCTTCAAGTTATAATTAGCACTAATAATTTGTATTTAACAATTCGAAGGTCTTTATTTGACTATTACTAATTCAGATCTTCAAATTATTATTTGCAATCTTAGTTTGAATTTAACAATTCGAAGTTCTGTATTTGACAGTTACAAGTTCAGATCTTCAAGTTATTATTTGAAATAATAATTAGTATTTAACAAATCTAAGTTCTGTAATTCACTATTACAAATTCAGATCTTCAAGTTATAATTTGCAATAATAATTAGAAGCTATCAATTTTAAGTTCTGTATTTGACAATTACAAGTTCAGATCTTCAAGTTATAATTTGCAATAATAATTAGAAGCTATCAATTTTAAGTTCTGTATTTGACAATTACAAGTTCAGATTTTCAAGTTATAATTTGAAATAATAATCAGTATTTAACAAATCTAAGTTCTGTAATTCACTATTACTAGTTCAGATCTTCAAGTTATAATTTGCAATAATAATTAGAAGCTATCAATTATAAGTTCTGTATTTGACAATTACAAGTTCAGATCTTCAAGTTATAATTTGCAATAATAATTAGAAGCTATCAATTTTAAGTTCTGTATTTGACAATTACAAGTTCAGATCTTCAAGTTATAATTTGAAATAATAATTAGTATTTAACAAATCTAAGTTCTGTAATTCACTATTACTAGTTCAGATCTTCAAGTTATAATTTGCAATAATAATTAGAAGCTATCAATTTTAAGTTCTGTATTTGACAATTACAAGTTCAGATCTTCAAGTTATAATTTGCAATAATAATTATAAGCTATCAATTTTAAGTTCTGTATTTGACAATTACAAGTTCAGATCTTCAAGTTATAATTTGCACTAATAATTTGTATTTAACAATACGAAGTTCTGTATTTGACTATTACAAGTTCAGATCTACAAATTATTATTTGCAATCTTAGCTTGAATTTAACAATTCTAAGTTCTGTATTTACCTACTACAAGTTCAGATCTTCAAGTTATAATTTGAAATAATAATTTATATTTAATAAATCTAAGTTCTGTAATTCACCATTACAAGTTCAGATCTTCTAGTTATAATTTGATATAATAATTAGTATTTAACAAATCTAAGTTCTGTAATTAACTATTACTAGTTCAGATCTTCAAGTTATAATTTGCAATAATAATTAGAAGCTATCAATTTTAAGTTCTGTATTTGACAATTACAAGTTCAGATCTTCAAGTTATAATTTGCAATCTTAATTTGAATTTATCATTTCTAAGTTCTGTATTTGACAGTTACAAGTTCAGATCTTCAAGTTATAATTTGAAATAATAATTAGTATTTAACAAATCTAAGTTCTGTAATTCACTATTACTAGTTCAGATCTTCAAGTTATAATTTGCAATAATAATTAGAAGCTATCAATTTTAAGTTCTGTATTTGACAATTACAAGTTCAGATCTTCAAGTTATAATTTGAAATAATAGTTTATATTTAACAAATCTAAGTTCTGTAATTCACTATTACAAGTTCAGATCTTCAAATTATAATTTGCACTAATAATTTGTATTTAACAATTCGAAGTTCTGCATTTACCTACGACAAGTTCAGATCTTCAAGTTATAATTTGCAATCATAATTTGAAGTTATCAATTTTAAAGTCTGTATTTGACAATTACAAGTTCAAATCTTCAAGTTATAATTTGCACTAATAATTTGTATTTAACAATTCGAAGTTCTGTATTTGACTATTACAAGTTCAGATCTTCAAGTTATAATTTGAAATTATAATTTATATTTAACAAATCTAAGTTCTGTAATTAACTATTACAAGTTCAGATCTTCAAGTTATAATTTGCAATCATAATTTGAAGTTATCAATTTTAAAGTCTGTATTTCATCTGTGTATCAGATCTTCAAGTTATAATTTGCACTAATAATTTGTATTTAACAATTCGAAGTTCTGTATTTGACTACTACAAGTTCAGATCTTCGAGTTATAATTTGCAATCATAATTTGAAGTTATCAATTCTAAGGTCTGTATTTGACAGTTACAAGTTCAGATCTTCAAGTTATAATTTGAAATAATAATTAGTATTTAACAAATCTAAGTTCTGTAATTCACTATTACTAGTTCAGATCTTCAAGTTATAATTTGAAATAATAATTAGAAGCTATCAATTTTAAGTTCTGTATTTGACAATTACAAGTTCAGATCTTCAAGTTATAATTTGCACTGTTAATTTGTATTTAACAATACGAAGTTCTGTATTTGACTATTACAAGTTCAGATCTTCAAATTATTATTTGCAATCTTAGTTTGAATTTAACAATTCGAAGTTCTGTATTTGACAGTTACAAGTTCAGATCTTCAAGTTATAATTTGAAATAATAATTTATATTTAACAAATCTAAGTTCTGTAATTCACTATTACAAGTTCAGATCTTCAAGTTATAATTTGCAATAATAATTAGAAGCTATCAATTTTAAGTTCTGTATTTGACAATTACAAGTTCAGATCTTCAAGTTATAATTTGCAATAATAATTAGAAGCTATCAATTTTAAGTTCTATATTTGACTATTACAAGTTCAGATCTTCAAGTTATAATTTGAAATAATAATTAGTATTTAACAAATCCAAGTTCTGTAATTCACTATTACTAGTTCAGATCTTCAAGTTATAATTTGCAATAATAATTAGAAGCTATCAATTTTAAGTTCTGTATTTGACAATTACAAGTTCAGATCTTCAAGTTATAATTTGCAATAATAATTAGAAGCTATCAATTTTAAGTTCTGTATTTGACAATTACAAGTTCAGATCTTCAAGTTATAATTTGCACTGTTAATTTGTATTTAACAATACGAAGTTCTGTATTTGACTATTACAAGTTCAGATCTTCAAGTTATAATTTGCAATAATAATTAGAAGCTATCAATTTTAAGTTCTGTATTTGACAATTACAAGTTCAGATCTTCAAGTTATAATTTGCACTAATAATTTGTATTTAACAATTCGAAGTTCTGTATTTGACTATTCCAAGTTCAGATCTTCAAATTTTATTTGCAATCTTAGTTTGAATTTAACAATTCGAAGTTCTGTATTTAACTACTACAAGTTCAGATCTGCAAGTTATAATTTGCACTAATAATTTGTATTTAAGAATTCGAACTTATGTATTTGACTATTACAAGTTCAGATCTTCAAATTATTATTTGCAATCTTAGTTTGAATTTAACAACTCGAAGTTTTGTATGTAACTACTACAAGTTCAGATCTTCAAGTTATAATTTGCACTAATAATTTGTATTTAACAATTCGAAGTTCTGTATTTGACTATTACAAGTTCAGATCTTCAAGTTATAATTTGAAATTATAATTTATATTTACCAAATCTAAGTTCTGTAATTAACTATTACAAGTTCAGATCTTCAAGTTATAATTTGCAATCATAATTTGAAGTTATCAATTTTAAAGTCTGTATTTCATCTGTGTATCAGATCTTCAAGTTATAATTTGCACTAATAATTTGTATTTAACAATTCGAAGTTCTGTATTTGACTACTACAAGTTCAGATCTTCGAGTTATAATTTGCAATCATAATTTGAAGTTATCAATTCTAAGGTCTGTATTTGACAGTTACAAGTTCAGATCTTCAAGTTATAATTTGAAATAATAATTAGTATTTAACAAATCTAAGTTCTGTAATTCACTATTACTAGTTCAGATCTTCAAGTTATAATTTGAAATAATAATTAGAAGCTATCAATTTTAAGTTCTGTATTTGACAATTACAAGTTCAGATCTTCAAGTTATAATTTGCACTGTTAATTTGTATTTAACAATACGAAGTTCTGTATTTGACTATTACAAGTTCAGATCTTCAAATTATTATTTGCAATCTTAGTTTGAATTTAACAATTCGAAGTTCTGTATTTGACAGTTACAAGTTCAGATCTTCAAGTTATAATTTGAAATAATAATTTATATTTAACAAATCTAAGTTCTGTAATTCACTATTACAAGTTCAGATCTTCAAGTTATAATTTGCAATAATAATTAGAAGCTATCAATTTTAAGTTCTGTATTTGACAATTACAAGTTCAGATCTTCAAGTTATAATTTGCAATAATAATTAGAAGCTATCAATTTTAAGTTCTATATTTGACAATTACAAGTTCAGATCTTCAAGTTATAATTTGAAATAATAATTAGTATTTAACAAATCCAAGTTCTGTAATTCACTATTACTAGTTCAGATCTTCAAGTTATAATTTGCAATAATAATTAGAAGCTATCAATTTTAAGTTCTGTATTTGACAATTACAAGTTCAGATCTTCAAGTTATAATTTGCAATAATAATTAGAAGCTATCAATTTTAAGTTCTGTATTTGACAATTACAAGTTCAGATCTTCAAGTTATAATTTGCACTGTTAATTTGTATTTAACAATACGAAGTTCTGTATTTGACTATTACAAGTTCAGATCTTCAAGTTATAATTTGCAATAATAATTAGAAGCTATCAATTTTAAGTTCTGTATTTGACAATTACAAGTTCAGATCTTCAAGTTATAATTTGCACTAATAATTTGTATTTAACAATTCGAAGTTCTGTATTTGACTATTCCAAGTTCAGATCTTCAAATTTTATTTGCAATCTTAGTTTGAATTTAACAATTCGAAGTTCTGTATTTAACTACTACAAGTTCAGATCTGCAAGTTATAATTTGCACTAATAATTTGTATTTAAGAATTCGAACTTATGTATTTGACTATTACAAGTTCAGATCTTCAAATTATTATTTGCAATCTTAGTTTGAATTTAACAACTCGAAGTTTTGTATGTAACTACTACAAGTTCAGATCTTCAAGTTATAATTTGCACTAATAATTTGAATTTAACAATTCGAAGTTCTGTATTTGACTATTACAAGTTCAGATCTTCAAATTATTATTTGCAATCTAAGTTTGAATTTAACAATTCCAAGTTCTGTATTTACATACTACAAGTTCAGATCTTCAAGTTATAATTTGCAATCATAATTTGAATTTATCAATTCTAAGTTCTGTATTTGACAGTTACAAGTTCAGATCTTCAAGTTATTATTTGAAATAATAATTAGTATTTAACAAATCTAAGTTCTGTAATTCACTATTACTAGTTCAGATCTTCAAGTTATAATTTGCAATAATAATTAGAAGCTATCAATTTTATGTTCTGTATTTGACAATTACAAGTTCAGATCTACAAGTTATAATTTGCAATAATAATTAGAAGCTATCAATTTTAAGTTCTGTATTTGACAATTACAAGTTCAGATCTTCAAGTTATAATTTGCACTAATAATTTGTATTTAACAATTCGAAGTTCTGTAATTAACTATTACTAGTTCAGATCTTCAAGTTATAATTTGCAATAATAATTAGAAGCTATCAATTTTAAGTTCTGTATTTGACAATTACAAGTTCAGATCTTCAAGTTATAATATGCAATCTTAATTTGAATTTATCAATTCTAAGTTCTGTATTTGACAGTTACAAGTTCAGATCTTCAAGTTATAATTTGCAATAATAATTAGACGCTATCAATTTTAAGTTCTGTATTTGACAATTACAAGTTCAGATCTTCAAGTTATAATTTGCAATAATAATTATAAGCTATCAATTTTAAGTTCTGTATTTGACAATTACAAGTTCAGATCTTCAAGTTATAATTTGAAATAATAATTTATATTTAATAAATCTAAGTTCTGTAATTCACAATTACAAGTTCAGATCTTCTAGTTATAATTTGATATAATAATTAGTATTTAACAAATCTAAGTTCTGTAATTAACTATTACTAGTTCAGATCTTCAAGTTATAATTTGCAATAATAATTAGAAGCTATCAATTTTAAGTTCTGTATTTGACAATTACAAGTTCAGATCTTCAAGTTATAATTTGCAATCTTAATTTGAATTTATCATTTCTAAGTTCTGTATTTGACAGTTACAAGTTCAGATCTTCAAGTTATAATTTGAAATAATAATTAGTATTTAACAAATCTAAGTTCTGTAATTCACTTTTACTAGTTCAGATCTTCAAGTTATAATTTGCAATAATAATTAGAAGCTATCAATTTTAAGTTCTGTATTTGACAATTACAAGTTCAGATCTTCAAGTTATAATTTGAAATAATAGTTTATATTTAACAAATCTAAGTTCTGTAATTCACTATTACAAGTGCAGATCTTCAAATTATAATTTGCACTAATAATTTGTATTTAACAATACGAAGTTCTGCATTTACCTACGACAAGTTCAGATCTTCAAGTTATAATTTGCAATCATAATTTGAAGTTATCAATTTTAAGTTCTGTATTTGACAATTACAAGTTCAGATCTTCAAGTTATAATTTGCAATAATAATTAGAAGCTATCAATTTTAAGTTCTGTATTTGACAATTACAAGTTCAGATCTTCAAGTTATAATTTGCACTGTTAATTTGTATTTAACAATACGAAGTTCTGTATTTGACTATTACAAGTTCAGATCTTCAAATTATTATTTGCAATCTTAGTTTGAATTTAACAATTCGAAGTTCTGTATTTGACAGTTACAAGTTCAGATCTTCAAGTTATAATTTGAAATAATAATTTATATTTAACAAATCTAAGTTCTGTAATTCACTATTACAAGTTCAGATCTTCAAGTTATAATTTGCAATAATAATTAGAAGCTATCAATTTTATGTTCTGTATTTGACAATTACAAGTTCAGATCTTCAAGTTATAATTTGCAATAATAATTAGAAGCTATCAATTTTAAGTTCTGTATTTGACAATTACAAGTTCAGATCTTCAAGTTATAATTTGAAATAATAATTAGTATTTAACAAATCCAAGTTCTGTAATTCACTATTACTAGTTCAGATCTTCAAGTTATAATTTGCAATAATAATTAGAAGCTATCAATTTTAAGTTCTGTATTTGACAATTACAAGTTCAGATCTTCAAGTTATAATTTGCAATAATAATTAGAAGCTATCAATTTTAAGTTCTGTATTTGACAATTACAAGTTCAGATCTTCAAGTTATAATTTGCACTGTTAATTTGTATTTAACAATACGAAGTTCTGTATTTGACTATTACAAGTTCAGATCTTCAAATTATTATTTGCAATCTTAGTTTGAATTTAACAATTCGAAGTTCTGTATTTGACAGTTACAAGTTCAGATCTTCAAGTTATAATTTGAAATAATAATTTATATTTAACAAATCTAAGTTCTGTAATTCACTATTACAAGTTCAGATCTTCAAGTTATAATTTGCAATAATAATTAGGTGCTATCAATTTTAAGTTCTGTATTTGACAATTACAAGTTCAGATCTTCAAGTTATAATTTGCACTAATAATTTGTATTTAACAATTCGAAGTTCTGTATTTGACTATTCCAAGTTCAGATCTTCAAATTTTATTTGCAATCTTAGTTTGAATTTAACAATTCGAAGTTCTGTATTTAACTACTACAAGTTCAGATCTACAAGTTATAATTTGCACTAATAATTTGTATTTAAGAATTCGAACTTATGTATTTGACTATTACAAGTTCAGATCTTCAAATTATTATTTGCAATCTTAGTTTGAATTTAACAACTCGAAGTTCTGTATGTAACTACTACAAGTTCAGATCTTCAAGTTATAATTTGCACTAATAATTTGAATTTAACAATTCGAAGTTCTGTATTTGACTATTACAAGTTCAGATCTTCAAATTATTATTTGCAATCTTAGTTTGAATTTAACAATTCGAAGTTCTGTATTTACATACTACAAGTTCAGATCTTCAAGTTATAATTTGCAATCATAATTTGAATTTATCAATTCTAAGTTCTGTAATTCACCATTACAAGTTCAGATCTTCTAGTTATAATTTGATATAATAATTAGTATTTAACAAATCTAAGTTCTGTAATTAACTATTACTAGTTCAGATCTTCAAGTTATAATTTGCAATAATAATTAGAAGCTATCAATTTTAAGTTCTGTATTTGACAATTACAAGTTCAGATCTTCAAGTTATAATTTGCAATCTTAATTTGAATTTATCATTTCTAAGTTCTGTATTTGACAGTTACAAGTTCAGATCTTCAAGTTATAATTTGAAATAATAATTAGTATTTAACAAATCTAAGTTCTGTAATTCACTTTTACTAGTTCAGATCTTCAAGTTATAATTTGCAATAATAATTAGAAGCTATCAATTTTAAGTTCTGTATTTGACAATTACAAGTTCAGATCTTCAAGTTATAATTTGAAATAATAGTTTATATTTAACAAATCTAAGTTCTGTAATTCACTATTACAAGTTCAGATCTTCAAATTATAATTTGCACTAATAATTTGTATTTAACAATACGAAGTTCTGCATTTACCTACGACAAGTTCAGATCTTCAAGTTATAATTTGCAATCATAATTTGAAGTTATCAATTTTAAGTTCTGTATTTGACAATTACAAGTTCAGATCTTCAAGTTATAATTTGCACTAATAATTTGTATTTAACAATTCGAAGTTCTGTAATTAACTATTACTAGTTCAGATCTTCAAGTTATAATTTGCAATAATAATTAGAAGCTATCAATTTTAAGTTCTGTATTTGACAATTACAAGTTCAGATCTTCAAGTTATAATATGCAATCTTAATTTGAATTTATCAATTCTAAGTTCTGTATTTGACAGTTACAAGTTCAGATCTTCAAGTTATAATTTGCAATAATAATTAGAAGCTATCAATTTTAAGTTTTGTATTTGACAATTACAAGTTCAGATCTTCAAGTTATAATTTGAAATAATAATTAGTATTTAACAAGTCTAAGTTCTGTAATTCACTATTACTAGTTCAGATCTTCAAGTTATAATTTGCAATAATAATTAGAAGCTATCAATTTTAAGTTCTGTATTTGACAATTACAAGTTCAGATCTTCAAGTTATAATTTGCACTAATAATTTGTATTTAACAATTCGAAGTTCTGTATTTGACTATTACAAGTTCAGATCTTCAAATTTTATTTGCAATCTTAGTTTGAATTTAACAATTCGAAGTTCTGTATTTACTTACTACAAGTTCAGATCTTCAAGTTATAATTAGCACTAATAATTTGTATTTAACAATTCGAAGGTCTTTATTTGACTATTACTAATTCAGATCTTCAAATTATTATTTGCAATCTTAGTTTGAATTTAACAATTCGAAGTTCTGTATTTGACAGTTACAAGTTCAGATCTTCAAGTTATTATTTGAAATAATAATTAGTATTTAACAAAGCTAAGTTCTGTAATTCACTATTACAAATTCAGATCTTCAAGTTATAATTTGCAATAATAATTAGAAGCTACCAATTTTAAGTTCTGTATTTGACAATTACAAGTTCAGATCTTCAAGTTATAATTTGCAATAATAATTAGAAGCTATCAATTTTAAGTTCTGTATTTGACAATTACAAGTTCAGATTTTCAAGTTATAATTTGAAATAATAATTAGTATTTAACAAATCTAAGTTCTGTAATTCACTATTACTAGTTCAGATCTTCAAGTTATAATTTGCAATAATAATTAGAAGCTATCAATTATAAGTTCTGTATTTGACAATTACAAGTTCAGATCTTCAAGTTATAATTTGCAATAATAATTATAAGCTATCAATTTTAAGTTCTGTATTTGACAATTACAAGTTCAGATCTTCAAGTTATAATTTGAAATAATAATTAGTATTTAACAAATCTAAGTTCTGTAATTCACTATTACTAGTTCAGATCTTCAAGTTATAATTTGCACTAATAATTTGTATTTAACAATTCGAAGTTCTGTATTTGACTATTACAAGTTCAGATCTTCAAATTTTATTTGCAATCTTAGTTTGAATTTAACAATTCGAAGTTCTGTATTTACTTACTACAAGTTCAGATCTTCAAGTTATAATTAGCACTAATAATTTGTATTTAACAATTCGAAGGTCTTTATTTGACTATTACTAATTCAGATCTTCAAATTATTATTTGCAATCTTAGTTTGAATTTAACAATTCGAAGTTCTGTATTTGACAGTTACAAGTTCAGATCTTCAAGTTATTATTTGAAATAATAATTAGTATTTAACAAAGCTAAGTTCTGTAATTCACTATTACAAATTCAGATCTTCAAGTTATAATTTGCAATAATAATTAGAAGCTACCAATTTTAAGTTCTGTATTTGACAATTACAAGTTCAGATCTTCAAGTTATAATTTGCAATAATAATTAGAAGCTATCAATTTTAAGTTCTGTATTTGACAATTACAAGTTCAGATTTTCAAGTTATAATTTGAAATAATAATTAGTATTTAACAAATCTAAGTTCTGTAATTCACTATTACTAGTTCAGATCTTCAAGTTATAATTTGCAATAATAATTAGAAGCTATCAATTTTAAGTTCTGTATTTGACAATTACAAGTTCAGATCTTCAAGTTATAATTTGCAATAATAATTATAAGCTATCAATTTTAAGTTCTGTATTTGACAATTACAAGTTCAGATCTTCAAGTTATAATTTTAAATAATAATTAGTATTTAACAAATCTAAGTTCTGTAATTCACTATTACTAGTTCAGATCTTCAAGTTATAATTTGCAATAATAATTAGAAGCTATCAATTTTAAGTTCTGTATTTGACAATTACAAGTTCAGATCTTCAAGTTATAATTTGCAATAATAATTATAAGCTATCAATTTTAAGTTCTGTATTTGACAATTACAAGTTCAGATCTTCAAGTTATAATTAGCACTAATAATTTGTATTTAACAATACGAAGTTCTGTATTTGACTATTACAAGTTCAGATCTTCAAATTATTATTTGCAATCTTAGCTTGAATTTAACAATTCTAAGTTCTGTATTTACCTACTACAAGTTCAGATCTTCAAGTTATAATTTGAAATAATAATTTATATTTAATAAATCTAAGTTCTGTAATTCACCATTACAAGTTCAGATCTTCTAGTTATAATTTGATATAATAATTAGTATTTAACAAATCTAAGTTCTGTAATTAACTATTACTAGTTCAGATCTTCAAGTTATAATTTGCAATAATAATTAGAAGCTATCAATTTTAAGTTCTGTATTTGACAATTACAAGTTCAGATCTTCAAGTTATAATTTGCAATCTTAATTTGAATTTATCAATTCTAAGTTCTGTATTTGACAGTTACAAGTTCAGATCTTCAAGTTATAATTTGAAATAATAATTAGTATTTAACAAATCTAAGTTCTGTAATTCACTATTACTAGTTCAGATCTTCAAGTTATAATTTGCAATAATAATTAAAAGCTATCAATTTTAAGTTCTGTATTTGACAATTACAAGTTCAGATCTTCAAGTTATAATTTGAAATAATAGTTTATATTTAACAAATCTAAGTTCTGCAATTCACTATTACAAGTTCAGATCTTCAAATTATAATTTGCACTAATAATTTGTATTTAACAATTCGAAGTTCTGCATTTACCTACGACAAGATCAGATCTTCAAGTTATAATTTGCAATCATAATTTAAAGTTATCAATTTTAAAGTCTGTATTTGACAATTACAAGTTCAAATCTTCAAGTTACAATTTGCACTAATAATTAGTATTTAACAATTCGAAGTTCTGTATTTGACTATTACAAGTTCAGATCTTTAAATTATTATTTGCAATCTTAGTTTGAATTTAACAAATCTAAGATCTGTAATTCACTATTACAAGTTCAGATCTTCAAGTTATAATTTGCAATCATAATTTGAAGTTATCAATTTTAAAGTCTGTATTTGACAATTACAAGTTCAGATCTTCAAGTTATAATTTGCACTAATAATTTGTATTTAACAATTCGTAGTTCTGTATTTGACTACTACAAGTTCAGATCTTCGAGTTATAATTTGCAATCATAATTTGAAGTTATCAATTCTAAGGTCTGTATTTGACAGTTACAAGTTCAGATCTTCAAGTTATAATTTGAAATAATAATTAGTATTTAACAAAGCTAAGTTCTGTAATTCACTATCACAAGTTCAGATCTTCAAGTTATAATTTGAAATAATAATTAGTATTTAACAAATCCAAGTTCTGTAATTCACTATTACTAGTTCAGATCTTCAAGTTATAATTTGCAATAATAATTAGAAGCTATCAATTTTAACTTCTGAATTTGAGAATTACAAGTTCAGATCTTCAAGTTATAATTTGCACTGTTAATTTGTATTTAACAATACGAAGTTCTGTATTTGACTATTACAAGTTCAGATCTTCAAATTATTATTTGCAATCTTAGTTTGAATTTAACAATTCGAAGTTCTGTATTTGACAGTTACAAGTTCAGATCTTCAAATTATAATTTGAAATAATAATTTATATTTAACAAATCTAAGTTCTGTATTTGACAGTTACAAGTTCAGATCTTCAAGTTATAATTTGAAATAATAATTTATATTTAACAAATCTAAGTTCTGTAATTCACTATTACAAGTTCAGATCTTCAAGTTATAATTTGCAATAATAATTAGAAGCTATCAATTTTATGTTCTGTATTTGACAATTACAAGTTCAGATCTTCAAGTTATAATTTGCAATAATAATTAGAAGCTATCAATTTTAAGTTCTGTATTTGACAATTACAAGTTCAGATCTTCAAGTTATAATTTGAAATAATAATTAGTATTTAACAAATCCAAGTTCTGTAATTCACTATTACTAGTTCAGATCTTCAAGTTATAATTTGCAATAATAATTAGAAGCTATCAATTTTAAGTTCTGTATTTGACAATTACAAGTTCAGATCTTCAAGTTATAATTTGCAATAATAATTAGAAGCTATCAATTTTAAGTTCTGTATTTGACAATTACAAGTTCAGATCTTCAAGTTATAATTTGCACTGTTAATTTGTATTTAACAATACGAAGTTCTGTATTTGACTATTACAAGTTCAGATCTTCAAATTATTATTTGCAATCTTAGTTTGAATTTAACAATTCGAAGTTCTGTATTTGACAGTTACAAGTTCAGATCTTCAAGTTATAATTTGAAATAATAATTTATATTTAACAAATCTAAGTTCTGTAATTCACTATTACAAGTTCAGATCTTCAAGTTATAATTTGCAATAATAATTAGAAGCTATCAATTTTATGTTCTGTATTTGACAATTACAAGTTCAGATCTTCAAGTTATAATTTGCAATAATAATTAGAAGCTATCAATTTTAAGTTCTGTATTTGACAATTACAAGTTCAGATCTTCAAGTTATAATTTGAAATAATAATTAGTATTTAACAAATCCAAGTTCTGTAATTCACTATTACTAGTTCAGATCTTCAAGTTATAATTTGCAATAATAATTAGAAGCTATCAATTTTAAGTTCTGTATTTGACAATTACAAGTTCAGATCTTCAAGTTATAATTTGCAATAATAATTAGAAGCTATCAATTTTAAGTTCTGTATTTGACAATTACAAGTTCAGATCTTCAAGTTATAATTTGCACTGTTAATTTGTATTTAACAATACGAAGTTCTGTATTTGACTATTACAAGTTCAGATCTTCAAATTATTATTTGCAATCTTAGTTTGAATTTAACAATTCGAAGTTCTGTATTTGACAGTTACAAGTTCAGATCTTCAAGTTATAATTTGAAATAATAATTTATATTTAACAAATCTAAGTTCTGTAATTCACTATTACAAGTTCAGATCTTCAAGTTATAATTTGCAATAATAATTAGGTGCTATCAATTTTAAGTTCTGTATTTGACAATTACAAGTTCAGATCTTCAAGTTATAATTTGCACTAATAATTTGTATTTAACAATTCGAAGTTCTGTATTTGACTATTCCAAGTTCAGATCTTCAAATTTTATTTGCAATCTTAGTTTGAATTTAACAATTCGAAGTTCTGTATTTAACTACTACAAGTTCAGATCTACAAGTTATAATTTGCACTAATAATTTGTATTTAAGAATTCGAACTTATGTATTTGACTATTACAAGTTCAGATCTTCAAATTATTATTTGCAATCTTAGTTTGAATTTAACAACTCGAAGTTCTGTATGTAACTACTACAAGTTCAGATCTTCAAGTTATAATTTGCACTAATAATTTGAATTTAACAATTCGAAGTTCTGTATTTGACTATTACAAGTTCAGATCTTCAAATTATTATTTGCAATCTTAGTTTGAATTTAACAATTCGAAGTTCTGTATTTACATACTACAAGTTCAGATCTTCAAGTTATAATTTGCAATCATAATTTGAATTTATCAATTCTAAGTTCTGTAATTCACCATTACAAGTTCAGATCTTCTAGTTATCATTTGATATAATAATTAGTATTTAACAAATCTAAGTTCTGTAATTAACTATTACTAGTTCAGATCTTCAAGTTATAATTTGCAATAATAATTAGAAGCTATCAATTTTAAGTTCTGTATTTGACAATTACAAGTTCAGATCTTCAAGTTATAATTTGCAATCTTAATTTGAATTTATCATTTCTAAGTTCTGTATTTGACAGTTACAAGTTCAGATCTTCAAGTTATAATTTGAAATAATAATTAGTATTTAACAAATCTAAGTTCTGTAATTCACTTTTACTAGTTCAGATCTTCAAGTTATAATTTGCAATAATAATTAGAAGCTATCAATTTTAAGTTCTGTATTTGACAATTACAAGTTCAGATCTTCAAGTTATAATTTGAAATAATAGTTTATATTTAACAAATCTAAGTTCTGTAATTCACTATTACAAGTTCAGATCTTCAAATTATAATTTGCACTAATAATTTGTATTTAACAATACGAAGTTCTGCATTTACCTACGACAAGTTCAGATCTTCAAGTTATAATTTGCAATCATAATTTGAAGTTATCAATTTTAAGTTCTGTATTTGACAATTACAAGTTCAGATCTTCAAGTTATAATTTGCACTAATAATTTGTATTTAACAATTCGAAGTTCTGTAATTAACTATTACTAGTTCAGATCTTCAAGTTATAATTTGCAATAATAATTAGAAGCTATCAATTTTAAGTTCTGTATTTGACAATTACAAGTTCAGATCTTCAAGTTATAATATGCAATCTTAATTTGAATTTATCAATTCTAAGTTCTGTATTTGACAGTTACAAGTTCAGTTCTTCAAGTTATAATTTGCAATAATAATTAGAAGCTATCAATTTTAAGTTTTGTATTTGACAATTACAAGTTCAGATCTTCAAGTTATAATTTGAAATAATAATTAGTATTTAACAAGTCTAAGTTCTGTAATTCACTATTACTAGTTCAGATCTTCAAGTTATAATTTGCAATAATAATTAGAAGCTATCAATTTTAAGTTCTGTATTTGACAATTACAAGTTCAGATCTTCAAGTTATAATTTGCACTAATAATTTGTATTTAACAATTCGAAGTTCTGTATTTGACTATTACAAGTTCAGATCTTCAAATTTTATTTGCAATCTTAGTTTGAATTTAACAATTCGAAGTTCTGTATTTACTTACTACAAGTTCAGATCTTCAAGTTATAATTAGCACTAATAATTTGTATTTAACAATTCGAAGGTCTTTATTTGACTATTACTAATTCAGATCTTCAAATTATTATTTGCAATCTTAGTTTGAATTTAACAATTCGAAGTTCTGTATTTGACAGTTACAAGTTCAGATCTTCAAGTTATTATTTGAAATAATAATTAGTATTTAACAAAGCTAAGTTCTGTAATTCACTATTACAAATTCAGATCTTCAAGTTATAATTTGCAATAATAATTAGAAGCTACCAATTTTAAGTTCTGTATTTGACAATTACAAGTTCAGATCTTCAAGTTATAATTTGCAATAATAATTAGAAGCTATCAATTTTAAGTTCTGTATTTGACAATTACAAGTTCAGATTTTCAAGTTATAATTTGAAATAATAATTAGTATTTAACAAATCTAAGTTCTGTAATTCACTATTACTAGTTCAGATCTTCAAGTTATAATTTGCAATAATAATTAGAAGCTATCAATTATAAGTTCTGTATTTGACAATTACAAGTTCAGATCTTCAAGTTATAATTTGCAATAATAATTATAAGCTATCAATTTTAAGTTCTGTATTTGACAATTACAAGTTCAGATCTTCAAGTTATAATTTGAAATAATAATTAGTATTTAACAAATCTAAGTTCTGTAATTCACTATTACTAGTTCAGATCTTCAAGTTATAATTTGCACTAATAATTTGTATTTAACAATTCGAAGTTCTGTATTTGACTATTACAAGTTCAGATCTTCAAATTTTATTTGCAATCTTAGTTTGAATTTAACAATTCGAAGTTCTGTATTTACTTACTACAAGTTCAGATCTTCAAGTTATAATTAGCACTAATAATTTGTATTTAACAATTCGAAGGTCTTTATTTGACTATTACTAATTCAGATCTTCAAATTATTATTTGCAATCTTAGTTTGAATTTAACAATTCGAAGTTCTGTATTTGACAGTTACAAGTTCAGATCTTCAAGTTATTATTTGAAATAATAATTAGTATTTAACAAAGCTAAGTTCTGTAATTCACTATTACAAATTCAGATCTTCAAGTTATAATTTGCAATAATAATTAGAAGCTACCAATTTTAAGTTCTGTATTTGACAATTACAAGTTCAGATCTTCAAGTTATAATTTGCAATAATAATTAGAAGCTATCAATTTTAAGTTCTGTATTTGACAATTACAAGTTCAGATTTTCAAGTTATAATTTGAAATAATAATTAGTATTTAACAAATCTAAGTTCTGTAATTCACTATTACTAGTTCAGATCTTCAAGTTATAATTTGCAATAATAATTAGAAGCTATCAATTTTAAGTTCTGTATTTGACAATTACAAGTTCAGATCTTCAAGTTATAATATGCAATCTTAATTTGAATTTATCAATTCTAAGTTCTGTATTTGACAGTTACAAGTTCAGTTCTTCAAGTTATAATTTGCAATAATAATTAGAAGCTATCAATTTTAAGTTTTGTATTTGACAATTACAAGTTCAGATCTTCAAGTTATAATTTGAAATAATAATTAGTATTTAACAAGTCTAAGTTCTGTAATTCACTATTACTAGTTCAGATCTTCAAGTTATAATTTGCAATAATAATTAGAAGCTATCAATTTTAAGTTCTGTATTTGACAATTACAAGTTCAGATCTTCAAGTTATAATTTGCACTAATAATTTGTATTTAACAATTCGTAGTTCTGTATTTGACTATTACAAGTTCAGATCTTCAAATTTTATTTGCAATCTTAGTTTGAATTTAACAATTCGAAGTTCTGTATTTACTTACTACAAGTTCAGATCTTCAAGTTATAATTAGCACTAATAATTTGTATTTAACAATTCGAAGGTCTTTATTTGACTATTACTAATTCAGATCTTCAAATTATTATTTGCAATCTTAGTTTGAATTTAACAATTCGAAGTTCTGTATTTGACAGTTACAAGTTCAGATCTTCAAGTTATTATTTGAAATAATAATTAGTATTTAACAAAGCTAAGTTCTGTAATTCACTATTACAAATTCAGATCTTCAAGTTATAATTTGCAATAATAATTAGAAGCTACCAATTTTAAGTTCTGTATTTGACAATTACAAGTTCAGATCTTCAAGTTATAATTTGCAATAATAATTAGAAGCTATCAATTTTAAGTTCTGTATTTGACAATTACAAGTTCAGATTTTCAAGTTATAATTTGAAATAATAATTAGTATTTAACAAATCTAAGTTCTGTAATTCACTATTACTGGTTCAGATCTTCAAGTTATAATTTGCAATAATAATTAGAAGCTATCAATTATAAGTTCTGTATTTGACAATTACAAGTTCAGATCTTCAAGTTATAATTTGCAATAATAATTATAAGCTATCAATTTTAAGTTCTGTATTTGACAATTACAAGTTCAGATCTTCAAGTTATAATTTGAAATAATAATTAGTATTTAACAAATCTAAGTTCTGTAATTCACTATTACTAGTTCAGATCTTCAAGTTATAATTTGCACTAATAATTTGTATTTAACAATTCGAAGTTCTGTATTTGACTATTACAAGTTCAGATCTTCAAATTTTATTTGCAATCTTAGTTTGAATTTAACAATTCGAAGTTCTGAATTTACTTACTACAAGTTCAGATCTTCAAGTTATAATTAGCACTAATAATTTGTATTTAACAATTCGAAGGTCTTTATTTGACTATTACTAATTCAGATCTTCAAATTATTATTTGCAATCTTAGTTTGAATTTAACAATTCGAAGTTCTGTATTTGACAGTTACAAGTTCAGATCTTCAAGTTATTATTTGAAATAATAATTAGTATTTAACAAAGCTAAGTTCTGTAATTCACTATTACAAATTCAGATCTTCAAGTTATAATTTGCAATAATAATTAGAAGCTACCAATTTTAAGTTCTGTATTTGACAATTACAAGTTCAGATCTTCAAGTTATAATTTGCAATAATAATTAGAAGCTATCAATTTTAAGTTCTGTATTTGACAATTACAAGTTCAGATTTTCAAGTTATAATTTGAAATAATAATTAGTATTTAACAAATCTAAGTTCTGTTATTCACTATTACTAGTTCAGATCTTCAAGTTATAATTTGCAATAATAATTAGAAGCTATCAATTTTAAGTTCTGTATTTGACAATTACAAGTTCAGATCTTCAAGTTATAATTTGCAATAATAATTATAAGCTATCAATTTTAAGTTCTGTATTTGACAATTACAAGTTCAGATCTTCAAGTTATAATTTTAAATAATAATTAGTATTTAACAAATCTAAGTTCTGTAATTCACTATTACTAGTTCAGATCTTCAAGTTATAATTTGCAATAATAATTAGAAGCTATCAATTTTAAGTTCTGTATTTGACAATTACAAGTTCAGATCTTCAAGTTATAATTTGCAATAATAATTATAAGCTATCAATTTTAAGTTCTGTATTTGACAATTACAAGTTCAGATCTTCAAGTTATAATTTGCACTAATAATTTGTATTTAACAATACGAAGTTCTGTATTTGACTATTACAAGTTCAGATCTTCAAATTATTATTTGCAATCTTAGCTTGAATTTAACAATTCTAAGTTCTGTATTTACCTACTACAAGTTCAGATCTTCAAGTTATAATTTGAAATAATAATTTATATTTAATAAATCTAAGTTCTGTAATTCACCATTACAAGTTCAGATCTTCTAGTTATAATTTGATATAATAATTAGTATTTAACAAATCTAAGTTCTGTAATTAACTATTACTAGTTCAGATCTTCAAGTTATAATTTGCAATAATAATTAGAAGCTATCAATTTTAAGTTCTGTATTTGACAATTACAAGTTCAGATCTTCAAGTTATAATTTGCAATCTTAATTTGAATTTATCAATTCTAAGTTCTGTATTTGACAGTTACAAGTTCAGATCTTCAAGTTATAATTTGAAATAATAATTAGTATTTAACAAATCTAAGTTCTGTAATTCACTATTACTAGTTCAGATCTTCAAGTTATAATTTGCAATAATAATTAAAAGCTATCAATTTTAAGTTCTGTATTTGACAATTACAAGTTCAGATCTTCAAGTTATAATTTGAAATAATAGTTTATATTTAACAAATCTAAGTTCTGCAATTCACTATTACAAGTTCAGATCTTCAAATTATAATTTGCACTAATAATTTGTATTTAACAATTCGAAGTTCTGCATTTACCTACGACAAGATCAGATCTTCAAGTTATAATTTGCAATCATAATTTAAAGTTATCAATTTTAAAGTCTGTATTTGACAATTACAAGTTCAAATCTTCAAGTTACAATTTGCACTAATAATTAGTATTTAACAATTCGAAGTTCTGTATTTGACTATTACAAGTTCAGATCTTTAAATTATTATTTGCAATCTTAGTTTGAATTTAACAAATCTAAGATCTGTAATTCACTATTACAAGTTCAGATCTTCAAGTTATAATTTGCAATCATAATTTGAAGTTATCAATTTTAAAGTCTGTATTTGACAATTACAAGTTCAGATCTTCAAGTTATAATTTGCACTAATAATTTGTATTTAACAATTCGTAGTTCTGTATTTGACTACTACAAGTTCAGATCTTCGAGTTATAATTTGCAATCATAATTTGAAGTTATCAATTCTAAGGTCTGTATTTGACAGTTACAAGTTCAGATCTTCAAGTTATAATTTGAAATAATAATTAGTATTTAACAAAGCTAAGTTCTGTAATTCACTATCACAAGTTCAGATCTTCAAGTTATAATTTGAAATAATAATTAGTATTTAACAAATCCAAGTTCTGTAATTCACTATTACTAGTTCAGATCTTCAAGTTATAATTTGCAATAATAATTAGAAGCTATCAATTTTAACTTCTGAATTTGAGAATTACAAGTTCAGATCTTCAAGTTATAATTTGCACTGTTAATTTGTATTTAACAATACGAAGTTCTGTATTTGACTATTACAAGTTCAGATCTTCAAATTATTATTTGCAATCTTAGTTTGAATTTAACAATTCGAAGTTCTGTATTTGACAGTTACAAGTTCAGATCTTCAAGTTATAATTTGAAATAATAATTTATATTTAACAAATCTAAGTTCTGTAATTCACTATTACAAGTTCAGATCTTCAAGTTATAATTTGCAATAATAATTAGAAGCTATCAATTTTAAGTTCTGTATTTGACAATTACAAGTTCAGAGCTTCAAGTTATAATTTGCAATAATAATTAGAAGCTATCAATTTTAAGTTCTGTATTTGACAATTACAAGTTCAGATCTTCAAGTTATAATTTGAAATAATAATTAGTATTTAACAAATCCAAGTTCTGTAATTCACTATTACTAGTTCAGATCTTCAAGTTATAATTTGCAATAATAATTAGAAGCTATCAATTTTAAGTTCTGTATTTGACAATTACAAGTTCAGATCTTCAAGTTATAATTTGCAATAATAATTAGAAGCTATCAATTTTAAGTTCTGTATTTGACAATTACAAGTTCAGATCTTCAAGTTATAATTTGCACTGTTAATTTGTATTTAACAATACGAAGTTCTGTATTTGACTATTACAAGTTCAGATCTTCAAATTATTATTTGCAATCTTAGTTTGAATTTAACAATTCGAAGTTCTGTATTTGACAGTTACAAGTTCAGATCTTCAAGTTATAATTTGAAATAATAAGTTATATTGAACAAATCTAAGTTCTGTAATTCACTATTACAAGTTTAGATCTTCAAGTTATAATTTGCAATAATAATTAGAAGCTATCAATTTTAAGTTCTGTATTTGACAATTACAAGTTCAGATCTTCAAGTTATAATTTGCACTAATAATTTGTATTTAACAATTCGAAGTTCTGTATTTGACTATTCCAAGTTCAGATCTTCAAATTTTATTTGCAATCTTAGTTTGAATTTAACAATTCGAAGTTCTGTATTTAACTACTACAAGTTCAGATCTGCAAGTTATAATTTGCACTAATAATTTGTATTTAAGAATTCGAACTTATGTATTTGACTATTACAAGTTCAGATCTTCAAATTATTATTTGCAATCTTAGTTTTAATTTAACAACTCGAAGTTCTGTATGTAACTACTACAAGTTCAGATCTTCAAGTTATAATTTGCACTAATAATTTGAATTTAACAATTCGAAGTTCTGTATTTGACTATTACAAGTTCAGATCTTCAAATTATTATTTGCAATCTTAGTTTGAATTTAACAATTCGAAGTTCTGTATTTACATACTACAAGTTCAGATCTTCAAGTTATAATTTGCAATCATAATTTGAATTTATCAATTCTAAGTTCTGTATTTGACAGTTACAAGTTCAGATCTTCAAGTTATTATTTGAAATAATAATTAGTATTTAACAAATCTAAGTTCTGTAATTCACTATTACTAGTTCAGATCTTCAAGTTATAATTTGCAATAATAATTAGAAGCTATCAATTTTATGTTCTGTATTTGACAATTACAAGTTCAGATCTACAAGTTATAATTTGCAATAATAATTAGAAGTTATCAATTTTAAGTTCTGTATTTGACAATTACAAGTTCAGATCTTCAAGTTATAATTTGCACTAATAATTTGTATTTAACAATTCGAAGTTCTGTAATTAACTATTACTAGTTCAGATCTTCAAGTTATAATTTGCAATAATAATTAGAAGCTATCAATTTTAAGTTCTGTATTTGACAATTACAAGTTCAGATCTTCAAGTTATAATATGCAATCTTAATTTGAATTTATCAATTCTAAGTTCTGTATTTGACAGTTACAAGTTCAGATCTTCAAGTTATAATTTGCAATAATAATTAGAAGCTATCAATTTTAAGTTTTGTATTTGACAATTACAAGTTCAGATCTTCAAGTTATAATTTGAAATAATAATTAGTATTTAACAAGTCTAAGTTCTGTAATTCACTATTACTAGTTCAGATCTTCAAGTTATAATTTGCAATAATAATTAGAAGCTATCAATTTTAAGTTCTGTATTTGACAATTACAAGTTCAGATCTTCAAGTTATAATTTGCAATAATAATTAGAAGCTATCAATTTTAAGTTCTGTATTTGACAATTACAAGTTCAGATCTTCAAGTTATAATTTGCACTAATAATTTGTATTTAACAATTCGAAGTTCTGTATTTGACTATTACAAGTTCAGATCTTCAAGTTATAATTTGAAATAATAATTTATATTTAACAAATCTAAGTTCTGTAATTCACTATTACAAGTTCAGATCTTCAAGTTATAATTTGCAATCATAATTTGAAGTTATCAATTTTAAAGTCTGTATTTGACAATTACAAGTTCAGATCTTCAAGTTATAATTTGCACTAATAATTTGTATTTAACAATTCGAAGTTCTGTATTTGACTACTACAAGTTCAGATCTTCGAGTTATAATTTGCAATCATAATTTGAAGTTATCAATTCTAAGGTCTGTATTTGACAGTTACAAGTTCAGATCTTCAAGTTATAATTTGAAATAATAATTAGTATTTAACAAATCTAAGTTCTGTAATTCACTATTACTAGTTCAGATCTTCAAGTTATAATTTGAAATAATAATTTATATTTAATAAATCTAAGTTCTGTAATTCACCATTACAAGTTCAGATCTTCAAGTTATAATTTGAAATAATAATTAGTATTTAACAAATCCAAGTTCTGTAATTCACTATTACTAGTTCAGATCTTGAAGTTATAATTTGCAATAATAATTAGAAGCTATCAATTTTAAGTTCTGTATTTGACAATTACAAGTTCAGATCTTCAAGTTATAATTTGCAATAATACATTAGAAGCTATCAATTTTAAAGTCTGTATTTGACAATTACAAGTTCAGATCTTCAAGTTATAATTTGCACTAATAATTTGTATTTAACAATTCGTAGTTCTGTATTTGACTACTACAAGTTCAGATCTTCGAGTTATAATTTGCAATCATAATTTGAAGTTATCAATTCTAAGTTCTGTATTTGACAGTTACAAGTTCAGATCTTCAAGTTATAATATGCAATAATAATTATGTTTTTGCCGAAAGTGCCGTTACTTGTGTCCGGCGTGATTTTTGCCCAGCCACTTGTATTAACTGGAATTTTCTTTTTCTTTTGTTGCAATGAAACTGCATGTAGGTAGATTGTATGTTTATTGTTATAAATGATTAAATAATTGCTTTGTGCAGCTAATGGCGCTGCTAAAATTGGTTACACAGTTACCAAAGTGAGAATTAACATAAAACTAAAACTACAAATGCAAATGCATCGTAAGTGCACACAACTACCCCTGCCTAAAGCGCAGGAGAGCTGCGCGCTAACAATCAAACAAAATTGACTTTTGCAACGTTGACGTTTTTAGCGTCAACATTCTCCCCGCCTTGAAAAGGAAAACCTTTTCAAAGAAGAAAGCTTAAATAAATTTTTTCTTTAAATTGAATACACTTAAAAACTATGATTATACAAAGATTAGAAACATTTAAACATAAAGTAATTCATTACACAATGTGAGTGAACAAAATAAAATGCAATCATTGCATTAAGTGCGTAGCACTGAAGAAAGTTAATTACGCGTCACTAACGGGTTGATTATTCACTTCACTAAATAGTTCCACCAACTTAGTCACTGAACGTTTGATGATACCGGTGCTGGTCTGGATGGATGCTACTCGAACGATGCCATCGGGGCCGGGATGAACTTCTACAACACGTCCGGCACGCCATAGCAATGGGGGTGCATTAGGTTCGCGAAGCAAAACAAATGTACCTGGAGTTAAATTGGACTTAAGGTTACGCTGCCATTTGTGACGTGATTGTAATTGCGTCAAATAGTCTTGCGTCCATAACTTCCAGAATCGTTGGTGCATCTGTTGAACCATTTCAAAGCGTCGTAATCTGTTTTGTTTAACTTCCAGTAAAGAAGGTTCTGGCACGGCGTGCAGAGACTCGCCGATGAGGAAGTGTCCCGGAGTTAAAAAGTGGAGATCATCAGGATGGGATGACATTGGAATTAATGGTCGACAATTAAGGATTGATTCAATTTGACAAAAAAGTGTATTAAGTTCTTCAAAAGTGAAAGCTGAATTTCCGGCAATTTTATATAAATGACGCTTTGCCGCCTTCACGACTGATTCCCATAAACCCCCGAAGTGAGGTGACCTCGCAGGAATAAACTTCCATTGGATTGAATATTTGCTTAAAAAATCTGCAATGACGTTTTTATGAGTCAAATCGGAATTCAGTTTGTACCAATTTTTAATTTCCTTATTTGCTCCCACAAAATTTGTCCCGTTGTCTGAATGAATCTCCCGACAGAATCCGCGTCGCGCGATAAAGCGTTTTAAGCAAGCAAGAAATGATTCTGTATTTAAACTTCCGACTAATTCTAGATGGACCGCTTTTGTACTAAAACATACAAAAATGCAGAGGTAAGATTTACTTACTTTTGAACCGCGTCCGTTCTTTGTTAGGAAAGGTCCGGCAAAGTCGGTACCGCATATCGAAAATGCTCGTGAGGGTGAAATGCGAGCTTCGGGAAGATCGCCCATTAAAGGAGTTATTGGTTTTGCATTAAAACGTTTGCATCTTGTGCAATTGTGAAGCAATTGCTTGACTGCATTTTTTCCAGAAATTATCCAAAAATTTTGTCGGATTGCGCTTAGTGTGACTTGCAGTCCGGCATGAAAGTTTAAAAGATGATATTTATTTATGATTAAATTTGTAAAATGATGTCCCTTTGGAATAATGATTGGAAATTTTATATTTGAAGGTAAATTACTATGTCGTAAGCGTCCTCCTACTCGCAAAATTTCGAAATTATCTAAAAACGGATTAATTGACTTTAGTTTACTTTTATTTGCGATGTTTATGTTCTTATGTAAGTTTTGGATCTCATCAGAAAATGATTCGGACTGTACGGATTTTATGATTGTGTTTAAAGAATGTTGTAATTCGTCGACCGTAAGAGCGCTATTAATTTTTAATTTATTTTTGTTACAATTATGAATAAATCTAAAGCAATAGGCTAGTATGCGTTGAAGTTTTAGTAGATTTGAATTGTTACTTATGAGTGTTGAAAGAGAAGAATTTAATTGATCATCTGTTAGTTGGACGAGACATGTGACTGACCCTTTTGTCTCTGGAAGAATTATGGTGTCAACAGAATTTACTGTGTCCAACACTTCCGGTTGGTTGGAAGACCACTTTCTCAAGGGAAAGCCGTATTTTAACAGTAAAGAATGTATTTGACAAACTAATAATTTTGCCTTTTCGATGGTTTCACAACTGGCAATAAGATCGTCAACATAAAAAGATTGTCTTATCAAGTTGCTGACAGCTGGGTTTGAATGACTGGCGTCGATTGCTACCTGTTCAATGCACCTAGTGGCCAAATGCGGTGCACTAGAAGTCCCATATGTCAAGGTATTTAATTGATAAGTTTGATTATTCCAAATAATGTTTTGATAAATTCGTTGAGTTTTTTCTACCCATATTTGTCTGTACATTTTTTCGCAGTCGCTTGTAAATGCTACTTTGTGTAAGCGAAATCTCATGAGAATTGAAAATAATTCTGGTTGAACCACCGGTCCCACCTTTAAGGTATCATTTAATGATAATCCTGACGAAGTGTGACAGCTAGCGTCGAAAACTACTCGCAATTTAGTCGTGAGATTGTCGGGTTTAATTACTGGATGGTGAGGTAAAAAATAAGCATTTTGTTTTTGATCTTCTGTGTAGGCGACTGGTGTCATATGACCTAACCTTTCATATTCCTGCATGAAAGAAGAATATTGTTTTTTAAGTTCTACATTTGAATTTAATCTTTGTTCAAGAAGTAATGATCGTTTTTTTGCAATGTTAAATGAATGTCCTAATTGATTAATATTATTTTTGAATGGTAGTGTTACAATAAATTTCCCATCTGTTTCACGAGAAGTTGTGTTTGTGAAAAGCGTTTCGCATTCCACTTCTTCTTGTGAATTGGCTTTTGGCTTGTCGTGATCTTCTTCAATGTTCCAAAAAGCCGCTAATTGATTTTGAATGTCTAATTGTTTATAATCCTTTATTGTAAGCATACAAGATGACGAGTGCATTGACCTGACGGGGTTTTGAATTATTGCACCGGAAATTACCCATCCGAACTGTGTTTTTTGCGCTATTGGCTTATTTTTTCCAAGAGAAAATTGACCAATGCACATTAAGCGCCAAAAAATGTCTGCTCCAACCAAAATAGATATTTTGTTAGGAATTGCAAAATTTGGGTCTGCTAATTTTAAATTGTTTGGGATGTTGAATTCGCCAAATTCTAATCTTGATTGTGGTAAATCATGAGTGATTTCTGGTATGGTTAAACACGTAATCGTACATTTGAATGAATTTAATTTCGAATATAAAGTTAAGGTTGTTTCGTGATTAACATTAAATTGAGAATTGTTTATCCCAGAAATTGGATGGTTTATTTTTCTAGTCTTTAAATTTAATTGTTGTGCTGTATCGCATCTTATAAAGTTAGACTGCGATCCGCTGTCGAGTAAAACTCGGACTTCGTGATCGTTTCCCTTGTCGTCAATGACGTTTGCAATTGCAGTAGGTAATAAGACGTGGGTTAAATTGAATTGACAGAAGTTTGCTACTGTAGGTTGAATTTGCACAGGTTCATTTGAACTTCCTGATTGATCTTCAATTATTGAAAGGTTACTTGTAATTGAATTTGAGTGGTCGTTATTTAAATGAAGTAATGTGTTGTGACGTCCGTCACACTTTCTGCAATTTGAATAACTGTTGCATTCTCTCGTGGCGTGATTGTCACGAAAGCAAATTTTACACAGTTTTAATTTTGAAAGTTCATTAAGTCGTTCAAAGGCTGTCATTTGAAGGAATTTTGCACAATGATAAATTGCGTGATTGCCTAAGCATACTTTACATGGGAATGTTTTTCCGACTGGCGGAGAAGCCGCTAGCAGAGTTTCTTGATTTTGTGTAGGTACAGCTCCTGAAGCCGCAACATGCGATTGATAACGTGGTGATTTATGATTATGAAAATTTGATTGTTTTGCTGTATTTAATGCATCTAATTCGCGACATTTGTTTTTCAAGAACATCGCCATGTCCTTCATCGTTGGAGCGTCCGACAACGAAGCCCGCTGTCGTTCCCAATGACGTTTCGTGTTTGGGTCTAATTTTGTTCTTGTTAAATAAACAAGAATCGTATCCCAATGTTCTGTGGGTTGGTTTAATGATTTTAACGCTTGAACGTGTTTTAGGGTGTTGTTTAACAATGATTGCAATTGACCTTGTGATTCTTTTTGTAAAGTTTCTATTTCAAATAAATGTTTTAAATGCGTATTTATTATACGTGGTGTATCTTCGTAGCGTTCCTTTAATAAGCTAATCGCTACCTTGTAATTCGAAGAACGTATTTCTATTGAATCTAAAATATCTTTTGCATCACCGTTCAGTGAAGCTTTTAAGTACTGCAATTTTTGAATCGAAGTTAAATTTGGATTTTCATGAATAAGTGAATTGAACATGTCGTAAAAGGACAGCCAATTCTGCATTTCGCCACTGAAGGTGGGTATTGATAATTGCGGTAATTTAATGTTGTAAAATAAATTATTTCTTGCAATTGGAGTTGCGCTAGCTTGAGTTATTTGAGTTTCTGATATTGACCTATGTGAATTTTGTGAATTGATAGATTCGTTATCAGATGTCGCAGAATTCGGCCTTGCATCGCCTAGCAGCGCCGCGACGCGCTCCCTGTCAAGATCTTCATTCAGACGCGCATCGTCGACTTTTTGTTTTTGAATAGTTATTGAATCAAAGATTCTGAAAATTGAATAATAAGTTTCTTCCGCGGAGCTCCGTTCTGACTCTTGGGACGCCTCGTCAATTGACTCATCATGCTGTTCAATTTGTGATTGAACAGCTTCATATTCAATCCATAAGGATTCTACTTTAATTTGCCTGCGTTCGACTTCGCTGATTATTGCGCGAGTTATTGAATTTATATCTATATTTTCACTAAATTTGTTGTGCCTTGTTAATTGACTTTTTATTACCCCGCGTTTTTTAATTAAAGAATTTAATTCTGCCATTTTGATTAGAACGATTAGAAAATTTAAATTTGTTTGTATGAATGTTCTGACTAAATGCGTTGTCAAATTGAATCTTATGTTGAATATTTTTAAGGAAATGATAAAGGAAAGAATAAATTGTTTTTAGACCTGTCTTTGCAGCTACAAGTTGACCTCGGCTGTTTCCTGTTGATAAGACTGGAAATGGTCGGGCGCTTTTGGTTGGAATGCGACCTTGCCTGATGCAACTGCTTGACTCCACGAGTTGTAAATTCGATGGTATAATTTTGAGTTTTTCTTTTTGTAACGGTTCGTAAAGCCACCAGAATGGCCTTTGCTGAATCCGGGTTTCGAAGGACCAAATTGTTTTTGCCGAAAGTGCCGTTACTTGTGTCCGGCGTGATTTTTATCCAGCCACTTGTATTAACTGGAATTTTCTTTTTCTTTTGTTGCAATGAAACTGCATGTAGGTAGATTGTATGTTTATTGTTATAAATGATTAAATAATTGCTTTGTGCAGCTAATGGCGCTGCTAAAATTGGTTACACAGTTACCAAAGTGAGAATTAACATAAAACTAAAACTACAAATGCAAATGCATCGTAAGTGCACACAACTACCCCTGCCTAAAGCGCAGGAGAGCTGCGCGCTAACAATCAAACAAAATTGACTTTTGCAACGTTGACGTTTTTAGCGTCAACAAATTAGAAGCTATCAATTTTAAGTTTTGTATTTGACAATTACAAGTTCAGATCTTCAAGTTATAATTTGAAATAATAATTAGTATTTAACAAGTCTAAGTTCTGTAATTCACTATTACTAGTTCAGATCTTCAAGTTATAATTTGCAATAATAATTAGAAGCTATCAATTTTAAGTTCTGTATTTGACAATTACAAGTTCAGATCTTCAAGTTATAATTTGCAATAATAATTAGAAGCTATCAATTTTAAGTTCTGTATTTGACAATTACAAGTTCAGATCTTCAAGTTATAATTTGCACTAATAATTTGTATTTAACAATTCGAAGTTCTGTATTTGACTACTACAAGTTCAGATCTTCGAGTTATAATTTGCAATCATAATTTGAAGTTATCAATTCTAAGGTCTGTATTTGACAGTTACAAGTTCAGATCTTCAAGTTATAATTTGAAATAATAATTAGTATTTAACAAATCTAAGTTCTGTAATTCACTATTACTAGTTCAGATCTTCAAGTTATAATTTGAAATAATAATTTATATTTAATAAATCTAAGTTCTGTAATTCACCATTACAAGTTCAGATCTTCAAGTTATAATTTGAAATAATAATTAGTATTTAACAAATCCAAGTTCTGTAATTCACTATTACTAGTTCAGATCTTGAAGTTATAATTTGCAATAATAATTAGAAGCTATCAATTTTAAGTTCTGTATTTGACAATTACAAGTTCAGATCTTCAAGTTATAATTTGCAATAATAATTAGAAGCTATCAATTTTAAGTTCTGTATTTGACAATTACAAGTTCAGATCTTCAAGTTATAATTTGCACTGTTAATTTGTATTTAACAATACGAAGTTCTGTATTTGACTATTACAAGTTCAGATCTTCAAATTATTATTTGCAATCTTAGTTTGAATTTAACAATTCGAAGTTCTGTATTTGACAGTTACAAGTTCAGATCTTCAAGTTATAATTTGAAATAATAATTTATATTTAACAAATCTAAGTTCTGTAATTCACTATTACAAGTTCAGATCTTCAAGTTATAATTTGCAATAATAATTAGAAGCTATCAATTTTAAGTTCTGTATTTGACAATTACAAGTTCAGATCTTCAAGTTATAATTTGCAATAATAATTAGAAGCTATCAATTTTAAGTTCTGTATTTGACAATTACAAGTTCAGATCTTCAAGTTATAATTTGAAATAATAATTAGTATTTAACAAATCCAAGTTCTGTAATTCACTATTACTAGTTCAGATCTTCAAGTTATAATTTGCAATTATAATTAGAAGCTATCAATTTTAAGTTCTGTATTTGACAATTACAAGTTCAGATCTTCAAGTTATAATTTGCAATAATAATTAGAAGCTATCAATTTTAAGTTCTGTATTTGACAATTACAAGTTCAGATCTTCAAGTTATAATTTGCACTGTTAATTTGTATTTAACAATACGAAGTTCTGTATTTGACTATTACAAGTTCAGATCTTCAAATTATTATTTGCAATCTTAGTTTGAATTTAACAATTCGAAGTTCTGTATTTGACAGTTACAAGTTCAGATCTTCAAGTTATAATTTGAAATAATAATTTATATTTAACAAATCTAAGTTCTGTAATTCACTATTACAAGTTCAGATCTTCAAGTTATAATTTGCAATAATAATTAGAAGCTATCAATTTTAAGTTCTGTATTTGACAATTACAAGTTCAGATCTTCAAGTTATAATTTGCACTAATAATTTGTATTTAACAATTCGAAGTTCTGTATTTGACTATTCCAAGTTCAGATCTTCAAATTTTATTTGCAATCTTAGTTTGAATTTAACAATTCGAAGTTCTGTATTTAACTACTACAAGTTCAGATCTGCAAGTTATAATTTGCACTAATAATTTGTATTTAAGAATTCGAACTTATATATTTAACTATTACAAGTTCAGATCTTCAAATTATTATTTGCAATCTTAGTTTGAATTTAACAACTCGAAGTTCTGTATGTAACTACTACAAGTTCAGATCTTCAAGTTATAATTTGCCATAATAATTTGAATTTAACAATTCGAAGTTCTGTATTTGACTATTACAAGTTCAGATCTTCAAATTATTATTTGCAATCTTAGTTTGAATTTAACAATTCGAAGTTCTGTATTTACATACTACAAGTTCAGATCTTCAAGTTATAATTTGCAATCATAATTTGAATTTATCAATTCTAAGTTCTGTATTTGACAGTTACAAGTTCAGATCTTCAAGTTATTATTTGAAATAATAATTAGTATTTAACAAATCTAAGTTCTGTAATTCACTATTACTAGTTCAGATCTTCAAGTTATAATTTGCAATAATAATTAGAAGCTATCAATTTTATGTTCTGTATTTGACAATTACAAGTTCAGATCTACAAGTTATAATTTGCAATAATAATTAGAAGCTATCAATTTTAAGTTCTGTATTTGACAATTACAAGTTCAGATCTTCAAGTTATAATTTGCACTAATAATTTGTATTTAACAATTCGAAGTTCTGTAATTAACTATTACTAGTTCAGATCTTCAAGTTATAATTTGCAATAATAATTAGAAGCTATCAATTTTAAGTTCTGTATTTGACAATTACAAGTTCAGATCTTCAAGTTATAATATGCAATCTTAATTTGAATTTATCAATTCTAAGTTCTGTATTTGACAGTTACAAGTTCAGATCTTCAAGTTATAATTTGCAATAATAATTAGAAGCTATCAATTTTAAGTTTTGTATTTGACAATTACAAGTTCAGATCTTCAAGTTATAATTTGAAATAATAATTAGTATTTAACAAGTCTAAGTTCTGTAATTCACTATTACTAGTTCAGATCTTCAAGTTATAATTTGCAATAATAATTAGAAGCTATCAATTTTAAGTTCTGTATTTGACAATTACAAGTTCAGATCTTCAAGTTATAATTTGCAATAATAATTAGAAGCTATCAATTTTAAGTTCTGTATTTGACAATTACAAGTTCAGATCTTCAAATTATAATTTGCACTAATAATTTGTATTTAACAATTCGAAGTTCTGTATTTGACTATTACAAGTTCAGATCTTCAAATTTTATTTGCAATCTTAGTTTGAATTTAACAATTCGAAGTTCTGTATTTACTTACTACAAGTTCAGATCTTCAAGTTATAATTAGCACTAATAATTTGTATTTAACAATTCGAAGGTCTTTATTTGACTATTACTAATTCAGATCTTCAAATTATTATTTGCAATCTTAGTTTGAATTTAACAATTCGAAGTTCTGTATTTAACAGTTACAAGTTCAGATCTTCAAGTTATTATTTGAAATAATAATTAGTATTTAACAAAGCTAAGTTCTGTAATTCACTATTACAAATTCAGATCTTCAAGTTATAATTTGCAATAATAATTAGAAGCTATCAATTTTAAGTTCTGTATTTGACAATTACAAGTTCAGATCTTCAAGTTATAATTTGCAATAATAATTAGAAGCTATCAATTTTAAGTTCTGTATTTGACAATTACAAGTTCAGATTTTCAAGTTATAATTTGAAATAATAATTAGTATTTAACAAATCTAAGTTCTGTAATTCACTATTACTAGTTCAGATCTACAAGTTATAATTTGCAATAATAATTAGAAGCTATCAATTATAAGTTCTGTATTTGACAATTACAAGTTCAGATCTTCAAGTTATAATTTGCAATAATAATTAGAAGCTATCAATTTTAAGTTCTGTATTTGACAATTACAAGTTCAGATCTTCAAGTTATAATTTGAAATAGTAATTAGTATTTAACAAATCTAAGTTCTGTAATTCACTATTACTAGTTCAGATCTTCAAGTTATAATTTGCAATAATAATTAGAAGCTATCAATTTTATGTTCTGTATTTGACAATTACAAGTTCAGATCTACAAGTTATAATTTGCAATAATAATTAGAAGCTATCAATTTTAAGTTCTGTATTTGACAATTACAAGTTCAGATCTTCAAGTTATAATTTGCACTAATAATTTGTATTTAACAATTCGAAGTTCTGTAATTAACTATTACTAGTTCAGATCTTCAAGTTATAATTTGCAATAATAATTAGAAGCTATCAATTTTAAGTTCTGTATTTGACAATTACAAGTTCAGATCTTCAAGTTATAATATGCAATCTTAATTTGAATTTATCAATTCTAAGTTCTGTATTTGACAGTTACAAGTTCAGATCTTCAAGTTATAATTTGCAATAATAATTAGAAGCTATCAATTTTAAGTTTTGTATTTGACAATTACAAGTTCAGATCTTCAAGTTATAATTTGAAATAATAATTAGTATTTAACAAGTCTAAGTTCTGTAATTCACTATTACTAGTTCAGATCTTCAAGTTATAATTTGCAATAATAATTAGAAGCTATCAATTTTAAGTTCTGTATTTGACAATTACAAGTTCAGATCTTCAAGTTATAATTTGCAATAATAATTAGAAGCTATCAATTTTAAGTTCTGTATTTGACAATTACAAGTTCAGATCTTCAAATTATAATTTGCACTAATAATTTGTATTTAACAATTCGAAGTTCTGTATTTGACTATTACAAGTTCAGATCTTCAAATTTTATTTGCAATCTTAGTTTGAATTTAACAATTCGAAGTTCTGTATTTACTTACTACAAGTTCAGATCTTCAAGTTATAATTAGCACTAATAATTTGTATTTAACAATTCGAAGGTCTTTATTTGACTATTACTAATTCAGATCTTCAAATTATTATTTGCAATCTTAGTTTGAATTTAACAATTCGAAGTTCTGTATTTAACAGTTACAAGTTCAGATCTTCAAGTTATTATTTGAAATAATAATTAGTATTTAACAAAGCTAAGTTCTGTAATTCACTATTACAAATTCAGATCTTCAAGTTATAATTTGCAATAATAATTAGAAGCTATCAATTTTAAGTTCTGTATTTGACAATTACAAGTTCAGATCTTCAAGTTATAATTTGCAATAATAATTAGAAGCTATCAATTTTAAGTTCTGTATTTGACAATTACAAGTTCAGATTTTCAAGTTATAATTTGAAATAATAATTAGTATTTAACAAATCTAAGTTCTGTAATTCACTATTACTAGTTCAGATCTACAAGTTATAATTTGCAATAATAATTAGAAGCTATCAATTATAAGTTCTGTATTTGACAATTACAAGTTCAGATCTTCAAGTTATAATTTGCAATAATAATTAGAAGCTATCAATTTTAAGTTCTGTATTTGACAATTACAAGTTCAGATCTTCAAGTTATAATTTGAAATAGTAATTAGTATTTAACAAATCTAAGTTCTGTAATTCACTATTACTAGTTCAGATCTTCAAGTTATAATTTGCAATAATAATTAGAAGCTATCAATTTTAAGTTCTGTATTTGACAATTACAAGTTCAGATCTTCAAGTTATAATTTGCAATAATAATTATAAGCTATCAATTTTAAGTTCTGTATTTGACAATTACAAGTTCAGATCTTCAAGTTATAATTTGCACTAATAATTTGTATTTAACAATACGAAGTTCTGTATTTGACTATTACAAGTTCAGATCTTCAAATTATTATTTGCAATCTTAGCTTGAATTTAACAATTCTAAGTTCTGTATTTACCTACTACAAGTTCAGATCTTCAAGTTATAATTTGAAATAATAATTTATATTTAATAAATCTAAGTTCTGTAATTCACCATTACAAGTTCAGATCTTCTAGTTATAATTTGATATAATAATTAGTATTTAACAAATCTAAGTTCTGTAATTAACTATTACTAGTTCAGATCTTCAAGTTATAATTTGCAATAATAATTAGAAGCTATCAATTTTAAGTTCTGTATTTGACAATTACAAGTTCAGATCTTCAAGTTATAATTTGCAATCTTAATTTGAATTTAGCATTTCTAAGTTCTGTATTTGACAGTTACAAGTTCAGATCTTCAAGTTATAATTTGAAATAATAATTAGTATTTAACAAATCTAAGTTCTGTAATTCACTATTACTAGTTCAGATCTTCAAGTTATAATTTGCAATAATAATTAGAAGCTATCAATTTTAAGTTCTGTATTTGACAATTACAAGTTCAGATCTTCAAGTTATAATTTGAAATAATAGTTTATATTTAACAAATCTAAGTTCTGTAATTCACTATTACAAGTTCAGATCTTCAAATTATAATTTGCACTAATAATTTGTATTTAACAATTCGAAGTTCTGCATTTACCTACGACAAGTTCAGATCTTCAAGTTATAATTTGCAATCATAATTTGAAGTTATCAATTTTAAAGTCTGTATTTGACAATTACAAGTTCAAATCTTCAAGTTATAATTTGCACTAATAATTTGTATTTAACAATTCGAAGTTCTGTATTTGACTATTACAAGTTCTGATCTTCAAGTTATAATTTGAAATAATAATTTATATTTAACAAATCTAAGTTCTGTAATTCACTATTACAAGTTCAGATCTTCAAGTTATAATTTGCAATCATAATTTGAAGTTATCAATTTTAAAGTCTGTATTTGACAATTACAAGTTCAGATCTTCAAGTTATAATTTGCACTAATAATTTGTATTTAACAATTCGAAGTTCTGTATTTGACTACTACAAGTTCAGAACTTCGAGTTATAATTTGCAATCATAATTTGAAGTTATCAATTCTAAGGTCTGTATTTGACAGTTACAAGTTCAGATCTTCAAGTTATAATTTGAAGTAATAATTAGTATTTAACAAATCTAAGTTCTGTAATTCACCATTACAAGTTCAGATCTTCAAGTTATAATTTGCAATCATAATTTGAAGTTATCAATTTTAAAGTCTGTATTTGACAATTACAAGTTCAGATCTTCAAGTTATAATTTGCACTAATAATTTGTATTTAACAATTCGAAGTTCTGTATTTGACTACTACAAGTTCAGATCTTCGAGTTATAATTTGCAATAATAATTAGAAGCTATCAATTTTAAGTTCTGTATTTGACAATTACAAGTTCAGATCTTCAAGTTATAATTTGCAATAATAATTAGAAGCTATCAATTTTAAGTTCTGTATTTGACAATTACAAGTTCAGATCTTCAAGTTATAATTTGCACTGTTAATTTGTATTTAACAATACGAAGTTCTGTATTTGACTATTACAAGTTCAGATCTTCAAATTATTATTTGCAATCTTAGTTTGAATTTAACAATTCGAAGTTCTGTATTTGACAGTTACAAGTTCAGATCTTCAAGTTATAATTTGAAATAATAATTTATATTTAACAAATCTAAGTTCTGTAATTCACTATTACAAGTTCAGATCTTCAAGTTATAATTTGCAATAATAATTAGAAGCTATCAATTTTAAGTTCTGTATTTGACAATTACAAGTTCAGATCTTCAAGTTATAATTTGCAATCATAATTTGAAGTTATCAATTTTAAAGTCTGTATTTGACAATTACAAGTTCAGATCTTCAAGTTATAATTTGCACTAATAATTTGTATTTAACAATTCGAAGTTCTGTATTTGACTACTACAAGTTCAGAACTTCGAGTTATAATTTGCAATCATAATTTGAAGTTATCAATTCTAAGGTCTGTATTTGACAGTTACAAGTTCAGATCTTCAAGTTATAATTTGAAGTAATAATTAGTATTTAACAAATCTAAGTTCTGTAATTCACCATTACAAGTTCAGATCTTCAAGTTATAATTTGCAATCATAATTTGAAGTTATCAATTTTAAAGTCTGTATTTGACAATTACAAGTTCAGATCTTCAAGTTATAATTTGCACTAATAATTTGTATTTAACAATTCGAAGTTCTGTATTTGACTACTACAAGTTCAGATCTTCGAGTTATAATTTGCAATAATAATTAGAAGCTATCAATTTTAAGTTCTGTATTTGACAATTACAAGTTCAGATCTTCAAGTTATAATTTGCAATAATAATTAGAAGCTATCAATTTTAAGTTCTGTATTTGACAATTACAAGTTCAGATCTTCAAGTTATAATTTGCACTGTTAATTTGTATTTAACAATACGAAGTTCTGTATTTGACTATTACAAGTTCAGATCTTCAAATTATTATTTGCAATCTTAGTTTGAATTTAACAATTCGAAGTTCTGTATTTGACAGTTACAAGTTCAGATCTTCAAGTTATAATTTGAAATAATAATTTATATTTAACAAATCTAAGTTCTGTAATTCACTATTACAAGTTCAGATCTTCAAGTTATAATTTGCAATAATAATTAGAAGCTATCAATTTTAAGTTCTGTATTTGACAATTACAAGTTCAGATCTTCAAGTTATAATTTGCAATAATAATTAGAAGCTATAATTATAAGTTCTGTATTTGACAATTACAAGTTCAGATCTTCAAGTTATAATTTGAAATAATAATTAGTATTTAACAAATCCAAGTTCTGTAATTCACTATTACTAGTTCAGATCTTCAAGTTATAATTTGCAATAATAATTAGAAGCTATCAATTTTAAGTTCTGTATTTGACAATTACAAGTTCAGATCTTCAAGTTATAATTTGCAATAATAATTAGAAGCTATCAATTTTAAGTTCTGTATTTGACAATTACAAGTTCAGATCTTCAAGTTATATTTTGTACTGTTAATTTGTTTTTAACAATACGAAGTTCTGTATTTGACTATTACAAGTTCAGATCTTCAAATTATTATTTGCAATCTTAGTTTGAATTTAACAATTCGAAGTTCTGTATTTGACAGTTACAAGTTCAGATCTTCAAGTTATAATTTGAAATAATAATTTATATTTAACAAATCTAAGTTCTGTAATTCACTATTACAAGTTCAGATCTTCAAGTTATAATTTGCAATAATAATTAGAAGCTATCAATTTTAAGTTCTGTATTTGACAATTACAAGTTCAGATCTTCAAGTTATAATTTGCACTAATAATTTGTATTTAACAATTCGAAGTTCTGTATTTGACTATTCCAAGTTCAGATCTTCAAATTTTATTTGCAATCTTAGTTTGAATTTAACAATTCGAAGTTCTGTATTTAACTACTACAAGTTCAGATCTGCAAGTTATAATTTGCACTAATAATTTGTATTTAAGAATTCGAACTTATGTATTTGACTATTACAAGTTCAGATCTTCAAATTATTATTTGCAATCTTAGTTTGAATTTAACAACTCGAAGTTCTGTATGTAACTACTACAAGTTCAGATCTTCAAGTTATAATTTGCACTAATAATTTGAATTTAACAATTCGAAGTTCTGTATTTGACTATTACAAGTTCAGATCTTCAAATTATTATTTGCAATCTTAGTTTGAATTTAACAATTCGAAGTTCTGTATTTACATACTACAAGTTCAGATCTTCAAGTTATAATTTGCAATCATAATTTGAATTTATCAATTCTAAGTTCTGTATTTGACAGTTACAAGTTCAGATCTTCAAGTTATTATTTGAAATAATAATTAGTATTTAACAAATCTAAGTTCTGTAATTCACTATTACTAGTTCAGATCTTCAAGTTATAATTTGCAATAATAATTAGAAGCTATCAATTTTATGTTCTGTATTTGACAATTACAAGTTCAGATCTACAAGTTATAATTTGCAATAATAATTAGAAGCTATCAATTTTAAGTTCTGTATTTGACAATTACAAGTTCAGATCTTCAAGTTATAATTTGCACTAATAATTTGTATTTAACAATTCGAAGTTCTGTAATTAACTATTACTAGTTCAGATCTTCAAGTTATAATTTGCAATAATAATTAGAAGCTATCAATTTTAAGTTCTGTATTTGACAATTACAAGTTCAGATCTTCAAGTTATAATATGCAATCTTAATTTGAATTTATCAATTCTAAGTTCTGTATTTGACAGTTACAAGTTCAGATCTTCAAGTTATAATTTGCAATAATAATTAGAAGCTATCAATTTTAAGTTCTGTATTTGACAATTACAAGTTCAGATCTTCAAGTTATAATTTGCAATAATAATTATAAGCTATCAATTTTAAGTTCTGTATTTGACAATTACAAGTTCAGATCTTCAAGTTATAATTTGCACTAATAATTTGTATTTAACAATACGAAGTTCTGTATTTGACTATTACAAGTTCAAATCTTCAAATTATTATTTGCAATCTTAGCTTGAATTTAACAATTCTAAGTTCTGTATTTACCTACTACAAGTTCAGATCTTCAAGTTATAATTTGAAATAATAATTTATATTTAATAAATCTAAGTTCTGTAATTCACCATTACAAGTTCAGATCTTCTAGTTATAATTTGATATAATAATTAGTATTTAACAAATCTAAGTTCTGTAATTAACTATTACTAGTTCAGATCTTCAAGTTATAATTTGCAATAATAATTAGAAGCTATCAATTTTAAGTTCTGTATTTGACAATTACAAGTTCAGATCTTCAAGTTATAATTTGCAATCTTAATTTGAATTTATCATTTCTAAGTTCTGTATTTGACAGTTACAAGTTCAGATCTTCAAGTTATAATTTGAAATAATAATTAGTATTTAACAAATCTAAGTTCTGTAATTCACTATTACTAGTTCAGATCTTCAAGTTATAATTTGCAATAATAATTAGAAGCTATCAATTTTAAGTTCTGTATTTGACAATTACAAGTTCAGATCTTCAAGTTATAATTTGAAATAATAGTTTATATTTAACAAATCTAAGTTCTGTAATTCACTATTACAAGTTCAGATCTTCAAATTATAATTTGCACTAATAATTTGTATTTAACAATACGAAGTTCTGCATTTACCTACGACAAGTTCAGATCTTCAAGTTATAATTTGCAATCATAATTTGAAGTTATCAATTTTAAGTTCTGTATTTGACAATTACAAGTTCAGATCTTCAAGTTATAATTTGCAATAATAATTAGAAGCTATCAATTTTAAGTTCTGTATTTGACAATTACAAGTTCAGATCTTCAAGTTATAATTTGCACTGTTAATTTGTATTTAACAATACGAAGTTCTGTATTTGACTATTACAAGTTCAGATCTTCAAATTATTATTTGCAATCTTAGTTTGAATTTAACAATTCGAAGTTCTGTATTTGACAGTTACAAGTTCAGATCTTCAAGTTATAATTTGAAATAATAATTTATATTTAACAAATCTAAGTTCTGTAATTCACTATTACAAGTTCAGATCTTCAAGTTATAATTTGCAATAATAATTAGAAGCTATCAATTTTATGTTCTGTATTTGACAATTACAAGTTCAGATCTTCAAGTTATAATTTGCAATAATAATTAGAAGCTATCAATTTTAAGTTCTGTATTTGACAATTACAAGTTCAGATCTTCAAGTTATAATTTGAAATAATAATTAGTATTTAACAAATCCAAGTTCTGTAATTCACTATTACTAGTTCAGATCTTCAAGTTATAATTTGCAATAATAATTAGAAGCTATCAATTTTAAGTTCTGTATTTGACAATTACAAGTGCAGATCTTCAAGTTATAATTTGCAATAATATTTAGAAGCTATCAATTTTAAGTTCTGTATTTGACAATTACAAGTTCAGATCTTCAAGTTATAATTTGCACTGTTAATTTGTATTTAACAATACGAAGTTCTGTATTTGACTATTACAAGTTCAGATCTTCAAATTATTATTTGCAATCTTAGTTTGAATTTAACAATTCGAAGTTCTGTATTTGACAGTTACAAGTTCAGATCTTCAAGTTATAATTTGAAATAATAATTTATATTTAACAAATCTAAGTTCTGTAATTCACTATTACAAGTTCAGATCTTCAAGTTATAATTTGCAATAATAATTAGGTGCTATCAATTTTAAGTTCTGTATTTGACAATTACAAGTTCAGATCTTCAAGTTATAATTTGCACTAATAATTTGTATTTAACAATTCGAAGTTCTGTATTTGACTATTCCAAGTTCAGATCTTCAAATTTTATTTGCAATCTTAGTTTGAATTTAACAATTCGAAGTTCTGTATTTAACTACTACAAGTTCAGATCTGCAAGTTATAATTTGCACTAATAATTTGTATTTAAGAATTCGAACTTATGTATTTGACTATTACAAGTTCAGATCTTCAAATTAATATTTGCAATCTTAGTTTGAATTTAACAACTCGAAGTTCTGTATGTAACTACTACAAGTTCAGATCTTCAAGTTATAATTTGCACTAATAATTTGAATTTAACAATTCGAAGTTCTGTATTTGACTATTACAAGTTCAGATCTTCAAATTATTATTTGCAATCTTAGTTTGAATTTAACAATTCGAAGTTCTGTATTTACATACTACAAGTTCAGATCTTCAAGTTATAATTTGCAATCATAATTTGAATTTATCAATTCTAAGTTCTGTATTTGACAGTTACAAGTTCAGATCTTCAAGTTATTATTTGAAATAATAATTAGTATTTAACAAATCTAAGTTCTGTAATTCACTATTACTAGTTCAGATCTTCAAGTTATAATTTGCAATAATAATTAGAAGCTATCAATTTTATGTTCTGTATTTGACAATTACAAGTTCAGATCTACAAGTTATAATTTGGAATAATAATTAGAAGCTATCAATTTTAAGTTCTGTATTTGACAATTACAAGTTCAGATCTTCAAGTTATAATTTGCACTAATAATTTGTATTTAACAATTCGAAGTTCTGTAATTAACTATTACTAGTTCAGATCTTCAAGTTATAATTTGCAATAATAATTAGAAGCTATCAATTTTAAGTTCTGTATTTGACAATTACAAGTTCAGATTTTCAAGTTATAATATGCAATCTTAATTTGAATTTATCAATTCTAAATTCTGTATTTGACAGTTACAAGTTCAGATCTTCAAGTTATAATTTGCAATAATAATTAGAAGCTATCAATTTTAAGTTTTGTATTTGACAATTACAAGTTCAGATCTTCAAGTTATAATTTGAAATAATAATTAGTATTTAACAAGTCTAAGTTCTGTAATTCACTATTACTAGTTCAGATCTTCAAGTTATAATTTGCAATAATAATTAGAAGCTATCAATTTTAAGTTCTGTATTTGACAATTACAAGTTCAGATCTTCAAGTTATAATTTGCAATCATAATTTGAAGTTATCAATTTTAAAGTCTGTATTTGACAATTACAAGTTCAAATCTTCAAGTTATAATTTGCACTAATAATTTGTATTTAACAATTCGAAGTTCTGTATTTGACTATTACAAGTTCAGATCTTCAAGTTATAATTTGAAATAATAATTTATATTTAACAAATCTAAGTTCTGTAATTCACTATTACAAGTTCAGATCTTCAAGTTATAATTTGCAATCATAATTTGAAGTTATCAATTTTAAAGTCTGTATTTGACAATTACAAGTTCAGATCTTCAAGTTATAATTTGCACTAATAATTTGTATTTAACAATTCGAAGTTCTGTATTTGACTACTACAAGTTCAGAACTTCGAGTTATAATTTGCAATCATAATTTGAAGTTATCAATTCTAAGGTCTGTATTTGACAGTTACAAGTTCAGATCTTCAAGTTATAATTTGAAGTAATAATTAGTATTTAACAAATCTAAGTTCTGTAATTCACCATTACAAGTTCAGATCTTCAAGTTATAATTTGCTATCATAATTTGAAGTTATCAATTTTAAAGTCTGTATTTGACAATTACAAGTTCAGATCTTCAAGTTATAATTTGCACTAATAATTTGTATTTAACAATTCGAAGTTCTGTATTTGACTACTACAAGTTCAGATCTTCGAGTTATAATTTGCAATAATAATTAGAAGCTATCAATTTTAAGTTCTGTATTTGACAATTACAAGTTCAGATCTTCAAGTTATAATTTGCAATAATAATTAGAAGCTATCAATTTTAAGTTCTGTATTTGACAATTACAAGTTCAGATCTTCAAGTTATAATTTGCACTGTTAATTTGTATTTAACAATACGAAGTTCTGTATTTGACTATTACAAGTTCAGATCTTCAAATTATTATTTGCAATCTTAGTTTGAATTTAACAATTCGAAGTTCTGTATTTGACAGTTACAAGTTCAGATCTTCAAGTTATAATTTGAAATAATAATTTATATTTAACAAATCTAAGTTCTGTAATTCACTATTACAAGTTCAGATCTTCAAGTTATAATTTGCAATAATAATTAGAAGCTATCAATTTTAAGTTCTGTATTTGACAATTACAAGTTCAGATCTTCAAGTTATAATTTGCAATAATAATTAGAAGCTATAATTATAAGTTCTGTATTTGACAATTACAAGTTCAGATCTTCAAGTTATAATTTGAAATAATAATTAGTATTTAACAAATCCAAGTTCTGTAATTCACTATTACTAGTTCAGATCTTCAAGTTATAATTTGCAATAATAATTAGAAGCTATCAATTTTAAGTTCTGTATTTGACAATTACAAGTTCAGATCTTCAAGTTATAATTTGCAATAATAATTAGAAGCTATCAATTTTAAGTTCTGTATTTGACAATTACAAGTTCAGATCTTCAAGTTATATTTTGTACTGTTAATTTGTTTTTAACAATACGAAGTTCTGTATTTGACTATTACAAGTTCAGATCTTCAAATTATTATTTGCAATCTTAGTTTGAATTTAACAATTCGAAGTTCTGTATTTGACAGTTACAAGTTCAGATCTTCAAGTTATAATTTGAAATAATAATTTATATTTAACAAATCTAAGTTCTGTAATTCACTATTACAAGTTCAGATCTTCAAGTTATAATTTGCAATAATAATTAGAAGCTATCAATTTTAAGTTCTGTATTTGACAATTACAAGTTCAGATCTTCAAGTTATAATTTGCACTAATAATTTGTATTTAACAATTCGAAGTTCTGTATTTGACTATTCCAAGTTCAGATCTTCAAATTTTATTTGCAATCTTAGTTTGAATTTAACAATTCGAAGTTCTGTATTTAACTACTACAAGTTCAGATCTGCAAGTTATAATTTGCACTAATAATTTGTATTTAAGAATTCGAACTTATGTATTTGACTATTACAAGTTCAGATCTTCAAATTATTATTTGCAATCTTAGTTTGAATTTAACAACTCGAAGTTCTGTATGTAACTACTACAAGTTCAGATCTTCAAGTTATAATTTGCACTAATAATTTGAATTTAACAATTCGAAGTTCTGTATTTGACTATTACAAGTTCAGATCTTCAAATTATTATTTGCAATCTTAGTTTGAATTTAACAATTCGAAGTTCTGTATTTACATACTACAAGTTCAGATCTTCAAGTTATAATTTGCAATCATAATTTGAATTTATTAATTCTAAGTTCTGTATTTGACAGTTACAAGTTCAGATCTTCAAGTTATTATTTGAAATAATAATTAGTATTTAACAAATCTAAGTTCTGTAATTCACTATTACTAGTTCAGATCTTCAAGTTATAATTTGCAATCATAATTTGAAGTTATCAATTTTAAAGTCTGTATTTGACAATTACAAGTTCAAATCTTCAAGTTATAATTTGCACTAATAATTTGTATTTAACAATTCGAAGTTCTGTATTTGACTATTACAAGTTCAGATCTTCAAGTTATAATTTGAAATAATAATTTATATTTAACAAATCTAAGTTCTGTAATTCACTATTACAAGTTCAGATCTTCAAGTTATAATTTGCAATCATAATTTGAAGTTATCAATTTTAAAGTCTGTATTTGACAATTACAAGTTCAGATCTTCAAGTTATAATTTGCACTAATAATTTGTATTTAACAATTCGAAGTTCTGTATTTGACTACTACAAGTTCAGAACTTCGAGTTATAATTTGCAATCATAATTTGAAGTTATCAATTCTAAGGTCTGTATTTGACAGTTACAAGTTCAGATCTTCAAGTTATAATTTGAAGTAATAATTAGTATTTAACAAATCTAAGTTCTGTAATTCACCATTACAAGTTCAGATCTTCAAGTTATAATTTGCAATCATAATTTGAAGTTATCAATTTTAAAGTCTGTATTTGACAATTACAAGTTCAGATCTTCAAGTTATAATTTGCACTAATAATTTGTATTTAACAATTCGAAGTTCTGTATTTGACTACTACAAGTTCAGATCTTCGAGTTATAATTTGCAATAATAATTAGAAGCTATCAATTTTAAGTTCTGTATTTGACAATTACAAGTTCAGATCTTCAAGTTATAATTTGCAATAATAATTAGAAGCTATCAATTTTAAGTTCTGTATTTGACAATTACAAGTTCAGATCTTCAAGTTATAATTTGCACTGTTAATTTGTATTTAACAATACGAAGTTCTGTATTTGACTATTACAAGTTCAGATCTTCAAATTATTATTTGCAATCTTAGTTTGAATTTAACAATTCGAAGTTCTGTATTTGACAGTTACAAGTTCAGATCTTCAAGTTATAATTTGAAATAATAATTTATATTTAACAAATCTAAGTTCTGTAATTCACTATTACAAGTTCAGATCTTCAAGTTATAATTTGCAATAATAATTAGAAGCTATCAATTTTAAGTTCTGTATTTGACAATTACAAGTTCAGATCTTCAAGTTATAATTTGCAATAATAATTAGAAGCTATAATTATAAGTTCTGTATTTGACAATTACAAGTTCAGATCTTCAAGTTATAATTTGAAATAATAATTAGTATTTAACAAATCCAAGTTCTGTAATTCACTATTACTAGTTCAGATCTTCAAGTTATAATTTGCAATAATAATTAGAAGCTATCAATTTTAAGTTCTGTATTTGACAATTACAAGTTCAGATCTTCAAGTTATAATTTGCAATAATAATTAGAAGCTATCAATTTTAAGTTCTGTATTTAACAATTACAAGTTCAGATCTTCAAGTTATATTTTGTACTGTTAATTTGTTTTTAACAATACGAAGTTCTGTATTTGACTATTACAAGTTCAGATCTTCAAATTATTATTTGCAATCTTAGTTTGAATTTAACAATTCGAAGTTCTGTATTTGACAGTTACAAGTTCAGATCTTCAAGTTATAATTTGAAATAATAATTTATATTTAACAAATCTAAGTTCTGTAATTCACTATTACAAGTTCAGATCTTCAAGTTATAATTTGCAATAATAATTAGAAGCTATCAATTTTAAGTTCTGTATTTGACAATTACAAGTTCAGATCTTCAAGTTATAATTTGCACTAATAATTTGTATTTAACAATTCGAAGTTCTGTATTTGACTATTCCAAGTTCAGATCTTCAAATTTTATTTGCAATCTTAGTTTGAATTTAACAATTCGAAGTTCTGTATTTAACTACTACAAGTTCAGATCTGCAAGTTATAATTTGCACTAATAATTTGTATTTAAGAATTCGAACTTATGTATTTGACTATTACAAGTTCAGATCTTCAAATTATTATTTGCAATCTTAGTTTGAATTTAACAACTCGAAGTTCTGTATGTAACTACTACAAGTTCAGATCTTCAAGTTATAATTTGCACTAATAATTTGAATTTAACAATTCGAAGTTCTGTATTTGACTATTACAAGTTCAGATCTTCAAATTATTATTTGCAATCTTAGTTTGAATTTAACAATTCGAAGTTCTGTATTTGACAGTTACAAGTTCAGATCTTCAAGTTATAATTTGAAATAATAATTTATATTTAACAAATCTAAGTTCTGTAATTCACTATTACAAGTTCAGATCTTCAAGTTATAATTTGCAATCATAATTTGAAGTTATCAATTTTAAAGTCTGTATTTGACAATTACAAGTTCAGATCTTCAAGTTATAATTTGCACTAATAATTTGTATTTAACAATTCGTAGTTCTGTATTTGACTACTACAAGTTCAGATCTTCGAGTTATAATTTGCAATCATAATTTGAAGGTATCAATTCTAAGGTCTGTATTTGACAGTTACAAGTTCAGATCTTCAAGTTATAATTTGAAATAATAATTAGTATTTAACAAATCTAAGTTCTGTAATTCACTATTACTAGTTCAGATCTTCAAGTTATAATTTGCAACAATAATTAGAAGCTATCAATTTTAAGTTCTGTATTTGACAATTACAAGTTCAGATCTACAAGTTATAATTTGAAATAATAGTTTATATTTAACAAATCTAAGTTCTGTAATTCACTATTACAAGTTCAGATCTTCAAATTATAATTTGCTCTAATAATTTGTATTTGACAATTCGAAGTTCTGCATTTACCTACGACAAGTTCAGATCTTCAAGTTATAAATTGCAATCATAATTTGAAGTTATCAATTTTAAAGCCTGTATTTGACAATTACAAGTTCAAATCTTCAAGTTATAATTTGCACTAATAATTTGTATTTAACAATTCGAAGTTCTATATTTGACTATTACAAGTTCAGATCTTCAAGTTATAATTTGAAATAATAATTTATATTTAACAAATCTAAGTTCTGTAATTCACTATTACAAGTTCAGATCTTCAAATTATAATTTGCACTAATAACTTGTATTTAACAATTCGAAGTTCTGTATTTGACTACTACAAGTTCAGATCTTCGAGTTATAATTTGCAATCATAATTTGAAGGTATCAATTCTAAGGTCTGTATTTGACAGTTACAAGTTCAGATCTTCTAGTTATAATTTGAAATAATAATTAGTATTTAACAAATCTAAGTTCTGTAATTCACTATTACTAGTTCAGATCTTCAAGTTATAATTTGCAATAATAATTAGAAGCTATCAATTTTAAGTTCTGTATTTGACAATTACAAGTTAAGATCTTCAAGTTATAATTTGCAATAATAATTAGTATTTAACAAATCTAAGTTCTGTATTTGACAATTACAAGTTCAGATCTTCAAGTTATAATTTGCAATAATAATTAGAAGCTATCAATTTTAAGTTCTGTATTTGACAATTACAAGTTCAGATCTTCAAGTTATAATTTGCACTAATAATTTGTATTTAACAATACGAAGTTCTGTATTTGACTATTACAAGTTCAGATCTACAAATTATTATTTGCAATCTTAGTTTGAATTTAACAATTCTAAGTTCTGTATTTACCTACTACAAGTTCAGATCTTCAAGTTATAATTTGAAATAATAATTTATATTTAACAAATCTAAGTTCTGTAATTCACCATTACAAGTTCAGATCTTCAAGTTATAATTTGAAATAATAATTGGTATTTAACAAATCTAAGTTCTGTAATTAACTATTACTAGTTCAGATCTTCAAGTTATAATTTGCAATAATAATTAGAAGCTATCAATTTTAAGTTCTGTATTTGACAATTGCTAGTTCAGATCTTCAAGTTATAATTTGCAATCTTAATTTGAATTTATCAATTCTAAGTTCTGTATTTGACCGTTACAAGTTCAGATCTTCAAGTTATAATTTGAAATAATAATTAGTATTTAACAAATCTAAGTTCTGTAAGTCACTATTACTAGTTCAGAACTTCAAGTTATAATTTGCAATAATAATTAGAAGCTATCAATTTTAAGTTCTGTATTTGACAATTACAAGTTCAGATCTTCTAGTTATAATTTGAAATAATAATTAGTATTTAACAAATACAAGTTCTGTAATTCACTATTACTAGTTCAGATCTTCAAGTTATAATTTGCAATAATAATTAGAAGCTATCAATTTTAAGTTCTGTATTTGACAATTACAAGTTCAGATCTTCAAGTTATAATTTGCAATAATAATTAGAAGCTATCAATTTTAAGTTCTGTATTTGACAATTACAAGTTCAGATCTTCAAGTTATAATTTGCACTAATAATTTGTATTTAACAATTCGAAGTTCTGTATTTGACTATTACAAGTTCAGATCTTTAAATTATTATTTGCAATCTTAGTTTGAATTTAACAAATCTAAGTTCTGTAATTCACTATTACAAGTTCAGATCTTCAAGTTATAATTTGCAATCATAATTTGAAGTTATCAATTTTAAAGTCTGTATTTGACAATTACAAGTTCAGATCTTCAAGTTATAATTTGCACTAATAATTTGTATTTAACAATTCGTAGTTCTGTTTTTGACTACTACAAGTTCAGATCTTCGAGTTATAATTTGCAATCATAATTTGAAGTTATCAATTCTAAGGTCTGTATTTGACAGTTACAAGTTCAGATCTTCAAGTTATAATTTGAAATAATAATTAGTATTTAACAAAGCTAAGTTCTGTAATTCACTATCACAAGTTCAGATCTTCAAGTTATAATTTGAAATAATAATTAGTATTTAACAAATCCAAGTTCTGTAATTCACTATTACAAGTTCAGATCTTCAAGTTATAATTTGCAATCATAATTTGAAGTTATCAATTTTAAAGTCTGTATTTGACAATTACAAGTTCAGATCTTCAAGTTATAATTTGCACTAATAATTTGTATTTAACAATTCGTAGTTCTGTATTTGACTACTACAAGTTCAGATCTTCGAGTTATAATTTGCAATCATAATTTGAAGGTATCAATTCTAAGGTCTGTATTTGACAGTTACAAGTTCAGATCTTCAAGTTATAATTTGAAATAATAATTAGTATTTAACAAATCTAAGTTCTGTAATTCACTATTACTAGTTCAGATCTTCAAGTTATAATTTGCAACAATAATTAGAAGCTATCAATTTTAAGTTCTGTATTTGACAATTACAAGTTCAGATCTACAAGTTATAATTTGAAATAATAGTTTATATTTAACAAATCTAAGTTCTGTAATTCACTATTACAAGTTCAGATCTTCAAATTATAATTTGCTCTAATAATTTGTATTTGACAATTCGAAGTTCTGCATTTACCTACGACAAGTTCAGATCTTCAAGTTATAAATTGCAATCATAATTTGAAGTTATCAATTTTAAAGCCTGTATTTGACAATTACAAGTTCAAATCTTCAAGTTATAATTTGCACTAATAATTTGTATTTAACAATTCGAAGTTCTATATTTGACTATTACAAGTTCAGATCTTCAAGTTATAATTTGAAATAATAATTTATATTTAACAAATCTAAGTTCTGTAATTCACTATTACAAGTTCAGATCTTCAAATTATAATTTGCACTAATAACTTGTATTTAACAATTCGAAGTTCTGTATTTGACTACTACAAGTTCAGATCTTCGAGTTATAATTTGCAATCATAATTTGAAGGTATCAATTCTAAGGTCTGTATTTGACAGTTACAAGTTCAGATCTTCTAGTTATAATTTGAAATAATAATTAGTATTTAACAAATCTAAGTTCTGTAATTCACTATTACTAGTTCAGATCTTCAAGTTATAATTTGCAATAATAATTAGAAGCTATCAATTTTAAGTTCTGTATTTGACAATTACAAGTTAAGATCTTCAAGTTATAATTTGCAATAATAATTAGTATTTAACAAATCTAAGTTCTGTATTTGACAATTACAAGTTCAGATCTTCAAGTTATAATTTGCAATAATAATTAGAAGCTATCAATTTTAAGTTCTGTATTTGACAATTACAAGTTCAGATCTTCAAGTTATAATTTGCACTAATAATTTGTATTTAACAATACGAAGTTCTGTATTTGACTATTACAAGTTCAGATCTACAAATTATTATTTGCAATCTTAGTTTGAATTTAACAATTCTAAGTTCTGTATTTACCTACTACAAGTTCAGATCTTCAAGTTATAATTTGAAATAATAATTTATATTTAACAAATCTAAGTTCTGTAATTCACCATTACAAGTTCAGATCTTCAAGTTATAATTTGAAATAATAATTGGTATTTAACAAATCTAAGTTCTGTAATTAACTATTACTAGTTCAGATCTTCAAGTTATAATTTGCAATAATAATTAGAAGCTATCAATTTTAAGTTCTGTATTTGACAATTGCTAGTTCAGATCTTCAAGTTATAATTTGCAATCTTAATTTGAATTTATCAATTCTAAGTTCTGTATTTGACCGTTACAAGTTCAGATCTTCAAGTTATAATTTGAAATAATAATTAGTATTTAACAAATCTAAGTTCTGTAAGTCACTATTACTAGTTCAGAACTTCAAGTTATAATTTGCAATAATAATTAGAAGCTATCAATTTTAAGTTCTGTATTTGACAATTACAAGTTCAGATCTTCTAGTTATAATTTGAAATAATAATTAGTATTTAACAAATCTAAGTTCTGTAATTCACTATTACTAGTTCAGATCTTCAAGTTATAATTTGCAATAATAATTAGAAGCTATCAATTTTAAGTTCTGTATTTGACAATTACAAGTTCAGATCTTCAAGTTATAATTTGCAATAATAATTAGAAGCTATCAATTTTAAGTTCTGTATTTGACAATTACAAGTTCAGATCTTCAAGTTATAATTTGCACTAATAATTTGTATTTAACAATTCGAAGTTCTGTATTTGACTATTACAAGTTCAGATCTTTAAATTATTATTTGCAATCTTAGTTTGAATTTAACAAATCTAAGTTCTGTAATTCACTATTACAAGTTCAGATCTTCAAGTTATAATTTGCAATCATAATTTGAAGTTATCAATTTTAAAGTCTGTATTTGACAATTACAAGTTCAGATCTTCAAGTTATAATTTGCACTAATAATTTGTATTTAACAATTCGTAGTTCTGTTTTTGACTACTACAAGTTCAGATCTTCGAGTTATAATTTGCAATCATAATTTGAAGTTATCAATTCTAAGGTCTGTATTTGACAGTTACAAGTTCAGATCTTCAAGTTATAATTTGAAATAATAATTAGTATTTAACAAAGCTAAGTTCTGTAATTCACTATCACAAGTTCAGATCTTCAAGTTATAATTTGAAATAATAATTAGTATTTAACAAATCCAAGTTCTGTAATTCACTATTACTAGTTCAGATCTTCAAGTTATAATTTGCAATAATAATTAGAAGCTATCAATTTTAAGTTCTGTATTTGAGAATTACAAGTTCAGATCTTCAAGTTATAATTTGCACTGTTAATTTGTATTTAACAATACGAAGTTCTGTATTTGACTATTACAAGTTCAGATCTTCAAATTATTATTTGCAATCTTAGTTTGAATTTAACAATTCTAAGTTCTGTATTTACCTACTACAAGTTCAGATCTTCAAGTTATAATTTGAAATAATAATTAGTATTTAACAAATCTAAGTTCTGTAAGTCACTATTACTAGTTCAGATCTTCAAGTTATAAATTGCAATAATAATTAGAAGCTATCAATTTTAAGTTCTGTATTTGACAATTACAAGTTCAGATCTTCTAGTTATAATTTGAAATATTAATTAGTATTTAACAAATCTAAGTTCTGTAATTCACTATTACTAGTTCAGATCTTCAAGTTATAATTTGCAATAATAATTAGAAGCTATCAATGTTAAGTTCTGTATTTGACAATTACAAGTTCAGATCTTCAAGTTATAATTTGCAATAATAATTAGAAGCTATCAATTTTAAGTTCTGTATTTGACAATTACAAGTTCAGATCTTCAAGTTATAATTTGCACTAATAATTTGTATTTAACAATTCGAAGTTCTGTATTTGACTATTACAAGTTCAGATCTTTAAATTATTATTTGCAATCTTAGTTTGAATTTAACAATTCGAGGTTCTGTATTTACTTACTACAAGTTCAGATCTTCAAGTTATAATTTGAAATAATAATTTATATTTAATAAATCTAAGTTCTGTAATTCACCATTACAAGTTCAGATCTTCAAGTTATAATTTGAAATAATAATTAGTATTTAACAAATCTAAGTTCTGTAATTAACTGTTACTAGTTCAGATCTTCAAGTTATAATTTCCAATAATAATTAGAAGCTATCAATTTTAAGTTGTGTATTTGACAATTACAAGTTCAGATCTTCAAATTATAATTTGCAATCTTAATTTGAATTTATCAATTATAAGTTCTGTATTTGACAGTTACAAGTTCAGATCTTCAAGTTATAATTTGAAATAATAATTAGTATTTAACAAATCTAAGTTCTGTAATTAACTATTACTAGTTCAGATCTTCAAGTTATAATTTGCAATAATAATTAGAAGCCATGAATTTTAAGTTCTGTAATTGACAATTAAAAGTTCAGATCTACAAGTTATAATTTGAAATAATAGTTTATATTTAACAAATCTAAGTTCTGTAATTCACTATTACAAGTTCAGATCTTCAAATTATAATTTGCTCTAATAATTTGTATTTAACAATTCGAAGTTCTGCATTTACCTACGACAAGTTCAGATCTTCAAGTTATAAATTGCAATCATAATTTGAAGTTATCAATTTTAAAGTCTGTATTTGACAATTACAAGTTCAAATCTTCAAGTTATAATTTGCACTAATAATATGTATTTAACAATTCGAAGTTCTGTATTTGACTATTACAAGTTCAGATCTTCAAGTTATAATTTGAAATAATAATTTATATTTAACAAATCTAAGTTCTGTAATTCACTATTACAAGTTCAGATCTTCAAATTATAATTTGCACTAATAACTTGTATTTTACAATTCGAAGTTCTGTATTTGACTACTACAAGTTCACATCTTCGAGTTATAATTTGCAATCATAATTTGAAGGTATCAATTCTAAGGTCTGTATTTGACAGTTACAAGTTCAGATCTTCAAGTTATAATTTGAAATAATAATTAGTATTTAACAAAGCTAAGTTCTGTAATTCACTATCACAAATTCAGATCTTCAAGTTATAATTTGAAATAATAATTAGTATTTAACAAATCTAAGTTCTGTAATTCACTATTACTAGTTCAGATCTTCAAGTTATAATTTGCAATAATAATTAGAAGCTATCAATTTTAAGTTCTGTATTTGACAATTACAAGTTCAGATCTTCAAGTTATAATTTCAAATAATAATTAGTATTTAACAAATCTAAGTTCTGTAATTCACTATTACTAGTTCAGATCTTCAAGTTATAATTTGCAATAATAATTAGAAGCTATCAATTTTAAGTTCTGTATTTGACAATTACAAGTTCAGATCTTCAAGTTATAATTTGCAATAATAATTAGAAGCTATCAATTTTAAGTTCTGTATTTGACAATTACAAGTTCAGATCTTCAAGTTATAATTTGCACTAATAATTTGTATTTAACAATACGAAGTTCTGTATTTGACTATTACAAGTTCAGATCTTCAAATTATTATTTGCAATCTTAGTTTGAATTTAACAATTATAAGTTCTGTATTTACCTACTACAAGTTCAGATCTTCAAGTTATAATTTGAAATAATAATTTATTTTTAACAAATCTAAGTTCTGTAATTCACCATTACAAGTTCAGATCTTCAAGTTATAATTTGAAATAATAATTGGTATTTAACAAATCTAAGTTCTGTAATTAACTATTACTAGTTCAGATCTTCAAGTTATAATTTGCAATAATAATTAGAAGCTATCAATTTTAAGTTCTGTATTTGACAATTACTAGTTCAGATCTTCAAGTTATAATTTGCAATCTTAATTTGAAGGTATCAATTCTAAGGTCTGTATTTGACAGTTACAAGTTCAGATCTTCAAGTTATAATTTGAAATAATAATTAGTATTTAACAAAGCTAAGTTCTGTAATTCACTATCACAAATTCAGATCTTCAAGTTATAATTTGAAATAATAATTAGTATTTAACAAATCTAAGTTCTGTAATTCACTATTACTAGTTCAGATCTTCAAGTTATAATTTGCAATAATAATTAGAAGCTATCAATTTTAAGTTCTGTATTTGACAATTACAAGTTCAGATCTTCAAGTTATAATTTGAAATAATAATTAGTATTTAACAAATCTAAGTTCTGTAATTCACTATTACTAGTTCAGATCTTCAAGTTATAATTTGCATTAATAATTAGAAGCTATCAATTTTAAGTTCTGTATTTGACAATTACAAGTTCAGATCTTCAAGTTATAATTTGCAATAATAATTAGAAGCTATCAATTTTAAGTTCTGTATTTGACAATTACAAGTTCAGATCTTCAAGTTATAATTTGCACTAATAATTTGTATTTAACAATACGAAGTTCTGTATTTGACTATTACAAGTTCAGATCTTCAAATTATTATTTGCAATCTTAGTTTGAATTTAACAATTCTAAGTTCTGTATTTACCTACTACAAGTTCAGATCTTCAAGTTATAATTTGAAATAATAATTTATTTTTAACAAATCTAAGTTCTGTAATTCACCATTACAAGTTCAGATCTTCAAGTTATAATTTGAAATAATAATTGGTATTTAACAAATCTAAGTTCTGTAATTAACTATTACTAGTTCAGATCTTCAAGTTATAATTTGCAATAATAATTAGAAGCTATCAATTTTAAGTTCTGTATTTGACAATTACTAGTTCAGATCTTCAAGTTATAATTTGCAATCTTAATTTGAATTTATCAATTCTAAGTTCTGTATTTGACAGTTACAAGTTCAGATCTTCAAGTTATAATTTGAAATAATAATTAGTATTTAACAAATCTAAGTTCTGTAAGTCACTATTACTAGTTCAGATCTTCAAGTTATAAATTGCAATAATAATTAGAAGCTATCAATTTTAAGTTCTGTATTTGACAATTACAAGTTCAGATCTTCTAGTTATAATTTGAAATAATAATTAGTATTTAACAAATCTAAGTTCTGTAATTCACTATTACTAGTTCAGATCTTCAAGTTATAATTTGCAATAATAATTAGAAGCTATCAATGTTAAGTTCTGTATTTGACAATTACAAGTTCAGATCTTCTAGTTATAATTTGAAATAATAATTAGTATTTAACAAATCTAAGTTCTGTAATTCACTATTACTAGTTCAGATCTTCAAGTTATAATTTGCAATAATAATTAGAAGCTATCAATGTTAAGTTCTGTATTTGACAATTACAAGTTCAGATCTTCAAGTTATAATTTGCAATAATAATTAGAAGCTATCAATTTTAAGTTCTGTATTTGACAATTACAAGTTCAGATCTTCAAGTTATAATTTGCACTAATAATTTGTATTTAACAATTCGAAGTTCTGTATTTGACTATTACAAGTTCAGATCTTCAAATTATTATTTGCAATCTTAGTTTGAATTTAACAATTCGAGGTTCTGTATTTACTTACTACAAGTTCAGATCTTCAAGTTATAATTAGCACTAATAATTTGTATTTAACAATTCGAATGTCTTTATTTGACTATTACAGGTTCAGATCTTCAAGTTATAATTTGAAATAATAATTAGTATTTAACATAGCTAAGTTCTGTAATTCACTATTACAAATTCAGATCTTCAAGTTATAATTTGCAATAATAATTAGAAGCTATCAATTTTAAGTTCTGTATTTGACTACTACAAGTTCAGATCTTCGAGTTATAATTTGCAATCATAATTTGAAGGTATCAATTCTAAGGTCTGTATTTGACAGTTACAAGTTCAGATCTTCAAGTTATAATTTGAAATAATAATTAGTATTTAACAAAGCTAAGTTCTGTAATTCACTATCACAAGTTCAGATCTTCAAGTTATAATTTGCAATAATAATTAGAAGCTATTAATTTTAAGTTCTGAATTTGACAATTACAAGTTCAGATCTTCAAGTTATAATTTGCAATAATAATTAGAAGCTATCAATTTTAAGTTCTGTATTTGACAATTACAAGTTCAGATCTTCAAGTTATAATTTGAAATAATAATTAGTATTTAACAAATCTAAGTTCTGTAATTCACTATTACTAGTTCAGATCTTCAAGTTATAATTTGCAATAATAATTAGAAGCTATCAATTTTAAGTTCTGTATTTGACAATTACTAGTTCAGATCTTCAAGTTATAATTTGCAATCTTAATTTGAATTTATCAATTCTAAGTTCTGTATTTGATAGTTACAAGTTCAGATCTTCAAGTTATAATTTGCAATAATAATTAGAAGCTATCAATTTTAAGTTCTGTATTTGACAATTACAAGTTCAGATCTTCTAGTTATAAATTGAAATAATAATTAGTATTTAACAAATCTAAGTTCTGTAATTCACTATTACTAGTTCAGATCTTCAAGTTATAATTTGCAATAATAATTAGAAGCTATCAATTTTAAGTTCTGTATTTGACAATTACAAGTTCAGATCTTCAAGTTATAATTTGCAATAATAATTAGAAGCTATCAATTTTAAGTTCTGTATTTGACAATTACAAGTTCAGATCTTCAAGTTATAATTTGCACTAATAATTTGTATTTAACAATTCGAAGTTCTGTATTTGACTATTACAAGTTCAGATCTTTAAATTATTATTTGCAATCTTAGTTTGAATTTAACAATTCGAAGTTCTGTATTTACTTACTACAAGTTCAGATCTTCAAGTTATAATTAGCACTAATAATTTGTATTTAACAATTCGAATGTCTTTATTTGACTATTACAGGTTCAGATCTTCAAGTTATAATTTGAAATAATAATTAGTATTTAACAAAGCTAAGTTCTGTAATTCACTATTACAAATTCAGATCTTCAAGTTATAATTTGCAATAATAATTAGAAGCTATCAATTTTAAGTTCTGTATTTGACTACTACAAGTTCAGATCTTCGAGTTATAATTTGCAATCATAATTTGAAGGTATCAATTCTAAGGTCTGTATTTGAAAGTTACAAGTTCAGATCTTCAAGTTATAATTTGAAATAATAATTAGTATTTAACAAAGCTAAGTTCTGTAATTCACTATCACAAGTTCAGATCTTCAAGTTATAATTTGAAATAATAATTAGTATTTAACAAATCTAAGTTCTGTAATTCACTATTACTAGTTCAGATCTTCAAGTTATAATTTGCAATAATAATTAGAAGCTATTAATTTTAAGTTCTGAATTTGACAATTACAAGTTCAGATCTTCAAGTTATAATTTGCAATAATAATTAGAAGCTATCAATTTTAAGTTCTGTTTTTGACAATTACAAGTTCAGATCTTCAAGTTATAATTTGAAATAATAATTAGTATTTAACAAATCTAAGTTCTGTAATTCACTATTACTAGTTCAGATCTTCAAGTTATAATTTGCAATAATAATTAGAAGCTATCAATGTTAAGTTCTGTATTTGACAATTACAAGTTCAGATCTTCAAGTTATAATTTGCAATAATAATTAGAAGCTATCAATTTTAAGTTCTGTATTTGACAATTACAAGTTCAGATCTTCAAGTTATAATTTGCACTAATAATTTGTATTTAACAATTCGAAGTTCTGTATTTGACTATTACAAGTTCAGATCTTCAAATTATTATTTGCAATCTTAGTTTGAATTTAACAATTCGAGGTTCTGTATTTACTTACTACAAGTTCAGATCTTCAAGTTATAATTAGCACTAATAATTTGTATTTAACAATTCGAATGTCTTTATTTGACTATTACAGGTTCAGATCTTCAAGTTATAATTTGAAATAATAATTAGTATTTAACAAAGCTAAGTTCTGTAATTCACTATTACAAATTCAGATCTTCAAGTTATAATTTGCAATAATAATTAGAAGCTATCAATTTTAAGTTCTGTATTTGACTACTACAAGTTCAGATCTTCGAGTTATAATTTGCAATCATAATTTGAAGGTATCAATTCTAAGGTCTGTATTTGACAGTTACAAGTTCAGATCTTCAAGTTATAATTTGAAATAATAATTAGTATTTAACAAAGCTAAGTTCTGTAATTCACTATCACAAGTTCAGATCTTCAAGTTATAATTTGCAATAATAATTAGAAGCTATTAATTTTAAGTTCTGAATTTGACAATTACAAGTTCAGATCTTCAAGTTATAATTTGCAATAATAATTAGAAGCTATCAATTTTAAGTTCTGTATTTGACAATTACAAGTTCAGATCTTCAAGTTATAATTTGAAATAATAATTAGTATTTAACAAATCTAAGTTCTGTAATTCACTATTACTAGTTCAGATCTTCAAGTTATAATTTGCAATAATAATTAGAAGCTATCAATTTTAAGTTCTGTATTTGACAATTACTAGTTCAGATCTTCAAGTTATAATTTGCAATCTTAATTTGAATTTATCAATTCTAAGTTCTGTATTTGATAGTTACAAGTTCAGATCTTCAAGTTATAATTTGCAATAATAATTAGAAGCTATCAATTTTAAGTTCTGTATTTGACAATTACAAGTTCAGATCTTCTAGTTATAAATTGAAATAATAATTAGTATTTAACAAATCTAAGTTCTGTAATTCACTATTACTAGTTCAGATCTTCAAGTTATAATTTGCAATAATAATTAGAAGCTATCAATTTTAAGTTCTGTATTTGACAATTACAAGTTCAGATCTTCAAGTTATAATTTGCAATAATAATTAGAAGCTATCAATTTTAAGTTCTGTATTTGACAATTACAAGTTCAGATCTTCAAGTTATAATTTGCACTAATAATTTGTATTTAACAATTCGAAGTTCTGTATTTGACTATTACAAGTTCAGATCTTTAAATTATTATTTGCAATCTTAGTTTGAATTTAACAATTCGAAGTTCTGTATTTACTTACTACAAGTTCAGATCTTCAAGTTATAATTAGCACTAATAATTTGTATTTAACAATTCGAATGTCTTTATTTGACTATTACAGGTTCAGATCTTCAAGTTATAATTTGAAATAATAATTAGTATTTAACAAAGCTAAGTTCTGTAATTCACTATTACAAATTCAGATCTTCAAGTTATAATTTGCAATAATAATTAGAAGCTATCAATTTTAAGTTCTGTATTTGACTACTACAAGTTCAGATCTTCGAGTTATAATTTGCAATCATAATTTGAAGGTATCAATTCTAAGGTCTGTATTTGAAAGTTACAAGTTCAGATCTTCAAGTTATAATTTGAAATAATAATTAGTATTTAACAAAGCTAAGTTCTGTAATTCACTATCACAAGTTCAGATCTTCAAGTTATAATTTGAAATAATAATTAGTATTTAACAAATCTAAGTTCTGTAATTCACTATTACTAGTTCAGATCTTCAAGTTATAATTTGCAATAATAATTAGAAGCTATTAATTTTAAGTTCTGAATTTGACAATTACAAGTTCAGATCTTCAAGTTATAATTTGCAATAATAATTAGAAGCTATCAATTTTAAGTTCTGTTTTTGACAATTACAAGTTCAGATCTTCAAGTTATAATTTGAAATAATAATTAGTATTTAACAAATCTAAGTTCTGTAATTCACTATTACTAGTTCAGATCTTCAAGTTATAATTTGCAATAATAATTAGTAGCTATCAATTTTAAGTTCTGTATTTGACAATTACAAGTTCAGATCTTCAAGTTATAATTTGCAATAATAATTAGAAGCTATCAATTTTAAGTTCTGTATTTGACAATTACAAGTTCAGATCTTCAAGTTATAATTTGCACTAATAATTTGTATTTAACAATACGAAGTTCTGTATTTGACTATTACAAGTTCAGATCTTCAAATTATTATTTGCAATCTTAGTTTGAATTTAACAATTCTAAGTTCTGTATTTACCTACTACAAGTTCAGATCTTCAAGTTATAATTTGAAATAATAATTTATATTTAACAAATCTAAGTTCTGTAATTCACCATTACAAGTTCAGATCTTCAAGTTATAATTTGAAATAATAATTGGTATTTAACAATTCTAAGTTCTGTAATTAACTATTACTAGTTCAGATCTTCAAGATATAATTTGCAATAATAATTAGAAGCTATCAATTTTAAGTTCTGTATTTGACAATTACTAGTTCAGATCTTCAAGTTATAATTTGCAATCTTAATTTGAATTTATCAATTCTAAGTTCTGTATTTGAAAGTTACAAGTTCAGATCTTCAAGTTATAATTTGAAATAATAATTAGTATTTAACAAATCTAAGTTCTGTAAATCACAATTACTAGTTCAGATCTTCAAGTTATAATTTGCAATAATAATTAGAAGCTATCAATTTTAAGTTCTGTATTTGACAATTACAAGTTCAGATCTTCTAGTTATAATTTGTAATAATAATTAGTATTTAACAAATCTAAGTTCTGTAATTCACTATTACTAGTTCAGATCTTCAAGTTATAATTTGCAATAATAATTAGAAGCTATCAATTTTAAGTTCTGTATTTGACAATTACAAGTTCAGATCTTCAAGTTATAATTTGCAATAATAATTAGAAGCTATCAATTTTAAGTTCTATATTTGACAATTACAAGTTCAGATCTTCAAATTATAATTTGCACTAATAATTTGTATTTAACAATTCGAAGTTCTGCATTTACCTACGACAAGTTCAGATCTTCAAGTTATAATTTGCAATCATAATTTGAAGTTATCAATTTTAAAGTCTGTATTTGATAATTACAAGTTCAAATTTTCAAGTTATAATTTGCACTAATAATTTGTATTTAACAATACGAAGTTCTGTATTTGACTATTACAAGTTCAGATCTTCAAATTATTATTTGCAATCTTAGTTTGAATTTAACAATTCTAAGTTCTGTATTTACCTACTACAAGTTCAGATCTTCAAGTTATAATTTGTAATAATAATTTATATTTAACAAATCTAAGTTCTGTAATTCACCATTACAAGTTCAGATCTTCAAGTTATAATTTGAAATAATAATTGGTATTTAACAAATCTAAGTTCTGTAATTAACTATTACTAGTTCAGATCTTCAAGTTATAATTTGCAATAATAATTAGAAGCTATCAATTTTAAGTTCTGTATTTGACAATTACTAGTTCAGATCTTCAAGTTATAATTTGCAATCTTAATTTGAATTTATCAATTCCAAGTTCTGTATTTGACAGTTACAAGTTCAGATCTTCAAGTTATAATTTGCAATAATAATTAGAAGCTATCAATTTTAAGTTCTGTATTTGACAATTACAAGTTCAGATCTTCTAGTTATAATTTGAAATAATAATTAGGATTTAACAAATCTAAGTTCTGTAATTCACTATTACTAGTTCAGATCTTCAAGTTATAATTTGCAATAATAATTAGAAGCTATCAATTTTAAGTTCTGTATTTGACAATTACAAGTTCAGATCTTCAAGTTATAATTTGCAATAATAATTAGAAGCTATCAATTTTAAGTTCTGTATTTGACAATTACAAGTTCAGATCTTCAAGTTATAATTTGCACTAATAATTTGTATTTAACAATTCGAAGTTCTGTATTTGACTATTACAAGTTCAGATCTTTAAATTATTATTTGCAATCTTAGTTTGAATTTAACAATTCGAAGTTCTGTATTTACTTACTACAAGTTCAGATCTTCAAGTTATAATTAGCACTAATAATTTGTATTTAACAATTCGAATGTCTTTATTTGACTATTACAGGTTCAGATCTTCAAGTTATAATTTGAAATAATAATTAGTATTTAACAAAGCTAAGTTCTGTAATTCACTATTACAAATTCAGATCTTCAAGTTATAATTTGCAGTAATAATTAGAAGCTATCAATTTTAAGTTCTGTATTTGACTACTACAAGTTCAGATCTTCGAGTTATAATTTGAAATAATAATTAGTATTTAACAAATCTAAGTACTGTAATTCACTATTACTAGTTCAGATCTTCAAGTTATAATTTGCAATAATAATTAGAAGCTATTAATTTTAAGTTCTGTATTTGACAATTACAAGTTCAGATCTTCAAGTTATAATTTGCAATCTTAATTTGAATTTATCAATTCTAAGTTCTGTATTTGACAGTTACACGTTCAGATCTTCAAGTTATAATTTGAAATAATAATTAGTATTTAACAAATCTAAGTTCTGTAAATCACTATTACTAGTTCAGATCTTCAAGTTATAATTTGCAATAATAATTAGAAGCTATCAATTTTAAGTTCTGTATTTGACAATTACAAGTTCAGATCTTCTAGTTATAATTTGAAATAATAATTAGTATTTAACAAATCTAAGTTCTGTAATTCACTATTACTAGTTCAGATCTTCAAGTTATAATTTGCAATAATAATTAGAAGCTATCAATTTTAAGTTCTGTATTTGACAATTACAAGTTCAGATCTTCAAGTTATAATTTGCAATAATAATTAGAAGCTATCAATTTTAAGTTCTGTATTTGACAATTACAAGTTCAGATCTTCAAGTTATAATTTGCACTAATAATTTGTATTTAACAATTCGAAGTTCTGTATTTGACTATTACAAGTTCAGATCTTTAAATTATTATTTGCAATCTTAGTTTGAATTTAACAATTCGAAGTTCTGTATTTACTTACTACTAGTTCAGATCTTCAAGTTATAATTAGCACTAATAAATTGTATTTAACAATTCGAATGTCTTTATTTGACTATTACAGGTTCAGATCTTCAAGTTATAAATTGAAATAATAATTAGTATTTAATAAAGCTAAGTTTTGTAATTCACTATTACAAATTCAGATCTTCAAGTTATAATTTGCAATAATAATTAGAAGCTATCAATTTTAAGTTCTGTTTTTGACTATTACAAGTTCAGATCTACAAATTATAATTTGCACTAATAATTTGTATTTAACAATTCGAAGTTCTGCATTTACCTACGACAAGTTCAGATCTTCAAGTTAAAATTTGCAATCATAATTTGAAGTTATCAATTTTAAAGTCTGTATTTGATAATTACAAGTTCAAATCTTCAAGTTATAATTTGCACTAATAATTTGTATTTAACAATACGAAGTTCTGTATTTGACTATTACAAGTTCAGATCTTCAAATTATTATTTGCAATCTTAGTTTGAATTTAACAATTCTAAGTTCTGTATTTACCTACTACAAGTTCAGATCTTCAAATTATTATTTGCAATCTTAGTTTGAATTTAACAATTCTAAGTTCTGTATTTACCTACTACAAGTTCAGATCTTCAAGTTATAATTTGAAATAATAATTTATATTTAACAAATCTAAGTTCTGTAATTCACCATTACAAGTTCAGATCTTCAAGTTATAATTTGAAATAATAATTGGTATTTAACAAATCTAAGTTCTGTAATTAACTATTACTAGTTCAGATCTTCAAGATATAATTTGCAATAATAATAAGAAGCTATCAATTTTAAGTTCTGTATTTGACAATTACTAGTTCAGATCTTCAAGTTATAATTTGCAATCTTAATTTGAATTTATCAATTCTAAGTTCTGTATTTGAAAGTTACAAGTTCAGATCTTCAAGTTATGATTTGAAATAATAATTAGTATTTAACAAATCTAAGTTCTGTAAATCACAATTACTAGTTCAGATCTTCAAGTTATAATTTGCAATAATAATTAGAAGCTATCAATTTTAAGTTCTGTATTTGACAATTACAAGTTCAGATCTTCTAGTTATAATTTGAAATAATAATTAGTATTTAACAAATCTAAGTTCTGTAATTCACTATTACTAGTTCAGATCTTCAAGTTATAATTTGCAATAATAATTAGAAGCTATCAATTTTAAGTTTTGTATTTGACAATTACAAGTTCAGATCTTCAAGTTATAATTTGCAATAATAATTAGAAGCTATCAATTTTAAGTTCTGTATTTGACAATTACAAGTTCAGATCTTCAAGTTATAATTTGCACTAATAATTTGTATTTAACAATTCGAAGTTCTGTATTTGACTATTACAAGTTCAGATCTTTAAATTATTATTTGCAATCTTAGTTTGAATTTAACAATTCGAAGTTCTGTATTTACTTACTACAAGTTCAGATCTTCAAGTTATAATTAGCACTAATAATTTGTATTTAACAATTCGAATGTCTTTATTTGACTATTACAGGTTCAGATCTTCAAGTTATAATTTGAAATAATAATTAGTATTTAACAAAGCTAAGTTCTGTAATTCACTATTACAAATTCAGATCTTCAAGTTATAATTTGCAGTAATAATTAGAAGCTATCAATTTTAAGTTCTGTATTTGACTACTACAAGTTCAGATCTTCGAGTTATAATTTGAAATAATAATTAGTATTTAACAAATCTAAGTACTGTAATTCACTATTACTAGTTCAGATCTTCAAGTTATAATTTGCAATAATAATTAGAAGCTATTAATTTTAAGTTCTGTATTTGACAATTACAAGTTCAGATCTTCAAGTTATAATTTGCAATAATAATTAGAAGCTATCAATTTTAAGTTCTGTATTTGACAATTACAAGTTCAGATCTTCAAGTTATAATTTGAAATAATAATTAGTATTTAACAAATCTAAGTTCTGTAATTCACTATTACTAGTTCAGATCTTCAAGTTATAATTTGCATTAATAATTAGAAGCTATCAATTTTAAGTTCTGTATTTGACAATTACAAGTTCAGATCTTGAAGTTATAATTTGCAATAATAATTAGAAGCTATCAATTTTAAGTTCTGTATTTGACAATTACAAGTTCAGATCTTCAAGTTATAATTTGCACTAATAATTTGTATTTAACAATACGAAGTTCTGTATTTGACTATTACAAGTTCAGATCTTCAAATTATTATTTGCAATCTTAGTTTGAATTTAACAATTCTAAGTTCTGTATTTACCTACTACAAGTTCAGATCTTCAAGTTATAATTTGAAATAATAATTTATATTTAACAAATCTAAGTTCTGTAATTCACCATTACAAGTTCAGATCTTCAAGTTATAATTTGAAATAATAATTGGTATTTAACAAATCTAAGTTCTGTAATTAACTATTACTAGTTCAGATCTTCAAGTTATAATTTGCAATAATAATTAGAAGCTATCAATTTTAAGTTCTGTATTTGACAATTACTAGTTCAGATCTTCAAGTTATAATTTGCAATCTTAATTTGAATTTATCAATTCTAAGTTCTGTATTTGACAGTTACACGTTCAGATCTTCAAGTTATAATTTGAAATAATAATTAGTATTTAACAAATCTAAGTTCTGTAAATCACTATTACTAGTTCAGATCTTCAAGTTATAATTTGCAATAATAATTAGAAGCTATCAATTTTAAGTTCTGTATTTGACAATTACAAGTTCAGATCTTCTAGTTATAATTTGAAATAATAATTAGTATTTAACAAATCTAAGTTCTGTAATTCACTATTACTAGTTCAGATCTTCAAGTTATAATTTGCAATAATAATTAGAAGCTATCAATTTTAAGTTCTGTGTTTGACAATTACAAGTTCAGATCTTCAAGTTATAATTTGCAATAATAATTAGAAGCTATCAATTTTAAGTTCTGTATTTGACAATTACAAGTTCAGATCTTCAAGTTATAATTTGCACTAATAATTTGTATTTAACAATTCGAAGTTCTGTATTTGACTATTACAAGTTCAGATCTTTAAATTATTATTTGCAATCTTAGTTTGAATTTAACAATTCGAAGTTCTGTATTTACTTACTACTAGTTCAGATCTTCAAGTTATAATTAGCACTAATAAATTGTATTTAACAATTCGAATGTCTTTATTTGACTATTACAGGTTCAGATCTTCAAGTTATAATTTGAAATAATAATTAGTATTTAATAAAGCTAAGTTTTGTAATTCACTATTACAAATTCAGATCTTCAAGTTATAATTTGCAATAATAATTAGAAGCTATCAATTTTAAGTTCTGTTTTTGACTATTACAAGTTCAGATCTTCAAATTATAATTTGCACTAATAATTTGTATTTAACAATTCGAAGTTCTGCATTTACCTACGACAAGTTCAGATCTTCAAGTTATAATTTGCAATCATAATTTGAAGTTATCAATTTTAAAGTCTGTATTTGATAATTACAAGTTCAAATCTTCAAGTTATAATTTGCACTAATAATTTGTATTTAACAATACGAAGTTCTGTATTTGACTATTACAAGTTCAGATCTTCAAATTATTATTTGCAATCTTAGTTTGAATTTAACAATTCTAAGTTCTGTATTTACCTACTACAAGTTCAGATCTTCAAGTTATAATTTGAAATAATAATTTATATTTAACAAATCTAAGTTCTGTAATTCACCATTACAAGTTCAGATCTTCAAGTTATAATTTGAAATAATAATTGGTATTTAACAAATCTAAGTTCTGTAATTAACTATTACTAGTTCAGATCTTCAAGTTATAATTTGCAATAATAATTAGAAGCTATCAATTTTAAGTTCTGTATTTGACAATTACTAGTTCAGATCTTCAAGTTATAATTTGCAATCTTAATTTGAATTTATCAATTCTAAGTTCTGTATTTGACAGTTACAAGTTCAGATCTTCAAGTTATAATTTTCAATAATAATTAGAAGCTATCAATTTTAAGTTCTGTATTTGACAATTACAAGTTCAGATCTTCTAGTTATAATTTGAAATAATAATTAGTATTTAACAAATCTAAGTTCTGTAATTCACTATTACTAGTTCAGATCTTCAAGTTATAATTTGCAATAATAATTAGAAGCTATCAATTTTAAGTTCTGTATTTGACAATTACAAGTTCAGATCTTCAAGTTATAATTTGCAATAATAATTAGAAGCTATCAATTTTAAGTTCTGTATTTGACAATTACAAGTTCAGATCTTCAAGTTATAATTTGCACTAATAATTTGTATTTAACAATTCGAAGTTCTGTATTTGACTATTACAAGTTCAGATCTTTAAATTATTATTTGCAATCTTAGTTTGAATTTAACAATTCGAAGTTCTGTATTTACTTACTACTAGTTCAGATCTTCAAGTTATAATTAGCACTAATAAATTGTATTTAACAATTCGAATGTCTTTATTTGACTATTACAGGTTCAGATCTTCAAGTTATAATTTGAAATAATAATTAGTATTTAATAAAGCTAAGTTTTGTAATTTACTATTACAAATTCAGATCTTCAAGTTATAATTTGCAATAATAATTAGAAGCTATCAATTTTAAGTTCTGTCTTTGACTATTACAAGTTCAGATCTTCAAATTATAATTTGCACTAATAATTTGTATTTAACAATTCGAAGTTCTGCATTTACCTACGACAAGTTCAGATCTTCAGGTTATAATTTGCAATCATAATTTGAAGTTATCAATTTTAAAGTCTGTATTTGATAATTACAAGTTCAAATCTTCAAGTTATAATTTGCACTAATAATTTGTATTTAACAATACGAAGTTCTGTATTTGACTATTACAAGTTCAGATCTTCAAATTATTATTTGCAATCTTAGTTTGAATTTAACAATTCTAAGTTCTGTATTTACCTACTACAAGTTCAGATCTTCAAGTTATAATTTGAAATAATAATTTATATTTAACAAATCTAAGTTCTGTAATTCACCATTACAAGTTCAGATCTTCAAGTTATAAATTGTAATAATAATTGGTATTTAACAAATCTAAGTTCTGTAATTAACTATTACTAGTTCAGATCTTCAAGTTATAATTTGCAATAATAATTAGAAGCTATCAATTTTAAGTTCTGTATTTGACAATTACTAGTTCAGATCTTCAAGTTATAATTTGCAATCATAATTTGAATTTATCAATTCCAAGTTCTGTATTTGACAGTTACAAGTTCAGATCTTCAAGTTATAATTTGCAATAATAATTAGAAGCTATCAATTTTAAGTTCTGTATTTGACAATTACAAGTTCAGATCTTCTAGTTATAATTTGAAATAATAATTAGTATTTAACAAATCTAAGTTCTGTAATTCACTATTACTAGTTCAGATCTTCAAGTTATAATTTGCAATAATAATTAGAAGCTATCAATTTTAAGTTCTGTATTTGACAATTACAAGTTCAGATCTTCAAGTTATAATTTGCAATAATAATTAGAAGCTATCAATTTTAAGTTCTGTATTTGACAATTACAAGTTCAGATCTTCAAGTTATAATTTGCACTAATAATTTATATTTAACAATTCGAAGTTCTGTATTTGACTATTACAAGTTCAGATCTTTAAATTATTATTTGCAATCTTAGTTTGAATTTAACAATTCGAAGTTCTGTATTTACTTACTACAAGTTCAGATCTTCAAGTTATAATTAGCACTAATAATTTGTATTTAACAATTCGAATGTCTTTATTTGACTATTACAACTTCAGATCTTCAAGTTATAATTTGAAATAATAATTAGTATTTAACAAAGCTAAGTTCTGTAATTCACTATTACAAATTCAGATCTTCAAGTTATAATTTGCAATAATAATTAGAAGCTATCAATTTTAAGTTCTGTATTTGACTACTACAAGTTCAGATCTTCGAGTTATAATTTGCAATCATAATTTAAAGGTATCAATTCTAAGGTCTGTATTTGACAGTTACAAGTTCAGATCTTCAAGTTATAATTTGAAATAATAATTAGTATTTAACAAAGCTAAGTTCTGTAATTCACTATCACAAGTTCAGATCTTCAAGTTATAATTTGAAATAATAATTAGTATTTAACAAATCTAAGTTCTGTAATTCACTATTACTAGTTCAGATCTTCAAGTTATAATTTGCAATAATAATTGGAGGCTATTAATTTTAAGTTCTGTATTTGACAATTACAAGTTCAGATCTTCAAGTTATAATTTGCAATAATAATTAGAAGCTATCAATTTTAAGTTCTGTATTTGACAATTACAAGTTCAGATCTTCAAGTTATAATTTGAAATAATAATTAGTATTTAACAAATCTAAGTTCTGTAATTCACTATTACTAGATCAGATCTTTTAGTTATAATTTGCAATAATAATTAGCAGCTATCAATTTTAAGTTCTGTATTTGACAATTAAAGTTCAGATCTTCAAGTTATAATTTGCAATAATAATTAGAAGCTATCAATTTTAAGTTCTGTATTTGACAATTACAAGTTCAGATCTTCAAGTTATAATTTGCACTAATAATTTGTATTTAACAATACGAAGTTCTGTATTTGACTATTACAAGTTCAGATCTTCAAATTATTATTTGCAATCTTAGTTTGAATTTAACAATTCTAAGTTCTGTATTTACCTACTACAAGTTCAGATCTTCAAGTTATAATTTGAAATAATAATTTATATTTAACAAATCTAAGTTCTGTAATTCACCATTACAAGTTCAGATCTTCAAGTTATAATTTGAAATAATAATTGGTATTTGACAAATCTAAGTTCTGTAATTAACTATTACTAGTTCAGATCTTCAAGTTATAATTTGCAATAATAATTAGAAGCTATCAATTTTAAGTTCTGTATTTGACAATTACTAGTTCAGATCTTCAAGTTATAATTTGCAATCTTAATTTGTATTTATCAATTCTAAGTTCTGTATTTGACAGTTACAAGTTCAGATCTTCAAGTTATAATTTGAAATAATAATTAGTATTTAACAAATCTAAGTTCTGTAAATCACTATTACTAGTTCAGATCTTCAAGTTATAATTTGCAATAATAATTAGAAGCTATCAATTTTAAGTTCTGTATTTGACAATTACAAGTTCAGATCTTCTAGTTATAATTTGAAATAATAATTAGTATTTAACAAATCTAAGTTCTGTAATTCACTATTACTAGTTCAGATCTTCAAGTTATAATTTGCAATAATAATTAGAAGCTATCAATTTTAAGTTCTGTATTTGACAATTACAAGTTCAGATCTTCAAGTTATAATTTGCAATAATAATTAGAAGCTATCAATTTTAAGTTCTGTATTTGACAATTACAAGTTCAGATCTTCAAGTTATAATTTGCACTAATAATTTGTATTTAACAATTCGAAGTTCTGTATTTGAATATTACAAGTTCAGATCTTTAAATTATTATTTGCAATCTTAGTTTGAATTTAACAATTCGAAGTTCTGTATTTACTTACTACTAGTTCAGATCTTCAAGTTATAATTAGCACTAATAATTTGTATTTAACAATTCGAATGTCTTTATTTGACTATTACTTCAGATCTTCAAGTTATAATTTGAAATAATAATTAGTATTTAACAAAGCTAAGTTTTGTAATTCACTATTACAAATTCAGATCTTCAAGTTATAATTTGCAATAATAATTAGAAGCTATCAATTTTAAGTTCTGTTTTTGACTATTACAAGTTCAGATCTTCAAATTATAATTTGCACTAATAATTTGTATTTAACAATTCGAAGTTCTGCATTTACCTACGACAAGTTCAGATCTTCAAGTTATAATTTGCAATCATAATTTGAAGTTATCAATTTTAAAGACTGTATTTGACAATTACAAGTTCAAATCTTCAAGTTATAATTTTCACTAATAATTTGTATTTAACAATTCGAAGTTCTGTAATTCACTATTACAAGTTCAGATCTTCAAGTTATAATTTGCAATCATAATTTGAAGTTATCAATTTTAAAGTCTGTATTTGACAATTACAAGTTCAGATCTTCAAGTTATAATTTGCACTAATAATTTGTATTTAACAATTCGAAGTTCTGTATTTGACTACTACAAGTTCAGATCTTCGAGTTAAAATTTGCAATCATAATTTGAAGTTATCAATTCTAAGGTCTGTATTTGACAGTTACAAGTTCAGATCTTCATGTTATAATTTGAAATAATAATTAGTATTTAACAAAGCTAAGTTCTGTAATTCACTATCACAAGTTCAGATCTTCAAGTTATAATTTGAAATAATAATTAGTATTTAACAAATCTAAGTTCTGTAATTCACTATTACTAGTTCAGATCTTCAAGTAATAATTTGCAATAATAATTAGAAGCTATCAATTTTAAGTTCTGTATTTGACAATTACAAGTTCAGATCTTCAAGTTATAATTTGCAATAATAATTAGAAGCTATCAATTTTAAGTTCTGTATTTGACAATTACAAGTTCAGATCTTCAAGTTATAATTTGAAATAATAATTAGTATTTAACAAATCTAAGTTCAGTAATTCACTATTACTAGTTCAGATCTTCAAGTTATAATTTGCAATAATAATTAGAAGCTATCAATTTTAAGTTCTGTATTTGACAATTACAAGTTCAGATCTTCAAATTATTATTTGCAATCTTAGTTTGAATTTAACAATTCGAAGTTCTGTATTTGACAATTACAAGTTCAGATCTTCAAGTTATAATTTGCACTAATAATTTGTATTTAACAATTCGAAGTTCTGTATTTGACTATTACAAGTTCAGATCTTCAAATTATTATTTGCAATCTTAGTTTGAATTTAACAATTCGAAGTTCTGTAATTCACTATTACTAGTTCAGATCTTCAAGTTATAATTTGCAATAATAATTAGAAGCTATCAATTTTAAGTTCTGTATTTGACAATTAAAAGTTCAGATCCACAAGTTATAATTTGCAATAATAATTAGAAGCTATCAATTTTAAGTTCTGTATTTGACAATTACAAGTTCAGATCTTCAAGTTATAATTTGCACTAATAATTTGTATTTAACAATTCGAAGTTCTGTATTTGACTATTACAAGTTCAGATCTTCAAATTATTATTTGCAATCTTAGTTTGAATTTAACAATTCTAAGTTCTGTACTTACCTACTACAAGTTCAGATCTTCAAGTTATAATTTGAAATAATAATTTATATTTAACAAATCTAAGTTCTGTAATTCACCATTACAAGTTCAGATCTTCAAGTTATAATTTGAAATAATAATTGGTATTTAACAAATCTAAGTTCTGTATGTAACTACTACAAGTTCAGATCTTCAAGTTATAATTTGCAATAATAATTAGAAGCTATCAATTTTAAGTTCTGTATTTGACAATTACTAGTTCAGATCTTCAAGTTATAATTTGCATTCTTAATTTGAATTTATCAATTCTAAGTTCTGTATTTGACAGTTACAAGTTCAGATCTTCAAGTTATAATTTGAAATAATAATTAGTATTTAACAAATCTAAGTTCTGTAAATCACTATTACTAGTTCAGATCTTCAAGTTATAATTTGCAATAATAATAAGAAGCTATCAATTTTAAGTTCTGTATTTGACAATTACAAGTGCAGAACTTTAAGTTATAATTTGCAATAATAATTAGAAGCTATCAATTTTAAGTTCTGTATTTGACAATTACAAGTTCAGATCTTCAAGTTATAATTTGCACTAATAATTTGTATTTAACAATTCGAAGTTCTGCATTTACCTACGACAAGTTCAGATCTTCAAGTTATAATTTGCAATAATAATTAGAAGCTATCAATTTTAAGTTCTGTATTTGACAATTACAAGTTCAGATCTTCAAGTTATAATTTGCACTAATAATTTGTATTTAACAATTCGAAGTTCTGCATTTACCTACGACAAGTTCAGATCTTTAAGTTATAATTTGCAATCATAATTTGAAGTTATCAATTTTAAAGTCTGTATTTGACAATTACAAGTTCAAATCTTCAAGTTATTATTTGCACTAATAATTTGTATTTAACAATTCGAAGTTCTGTAATTCACTATTACAAGTTCAGATCTTCAAGTTATAATTTGCAATCATAATTTGAAGTTATCAATTTTAAAGTCTGTATTTGACAATTACAAGTTCAGATCTTCAAGTTATAATTTGCACTAATAATTTGTATTTAACAATTCGAAGTTCTGTATTTGACTACTACAAGTTCAGATCTTCGAGTTAAAATTTGCAATCATAATTTGAAGTTATCAATTCTAAGGTCTGTATTTGACAGTTACAAGTTCAGATCTTCATGTTATAATTTGAAATAATAATTAGTATTTAACAAAGCTAAGTTCTGTAATTCACTATCACAAGTTCAGATCTTCAAGTTATAATTTGAAATAATAATTAGTATTTAACAAATCTAAGTTCTGTAATTCACTATTACTAGTTCAGATCTTCAAGTAATAATTTGCAATAATAATTAGAAGCTATCAATTTTAAGTTCTGTATTTGACAATTACAAGTTCAGATCTTCAAGTTATAATATGTAATAATAATTAGAAGCTATCAATTTTAAGTTCTGTATTTGACAATTACAAGTTCAGATCTTCAAGTTATAATTTGAAATAATAATTAGTATTTAACAAATCTAAGTTCAGTAATTCACTATTACTAGTTCAGATCTTCAAGTTATAATTTGCAATAATAATTAGAAGCTATCAATTTTAAGTTCTGTATTTGACAATTACAAGTTCAGATCTTCAAGTTATAATTTGCAATAATAATTAGAAGCTATCATTTTTAAGTTCTGTATTTGACAATTACAAGTTCAGATCTTCAAGTTATAATTTGCACTAATAATTTGTATTTAACAATACGAAGTTCTGTATTTGACTATTACAAGTTCAGATCTTTCTAATTATTATTTGCAATCTTAGTTTGAATTTAACAATTCTTAGTTCTGTATTTACCTACTACAAGTTCAGATCTTCAAGTTATAATTTGAAATAATAATTTATATTTAACAAATCTAAGTTCTGTAATTCACCATTACAAGTTCAGATCTTCAAGTTATAATTTGAAATAATAATTGGTATTTAACAAATCTAAGTTCTGTAATTAACTATTACTAGTTCAGATCTTCAAGTTATAATTTGCAATAATAATTAGAAGCTATCAATTTTAAGTTCTGTATTTGACAATTACTAGTTCAGATCTTCAAGTTATAATTTGCAATCTTAATTTGAATTTATCAATTCTAAGTTCTGTATTTGACAGTTACAAGTTCAGATCTTCAAGTTATAATTTGAAATAATAATTAGTATTTAACAAATCTAAGTTCTGTAATTAACTATTACTAGTTCAGATCTTCAAGTTATAATTTGCAATAATAATTAGAAGCTATCAATTTTAAGTTCTGCATTTGACTATTACAAGTTCAGATCTTCAAGTTATAATTTGCAATCATAATTTGAAGTTATCAATTTTAAAGTCTGTATTTGACAATTACAAGTTCAAATCTTCAAGTTATAATTTCCACTAATAATTTGTATTTAACAATTTGAAGTTCTGTAATTCACTATTACAAGTTCAGATCTTCAAGTTACAATTTGCAATCATAATTTGAAGTTATCAATTTTAAAGTCTGTATTTGACAATTACAAGTTCAGATCTTCAAGTTATAATTTGCACTAATAATTTGTATTTAACAATTCGAAGTTCTGTATTTGACTACTACAAGTTCAGATCTTCGAGTTATAATTTGCAATCATAATTTGAAGTTATCAATTCTAAGGTCTGTATTTGACAGTTACAAGTTCAGATCTTCATGTTATAATTTGAAATAATAATTAGTATTTAACAAAGCTAAGTTCTGTAATTCACTATCACAAGTTCAGATCTTCAAGTTATAATTTGAAATAATAATTAGTATTTAACAAATCTAAGTTCTGTAATTCACTATTACTAGTTCAGATCTTCAAGTAATAATTTGCAATAATAATTAGAAGCTATCAATTTTAAGTTCTGTATTTGACAATTACAAGTTCAGATCTTCAAGTTATAATTTGCAATAATAATTAGAAGCTATCAATTTTAAGTTCTGTATTTGACAATTACAAGTTCAGATCTTCAAGTTATAATTTGAAATAATAATTAGTATTTAACAAATCTAAGTTCTGTAATTCACTATTACTAGTTCAGATCTTCAAGTTATAATTTGCAATAATAATTAGAAGCTATCAATTTTAAGTTCTGTATTTGACAATTACAAGTTCAGATCTTCAAGTTATAATTTGCAATAATAATTAGAAGCTATCATTTTTAAGTTCTGTATTTGACAATTACAAGTTCAGATCTTCAAGTTATAATTTGCACTAATAATTTGTATTTAACAATACGACGTTCTGTATTTGACTATTACAAGTTCAGATCTATCTAATTATTATTTGCAATCTTAGTTTGAATTTAACAATTCTAAGTTCTGTATTTACCTACTACAAGTTCAGATCTTCAAGTTATAATTTGCAATAATAATTAGAAGCTATCATTTTTAAGTTCTGTATTTGACAATTACAAGTTCAGATCTTCAAGTTATAATTTGCACTAATAATTTGTATTTAACAATACGAAGTTCTGTATTTGACTATTACAAGTTCAGATCTTTCTAATTATTATTTGCAATCTTAGTTTGAATTTAACAATTCTTAGTTCTGTATTTACCTACTACAAGTTCAGATCTTCAAGTTATAATTTGAAATAATAATTTATATTTAACAAATCTAAGTTCTGTAATTCACCATTACAAGTTCAGATCTTCAAGTTATAATTTGAAATAATAATTGGTATTTAACAAATCTAAGTTCTGTAATTAACTATTACTAGTTCAGATCTTCAAGTTATAATTTGCAATAATAATTAGAAGCTATCAATTTTAAGTTCTGTATTTGACAATTACTAGTTCAGATCTTCAAGTTATAATTTGCAATCTTAATTTGAATTTATCAATTCTAAGTTCTGTATTTGACAGTTACAAGTTCAGATCTTCAAGTTATAATTTGAAATAATAATTAGTATTTAACAAATCTAAGTTCTGTAATTAACTATTACTAGTTCAGATCTTCAAGTTATAATTTGCAATAATAATTAGAAGCTATCAATTTTAAGTTCTGCATTTGACTATTACAAGTTCAGATCTTCAAGTTATAATTTGCAATCATAATTTGAAGTTATCAATTTTAAAGTCTGTATTTGACAATTACAAGTTCAAATCTTCAAGTTATAATTTCCACTAATAATTTGTATTTAACAATTTGAAGTTCTGTAAGTCACTATTACAAGTTCAGATCTTCAAGTTACAATTTGCAATCATAATTTGAAGTTATCAATTTTAAAGTCTGTATTTGACAATTACAAGTTCAGATCTTCAAGTTATAATTTGCACTAATAATTTGTATTTAACAATTCGAAGTTCTGTATTTGACTACTACAAGTTCAGATCTTCGAGTTATAATTTGCAATCATAATTTGAAGTTATCAATTCTAAGGTCTGTATTTGACAGTTACAAGTTCAGATCTTCATGTTATAATTTGAAATAATAATTAGTATTTAACAAAGCTAAGTTCTGTAATTCACTATCACAAGTTCAGATCTTCAAGTTATAATTTGAAATAATAATTAGTATTTAACAAATCTAAGTTCTGTAATTCACTATTACTAGTTCAGATCTTCAAGTAATAATTTGCAATAATAATTAGAAGCTATCAATTTTAAGTTCTGTATTTGACAATTACAAGTTCAGATCTTCAAGTTATAATTTGCAATAATAATTAGAAGCTATCAATTTTAAGTTCTGTATTTGACAATTACAAGTTCAGATCTTCAAGTTATAATTTGAAATAATAATTAGTATTTAACAAATCTAAGTTCTGTAATTCACTATTACTAGTTCAGATCTTCAAGTTATAATTTGCAATAATAATTAGAAGCTATCAATTTTAAGTTCTGTATTTGACAATTACAAGTTCAGATCTTCAAGTTATAATTTGCAATAATAATTAGAAGCTATCATTTTTAAGTTCTGTATTTGACAATTACAAGTTCAGATCTTCAAGTTATAATTTGCACTAATAATTTGTATTTAACAATACGACGTTCTGTATTTGACTATTACAAGTTCAGATCTATCTAATTATTATTTGCAATCTTAGTTTGAATTTAACAATTCTAAGTTCTGTATTTACCTACTACAAGTTCAGATCTTCAAGTTATAATTTGAAATAATAATTTATATTTAACAAATCTAAGTTCTGTAATTCACCATTACAAGTTCAGATCTTCAAGTTATAATTTGTAATAATAATTGGTATTTAACAAGTCTAAGTTCTGTAATTAACTATTACTAGTTCAGATCTTCAAGTTATAATTTGCAATAATAATTAGAAGCTATCAATTTTAAGTTCTGTATTTGACAATTACTAGTTCAGATCTTCAAGTTATAATTTGCAATCTTAATTTGAATTTATCAATTCTAAGTTCTGTATATGACAGTTACAAGTTCAGATCTTTCTAGTTATAATTTGAAATAATAATTAGTATTTAACAAATCTAAGTTCTGTAATTAACTATTACTAGTTCAGATCTTCAAGTTATAATTTGCAATAATAATTACAAGCTATCAATTTTAAGTTCTGTATTTGACAATTACTAGTTCAGATCTTCAAGTTATAATTTGCACTGTTAATTTGTATTTAACAATTCGAAGTTCTGTATTTGACTACTACAAGTTCAGATCTTCGAGTTATAATTTGCAATCATAATTTGAAGTTATCAATGCTAAGGTCTGTATTTGACAGTTACAAGTTCAGATCTTCAAGTTATAATTTGAAATAATAATTAGTATTTAACAAAGGTAAGTTCTGTAATTCACTATCAGAAGTTCAGATCTTCAAGTTATAATTTGAAATAATAATTAGTATTTAACAAATCTAAGTTCTGTAATTCACTATTACTAGTTCAGATCTTCAAGTTATAATTTGCAATAATAATTGGAAGCTATCAATTTTAAGTTCTGTATTTGACAATTACAAGTTCAGATCTTCAAATTATTATTTGCAATCTTAGTTTGAATTTAACAATTCGAAGTTCTGTATTTACATACTACAAGTTCAGATCTTCAAGTTATAATTTGCACTAATAATTTGAATTTAACAATTCGAAGTTCTGTAATTCACTATTACAAGTTCAGATCTTCAAGTTATAATTTGCAATAATAATTAGAAGCTATCAATTTTAAGTTCTGTATTTGACAATTACAAGTTCAGATCTTCAAGTTATAATTTGCACTAATAATTTGTATTTAACAATTCGAAGTTCTGTATTTGACTACTACAAGTTCAGATCTTCGAGTTATAATTTGCAATCATAATTTGAAGTTATCAATTCTAAGGTCTGTATTTGACAGTTACAAGTTCAGATCTTCATGTTATAATTTGAAATAATAATTAGTATTTAACAAAGCTAAGTTCTGTAATTCACTATCACAAGTTCAGATCTTCAAGTTATAATTTGAAATAATAATTAGTATTTAACAAATCTAAGTTCTGTAATTCACTATTACTAGTTCAGATCTTCAAGTAATAATTTGCAATAATAATTAGAAGCTATCAATTTTAAGTTCTGTATTTGACAATTACAAGTTCAGATCTTCAAGTTATAATTTGCAATAATAATTAGAAGCTATCAATTTTAAGTTCTGTATTTGACAATTACAAGTTCAGATCTTCAAGTTATAATTTGAAATAATAATTAGTATTTAACAAATCTAAGTTCTGTAATTCACTATTACTAGTTCAGATCTTCAAGTTATAATTTGCAATAATAATTAGAAGCTATCAATTTTAAGTTCTGTATTTGACAATTACAAGTTCAGATCTTCAAGTTATAATTTGCAATAATAATTAGAAGCTATCATTTTTAAGTTCTGTATTTGACAATTACAAGTTCAGATCTTCAAGTTATAATTTGCACTAATAATTTGTATTTAACAATACGACGTTCTGTATTTGACTATTACAAGTTCAGATCTATCTAATTATTATTTGCAATCTTAGTTTGAATTTAACAATTCTAAGTTCTGTATTTACCTACTACAAGTTCAGATCTTCAAGTTATAATTTGAAATAATAATTTATATTTAACAAATCTAAGTTCTGTAATTCACCATTACAAGTTCAGATCTTCAAGTTATAATTTGTAATAATAATTGGTATTTAACAAGTCTAAGTTCTGTAATTAACTATTACTAGTTCAGATCTTCAAGTTATAATTTGCAATAATAATTAGAAGCTATCAATTTTAAGTTCTGTATTTGACAATTACTAGTTCAGATCTTCAAGTTATAATTTGCAATCTTAATTTGAATTTATCAATTCTAAGTTCTGTATATGACAGTTACAAGTTCAGATCTTTCTAGTTATAATTTGAAATAATAATTAGTATTTAACAAATCTAAGTTCTGTAATTAACTATTACTAGTTCAGATCTTCAAGTTATAATTTGCAATAATAATTACAAGCTATCAATTTTAAGTTCTGTATTTGACAATTACTAGTTCAGATCTTCAAGTTATAATTTGCACTGTTAATTTGTATTTAACAATTCGAAGTTCTGTATTTGACTACTACAAGTTCAGATCTTCGAGTTATAATTTGCAATCATAATTTGAAGTTATCAATGCTAAGGTCTGTATTTGACAGTTACAAGTTCAGATCTTCAAGTTATAATTTGAAATAATAATTAGTATTTAACAAAGGTAAGTTCTGTAATTCACTATCAGAAGTTCAGATCTTCAAGTTATAATTTGAAATAATAATTAGTATTTAACAAATCTAAGTTCTGTAATTCACTATTACTAGTTCAGATCTTCAAGTTATAATTTGCAATAATAATTGGAAGCTATCAATTTTAAGTTCTGTATTTGACAATTACAAGTTCAGATCTTCAAATTATTATTTGCAATCTTAGTTTGAATTTAACAATTCGAAGTTCTGTATTTACATACTACAAGTTCAGATCTTCAAGTTATAATTTGCACTAATAATTTGAATTTAACAATTCGAAGTTCTGTAATTCACTATTACAAGTTCAGATCTTCAAGTTATAATTTGCAATAATAATTAGAAGCTATCAATTTTAAGTTCTGTATTTGACAATTACAAGTTCAGATCTTCAAGTTATAATTTGCACTAATAATTTGTATTTAACAATTCGAAGTTCTGTATTTGACTATTACAAGTTCAGATCTTCAAATTATTATTTGCAATCTTAGTTTGAATTTAACAATTCGAAGTTCTGTAATTCACTATTACTAGTTCAGATCTTCAAGTTATAATTTGCAATAATAATTAGAAGCTATCAATTTTAAGTTCTGTATTTGACAATTAAAAGTTCAGATCTAAAAGTTATAATTTGCAATAATAATTAGAAGCTATCAATTTTAAGTTCTGTATTTGACAATTACAAGTTCAGATCTTCAAGTTATAATTTGCACTAATAATTTGTATTTAACAATTCGAAGTTCTGTATTTGACTATTACAAGTTCAGATCTTCAAATTATTATTTGCAATCTTAGTTTGAATTTAAGAATTCTAAGTTCTGTACTTACCTACTACAAGTTCAGATCTTCAAGTTATAATTTGAAATAATAATTTATATTTAACAAATCTAAGTTCTGTAATTCACCATTACAAGTTCAGATCTTCAAGTTATAATTTGAAATAATAATTGGTATTTAACAAATCTAAGTTCTGTATGTAACTATTACAAGTTCAGATCTTCAAGTTATAATTTGCAATAATAATTAGAAGCTATCAATTTTAAGTTCTGTATTTGACAATTACTAGTTCAGATCTTCAAGTTATAATTTGCATTCTTAATTTGAATTTATCAATTCTAAGTTCTGTATTTGACAGTTACAAGTTCAGATCTTCAAGTTATAATTTGAAATAATAATTAGTATTTAACAAATCTAAGTTCTGTAAATCACTATTACTAGTTCAGATCTTCAAGTTATAATTTGCAATAATAATTAGAAGCTATCAATTTTAAGTTCTGTATTTGACAATTACAAGTTCAGATCTTCTAGTTAAAATTTGAAATAATAATTAGTATTTAACAAATCTAAGTTCTGTAATTCACTATTACTAGTTCAGATCTTCAAGTTATAATTTGCAATAATAATTAGAAGCTATCAATTTTAAGTTCTGTATTTGACAATTACAAGTGCAGATCTTCAAGTTATAATTTGCAATAATAATTAGAAGCTATCAATTTTAAGTTCTGTATTTGACAATTACAAGTTCAGATCTTCAAGTTATAATTTGCACTAATAATTTGTATTTAACAATTCGAAGTTCTGCATTTACCTACGACAAGTTCAGATCTTCAAGTTATAATTTGCAATCATAATTTGAAGTTATCAATTTTAAAGTCTGTATTTGACAATTACAAGTTCAAATCTTCAAGTTATTATTTGCACTAATAATTTGTATTTAACAATTCGAAGTTCTGTAATTCACTATTACAAGTTCAGATCTTCAAGTTATAATTTGCAATCATAATTTGAAGTTATCAATTTTAAAGTCTGTATTTGACAATTACAAGTTCAGATCTTCAAGTTATAATTTGAAATAATAATTTATATTTAACAAATCTAAGTTCTGTAATTCACCATTACAAGTTCAGATCTTCAAGTTATAATTTGAAATAATAATTGGTATTTAACAAATCTAAGTTCTGTAATTAACTATTACTAGTTCAGATCTTCAAGTTATAATTTGCAATAATAATTAGAAGCTATCAATTTTAAGTTCTGTATTTGACAATTACTAGTTCAGATCTTCAAGTTATAATTTGCAATCTTAATTTGAATTTATCAATTCTAAGTTCTGTATTTGACAGTTACAAGTTCAGATCTTCAAGTTATAATTTTCAATAATAATTAGAAGCTATCAATTTTAAGTTCTGTATTTGACAATTACAAGTTCAGATCTTCTAGTTATAATTTGAAATAATAATTAGTATTTAACAAATCTAAGTTCTGTAATTCACTATTACTAGTTCAGATCTTCAAGTTATAATTTGCAATAATAATTAGAAGCTATCAATTTTAAGTTCTGTATTTGACAATTACAAGTTCAGATCTTCAAGTTATAATTTGCAATAATAATTAGAAGCTATCAATTTTAAGTTCTGTATTTGACAATTACAAGTTCAGATCTTCAAGTTATAATTTGCACTAATAATTTGTATTTAACAATTCGAAGTTCTGTATTTGACTATTACAAGTTCAGATCTTTAAATTATTATTTGCAATCTTAGTTTGAATTTAACAATTCGAAGTTCTGTATTTACTTACTACTAGTTCAGATCTTCAAGTTATAATTAGCACTAATAAATTGTATTTAACAATTCGAATGTCTTTATTTGACTATTACAGGTTCAGATCTTCAAGTTATAATTTGAAATAATAATTAGTATTTAATAAAGCTAAGTTTTGTAATTTACTATTACAAATTCAGATCTTCAAGTTATAATTTGCAATAATAATTAGAAGCTATCAATTTTAAGTTCTGTCTTTGACTATTACAAGTTCAGATCTTCAAATTATAATTTGCACTAATAATTTGTATTTAACAATTCGAAGTTCTGCATTTACCTACGACAAGTTCAGATCTTCAGGTTATAATTTGCAATCATAATTTGAAGTTATCAATTTTAAAGTCTGTATTTGATAATTACAAGTTCAAATCTTCAAGTTATAATTTGCACTAATAATTTGTATTTAACAATACGAAGTTCTGTATTTGACTATTACAAGTTCAGATCTTCAAATTATTATTTGCAATCTTAGTTTGAATTTAACAATTCTAAGTTCTGTATTTACCTACTACAAGTTCAGATCTTCAAGTTATAATTTGAAATAATAATTTATATTTAACAAATCTAAGTTCTGTAATTCACCATTACAAGTTCAGATCTTCAAGTTATAAATTGTAATAATAATTGGTATTTAACAAATCTAAGTTCTGTAATTAACTATTACTAGTTCAGATCTTCAAGTTATAATTTGCAATAATAATTAGAAGCTATCAATTTTAAGTTCTGTATTTGACAATTACTAGTTCAGATCTTCAAGTTATAATTTGCAATCTTAATTTGAATTTATCAATTCCAAGTTCTGTATTTGACAGTTACAAGTTCAGATCTTCAAGTTATAATTTGCAATAATAATTAGAAGCTATCAATTTTAAGTTCTGTATTTGACAATTACAAGTTCAGATCTTCTAGTTATAATTTGAAATAATAATTAGTATTTAACAAATCTAAGTTCTGTAATTCACTATTACTAGTTCAGATCTTCAAGTTATAATTTGCAATAATAATTAGAAGCTATCAATTTTAAGTTCTGTATTTGACAATTACAAGTTCAGATCTTCAAGTTATAATTTGCAATAATAATTAGAAGCTATCAATTTTAAGTTCTGTATTTGACAATTACAAGTTCAGATCTTCAAGTTATAATTTGCACTAATAATTTGTATTTAACAATTCGAAGTTCTGTATTTGACTATTACAAGTTCAGATCTTTAAATTATTATTTGCAATCTTAGTTTGAATTTAACAATTCGAAGTTCTGTATTTACTTACTACAAGTTCAGATCTTCAAGTTATAATTAGCACTAATAATTTGTATTTAACAATTCGAATGTCTTTATTTGACTATTACAACTTCAGATCTTCAAGTTATAATTTGAAATAATAATTAGTATTTAACAAAGCTAAGTTCTGTAATTCACTATTACAAATTCAGATCTTCAAGTTATAATTTGCAATAATAATTAGAAGCTATCAATTTTAAGTTCTGTATTTGACTACTACAAGTTCAGATCTTCGAGTTATAATTTGCAATCATAATTTAAAGGTATCAATTCTAAGGTCTGTATTTGACAGTTACAAGTTCAGATCTTCAAGTTATAATTTGAAATAATAATTAGTATTTAACAAAGCTAAGTTCTGTAATTCACTATCACAAGTTCAGATCTTCAAGTTATAATTTGAAATAATAATTAGTATTTAACAAATCTAAGTTCTGTAATTCACTATTACTAGTTCAGATCTTCAAGTTATAATTTGCAATAATAATTGGAGGCTATTAATTTTAAGTTCTGTATTTGACAATTACAAGTTCAGATCTTCAAGTTATAATTTGCAATAATAATTAGAAGCTATCAATTTTAAGTTCTGTATTTGACAATTACAAGTTCAGATCTTCAAGTTATAATTTGAAATAATAATTAGTATTTAACAAATCTAAGTTCTGTAATTCACTATTACTAGATCAGATCTTTTAGTTATAATTTGCAATAATAATTAGCAGCTATCAATTTTAAGTTCTGTATTTGACAATTAAAGTTCAGATCTTCAAGTTATAATTTGCAATAATAATTAGAAGCTATCAATTTTAAGTTCTGTATTTGACAATTACAAGTTCAGATCTTCAAGTTATAATTTGCACTAATAATTTGTATTTAACAATACGAAGTTCTGTATTTGACTATTACAAGTTCAGATCTTCAAATTATTATTTGCAATCTTAGTTTGAATTTAACAATTCTAAGTTCTGTATTTACCTACTACAAGTTCAGATCTTCAAGTTATAATTTGAAATAATAATTTATATTTAACAAATCTAAGTTCTGTAATTCACCATTACAAGTTCAGATCTTCAAGTTATAATTTGAAATAATAATTGGTATTTGACAAATCTAAGTTCTGTAATTAACTATTACTAGTTCAGATCTTCAAGTTATAATTTGCAATAATAATTAGAAGCTATCAATTTTAAGTTCTGTATTTGACAATTACTAGTTCAGATCTTCAAGTTATAATTTGCAATCTTAATTTGAATTTATCAATTCTAAGTTCTGTATTTGACAGTTACAAGTTCAGATCTTCAAGTTATAATTTGAAATAATAATTAGTATTTAACAAATCTAAGTTCTGTAAATCACTATTACTAGTTCAGATCTTCAAGTTATAATTTGCAATAATAATTAGAAGCTATCAATTTTAAGTTCTGTATTTGACAATTACAAGTTCAGATCTTCTAGTTATAATTTGAAATAATAATTAGTATTTAACAAATCTAAGTTCTGTAATTCACTATTACTAGTTCAGATCTTCAAGTTATAATTTGCAATAATAATTAGAAGCTATCAATTTTAAGTTCTGTATTTGACAATTACAAGTTCAGATCTTCAAGTTATAATTTGCAATAATAATTAGAAGCTATCAATTTTAAGTTCTGTATTTGACAATTACAAGTTCAGATCTTCAAGTTATAATTTGCACTAATAATTTGTATTTAACAATTCGAAGTTCTGTATTTGAATATTACAAGTTCAGATCTTTAAATTATTATTTGCAATCTTAGTTTGAATTTAACAATTCGAAGTTCTGTATTTACTTACTACTAGTTCAGATCTTCAAGTTATAATTAGCACTAATAATTTGTATTTAACAATTCGAATGTCTTTATTTGACTATTACTTCAGATCTTCAAGTTATAATTTGAAATAATAATTAGTATTTAACAAAGCTAAGTTTTGTAATTCACTATTACAAATTCAGATCTTCAAGTTATAATTTGCAATAATAATTAGAAGCTATCAATTTTAAGTTCTGTTTTTGACTATTACAAGTTCAGATCTTCAAATTATAATTTGCACTAATAATTTGTATTTAACAATTCGAAGTTCTGCATTTACCTACGACAAGTTCAGATCTTCAAGTTATAATTTGCAATCATAATTTGAAGTTATCAATTTTAAAGACTGTATTTGACAATTACAAGTTCAAATCTTCAAGTTATAATTTTCACTAATAATTTGTATTTAACAATTCGAAGTTCTGTAATTCACTATTACAAGTTCAGATCTTCAAGTTATAATTTGCAATCATAATTTGAAGTTATCAATTTTAAAGTCTGTATTTGACAATTACAAGTTCAGATCTTCAAGTTATAATTTGCACTAATAATTTGTATTTAACAATTCGAAGTTCTGTATTTGACTACTACAAGTTCAGATCTTCGAGTTAAAATTTGCAATCATAATTTGAAGTTATCAATTCTAAGGTCTGTATTTGACAGTTACAAGTTCAGATCTTCATGTTATAATTTGAAATAATAATTAGTATTTAACAAAGCTAAGTTCTGTAATTCACTATCACAAGTTCAGATCTTCAAGTTATAATTTGAAATAATAATTAGTATTTAACAAATCTAAGTTCTGTAATTCACTATTACTAGTTCAGATCTTCAAGTAATAATTTGCAATAATAATTAGAAGCTATCAATTTTAAGTTCTGTATTTGACAATTACAAGTTCAGATCTTCAAGTTATAATTTGCAATAATAATTAGAAGCTATCAATTTTAAGTTCTGTATTTGACAATTACAAGTTCAGATCTTCAAGTTATAATTTGAAATAATAATTAGTATTTAACAAATCTAAGTTCAGTAATTCACTATTACTAGTTCAGATCTTCAAGTTATAATTTGCAATAATAATTAGAAGCTATCAATTTTAAGTTCTGTATTTGACAATTACAAGTTCAGATCTTCAAATTATTATTTGCAATCTTAGTTTGAATTTAACAATTCGAAGTTCTGTATTTGACAATTACAAGTTCAGATCTTCAAGTTATAATTTGCACTAATAATTTGTATTTAACAATTCGAAGTTCTGTATTTGACTATTACAAGTTCAGATCTTCAAATTATTATTTGCAATCTTAGTTTGAATTTAACAATTCGAAGTTCTGTAATTCACTATTACTAGTTCAGATCTTCAAGTTATAATTTGCAATAATAATTAGAAGCTATCAATTTTAAGTTCTGTATTTGACAATTAAAAGTTCAGATCTACAAGTTATAATTTGCAATAATAATTAGAAGCTATCAATTTTAAGTTCTGTATTTGACAATTACAAGTTCAGATCTTCAAGTTATAATTTGCACTAATAATTATATTTAACAATTCGAAGTTCTGTATTTGACTATTACAAGTTCAGATCTTCAAATTATTATTTGCAATCTTAGTTTGAATTTAACAATTCTAAGTTCTGTACTTACCTACTACAAGTTCAGATCTTCAAGTTATAATTTGAAATAATAATTTATATTTAACAAATCTAAGTTCTGTAATTCACCATTACAAGTTCAGATCTTCAAGTTATAATTTGAAATAATAATTGGTATTTAACAAATCTAAGTTCTGTATGTAACTACTACAAGTTCAGATCTTCAAGTTATAATTTGCAATAATAATTAGAAGCTATCAATTTTAAGTTCTGTATTTGACAATTACTAGTTCAGATCTGCAAGTTATAATTTGCATTCTTAATTTGAATTTATCAATTCTAAGTTCTGTATTTGACAGTTACAAGTTCAGATCTTCAAGTTATAATTTGAAATAATAATTAGTATTTAACAAATCTAAGTTCTGTAAATCACTATTACTAGTTCAGATCTTCAAGTTATAATTTGCAATAATAATAAGAAGCTATCAATTTTAAGTTCTGTATTTGACAATTACAAGTGCAGAACTTTAAGTTATAATTTGCAATAATAATTAGAAGCTATCAATTTTAAGTTCTGTATTTGACAATTACAAGTTCAGATCTTCAAGTTATAATTTGCACTAATAATTTGTATTTAACAATTCGAAGTTCTGCATTTACCTACGACAAGTTCAGATCTTCAAGTTATAATTTGCAATAATAATTAGAAGCTATCAATTTTAAGTTCTGTATTTGACAATTACAAGTTCAGATCTTCAAGTTATAATTTGCACTAATAATTTGTATTTAACAATTCGAAGTTCTGCATTTACCTACGACAAGTTCAGATCTTTAAGTTATAATTTGCAATCATAATTTGAAGTTATCAATTTTAAAGTCTGTATTTGACAATTACAAGTTCAAATCTTCAAGTTATTATTTGCACTAATAATTTGTATTTAACAATTCGAAGTTCTGTAATTCACTATTACAAGTTCAGATCTTCAAGTTATAATTTGCAATCATAATTTGAAGTTATCAATTTTAAAGTCTGTATTTGACAATTACAAGTTCAGATCTTCAAGTTATAATTTGCACTAATAATTTGTATTTAACAATTCGAAGTTCTGTATTTGACTACTACAAGTTCAGATCTTCGAGTTAAAATTTGCAATCATAATTTGAAGTTATCAATTCTAAGGTCTGTATTTGACAGTTACAAGTTCAGATCTTCATGTTATAATTTGAAATAATAATTAGTATTTAACAAAGCTAAGTTCTGTAATTCACTATCACAAGTTCAGATCTTCAAGTTATAATTTGAAATAATAATTAGTATTTAACAAATCTAAGTTCTGTAATTCACTATTACTAGTTCAGATCTTCAAGTAATAATTTGCAATAATAATTAGAAGCTATCAATTTTAAGTTCTGTATTTGACAATTACAAGTTCAGATCTTCAAGTTATAATATGTAATAATAATTAGAAGCTATCAATTTTAAGTTCTGTATTTGACAATTACAAGTTCAGATCTTCAAGTTATAATTTGAAATAATAATTAGTATTTAACAAATCTAAGTTCAGTAATTCACTATTACTAGTTCAGATCTTCAAGTTATAATTTGCAATAATAATTAGAAGCTATCAATTTTAAGTTCTGTATTTGACAATTACAAGTTCAGATCTTCAAGTTATAATTTGCAATAATAATTAGAAGCTATCATTTTTAAGTTCTGTATTTGACAATTACAAGTTCAGATCTTCAAGTTATAATTTGCACTAATAATTTGTATTTAACAATACGAAGTTCTGTATTTGACTATTACAAGTTCAGATCTTTCTAATTATTATTTGCAATCTTAGTTTGAATTTAACAATTCTTAGTTCTGTATTTACCTACTACAAGTTCAGATCTTCAAGTTATAATTTGAAATAATAATTTATATTTAACAAATCTAAGTTCTGTAATTCACCATTACAAGTTCAGATCTTCAAGTTATAATTTGAAATAATAATTGGTATTTAACAAATCTAAGTTCTGTAATTAACTATTACTAGTTCAGATCTTCAAGTTATAATTTGCAATAATAATTAGAAGCTATCAATTTTAAGTTCTGTATTTGACAATTACTAGTTCAGATCTTCAAGTTATAATTTGCAATCTTAATTTGAATTTATCAATTCTAAGTTCTGTATTTGACAGTTACAAGTTCAGATCTTCAAGTTATAATTTGAAATAATAATTAGTATTTAACAAATCTAAGTTCTGTAATTAACTATTACTAGTTCAGATCTTCAAGTTATAATTTGCAATAATAATTAGAAGCTATCAATTTTAAGTTCTGCATTTGACTATTACAAGTTCAGATCTTCAAGTTATAATTTGCAATCATAATTTGAAGTTATCAATTTTAAAGTCTGTATTTGACAATTACAAGTTCAAATCTTCAAGTTATAATTTCCACTAATAATTTGTATTTAACAATTTGAAGTTCTGTAATTCACTATTACAAGTTCAGATCTTCAAGTTACAATTTGCAATCATAATTTGAAGTTATCAATTTTAAAGTCTGTATTTGACAATTACAAGTTCAGATCTTCAAGTTATAATTTGCACTAATAATTTGTATTTAACAATTCGAAGTTCTGTATTTGACTACTACAAGTTCAGATCTTCGAGTTATAATTTGCAATCATAATTTGAAGTTATCAATTCTAAGGTCTGTATTTGACAGTTACAAGTTCAGATCTTCATGTTATAATTTGAAATAATAATTAGTATTTAACAAAGCTAAGTTCTGTAATTCACTATCACAAGTTCAGATCTTCAAGTTATAATTTGAAATAATAATTAGTATTTAACAAATCTAAGTTCTGTAATTCACTATTACTAGTTCAGATCTTCAAGTAATAATTTGCAATAATAATTAGAAGCTATCAATTTTAAGTTCTGTATTTGACAATTACAAGTTCAGATCTTCAAGTTATAATTTGCAATAATAATTAGAAGCTATCAATTTTAAGTTCTGTATTTGACAATTACAAGTTCAGATCTTCAAGTTATAATTTGAAATAATAATTAGTATTTAACAAATCTAAGTTCTGTAATTCACTATTACTAGTTCAGATCTTCAAGTTATAATTTGCAATAATAATTAGAAGCTATCAATTTTAAGTTCTGTATTTGACAATTACAAGTTCAGATCTTCAAGTTATAATTTGCAATAATAATTAGAAGCTATCATTTTTAAGTTCTGTATTTGACAATTACAAGTTCAGATCTTCAAGTTATAATTTGCACTAATAATTTGTATTTAACAATACGACGTTCTGTATTTGACTATTACAAGTTCAGATCTATCTAATTATTATTTGCAATCTTAGTTTGAATTTAACAATTCTAAGTTCTGTATTTACCTACTACAAGTTCAGATCTTCAAGTTATAATTTGCAATAATAATTAGAAGCTATCATTTTTAAGTTCTGTATTTGACAATTACAAGTTCAGATCTTCAAGTTATAATTTGCACTAATAATTTGTATTTAACAATACGAAGTTCTGTATTTGACTATTACAAGTTCAGATCTTTCTAATTATTATTTGCAATCTTAGTTTGAATTTAACAATTCTTAGTTCTGTATTTACCTACTACAAGTTCAGATCTTCAAGTTATAATTTGAAATAATAATTTATATTTAACAAATCTAAGTTCTGTAATTCACCATTACAAGTTCAGATCTTCAAGTTATAATTTGAAATAATAATTGGTATTTAACAAATCTAAGTTCTGTAATTAACTATTACTAGTTCAGATCTTCAAGTTATAATTTGCAATAATAATTAGAAGCTATCAATTTTAAGTTCTGTATTTGACAATTACTAGTTCAGATCTTCAAGTTATAATTTGCAATCTTAATTTGAATTTATCAATTCTAAGTTCTGTATTTGACAGTTACAAGTTCAGATCTTCAAGTTATAATTTGAAATAATAATTAGTATTTAACAAATCTAAGTTCTGTAATTAACTATTACTAGTTCAGATCTTCAAGTTATAATTTGCAATAATAATTAGAAGCTATCAATTTTAAGTTCTGCATTTGACTATTACAAGTTCAGATCTTCAAGTTATAATTTGCAATCATAATTTGAAGTTATCAATTTTAAAGTCTGTATTTGACAATTACAAGTTCAAATCTTCAAGTTATAATTTCCACTAATAATTTGTATTTAACAATTTGAAGTTCTGTAATTCACTATTACAAGTTCAGATCTTCAAGTTACAATTTGCAATCATAATTTGAAGTTATCAATTTTAAAGTCTGTATTTGACAATTACAAGTTCAGATCTTCAAGTTATAATTTGCACTAATAATTTGTATTTAACAATTCGAAGTTCTGTATTTGACTACTACAAGTTCAGATCTTCGAGTTATAATTTGCAATCATAATTTGAAGTTATCAATTCTAAGGTCTGTATTTGACAGTTACAAGTTCAGATCTTCATGTTATAATTTGAAATAATAATTAGTATTTAACAAAGCTAAGTTCTGTAATTCACTATCACAAGTTCAGATCTTCAAGTTATAATTTGAAATAATAATTAGTATTTAACAAATCTAAGTTCTGTAATTCACTATTACTAGTTCAGATCTTCAAGTAATAATTTGCAATAATAATTAGAAGCTATCAATTTTAAGTTCTGTATTTGACAATTACAAGTTCAGATCTTCAAGTTATAATTTGCAATAATAATTAGAAGCTATCAATTTTAAGTTCTGTATTTGACAATTACAAGTTCAGATCTTCAAGTTATAATTTGAAATAATAATTAGTATTTAACAAATCTAAGTTCTGTAATTCACTATTACTAGTTCAGATCTTCAAGTTATAATTTGCAATAATAATTAGAAGCTATCAATTTTAAGTTCTGTATTTGACAATTACAAGTTCAGATCTTCAAGTTATAATTTGCAATAATAATTAGAAGCTATCATTTTTAAGTTCTGTATTTGACAATTACAAGTTCAGATCTTCAAGTTATAATTTGCACTAATAATTTGTATTTAACAATACGACGTTCTGTATTTGACTATTACAAGTTCAGATCTATCTAATTATTATTTGCAATCTTAGTTTGAATTTAACAATTCTAAGTTCTGTATTTACCTACTACAAGTTCAGATCTTCAAGTTATAATTTGAAATAATAATTTATATTTAACAAATCTAAGTTCTGTAATTCACCATTACAAGTTCAGATCTTCAAGTTATAATTTGAAATAATAATTGGTATTTAACAAGTCTAAGTTCTGTAATTAACTATTACTAGTTCAGATCTTCAAGTTATAATTTGCAATAATAATTAGAAGCTATCAATTTTAAGTTCTGTATTTGACAATTACTAGTTCAGATCTTCAAGTTATAATTTGCAATCTTAATTTGAATTTATCAATTCTAAGTTCTGTATATGACAGTTACAAGTTCAGATCTTTCTAGTTATAATTTGAAATAATAATTAGTATTTAACAAATCTAAGTTCTGTAATTAACTATTACTAGTTCAGATCTTCAAGTTATAATTTGCAATAATAATTACAAGCTATCAATTTTAAGTTCTGTATTTGACAATTACTAGTTCAGATCTTCAAGTTATAATTTGCACTGTTAATTTGTATTTAACAATTCGAAGTTCTGTATTTGACTACTACAAGTTCAGATCTTCGAGTTATAATTTGCAATCATAATTTGAAGTTATCAATGCTAAGGTCTGTATTTGACAGTTACAAGTTCAGATCTTCAAGTTATAATTTGAAATAATAATTAGTATTTAACAAAGGTAAGTTCTGTAATTCACTATCAGAAGTTCAGATCTTCAAGTTATAATTTGAAATAATAATTAGTATTTAACAAATCTAAGTTCTGTAATTCACTATTACTAGTTCAGATCTTCAAGTTATAATTTGCAATAATAATTGGAAGCTATCAATTTTAAGTTCTGTATTTGACAATTACAAGTTCAGATCTTCAAATTATTATTTGCAATCTTAGTTTGAATTTAACAATTCGAAGTTCTGTATTTACATACTACAAGTTCAGATCTTCAAGTTATAATTTGCACTAATAATTTGAATTTAACAATTCGAAGTTCTGTAATTCACTATTACAAGTTCAGATCTTCAAGTTATAATTTGCAATAATAATTAGAAGCTATCAATTTTAAGTTCTGTATTTGACAATTACAAGTTCAGATCTTCAAGTTATAATTTGCACTAATAATTTGTATTTAACAATTCGAAGTTCTGTATTTGACTATTACAAGTTCAGATCTTCAAATTATTATTTGCAATCTTAGTTTGAATTTAACAATTCGAAGTTCTGTAATTCACTATTACTAGTTCAGATCTTCAAGTTATAATTTGCAATAATAATTAGAAGCTATCAATTTTAAGTTCTGTATTTGACAATTAAAAGTTCAGATCTAAAAGTTATAATTTGCAATAATAATTAGAAGCTATCAATTTTAAGTTCTGTATTTGACAATTACAAGTTCAGATCTTCAAGTTATAATTTGCACTAATAATTTGTATTTAACAATTCGAAGTTCTGTATTTGACTATTACAAGTTCAGATCTTCAAATTATTATTTGCAATCTTAGTTTGAATTTAAGAATTCTAAGTTCTGTACTTACCTACTACAAGTTCAGATCTTCAAGTTATAATTTGAAATAATAATTTATATTTAACAAATCTAAGTTCTGTAATTCACCATTACAAGTTCAGATCTTCAAGTTATAATTTGAAATAATAATTGGTATTTAACAAATCTAAGTTCTGTATGTAACTATTACAAGTTCAGATCTTCAAGTTATAATTTGCAATAATAATTAGAAGCTATCAATTTTAAGTTCTGTATTTGACAATTACTAGTTCAGATCTTCAAGTTATAATTTGCATTCTTAATTTGAATTTATCAATTCTAAGTTCTGTATTTGACAGTTACAAGTTCAGATCTTCAAGTTATAATTTGAAATAATAATTAGTATTTAACAAATCTAAGTTCTGTAAATCACTATTACTAGTTCAGATCTTCAAGTTATAATTTGCAATAATAATTAGAAGCTATCAATTTTAAGTTCTGTATTTGACAATTACAAGTTCAGATCTTCTAGTTAAAATTTGAAATAATTTCTAGTATTTAACAAATCTAAGTTCTGTAATTCACTATTACTAGTTCAGATCTTCAAGTTATAATTTGCAATAATAATTAGAAGCTATCAATTTTAAGTTCTGTATTTGACAATTACAAGTGCAGATCTTCAAGTTATAATTTGCAATAATAATTAGAAGCTATCAATTTTAAGTTCTGTATTTGACAATTACAAGTTCAGATCTTCAAGTTATAATTTGCACTAATAATTTGTATTTAACAATTCGAAGTTCTGCATTTACCTACGACAAGTTCAGATCTTCAAGTTATAATTTGCAATCATAATTTGAAGTTATCAATTTTAAAGTCTGTATTTGACAATTACAAGTTCAAATCTTCAAGTTATTATTTGCACTAATAATTTGTATTTAACAATTCGAAGTTCTGTAATTCACTATTACAAGTTCAGATCTTCAAGTTATAATTTGCAATCATAATTTGAAGTTATCAATTTTAAAGTCTGTATTTGACAATTACAAGTTCAGATCTTCAAGTTATAATTTGCACTAATAATTTGTATTTAACAAATCGAAGTTCTGTATTTGACTACTACAAGTTCAGATCTTCAAGTTATAATTTGCAATCATAATTTGAAGTTATCAATTCTAAGGTCTGTATTTGACAGTTACAAGTTCAGATCTTCTTGTTATAATTTGAAATAATAATTAGTGTTTAACAAAGCTAAGTTCTGTAATTCACTATCACAAGTTCAGATCTTCAAGTTATAACTTGAAATAATAATTAGTATTTAACAAATCTAAGTTCTGTAATTCACTATTACTAGTTCAGATCTTCAAGTAATAATTTGCATGAATAATTAGAAGCTATCAATTTTAAGTTCTGTATTTGACAATTACAAGTTCAGATCTTCAAGTTATAATTTGCAATAATAATTAGAAGCTATCATTTTTAAGTTCTGTATTTGACAATTACAAGTTCAGATCTTCAAGTTATTATTTGCACTAATAATTTGTATTTAAAAATACTAAGTTCTGTATTTGACTATTACAAGTTCAGATCTTTCTAATTATTATTTGCAATCTTAGTTTGAATTTTACAATTCTAAGTTCTGTATTTACCTACTACAAGTTCAGATCTTCAAGTTATAATTTGAAATAATAATTTATATTTAACAAATCTAAGTTCTGTAATTCACCATTACAAGTTCAGATCTTCAAGTTATAATTTGAAATAATAATTGGTATTTAACAAATCTAAGTTCTGTAATTAACTATTACTAGTTCAGATCTTCAAGTTATAATTTGCAATAATAATTAGAAGCTATCAATTTTAAGTTCTGTATTTGACAATTACTAGTTCAGATCTTCAAATTATTATTTGTAATCTTAGTTTAAATTTAACAACTCGAAGTTCTGTATGTAACTACTACAAGTTCAGATCTTCAAGTTATAATTTGCACTAATAATTTGAATTTAACAATTCGAAGTTCTGTATTTGACTATTACAAGTTCAGATCTTCAAATTATTATTTGCAATCTTAGTTTGAATGTAACAACTCGAAGTTCTGTATGTAAATACTACAAGTTCAGATCTTCAAGTTATAATTTGCACTAATAATTTGAATTTAACAATTCGAAGTTCTGTTTTGACTATTACAAGTTCAGATCTTCAAATTATTATTTGCAATCTTAGTTTGAAATTAACAATTCGAAGTTCTGTATTTGACAGTTACAAGTACAGATCTTCAAGTTATAATTTGCAATAATAATTAGAAGCTATCAATTTTAAGTTCTGTATTTGACAATTACAAGTTCAGATCTTCAAGTTATAATTTGCACTAATAATTTGTATTTAACAATTCGAAGTTCTGTATTTGACTATTACAAGTTCAGATCTTCAAATTATTATTTGCAATCTTAGTTTGAATTTAACAATTCGAAGTTCTGTAATTCACTATTACTAGTTCAGATCTTCAAGTTATAATTTGCAATAATAATTAGAAGCTATCAATTTTAAGTTCTGTATTTGACAATTAAAAGTTCAGATCTACAAGTTATAATTTGCAATAATAATTAGAAGCTATCAATTTTAAGTTCTGTATTTGACAATTACAAGTTCAGATCTTCAAGTTATAATTTGCACTAATAATTTGTATTTAACAATACGATGTTCTGTATTTGACTATTACAAGTTCAGATCTTCAAATTATTATTTGCAATCTTAGTTTGAATTTAACAATTCTAAGTTCTGTACTTACCTACTACAAGTTCAGATCTTCAAGTTATAATTTGAAATAATAATTTATATTTAACAAATCTAAGTTCTGTAATTCACCATTACAAGTTCAGATCTTCAAGTTATAATTTGAAATAATAATTGGTATTTAACAAATCTAAGTTCTGTATGTAACTACTACAAGTTCAGATCTTCAAGTTATAATTTGCAATAATAATTAGAAGCTATCAATTTTAGTTCTGTATTTGACAATTACTAGTTCAGATCTTCAAGTTATAATTTGCATTCTTAATTTGAATTTATCAATTCTAAGTTCTGTATTTGACAGTTACAAGTTCAGATCTTCAAATTATTATTTGCAATCTTAGTTTGAATTTAACAACTCGAAGTTCTGTATGTAACTACTACAAGTTCAGATCTTCAAGTTATAATTTGCACTAATAATTTGAATTTAACAATTCGAAGTTCTGTATTTACATACTACAAGTTCAGATCTTCAAGTTATAATTTGAAATAATAATTAGAAGCTATCAATTTTAAAGTTCTGTATTTGACAATTACAAGTTCAGATCTACAAGTTATAATTTGCAATAATAATTAGAAGCTATCAATTTTAAGTTCTGTATTTGACAATTACAAGTTCAGATCTTCAAGTTATAATTTGCACTAATAATTTGTATTTAACAATTCGAAGTTCTGTATTTGACTATTACAAGTTCAGATCTTCAAATTATTATTTGCAATCTTAGTTTGAATTTAACAATTCGAAGTTCTGTAATTCACTATTACTAGTTCAAATTTTCAAGTTATAATTTGCAATAATAATTAGAAGCTATCAATTTTAAGTTCTGTATTTGACAATTACAAGTTCAGATCTTCAAGTTATAATTTGCAATAATAATTAGAAGCTATCAATTTTAAGTTCTGTATTTGACAATTACAAGTTCAGATCTTCAAGTTATAATTTGAAATAATAATTAGTATTTAACAAATCTAAGTTCTGTAATTCACTATTACTAGTTCACATCTTCAAGTTATAATTTGCAATAATAATTAGAAGCTATCAATTTTAAGTTCTGTATTTGACAATTACAAGTTCAGATCTTCAAGTTATAATTTGCAATAATAATTGGAAGCTATCAATTTTAAGTTCTGTATTTGACAATTAAAAGTTCAGATCTTCAAGTTATAATTTGAAATAATAATTAGTAGCTATCAATTTTAAGTTTTGTATTTGACAATTACAAGTTCAGATCTTCAAGTTATAATTTGAAATAATAATTAGTATTTAACAAATCTAAGTTCTGTAATTCACTATTACTAGTTCAGTTCTTCAAGTTATAATTTGCAATAATAATTAGAAGCTATCAATTTTAAGTTCTGTATTTGACAATTTCAAGTTCACATCTTCAAGTTATAATTTGCAATAATAATTAGAAGCTATCAATTTTAAGTTCTGTATTTGACAATTACAAGTTCAGATCTTCAAGTTATAATTTGCACTAATAATTTGTATTTAACAATTCGAAGTTTTGTATTTGACTATCACAAGTTCAGATCTTCAAATTATCATTTGCAATCTTAGTTTGAATTTAACAATTCGAAGTTCTGTACTTACTTACTACAAGTTCAGATCTTCAAGTTATAATTAGCACTAATAATTTGTATTTAACAATTCGAAGATCTTTATTTGACTATTACAAGTTCAGATCTTCAAATTATTATTTGCAATCTTAGTTTGAATGTAACAACTCGAAGTTCTGTATGTAAATACTACAAGTTCAGATCTTCAAGTTATAATTTGCACTAATAATTTGAATTTAACAATTCGAAGTTCTGTTTTGACTATTACAAGTTCAGATCTTCAAATTATTATTTGCAATCTTAGTTTGAAATTAACAATTCGAAGTTCTGTATTTGACAGTTACAAGTACAGATCTTCAAGTTATAATTTGCAATAATAATTAGAAGCTATCAATTTTAAGTTCTGTATTTGACAATTACAAGTTCAGATCTTCAAGTTATAATTTGCACTAATAATTTGTATTTAACAATTCGAAGTTCTGTATTTGACTATTACAAGTTCAGATCTTCAAATTATTATTTGCAATCTTAGTTTGAATTTAACAATTCGAAGTTCTGTAATTCACTATTACTAGTTCAGATCTTCAAGTTATAATTTGCAATAATAATTAGAAGCTATCAATTTTAAGTTCTGTATTTGACAATTAAAAGTTCAGATCTACAAGTTATAATTTGCAATAATAATTAGAAGCTATCAATTTTAAGTTCTGTATTTGACAATTACAAGTTCAGATCTTCAAGTTATAATTTGCACTAATAATTTGTATTTAACAATACGATGTTCTGTATTTGACTATTACAAGTTCAGATCTTCAAATTATTATTTGCAATCTTAGTTTGAATTTAACAATTCTAAGTTCTGTACTTACCTACTACAAGTTCAGATCTTCAAGTTATAATTTGAAATAATAATTTATATTTAACAAATCTAAGTTCTGTAATTCACCATTACAAGTTCAGATCTTCAAGTTATAATTTGAAATAATAATTGGTATTTAACAAATCTAAGTTCTGTATGTAACTACTACAAGTTCAGATCTTCAAGTTATAATTTGCAATAATAATTAGAAGCTATCAATTTTAGTTCTGTATTTGACAATTACTAGTTCAGATCTTCAAGTTATAATTTGCATTCTTAATTTGAATTTATCAATTCTAAGTTCTGTATTTGACAGTTACAAGTTCAGATCTTCAAATTATTATTTGCAATCTTAGTTTGAATTTAACAACTCGAAGTTCTGTATGTAACTACTACAAGTTCAGATCTTCAAGTTATAATTTGCACTAATAATTTGAATTTAACAATTCGAAGTTCTGTATTTACATACTACAAGTTCAGATCTTCAAGTTATAATTTGAAATAATAATTAGAAGCTATCAATTTTAAAGTTCTGTATTTGACAATTACAAGTTCAGATCTACAAGTTATAATTTGCAATAATAATTAGAAGCTATCAATTTTAAGTTCTGTATTTGACAATTACAAGTTCAGATCTTCAAGTTATAATTTGCACTAATAATTTGTATTTAACAATTCGAAGTTCTGTATTTGACTATTACAAGTTCAGATCTTCAAATTATTATTTGCAATCTTAGTTTGAATTTAACAATTCGAAGTTCTGTAATTCACTATTACTAGTTCAAATTTTCAAGTTATAATTTGCAATAATAATTAGAAGCTATCAATTTTAAGTTCTGTATTTGACAATTACAAGTTCAGATCTTCAAGTTATAATTTGCAATAATAATTAGAAGCTATCAATTTTAAGTTCTGTATTTGACAATTACAAGTTCAGATCTTCAAGTTATAATTTGAAATAATAATTAGTATTTAACAAATCTAAGTTCTGTAATTCACTATTACTAGTTCACATCTTCAAGTTATAATTTGCAATAATAATTAGAAGCTATCAATTTTAAGTTCTGTATTTGACAATTACAAGTTCAGATCTTCAAGTTATAATTTGCAATAATAATTGGAAGCTATCAATTTTAAGTTCTGTATTTGACAATTAAAAGTTCAGATCTTCAAGTTATAATTTGAAATAATAATTAGTAGCTATCAATTTTAAGTTTTGTATTTGACAATTACAAGTTCAGATCTTCAAGTTATAATTTGAAATAATAATTAGTATTTAACAAATCTAAGTTCTGTAATTCACTATTACTAGTTCAGTTCTTCAAGTTATAATTTGCAATAATAATTAGAAGCTATCAATTTTAAGTTCTGTATTTGACAATTTCAAGTTCACATCTTCAAGTTATAATTTGCAATAATAATTAGAAGCTATCAATTTTAAGTTCTGTATTTGACAATTACAAGTTCAGATCTTCAAGTTATAATTTGCACTAATAATTTGTATTTAACAATTCGAAGTTTTGTATTTGACTATCACAAGTTCAGATCTTCAAATTATCATTTGCAATCTTAGTTTGAATTTAACAATTCGAAGTTCTGTATTTACTTACTACAAGTTCAGATCTTCAAGTTATAATTAGCACTAATAATTTGTATTTAACAATTCGAAGATCTTTATTTGACTATTACAAGTTCAGATCTTCAAGTTATAATTTGAAATAATAATTAGTATTTAACAAAGCTAAGTTCTGTAATGCACTATTACAAATTCAGATCTTCAAGTTATAATTTGCTATAATAATTAGAAGCTATCAATTTTAAGTTCTGTATTTGACTATTACAAGTTCAGATCTTGAAATTATTATTTGCAATCTTAGTTTATATTTAACAATTCGAAGTTCTGTATTTACTTACTACAAGTTCAGATCTTCAAGTTATAATTTGAAATAATAATTTATATTTAACAAATCTTAGTTCTGTAATTCACTATTACAAGTTCAGATCTTCAAATTATAATTTGCACTAATAATTTGTATTTAACAATACGAAGTTCTGTATTTCCCTACGACAAGTTCAGATCTTCAAGTTATAATTTGCAATCATAATTTGAAGTTATCAATTTTAAAGTCTGTATTTGACAATTACAAGTTCAGATCTTCAAGTTATAATTTGCACTAATAATGTGTATTTAACAATTCGAAGTTCTGTATTTGACTATTACAAGTTCAGATCTTCAAGTTATAATTTGCAATAATAATTAGAAGCTATCAATTTTAAGTTCTGTATTTGACAATTACAAGTTCAGATCTTCAAGTTATAATTTGCACTAATAATTTGTATTTAACAATTCGAAGTTCTGTATTTGACTATTCCAAGTTCAGATCTTCAAATTTTATTTGCAATCTTAGTTTTAATTTAACAATTCGAAGTTCTGTATTTAACTACTACAAGTTCAGATCTGCAAGTTATAATTTGCACTAATAATTTGTATTTAAGAATTCGAACTTATGTATTTGACTATTACAAGTTCAGATCTTCAAATTATGATTTGCAATCTTAGTTTGAATTTAACAACTCGAAGTTCTGTATGTAACTACTACAAGTTCAGATCTTCAAGTTATAATTTCCACTAATAATTTGAATTTAACAATTCGAAGTTCTGTTTTGACTATTACAAGTTCAGATCTTCAAATTATTATTTGCAATCTTAGTTTGAATTTAACAATTCGAAGTTCTGTATTTGACAGTTACAAGTTCAGATCTTCAAGTTATTATTTGAAATAATAATTAGTATTTAACAAATCTAAGTTCTGTAATTCACTATTACTAGTTCAGATCTTCAAGTTATAATTTGCAATAATAATTAGAAGCTATCAATTTTAAGTTCTGTATTTGACAATTACAAGTTCAGATCTACAAGTTATAATTTGCAATAATAATTAGAAGCTATCAATTTTAAGTTCTGTATTTGACAATTACAAGTTAAGATCTTCAAGTTATAATTTGCACTAATAATTTGTATTTAACAATTCGAAGTTCTGGATTTGACTATTACAAGTTCAGATCTTCAAATTATTATTTGCAATCTTAGTTTGAATTTCACAACTCGAAGTTCTGTATGTAACTACTACAAGTTCAGATCTTCAAGTTATAATTTGCACTAATAATTTGAATTTAACAATTCGAAGTTCTGTTTTGACTTTTACAAGTTCAGATCTTCAAATTATTATTTGCAATCTTAGTTTGAATTTAACAATTCGAAGTTCTGTATTTGACAGTTACAAGTTCAGATCTTCAAGTTATTATTTGAAATAATAATTAGTATTTAACAATTCGAAGTTCTGTAATTCACTATTACTAGTTCAGATCTTCAAGTTATAATTTGCAATAATAATTAGAAGCTATCAATTTTAAGTTCTGTATTTGACAATTACAAGTTCAGATCTACAAGTTATAATTTGCAATAATAATTAGAAGCTATCAATTTTAAGTTCTGTATTTGACAATTACAAGTTCAGATCTTCAAGTTATAATTTGCACTAATAATTTGTATTTAACAATTCGAAGTTCTGTATTTGACTATTACAAGTTCAGATCTTCAAATTATTATTTGCAATCTTAGTTTGAATTTAACAATTCGAAGTTCTGTAATTCACTATTACTAGTTCAGATCTTCAAGTTATAATTTGCAATAATAATTAGAAGCTATCAATTTTAAGTTCTGTATTTGACAATTAAAAGTTCAGATCTACAAGTTATAATTTGCAATAATAATTAGAAGCTATCAATTTTAAGTTCTGTATTTGACAATTACAAGTTCAGATCTTCAAGTTATAATTTGCACTAATAATTTGTATTTAACAATTCGAAGTTCTGTATTTGACTATTACAAGTTCAGATCTTCAAATTATTATTTGCAATCTTAGTTTGAATTTAACAATTCTAAGTTCTGTACTTACCTACTACAAGTTCAGATCTTCAAGTTATAATTTGAAATAATAATTTATATTTAACAAATCTAAGTTCTGTAATTCACCATTACAAGTTCAGATCTTCAAGTTATAATTTGAAATAATAATTGGTATTTAACAAATCTAAGTTCTGTATGTAACTACTACAAGTTCAGATCTTCAAGTTATAATTTGCAATAATAATTAGAAGCTATCAATTTTAGGTTCTGTACTTGACAATTACTAGTTCAGATCTTCAAGTTATAATTTGCATTCTTAATTTGAATTTATCAATTCTAAGTTCTGTATTTGACAGTTACAAGTTCAGATCTTCAAGTTATAATTTGAAATAATAGTTAGTATTTAACAAATCTAAGTTCTGTAAATCACTATTACTAGTTCAGATCTTCAAGTTATAATTTGCAATAATAATTAGAAGCTATCAATTTTAAGTTCTGTATTTGACAATTACAAGTTCAGATCTTCTAGTTAAAATTTGAAATAATAATTAGTATTTAACAAATCTAAGTTCTGTAATTCACTATTACTAGTTCAGATCTTCAAGTTATAATTTGCAATAATAATTAGAAGCTATCAATTTTAAGTTCTGTATTTGACAATTACAAGTGCAGATCTTCAAGTTATAATTTGCAATAATAATTAGAAGCTATCAATTTTAAGTTCTGTATTTGACAATTACAAGTTCAGATCTTCAAGTTATAATTTGCACTAATAATTTGTATTTAACAATTCGAAGTTCTGCATTTACCTACGACAAGTTCAGATCTTCAAGTTATAATTTGCAATCATAATTTGAAGTTATCAATTTTAAAGTCTGTATTTGACAATTACAAGTTCAAATCTTCAAGTTATTATTTGCACTAATAATTAGTATTTAACAATTCGAAGTTCTGTAATTCACTATTACAAGTTCAGATCTTCAAGTTATAATTTGCAATCATAATTTGAAGTTATCAATTTTAAAGTCTGTATTTGACAATTACAAGTTCAGATCTTCAAGTTATAATTTGCACTAATAATTTGTATTTAACAAATCGAAGTTCTGTATTTGACTACTACAAGTTCAGATCTTCGAGTTATAATTTGCAATCATAATTTGAAGTTATCAATTCTAAGGTCTGTATTTGACAGTTACAAGTTCAGATCTTCTTGTTATAATTTGAAATAATAATTAGTGTTTAACAAAGCTAAGTTCTGTAATTCACTATCACAAGTTCAGATCTTCAAGTTATAACTTGAAATAATAATTAGTATTTAACAAATCTAAGTTCTGTAATTCACTATTACTAGTTCAGATCTTCAAGTAATAATTTGCATGAATAATTAGAAGCTATCAATTTTAAGTTCTGTATTTGACAATTACAAGTTCAGATCTTCAAGTTATAATTTGCAATAATAATTAGAAGCTATCATTTTTAAGTTCTGTATTTGACAATTACAAGTTCAGATCTTCAAGTGTATATTTACACTAATAATTTGTATTTAAAAATACTAAGTTCTGTATTTGACTATTACAAGTTCAGATCTTTCTAATTATTATTTGCAATCTTAGTTTGAATTTAACAATTCTAAGTTCTGTATTTACCTACTACAAGTTCAGATCTTCAAGTTATAATTTGAAATAATAATTTATATTTAACAAATCTAAGTTCTGTAATTCACCATTACAAGTTCAGATCTTCAAGTTATAATTTGAAATAATAATTGGTATTTAACAAATCTAAGTTCTGTAATTAACTATTACTAGTTCAGATCTTCAAGTTATAATTTGCAATAATAATTAGAAGCTATCAATTTTAAGTTCTGTATTTGACAATTACTAGTTCAGATCTTCAAATTATTATTTGTAATCTTAGTTTAAATTTAACAACTCGAAGTTCTGTATGTAACTACTACAAGTTCAGATCTTCAAGTTATAATTTGCACTAATAATTTGAATTTAACAATTCGAAGTTCTGTATTTGACTATTACAAGTTCAGATCTTCAAATTATTATTTGCAATCTTAGTTTGAATATAACAACTCGAAGTTCTGTATGTAACTACTACAAGTTCAGATCTTCAAGTTATAATTTGCACTAATAATTTGAATTTAACAATTCGAAGTTCTGTTTTGACTATTACAAGTTCAGATCTTCAAATTATTATTTGCAATCTTAGTTTGAATTTAACAATTCGAAGTTCTGTATTTGACAGTTACAAGTACAGATCTTCAAGTTATAATTTGCAATAATAATTAGAAGCTATCAATTTTAAGTTCTGTATTTGACAATTACAAGTTCAGATCTTCAAGTTATAATTTGCACTAATAATTTGTATTTAACAATTCGAAGTTCTGTATTTGACTATTACAAGTTCAGATCTTCAAATTATTATTTGCAATCTTAGTTTGAATTTAACAATTCGAAGTTCTGTAATTCACTATTACTAGTTCAGATCTTCAAGTTATAATTTGCAATAATAATTAGAAGCTATCAATTTTAAGTTCTGTATTTGACAATTAAAAGTTCAGATCTACAAGTTATAATTTGCAATAATAATTAGAAGCTATCAATTTTAAGTTCTGTATTTGACAATTACAAGTTCAGATCTTCAAGTTATAATTTGCACTAATAATTTGTATTTAACAATACGAAGTTCTGTATTTGACTATTACAAGTTCAGATCTTCAAATTATTATTTGCAATCTTAGTTTGAATTTAACAATTCTAAGTTCTGTACTTACCTACTACAAGTTCAGATCTTCAAGTTATAATTTGAAATAATAATTTATATTTAACAAATCTAAGTTCTGTAATTCACCATTACAAGTTCAGATCTTCAAGTTATAATTTGAAATAATAATTGGTATTTAACAAATCTAAGTTCTGTATGTAACTACTACAAGTTCAGATCTTCAAGTTATAATTTGCACTAATAATTTGTATTTAACAATACGAAGTTCTGTATTTGACAGTTACAAGTTCAGATCTTCAAGTTATAATTTGAAATAATAATTAGTATTTAACAAATCTAAGTTCTGTAAATCACTATTACTAGTTCAGATCTTCAAGTTATAATTTGCAATAATAATTAGAAGCTATCAATTTTAAGTTCTGTATTTGACAATTACAAGTGCAGATCTTCAAGTTATAATTTGCAATAATAATTAGAAGCTATCAATTTTAAGTTCTGTATTTGACAATTACAAGTTCAGATCTTCAAGTTATAATTTGCACTAATAATTTGTATTTAACAATTCGAAGTTCTGCATTTACCTACGACAAGTTCAGATCTTCAAGTTATAATTTGCAATCATAATTTGAAGTTATCAATTTTAAAGTCTGTATTTGACAATTACAAGTTCAAATCTTCAAGTTATTATTTGCACTAATAATTTGTATTTAACAATTCGAAGTTCTGTAATTCACTATTACAAGTTCAGATCTTCAAGTTATAATTTGCAATCATAATTTGAAGTTATCAATTTTAAAGTCTGTATTTGACAATTACAAGTTCAGATCTTCAAGTTATAATTTGCACTAATAATTTGTATTTAACAAATCGAAGTTCTGTATTTGACAATTACAAGTTCAGATCTTCAAGTTATAATTTGCACTAATAATTTGTATTTAACAATTCGAAGTTCTGTATTTGACTATTCCAAGTTCAGATCTTCAAATTTTATTTGCAATCTTAGTTTTAATTTAACAATTCGAAGTTCTGTATTTAACTACTACAAGTTCAGATCTGCAAGTTATAATTTGCACTAATAATTTGTATTTAAGAATTCGAACTTATGTATTTGACTATTACAAGTTCAGATCTTCAAATTATGATTTGCAATCTTAGTTTGAATTTAACAACTCGAAGTTCTGTATGTAACTACTACAAGTTCAGATCTTCAAGTTATAATTTCCACTAATAATTTGAATTTAACAATTCGAAGTTCTGTTTTGACTATTACAAGTTCAGATCTTCAAATTATTATTTGCAATCTTAGTTTGAATTTAACAATTCGAAGTTCTGTATTTGACAGTTACAAGTTCAGATCTTCAAGTTATTATTTGAAATAATAATTAGTATTTAACAAATCTAAGTTCTGTAATTCACTATTACTAGTTCAGATCTTCAAGTTATAATTTGCAATAATAATTAGAAGCTATCAATTTTAAGTTCTGTATTTGACAATTACAAGTTCAGATCTACAAGTTATAATTTGCAATAATAATTAGAAGCTATCAATTTTAAGTTCTGTATTTGACAATTACAAGTTAAGATCTTCAAGTTATAATTTGCACTAATAATTTGTATTTAACAATTCGAAGTTCTGGATTTGACTATTACAAGTTCAGATCTTCAAATTATTATTTGCAATCTTAGTTTGAATTTCACAACTCGAAGTTCTGTATGTAACTACTACAAGTTCAGATCTTCAAGTTATAATTTGCACTAATAATTTGAATTTAACAATTCGAAGTTCTGTTTTGACTATTACAAGTTCAGATCTTCAAATTATTATTTGCAATCTTAGTTTGAATTTAACAATTCGAAGTTCTGTATTTGACAGTTACAAGTTCAGATCTTCAAGTTATTATTTGAAATAATAATTAGTATTTAACAATTCGAAGTTCTGTAATTCACTATTACTAGTTCAGATCTTCAAGTTATAATTTGCAATAATAATTAGAAGCTATCAATTTTAAGTTCTGTATTTGACAATTACAAGTTCAGATCTACAAGTTATAATTTGCAATAATAATTAGAAGCTATCAATTTTAAGTTCTGTATTTGACAATTACAAGTTCAGATCTTCAAGTTATAATTTGCACTAATAATTTGTATTTAACAATTCGAAGTTCTGTATTTGACTATTACAAGTTCAGATCTTCAAATTATTATTTGCAATCTTAGTTTGAATTTAACAATTCGAAGTTCTGTAATTCACTATTACTAGTTCAGATCTTCAAGTTATAATTTGCAATAATAATTAGAAGCTATCAATTTTAAGTTCTGTATTTGACAATTAAAAGTTCAGATCTACAAGTTATAATTTGCAATAATAATTAGAAGCTATCAATTTTAAGTTCTGTATTTGACAATTACAAGTTCAGATCTTCAAGTTATAATTTGCACTAATAATTTGTATTTAACAATTCGAAGTTCTGTATTTGACTATTACAAGTTCAGATCTTCAAATTATTATTTGCAATCTTAGTTTGAATTTAACAATTCTAAGTTCTGTACTTACCTACTACAAGTTCAGATCTTCAAGTTATAATTTGAAATAATAATTTATATTTAACAAATCTAAGTTCTGTAATTCACCATTACAAGTTCAGATCTTCAAGTTATAATTTGAAATAATAATTGGTATTTAACAAATCTAAGTTCTGTATGTAACTACTACAAGTTCAGATCTTCAAGTTATAATTTGCAATAATAATTAGAAGCTATCAATTTTAGGTTCTGTATTTGACAATTACTAGTTCAGATCTTCAAGTTATAATTTGCATTCTTAATTTGAATTTATCAATTCGAAGTTCTGTATTTGACAGTTACAAGTTCAGATCTTCAAGTTATAATTTGAAATAATAGTTAGTATTTAACAAATCTAAGTTCTGTAAATCACTATTACTAGTTCAGATCTTCAAGTTATAATTTGCAATAATAATTAGAAGCTATCAATTTTAAGTTCTGTATTTGACAATTACAAGTTCAGATCTTCTAGTTAAAATTTGAAATAATAATTAGTATTTAACAAATCTAAGTTCTGTAATTCACTATTACTAGTTCAGATCTTCAAGTTATAATTTGCAATAATAATTAGAAGCTATCAATTTTAAGTTCTGTATTTGACAATTACAAGTGCAGATCTTCAAGTTATAATTTGCAATAATAATTAGAAGCTATCAATTTTAAGTTCTGTATTTGACAATTACAAGTTCAGATCTTCAAGTTATAATTTGCACTAATAATTTGTATTTAACAATTCGAAGTTCTGCATTTACCTACGACAAGTTCAGATCTTCAAGTTATAATTTGCAATCATAATTTGAAGTTATCAATTTTAAAGTCTGTATTTGACAATTACAAGTTCAAATCTTCAAGTTATTATTTGCACTAATAATTAGTATTTAACAATTCGAAGTTCTGTAATTCACTATTACAAGTTCAGATCTTCAAGTTATAATTTGCAATCATAATTTGAAGTTATCAATTTTAAAGTCTGTATTTGACAATTACAAGTTCAGATCTTCAAGTTATAATTTGCACTAATAATTTGTATTTAACAAATCGAAGTTCTGTATTTGACTACTACAAGTTCAGATCTTCGAGTTATAATTTGCAATCATAATTTGAAGTTATCAATTCTAAGGTCTGTATTTGACAGTTACAAGTTCAGATCTTCTTGTTATAATTTGAAATAATAATTAGTGTTTAACAAAGCTAAGTTCTGTAATTCACTATCACAAGTTCAGATCTTCAAGTTATAACTTGAAATAATAATTAGTATTTAACAAATCTAAGTTCTGTAATTCACTATTACTAGTTCAGATCTTCAAGTAATAATTTGCATGAATAATTAGAAGCTATCAATTTTAAGTTCTGTATTTGACAATTACAAGTTCAGATCTTCAAGTTATAATTTGCAATAATAATTAGAAGCTATCATTTTTAAGTTCTGTATTTGACAATTACAAGTTCAGATCTTCAAGTGTATATTTACACTAATAATTTGTATTTAAAAATACTAAGTTCTGTATTTGACTATTACAAGTTCAGATCTTTCTAATTATTATTTGCAATCTTAGTTTGAATTTAACAATTCTAAGTTCTGTATTTACCTACTACAAGTTCAGATCTTCAAGTTATAATTTGAAATAATAATTTATATTTAACAAATCTAAGTTCTGTAATTCACCATTACAAGTTCAGATCTTCAAGTTATAATTTGAAATAATAATTGGTATTTAACAAATCTAAGTTCTGTAATTAACTATTACTAGTTCAGATCTTCAAGTTATAATTTGCAATAATAATTAGAAGCTATCAATTTTAAGTTCTGTATTTGACAATTACTAGTTCAGATCTTCAAATTATTATTTGTAATCTTAGTTTAAATTTAACAACTCGAAGTTCTGTATGTAACTACTACAAGTTCAGATCTTCAAGTTATAATTTGCACTAATAATTTGAATTTAACAATTCGAAGTTCTGTATTTGACTATTACAAGTTCAGATCTTCAAATTATTATTTGCAATCTTAGTTTGAATATAACAACTCGAAGTTCTGTATGTAACTACTACAAGTTCAGATCTTCAAGTTATAATTTGCACTAATAATTTGAATTTAACAATTCGAAGTTCTGTTTTGACTATTACAAGTTCAGATCTTCAAATTATTATTTGCAATCTTAGTTTGAATTTAACAATTCGAAGTTCTGTATTTGACAGTTACAAGTACAGATCTTCAAGTTATAATTTGCAATAATAATTAGAAGCTATCAATTTTAAGTTCTGTATTTGACAATTACAAGTTCAGATCTTCAAGTTATAATTTGCACTAATAATTTGTATTTAACAATTCGAAGTTCTGTATTTGACTATTACAAGTTCAGATCTTCAAATTATTATTTGCAATCTTAGTTTGAATTTAACAATTCGAAGTTCTGTAATTCACTATTACTAGTTCAGATCTTCAAGTTATAATTTGCAATAATAATTAGAAGCTATCAATTTTAAGTTCTGTATTTGACAATTAAAAGTTCAGATCTACAAGTTATAATTTGCAATAATAATTAGAAGCTATCAATTTTAAGTTCTGTATTTGACAATTACAAGTTCAGATCTTCAAGTTATAATTTGCACTAATAATTTGTATTTAACAATACGAAGTTCTGTATTTGACTATTACAAGTTCAGATCTTCAAATTATTATTTGCAATCTTAGTTTGAATTTAACAATTCTAAGTTCTGTACTTACCTACTACAAGTTCAGATCTTCAAGTTATAATTTGAAATAATAATTTATATTTAACAAATCTAAGTTCTGTAATTCACCATTACAAGTTCAGATCTTCAAGTTATAATTTGAAATAATAATTGGTATTTAACAAATCTAAGTTCTGTATGTAACTACTACAAGTTCAGATCTTCAAGTTATAATTTGCACTAATAATTTGTATTTAACAATACGAAGTTCTGTATTTGACAGTTACAAGTTCAGATCTTCAAGTTATAATTTGAAATAATAATTAGTATTTAACAAATCTAAGTTCTGTAAATCACTATTACTAGTTCAGATCTTCAAGTTATAATTTGCAATAATAATTAGAAGCTATCAATTTTAAGTTCTGTATTTGACAATTACAAGTGCAGATCTTCAAGTTATAATTTGCAATAATAATTAGAAGCTATCAATTTTAAGTTCTGTATTTGACAATTACAAGTTCAGATCTTCAAGTTATAATTTGCACTAATAATTTGTATTTAACAATTCGAAGTTCTGCATTTACCTACGACAAGTTCAGATCTTCAAGTTATAATTTGCAATCATAATTTGAAGTTATCAATTTTAAAGTCTGTATTTGACAATTACAAGTTTAAATCTTCAAGTTATTATTTGCACTAATAATTTGTATTTAACAATTCGAAGTTCTGTAATTCACTATTACAAGTTCAGATCTTCAAGTTATAATTTGCAATCATAATTTGAAGTTATCAATTTTAAAGTCTGTATTTGACAATTACAAGTTCAGATCTTCAAGTTATAATTTGCACTAATAATTTGTATTTAACAAATCGAAGTTCTGTATTTGACTACTACAAGTTCAGATCTTCGAGTTATAATTTGCAATCATAATTTGAAGTTATCAATTCTAAGGTCTGTATTTGACAGTTACAAGTTCAGATCTTCTTGTTATAATTTGAAATAATAATTAGTGTTTAACAAAGCTAAGTTCTGTAATTCACTATCACAAGTTCAGATCTTCAAGTTATAACTTGAAATAATAATTAGTATTTAACAAATCTAAGTTCTGTAATTCACTATTATTAGTTCAGATCTTCAAGTAATAATTTGCATGAATAATTAGAAGCTATCAATTTTAAGTTCTGTATTTGACAATTACAAGTTCAGATCTTCAAGTTATAATTTGCAATAATAATTAGAAGCTATCAATTTTAAGTTCTGTATTTGACAATTACAAGTTGAGATCTTCAAGTTATAATTTGAAATAATAATTAGTATTTAACAAATCTAAGTTCTGTAATTCACTATTACTAGTTCAGATCTTCAAGTTATAATTTGCAATAATAATTAGAAGCTATCAATTTTAAGTTCTGTATTTGACAATTACAAGTTCAGATCTTCAAGTTATAATTTGCAATAATAATTAGAAGCTATCATTTTTAAATTCTGTATTTGACAATTACTACAAGTTCAGATCTTCAAGTTATTATTTGCACTAATAATTTGTATTTAAAAATACTAAGTTCTGTATTTGACTATTACAAGTTCAGATCTTTCTAATTATTATTTGCAATCTTAGTTTGAATTTAACAATTCTAAGTTCTGTATTTACCTACTACAAGTTCAGATCTTCAAGTTATAATTTGAAATAATAATTTATATTTAACAAATCTAAGTTCTGTAATTCACCATTACAAGTTCAGATCTTCAAGTTATAATTTGAAATAATAATTGGTATTTAACAAATCTAAGTTCTGTAATTAACTATTACTAGTTCAGATCTTCAAGTTATAATTTGCAATAATAATTAGAAGCTATCAATTTTAAGTTCTGTATTTGACAATTACTAGTTCAGATCTTCAAATTATTATTTGTAATCTTAGTTTAAATTTAACAACTCGAAGTTCTGTATGTAACTACTACAAGTTCAGATCTTCAAGTTATAATTTGCACTAATAATTTGTATTTAACAATTCGAAGTTCTGTATTTGACTATTACAAGTTCAGATCTTCAAATTATTATTTGCAATCTTAGTTTGAATGTAACAACTCGAAGTTCTGTATGTAACTACTACAAGTTCAGATCTTCAAGTTATAATTTGCACTAATAATTTGAATTTAACAATTCGAAGTTCTGTTTTGACTATTACAAGTTCAGATCTTCAAATTATTATTTGCAATCTTAGTTTGAATTTAACAATTCGAAGTTCTGTATTTGACAGTTACAAGTACAGATCTTCAAGTTATTATTTGAAATAATAATTAGTATTTAACAAATCTAAGTTCTGTAATTCACTATTACTAGTTCAGATCTTCAAGTTATAATTTGCAATAATAATTAGAAGCTATCAATTTTAAGTTCTGTATTTGACAATTACAAGTTCAGATCTTCAAGTTATAATTTGCAATAATAATTAGAAGCTATCAATTTTAAGTTCTGTATTTGACAATTACAAGTTCAGATCTTCAAGTTATAATTTGCACTAATAATTTGTATTTAACAATACGAAGTTCTGTATTTGACTATTACAAGTTCAGATCTTCAAATTATTATTTGCAATCTTAGTTTGAATTTAACAATTCTAAGTTCTGTACTTACCTACTACAAGTTCAGATCTTCAAGTTATAATTCGAAATAATAATTTATATTTAACAAATCTAAGTTCTGTAATTCACCATTACAAGTTCAGATCTTCAAGTTATAATTTGAAATAATAATTGGTATTTAACAAATCTAAGTTCTGTAATTAACTATTAATAGTTCAGATCTTCAAGTTATAATTTGCAATAATAATTTGAAGCTATCAATTTTAAGTTCTGTATTTGACAATTACTAGTTCAGATCTTCAAGTTATAATTTGCAATCTTAATTTGAATTTATCAATTCTAAGTTCTGTATTTGACAGTTACAAGTTCAGATCTTCAAGTTATAATTTGAAATAATAATTAGTATTTAACAAATCTAAGTTCTGTAAATCACTATTACTAGTTCAGATCTTCAAGTTATAATTTGCAATAATAATTAGAAGCTATCAATTTTAAGTTCTGTATTTGACAATTACAAGTTCAGATCTTCAAGTTATAATTTGTAATAATAATTAGAAGTTATCAATTTTAAGTTCTGTATTTGACAATTACAAGTTCAGATCTTCAAGTTTAAATTTGCACTAATAATTTGTATTTATCAATTCGAAGTTCTGTATTTGACTATTACAAGTTCAGATCTTTAAATTATTATTTGCAATCTTAGTTTGAATTTAACAATTCGAAGTTCTGTATTTACTTACTACAAGTTCAGATCTTCAAGTTATAATTAGCACTAATAATTTGTATTTAACAATTCGAATGTCTTTATTTGACTATTACAGGTTCAGATCTTCAAGTTATAATTTGAAATAATAATTAGTATTTAACAAAGCTAAGTTCTGTAATTCACTATTACAAATTCAGATCTTCAAGTTATAATTTGCAATAATAATTAGAAGCTATCAATTTTAAGTTCTTTATTTGACTATTACAAGTTCAGATCTTCATATTATAATTTGCACTAATAATTTGTATTTAACAATTCGAAGTTCTGTATTTGACTACTACAAGTTCAGATCTTCGAGTTATAATTTGCAATCATAATTTGAAGTTATCAATGCTAAGGTCTGTATTTGACAGTTACAAGTTCAGATCTTCAAGTTATAATTTGAAATAATAATTAGTATTTAACAAAGCTAAGTTCTGTAATTCACTATCACAAGTTCAGATCTTCAAGTTATAATTTGAAATAATAATTAGTATTTAACAAATCTAAGTTCTGTAATTCACTATTACTAGTTCAGATCTTCAAGTTATAATTTGCAATAATAATTGGAAGCTATCAATTTTAAGTTCTGTATTTGACAATTACAAGTTCAGATCTTCAAATTATTATTTGCAATCTTAGTTTGAATTTAACAATTCGAAGTTCTGTATTTACATACTACAAGTTCAGATCTTCAAGTTATAATTTGCACTAATAATTTGAATTTAACAATTCGAAGTTCTGTATTTGACTATTACAAGTTCAGATCTTCAAATTATTATTTGCAATCTTAGTTTGAATTTAACAATTCGAAGTTCTGTATTTGACAGTTACAAGTTCAGATCTTCAAGTTATAATTTGAAATAATAATTTATATTTAACAAATCTAAGTTCTGTAATTCACTATTACAAGTTCAGATCTTCAAGTTATAATTTGCAATAATAATTAGAAGCTATCAATTTTAAGTTCTGTATTTGACAATTACAAGTTCAGATCTTCAAGTTATAATTTGCACTAATAATTTGTATTTAACAATTCGAAGTTCTGTATTTGACTATTCCAAGTTCAGATCTTCAAATTTTATTTGCAATCTTAGTTTTAATTTAACAATTCGAAGTTCTGTATTTAACTACTACAAGTTCAGATCTGCAAGTTATAATTTGCACTAATAATTTGTATTTAAGAATTCGAACTTATGTATTTGACTATTACAAGTTCAGATCTTCAAATTATTATTTGCAATCTTAGTTTGAATTTAACAACTCGAAGTTCTGTATGTAACTACTACAAGTTCAGATCTTCAAGTTATAATTTGCACTAATAATTTGAATTTAACAATTCGAAGTTCTGTTTTGACTATTACAAGTTCAGATCTTCAAATTATTATTTGCAATCTTAGTTTGAATTTAACAATTCGAAGTTCTGTATTTACATACTACAAGTTCAGATCTTCAAGTTATAATTTGCAATCATAATTTGAATTTATCAATTCTAAGTTCTGTATTTGACAGTTACAAGTTCAGATCTTCAAGTTATAATTTGAAATAATAATTAGTATTTAACAAATCTAAGTTCTGTAATTAACTATTACTAGTTCAGATCTTCAAGTTATAATTTGCAATAATAATTACAAGCTATCAATTTTAAGTTCTGTATTTGACAATTACAAGTTCAGATCTACAAGTTATAATTTGCAATAATAATTAGAAGCTATCAATTTTAAGTTCTGTATTTGACAATTACAAGTTCAGATCTTCAAGTTATAATTTGCACTAATAATTTGTATTTAACAATTCGAAGTTCTGTATTTGACTATTACAAGTTCAGATCTTCAAATTATTATTTGCAATCTTAGTTTGAATTTAACAATTCGAAGTTCTGTAATTCACTATTACTAGTTCAGATCTTCAAGTTATAATTTGCAATAATAATTAGAAGCTATCAATTTTAAGTTCTGTATTTGACAATTACAAGTTCAGATCTTCAAGTTATAATTTGAAATAATAATTAGTATTTAACAAATCTAAGTTCTGTAATTCACTATTACTAGTTCAGATCTTCAAGTTATAATTTGCAATAATAATTAGAAGCTATCAATTTTAAGTTCTGTATTTGACAATTACAAGTTCAGATCTTCAAGTTATAATTTGCAATAATAATTAGAAGCTATCAATTTTAAGTTCTGTATTTGACAATTACAAGTTCAGATCTTCAAGTTATAATTTGCACTAATAATTTGTATTTAACAATTCGAAGTTCTGTATTTGACTATTACAAGTTCAGATCTTCAAATTATTATTTGCAATCTTAGTTTGAATTTAACAATTCGAAGTTCTGTAATTCACTATTACTAGTTCAGATCTTCAAGTTATAATTTGCAATAATAATTAGAAGCTATCAATTTTAAGTTCTGTATTTGACAATTACAAGTTCAGATCTTCAAGTTATAATTTGAAATAATAATTAATAAATTAAATATCGTAACCTGTGAAAATATTATAATTAATAATTAAACTAAGAACAGGTTAATAAAACGAATTAAAAAGGATTCAATTGTAAGCTTTCAAGTACTAGCGTACTCTTTATCAAACATAAAGTTTATTTATAAAAAATTACATGGTAACCGATTTTATAACTACTACCATTTGGAATGGCCTACTGCATGAGAAAAGTTTTCTCATTTAGTAGGTCATTAAATCAAGGAAAACCCTAAAGTAAACGGTATAGGGAAAACATTTGAGTTTAATAGTTAGCAAAGTAAGGAGTTGTAAATATTACTCAGACCATCAATATCGGTTTTTTTATTCATAGGGTTTTTTTCTTTTTTGATGCTGATCATTTCATGCAATAATCTATCTTTATAATTTGTGACGGTCTTCACTATCTCATATTTTTTTAAATCAGCAACGTGTCCATCGGTGAGAATGTGTTTTGCTATTGCTGTCGATTCTGGCTTGTTGCAATTAATACTTGATATGTGACCACTCATGCGCTTCTTTATCCACTGGCTGCTTTGGCCGATGTAAGTTAGGTCGCAGGTATTACATGGTATTCTGTATATTACATCAGATTTTCTATCTTGTTGGACGTTGTCTTTTAGTTTCGTGAAAAGCTTTCCTAAGTTGTTTGTTGACTTAAAAGTTACATTAATATTGTGTTTCTTTAATTCTCTTTGGATCTTATTTGATAAACCTTTTATGTATGGTATAACTTTAAAATTCTTCTGTTGTGGTTTATCCATGGAGCTAAAATTATATAATTTATTAGTGCGATCTTTTACGATTTTGTTAATTAAATATCCTGGGAAGCCGTTTCTCTCAAGAGTTTTTTTCGCAGTTATTATTGTGTGTTTTCTGTATTCTTCATGTGTAAGTCTAATAGCTCTGTCGACTAAACCAATTGCTGTGCCGATGACTTGGCTACGGTGGTGATAAGAGTTAAAGTTTAAATACCTCCCTGACCAGGTTGTTTTCTGTGTCCACATGTATTTTAAAGAATTACCCTCGTGTATGAGTTTGATGTCTAAAAATGTTAAAGTATTATTGTGCTCTTCTTCAATAGTAAATTGTAAACGAGGATGAAAAATATTGAAATGTTGGACTATAAGTGTTGTACTGTCTTTAGGGATAGCAGTGAAAATGTCGTCTACATAACGTTTATAAAATGGGAGTTGAAATGGAAGGGTTGAAATTCGGTTTAATTCTAAAATTTCCATTACCAAATTGGCAATGGTAGCTGAAATAGGGCTACCCATAGCAGTACCGAAAATTTGTTTGTAGAATTGTCCGTTATATTGGAAGTAAGTTGAATCGAGGCATAACTGAAGAGCTTCAATAAATTTATTTTGTGGAATGTCAGTGTAATTCTGTATTTCGTTCCATCTGTCAATAACTGCTTGGATTGCAAGATCAATAGGGATATTAGTAAAGAGAGATTTAACGTCCAAGGAAATTAATATGTAATTGTTAGGTATTTTATATGATTTTATATCCTGGATGAAAGACCATGAATCTTTTGTAAAATATTCATTTTGACCTAAAACATTGGAGATTATTTTCGACATAAACTTAGATAATTTGTAGGTAGGTGATTTTATGCTTGCAACAATAGGTAGTAGTTATAAAATCGGTTACCATGTAATTTTTTATAAATAAACTTTATGTTTGATAAAGAGTACGCTAGTACTTGAAAGCTTACAATTGAATCCTTTTTAATTCGTTTTATTAACCTGTTCTTAGTTTAATTATTAATTATGAAATAATAATTAGTATTTAACAAATCTAAGTTCTGTAATTCACTATTACTAGTTCAGATCTTCAAGTTATAATTTGCAATAATAATTAGAAGCTATCAATTTTAAGTTCTGTATTTGACAATTACAAGTTCAGATCTTCAAGTTATAATTTGCAATAATAATTGGAAGCTATCAATTTTAAGTTCTGTATTTGACAATTACAAGTTCAGATCTTCAAGTTATAATTTGCAATAATAATTAGAAGCTATCAATTTTAAGTTCTGTATTTGACAATTACAAGTTCAGATCTTCAAGTTATAATTTGAAATAATAATTAGAATTTAACAAATCTAAGTTCTGTAATTCACTATTACTAGTTCAGATCTTCAAGTTATAATTTGCAATAATAATTAGAAGCTATCAATTTTAAGTTCTGTATTTGACAATTTTAAGTTCAGATCTTCAAGTTATAATTTGCAATAATAATTAGAAGCTATCAATTTTAAGTTCTGTATTTGACAATTACAAGTTCAGATCTTCAAGTTATAATTTGCACTAATAATTTGTATTTAACAATTCGAAGTTCTGTATTTGACTATTACAAGTTCAGATCTTCAAATTATTATTTGCAATCTTAGTTTGAATTTAACAATTCGAAGTTCTGTATTTACTTACTACAAGTTCAGATCTTCTAGTTATAATTAGCACTAATAATTTGTATTTAACAATTCGAAGGTCTTTATTTGACTATTACAAGTTCAGATCTTCAAGTTATAATTTGAAATAATAATTAGTATTTAACAAAGCTAAGTTCTGTAATTCACTATTCCAAATTCAGATCTTCAAGTTATAATTTGCAATAATAATTAGAAGCTATCAATTTTAAGTTCTGTATTTGACTATTACAAGTTCAGATCTTCAAATTATTATTTGCATTCTTAGTTTGTATTTAACAATTCGAAGTTCTGTATTTACCTACGACAAGTTCAGATCTTCAAGTTATAATTTGCAATCATAATTTGAAGTTATCAATTTTAAAGTCTGTATTTGACAATTACAAGTTCAGATCTTCAAGTTATAATTTGCAATAATAATTAGAAGCTATCAATTTTAAGTTCTGTATTTGACAATTACAAGTTCAGATCTTCAAGTTATAATTTGAAATAATAATTAGTATTTAACAAATGTAAGTTCTGTAATTCACTATTACTAGTTCAGATCTTCAAGTTATAATTTGCAATAATAATTAGAAGCTATCAATTTTAAGTTCTGTATTTGACAATTACAAGTTCAGATCTTCAAGTTATAATATGAAATAATAATTTATATTTAACAAATCTAAGTTCTGTAATTCACTATTACAAGTTCAGATCTTCAAGTTATAATTTGCAATCATAATTTGAAGTTATCAATTGTAAAGTCTGTATTTGACAGTTACAAGTTCAGATCTTCAAGTTATAATTTGAAATAATAATTAGTATTTAACAAAGCTAAGTTCTGTAATTCACTATCACAAGTTCAGATCTTCAAGTTATAATTTGAAATAATAATTAGTATTTAACAAATCTAAGATCTGTAATTCACTATTACTAGTTCAGATCTTCAAGTTATAATTTGCAATAATAATTAGAAGCTATCAATTTTAAGTTCTGTATTTGACAATTACAAGTTCAGATCTTCAAGTTATAATTTGCAATAATAATTAGAAGCTATCAATTTTAAGTTCTGTATTTGACAATTACAAGTTCAGATCTTCAAGTTATAATTTGAAATAATAATTAGTATTTAACAAATCTAAGTTCTGTAATTCACTATTACTAGTTCAGATCTTCAAGTTATAATTTGCAATAATAATTAGAAGCTATCAATTTTAAGTTCTGTATTTGACAATTACAAGTTCAGATCTTCAAGTTATAATTTGCAATAATAATTAGAAGCTATCAATTTTAAGTTCTGTATTTGACAATTACAAGTTCAGATCTTCCAGTTATAATTTGCAATAATAATTAGAACCTATCAATTTTAAGTTCTGTATTTGACAATTACAAGTTCAGATCTTCAAGTTATAATTTGCACTAATAATTTGTATTTAACAATTCGAAGTTCTGTATTTGACTACTACAAGTTCAGATCTTCAAGTTATAATTTGCACTAATAATTTGAATTTAACAATACGAAGTTCTGTTTTGACTATTACAAGTTCAGATCTTCAAATTATTATTTGCAATCTTAGTTTGAATTTAACAATTCGAAGTTCTGTATTTACATACTACAAGTTCAGATCTTCAAGTTATAATTTGCAATCATAATTTGAATTTATCAATTCTAAGTTCTGTATTTGACAGTTGCTAGTTCAGATCTTCAAGTTATTATTTGAAATAATAATTAGTATTTAACAAATCTAAGTTCTGTAATTCACTATTACTAGTTCAGATCTTCAAGTTATAATTTGCAATAATAATTAGTATTTAACAAAGCTAAGTTCTGTAATTCACTATCACAAGTTCAGATCTTCAAGTTATAATTTGAAATAATAATTAGTATTTAACAAATCTAAGTTCTGTAATTCACTATTACTAGTTCAGATATTCAAGTTATAATTTGCAATAATAATTAGAAGCTATCAATTTTAAGTTCTGTATTTGACAATTACAAGTTCAGATCTTCAAGTTATAATTTGCAATAATAATTAGAAGCTATCAATTTTAAGTTCAGATCTTCAAGTTATAATTTGCAATAATAATTAGAAGCTATCAATTTTAAGTTCTGTATTTGACAATTACAAGTTCAGATCTTCAAGTTATAATTTGCAATAATAATTGGAAGCTATTAATTTTAAGTTCTGTATTTGACAATTACAAGTTCAGATCTTCAAGTTATAATTTGCAATAATAATTAGAAGCTATCAATTTTAAGTTCTGTATTTGACAATTACAAGTTCAGATCTTCAAGTTATAATTTGAAATAATAATTAGAATTTAACAAATCTAAGTTCTGTAATTCACTATTACTAGTTCAGATCTTCAAGTTATAATTTGCAATAATAATTAGAAGCTATCAATTTTAAGTTCTGTATTTGACAATTTTAAGTTCAGATCTTCAAGTTATAATTTGCAATAATAATTAGAAGCTATCAATTTTAAGTTCTGTATTTGACAATTACAAGTTCAGATCTTCAAGTTATAATTTGCACTAATAATTTGTATTTAACAATTCGAAGTTCTGTATTTGACTATTACAAGTTCAGATCTTCAAATTATTATTTGCAATCTTAGTTTGAATTTAACAATTCGAAGTTCTGTATTTACTTACTACAAGTTCAGATCTTCAAGTTATAATTAGCACTAATAATTTGTATTTAACAATTCGAAGGTCTTTATTTGACTATTACAAGTTCAGATCTTCAAGTTATAATTTGAAATAATAATTAGTATTTAACAAAGCTAAGTTCTGTAATTCACTATTACAAATTCAGATCTTCAAGTTATAATTTGCAATAATAATTAGAAGCTATCAATTTTAAGTTCTGTATTTGACTATTACAAGTTCAGATCTTCAAATTATTATTTGCAATCTTAGTTTGTATTTAACAATTCGAAGTTCTGTATTTACCTACGACAAGTTCAGATCTTCAAGTTATAATTTGCAATCATAATTTGAAGTTATCAATTTTAAAGTCTGTATTTGACAATTACAAGTTCAGATCTACAAGTTATAATTTGCAATAATAATTAGAAGCTATCAATTTTAAGTTCTGTATTTTACAATTACAAGTTCAGATCTTCAAGTTATAATTTGAAATAATAATTAGTATTTAACAAATGTAAGTTCTGTAATTCACTATTACTAGTTCAGATCTTCAAGTTATAATTTGCAATAATAATTAGAAGCTATCAATTTTAAGTTCTGGATTTGACAATTACAAGTTCAGATCTTCAAGTTATAATTTGCAATAATAATTGGAAGCTATCAATTTTAAGTTCTGTATTTGACAATTACAAGTTCAGATCTTCAAGTTATAATATGAAATAATAATTTATATTTAACAAATCTAAGTTCTGTAATTCACTATTACAAGTTCAGATCTTCAAGTTATAATTTGCAATCATAATTTGAAGTTATCAATTGTAAAGTCTGTATTTGACAATTACAAGTTCAGATCTTCAAGTTATAATTTGCACTAATAATTTGAATTTAACAATTCGAAGTTCTGTTTTGACTATTACAAGTTCAGATCTTCAAATTATTATTTGCAATCTTAGTTTGAATTTAACAATTCGAAGTTCTGTATTTACATACTACAAGTTCAGATCTTCAAGTTATAATTTGCAATCATAATTTGAATTTATCAATTCGAAGTTCTGTATTTGACTATTACAAGTTCAGATCTTCAAATTATTATTTGCAATCTTAGTTTGAATATAACAACTCGAAGTTCTGTATGTAACTACTACAAGTTCAGATCTTCAAGTTATAATTTGCACTAATAATTTGAATTTAACAATTCGAAGTTCTGTTTTGACTATTACAAGTTCAGATCTTCAAATTATTATTTGCAATCTTAGTTTGAATTTAACAATTCGAAGTTCTGTATTTGACAGTTACAAGTACAGATCTTCAAGTTATAATTTGCAATAATAATTAGAAGCTATCAATTTTAAGTTCTGTATTTGACAATTACAAGTTCAGATCTTCAAGTTATAATTTGCACTAATAATTTGTATTTAACAATTCGAAGTTCTGTATTTGACTATTACAAGTTCAGATCTTCAAATTATTATTTGCAATCTTAGTTTGAATTTAACAATTCGAAGTTCTGTAATTCACTATTACTAGTTCAGATCTTCAAGTTATAATTTGCAATAATAATTAGAAGCTATCAATTTTAAGTTCTGTATTTGACAATTAAAAGTTCAGATCTACAAGTTATAATTTGCAATAATAATTAGAAGCTATCAATTTTAAGTTCTGTATTTGACAATTACAAGTTCAGATCTTCAAGTTATAATTTGCACTAATAATTTGTATTTAACAATACGAAGTTCTGTATTTGACTATTACAAGTTCAGATCTTCAAATTATTATTTGCAATCTTAGTTTGAATTTAACAATTCTAAGTTCTGTACTTACCTACTACAAGTTCAGATCTTCAAGTTATAATTTGAAATAATAATTTATATTTAACAAATCTAAGTTCTGTAATTCACCATTACAAGTTCAGATCTTCAAGTTATAATTTGAAATAATAATTGGTATTTAACAAATCTAAGTTCTGTATGTAACTACTACAAGTTCAGATCTTCAAGTTATAATTTGCACTAATAATTTGTATTTAACAATACGAAGTTCTGTATTTGACAGTTACAAGTTCAGATCTTCAAGTTATAATTTGAAATAATAATTAGTATTTAACAAATCTAAGTTCTGTAAATCACTATTACTAGTTCAGATCTTCAAGTTATAATTTGCAATAATAATTAGAAGCTATCAATTTTAAGTTCTGTATTTGACAATTACAAGTGCAGATCTTCAAGTTATAATTTGCAATAATAATTAGAAGCTATCAATTTTAAGTTCTGTATTTGACAATTACAAGTTCAGATCTTCAAGTTATAATTTGCACTAATAATTTGTATTTAACAATTCGAAGTTCTGCATTTACCTACGACAAGTTCAGATCTTCAAGTTATAATTTGCAATCATAATTTGAAGTTATCAATTTTAAAGTCTGTATTTGACAATTACAAGTTCAAATCTTCAAGTTATTATTTGCACTAATAATTTGTATTTAACAATTCGAAGTTCTGTAATTCACTATTACAAGTTCAGATCTTCAAGTTATAATTTGCAATCATAATTTGAAGTTATCAATTTTAAAGTCTGTATTTGACAATTACAAGTTCAGATCTTCAAGTTATAATTTGCACTAATAATTTGTATTTAACAAATCGAAGTTCTGTATTTGACTACTACAAGTTCAGATCTTCGAGTTATAATTTGCAATCATAATTTGAAGTTATCAATTCTAAGGTCTGTATTTGACAGTTACAAGTTCAGATCTTCTTGTTATAATTTGAAATAATAATTAGTGTTTAACAAAGCTAAGTTCTGTAATTCACTATCACAAGTTCAGATCTTCAAGTTATAACTTGAAATAATAATTAGTATTTAACAAATCTAAGTTCTGTAATTCACTATTATTAGTTCAGATCTTCAAGTAATAATTTGCATGAATAATTAGAAGCTATCAATTTTAAGTTCTGTATTTGACAATTACAAGTTCAGATCTTCAAGTTATAATTTGCAATAATAATTAGAAGCTATCAATTTTAAGTTCTGTATTTGACAATTACAAGTTGAGATCTTCAAGTTATAATTTGAAATAATAATTAGTATTTAACAAATCTAAGTTCTGTAATTCACTATTACTAGTTCAGATCTTCAAGTTATAATTTGCAATAATAATTAGAAGCTATCAATTTTAAGTTCTGTATTTGACAATTACAAGTTCAGATCTTCAAGTTATAATTTGCAATAATAATTAGAAGCTATCATTTTTAAATTCTGTATTTGACAATTACTACAAGTTCAGATCTTCAAGTTATTATTTGCACTAATAATTTGTATTTAAAAATACTAAGTTCTGTATTTGACTATTACAAGTTCAGATCTTTCTAATTATTATTTGCAATCTTAGTTTGAATTTAACAATTCTAAGTTCTGTATTTACCTACTACAAGTTCAGATCTTCAAGTTATAATTTGAAATAATAATTTATATTTAACAAATCTAAGTTCTGTAATTCACCATTACAAGTTCAGATCTTCAAGTTATAATTTGAAATAATAATTGGTATTTAACAAATCTAAGTTCTGTAATTAACTATTACTAGTTCAGATCTTCAAGTTATAATTTGCAATAATAATTAGAAGCTATCAATTTTAAGTTCTGTATTTGACAATTACTAGTTCAGATCTTCAAATTATTATTTGTAATCTTAGTTTAAATTTAACAACTCGAAGTTCTGTATGTAACTACTACAAGTTCAGATCTTCAAGTTATAATTTGCACTAATAATTTGTATTTAACAATTCGAAGTTCTGTATTTGACTATTACAAGTTCAGATCTTCAAATTATTATTTGCAATCTTAGTTTGAATGTAACAACTCGAAGTTCTGTATGTAACTACTACAAGTTCAGATCTTCAAGTTATAATTTGCACTAATAATTTGAATTTAACAATTCGAAGTTCTGTTTTGACTATTACAAGTTCAGATCTTCAAATTATTATTTGCAATCTTAGTTTGAATTTAACAATTCGAAGTTCTGTATTTGACAGTTACAAGTACAGATCTTCAAGTTATTATTTGAAATAATAATTAGTATTTAACAAATCTAAGTTCTGTAATTCACTATTACTAGTTCAGATCTTCAAGTTATAATTTGCAATAATAATTAGAAGCTATCAATTTTAAGTTCTGTATTTGACAATTACAAGTTCAGATCTTCAAGTTATAATTTGCAATAATAATTAGAAGCTATCAATTTTAAGTTCTGTATTTGACAATTACAAGTTCAGATCTTCAAGTTATAATTTGCACTAATAATTTGTATTTAACAATACGAAGTTCTGTATTTGACTATTACAAGTTCAGATCTTCAAATTATTATTTGCAATCTTAGTTTGAATTTAACAATTCTAAGTTCTGTACTTACCTACTACAAGTTCAGATCTTCAAGTTATAATTCGAAATAATAATTTATATTTAACAAATCTAAGTTCTGTAATTCACCATTACAAGTTCAGATCTTCAAGTTATAATTTGAAATAATAATTGGTATTTAACAAATCTAAGTTCTGTAATTAACTATTAATAGTTCAGATCTTCAAGTTATAATTTGCAATAATAATTTGAAGCTATCAATTTTAAGTTCTGTATTTGACAATTACTAGTTCAGATCTTCAAGTTATAATTTGCAATCTTAATTTGAATTTATCAATTCTAAGTTCTGTATTTGACAGTTACAAGTTCAGATCTTCAAGTTATAATTTGAAATAATAATTAGTATTTAACAAATCTAAGTTCTGTAAATCACTATTACTAGTTCAGATCTTCAAGTTATAATTTGCAATAATAATTAGAAGCTATCAATTTTAAGTTCTGTATTTGACAATTACAAGTTCAGATCTTCAAGTTATAATTTGTAATAATAATTAGAAGTTATCAATTTTAAGTTCTGTATTTGACAATTACAAGTTCAGATCTTCAAGTTTAAATTTGCACTAATAATTTGTATTTATCAATTCGAAGTTCTGTATTTGACTATTACAAGTTCAGATCTTTAAATTATTATTTGCAATCTTAGTTTGAATTTAACAATTCGAAGTTCTGTATTTACTTACTACAAGTTCAGATCTTCAAGTTATAATTAGCACTAATAATTTGTATTTAACAATTCGAATGTCTTTATTTGACTATTACAGGTTCAGATCTTCAAGTTATAATTTGAAATAATAATTAGTATTTAACAAAGCTAAGTTCTGTAATTCACTATTACAAATTCAGATCTTCAAGTTATAATTTGCAATAATAATTAGAAGCTATCAATTTTAAGTTCTTTATTTGACTATTACAAGTTCAGATCTTCATATTATAATTTGCACTAATAATTTGTATTTAACAATTCGAAGTTCTGTATTTGACTACTACAAGTTCAGATCTTCGAGTTATAATTTGCAATCATAATTTGAAGTTATCAATGCTAAGGTCTGTATTTGACAGTTACAAGTTCAGATCTTCAAGTTATAATTTGAAATAATAATTAGTATTTAACAAAGCTAAGTTCTGTAATTCACTATCACAAGTTCAGATCTTCAAGTTATAATTTGAAATAATAATTAGTATTTAACAAATCTAAGTTCTGTAATTCACTATTACTAGTTCAGATCTTCAAGTTATAATTTGCAATAATAATTGGAAGCTATCAATTTTAAGTTCTGTATTTGACAATTACAAGTTCAGATCTTCAAATTATTATTTGCAATCTTAGTTTGAATTTAACAATTCGAAGTTCTGTATTTACATACTACAAGTTCAGATCTTCAAGTTATAATTTGCACTAATAATTTGAATTTAACAATTCGAAGTTCTGTATTTGACTATTACAAGTTCAGATCTTCAAATTATTATTTGCAATCTTAGTTTGAATTTAACAATTCGAAGTTCTGTATTTGACAGTTACAAGTTCAGATCTTCAAGTTATAATTTGAAATAATAATTTATATTTAACAAATCTAAGTTCTGTAATTCACTATTACAAGTTCAGATCTTCAAGTTATAATTTGCAATAATAATTAGAAGCTATCAATTTTAAGTTCTGTATTTGACAATTACAAGTTCAGATCTTCAAGTTATAATTTGCACTAATAATTTGTATTTAACAATTCGAAGTTCTGTATTTGACTATTCCAAGTTCAGATCTTCAAATTTTATTTGCAATCTTAGTTTTAATTTAACAATTCGAAGTTCTGTATTTAACTACTACAAGTTCAGATCTGCAAGTTATAATTTGCACTAATAATTTGTATTTAAGAATTCGAACTTATGTATTTGACTATTACAAGTTCAGATCTTCAAATTATTATTTGCAATCTTAGTTTGAATTTAACAACTCGAAGTTCTGTATGTAACTACTACAAGTTCAGATCTTCAAGTTATAATTTGCACTAATAATTTGAATTTAACAATTCGAAGTTCTGTTTTGACTATTACAAGTTCAGATCTTCAAATTATTATTTGCAATCTTAGTTTGAATTTAACAATTCGAAGTTCTGTATTTACATACTACAAGTTCAGATCTTCAAGTTATAATTTGCAATCATAATTTGAATTTATCAATTCTAAGTTCTGTATTTGACAGTTACAAGTTCAGATCTTCAAGTTATAATTTGAAATAATAATTAGTATTTAACAAATCTAAGTTCTGTAATTAACTATTACTAGTTCAGATCTTCAAGTTATAATTTGCAATAATAATTACAAGCTATCAATTTTAAGTTCTGTATTTGACAATTACAAGTTCAGATCTACAAGTTATAATTTGCAATAATAATTAGAAGCTATCAATTTTAAGTTCTGTATTTGACAATTACAAGTTCAGATCTTCAAGTTATAATTTGCACTAATAATTTGTATTTAACAATTCGAAGTTCTGTATTTGACTATTACAAGTTCAGATCTTCAAATTATTATTTGCAATCTTAGTTTGAATTTAACAATTCGAAGTTCTGTAATTCACTATTACTAGTTCAGATCTTCAAGTTATAATTTGCAATAATAATTAGAAGCTATCAATTTTAAGTTCTGTATTTGACAATTACAAGTTCAGATCTTCAAGTTATAATTTGAAATAATAATTAGTATTTAACAAATCTAAGTTCTGTAATTCACTATTACTAGTTCAGATCTTCAAGTTATAATTTGCAATAATAATTAGAAGCTATCAATTTTAAGTTCTGTATTTGACAATTACAAGTTCAGATCTTCAAGTTATAATTTGCAATAATAATTAGAAGCTATCAATTTTAAGTTCTGTATTTGACAATTACAAGTTCAGATCTTCAAGTTATAATTTGCACTAATAATTTGTATTTAACAATTCGAAGTTCTGTATTTGACTATTACAAGTTCAGATCTTCAAATTATTATTTGCAATCTTAGTTTGAATTTAACAATTCGAAGTTCTGTAATTCACTATTACTAGTTCAGATCTTCAAGTTATAATTTGCAATAATAATTAGAAGCTATCAATTTTAAGTTCTGTATTTGACAATTACAAGTTCAGATCTTCAAGTTATAATTTGAAATAATAATTAATAAATTAAATATCGTAACCTGTGAAAATATTATAATTAATAATTAAACTAAGAACAGGTTAATAAAACGAATTAAAAAGGATTCAATTGTAAGCTTTCAAGTACTAGCGTACTCTTTATCAAACATAAAGTTTATTTATAAAAAATTACATGGTAACCGATTTTATAACTACTACCATTTGGAATGGCCTACTGCATGAGAAAAGTTTTCTCATTTAGTAGGTCATTAAATCAAGGAAAACCCTAAAGTAAACGGTATAGGGAAAACATTTGAGTTTAATAGTTAGCAAAGTAAGGAGTTGTAAATATTACTCAGACCATCAATATCGGTTTTTTTATTCATAGGGTTTTTTTCTTTTTTGATGCTGATCATTTCATGCAATAATCTATCTTTATAATTTGTGACGGTCTTCACTATCTCATATTTTTTTAAATCAGCAACGTGTCCATCGGTGAGAATGTGTTTTGCTATTGCTGTCGATTCTGGCTTGTTGCAATTAATACTTGATATGTGACCACTCATGCGCTTCTTTATCCACTGGCTGCTTTGGCCGATGTAAGTTAGGTCGCAGGTATTACATGGTATTCTGTATATTACATCAGATTTTCTATCTTGTTGGACGTTGTCTTTTAGTTTCGTGAAAAGCTTTCCTAAGTTGTTTGTTGACTTAAAAGTTACATTAATATTGTGTTTCTTTAATTCTCTTTGGATCTTATTTGATAAACCTTTTATGTATGGTATAACTTTAAAATTCTTCTGTTGTGGTTTATCCATGGAGCTAAAATTATATAATTTATTAGTGCGATCTTTTACGATTTTGTTAATTAAATATCCTGGGAAGCCGTTTCTCTCAAGAGTTTTTTTCGCAGTTATTATTGTGTGTTTTCTGTATTCTTCATGTGTAAGTCTAATAGCTCTGTCGACTAAACCAATTGCTGTGCCGATGACTTGGCTACGGTGGTGATAAGAGTTAAAGTTTAAATACCTCCCTGACCAGGTTGTTTTCTGTGTCCACATGTATTTTAAAGAATTACCCTCGTGTATGAGTTTGATGTCTAAAAATGTTAAAGTATTATTGTGCTCTTCTTCAATAGTAAATTGTAAACGAGGATGAAAAATATTGAAATGTTGGACTATAAGTGTTGTACTGTCTTTAGGGATAGCAGTGAAAATGTCGTCTACATAACGTTTATAAAATGGGAGTTGAAATGGAAGGGTTGAAATTCGGTTTAATTCTAAAATTTCCATTACCAAATTGGCAATGGTAGCTGAAATAGGGCTACCCATAGCAGTACCGAAAATTTGTTTGTAGAATTGTCCGTTATATTGGAAGTAAGTTGAATCGAGGCATAACTGAAGAGCTTCAATAAATTTATTTTGTGGAATGTCAGTGTAATTCTGTATTTCGTTCCATCTGTCAATAACTGCTTGGATTGCAAGATCAATAGGGATATTAGTAAAGAGAGATTTAACGTCCAAGGAAATTAATATGTAATTGTTAGGTATTTTATATGATTTTATATCCTGGATGAAAGACCATGAATCTTTTGTAAAATATTCATTTTGACCTAAAACATTGGAGATTATTTTCGACATAAACTTAGATAATTTGTAGGTAGGTGATTTTATGCTTGCAACAATAGGTAGTAGTTATAAAATCGGTTACCATGTAATTTTTTATAAATAAACTTTATGTTTGATAAAGAGTACGCTAGTACTTGAAAGCTTACAATTGAATCCTTTTTAATTCGTTTTATTAACCTGTTCTTAGTTTAATTATTAATTATGAAATAATAATTAGTATTTAACAAATCTAAGTTCTGTAATTCACTATTACTAGTTCAGATCTTCAAGTTATAATTTGCAATAATAATTAGAAGCTATCAATTTTAAGTTCTGTATTTGACAATTACAAGTTCAGATCTTCAAGTTATAATTTGCAATAATAATTGGAAGCTATCAATTTTAAGTTCTGTATTTGACAATTACAAGTTCAGATCTTCAAGTTATAATTTGCAATAATAATTAGAAGCTATCAATTTTAAGTTCTGTATTTGACAATTACAAGTTCAGATCTTCAAGTTATAATTTGAAATAATAATTAGAATTTAACAAATCTAAGTTCTGTAATTCACTATTACTAGTTCAGATCTTCAAGTTATAATTTGCAATAATAATTAGAAGCTATCAATTTTAAGTTCTGTATTTGACAATTTTAAGTTCAGATCTTCAAGTTATAATTTGCAATAATAATTAGAAGCTATCAATTTTAAGTTCTGTATTTGACAATTACAAGTTCAGATCTTCAAGTTATAATTTGCACTAATAATTTGTATTTAACAATTCGAAGTTCTGTATTTGACTATTACAAGTTCAGATCTTCAAATTATTATTTGCAATCTTAGTTTGAATTTAACAATTCGAAGTTCTGTATTTACTTACTACAAGTTCAGATCTTCTAGTTATAATTAGCACTAATAATTTGTATTTAACAATTCGAAGGTCTTTATTTGACTATTACAAGTTCAGATCTTCAAGTTATAATTTGAAATAATAATTAGTATTTAACAAAGCTAAGTTCTGTAATTCACTATTCCAAATTCAGATCTTCAAGTTATAATTTGCAATAATAATTAGAAGCTATCAATTTTAAGTTCTGTATTTGACTATAACAAGTTCAGATCTTCAAATTATTATTTGCATTCTTAGTTTGTATTTAACAATTCGAAGTTCTGTATTTACCTACGACAAGTTCAGATCTTCAAGTTATAATTTGCAATCATAATTTGAAGTTATCAATTTTAAAGTCTGTATTTGACAATTACAAGTTCAGATCTTCAAGTTATAATTTGCAATAATAATTAGAAGCTATCAATTTTAAGTTCTGTATTTGACAATTACAAGTTCAGATCTTCAAGTTATAATTTGAAATAATAATTAGTATTTAACAAATGTAAGTTCTGTAATTCACTATTACTAGTTCAGATCTTCAAGTTATAATTTGCAATAATAATTAGAAGCTATCAATTTTAAGTTCTGTATTTGACAATTACAAGTTCAGATCTTCAAGTTATAATATGAAATAATAATTTATATTTAACAAATCTAAGTTCTGTAATTCACTATTACAAGTTCAGATCTTCAAGTTATAATTTGCAATCATAATTTGAAGTTATCAATTGTAAAGTCTGTATTTGACAGTTACAAGTTCAGATCTTCAAGTTATAATTTGAAATAATAATTAGTATTTAACAAAGCTAAGTTCTGTAATTCACTATCACAAGTTCAGATCTTCAAGTTATAATTTGAAATAATAATTAGTATTTAACAAATCTAAGATCTGTAATTCACTATTACTAGTTCAGATCTTCAAGTTATAATTTGCAATAATAATTAGAAGCTATCAATTTTAAGTTCTGTATTTGACAATTACAAGTTCAGATCTTCAAGTTATAATTTGCAATAATAATTAGAAGCTATCAATTTTAAGTTCTGTATTTGACAATTACAAGTTCAGATCTTCAAGTTATAATTTGAAATAATAATTAGTATTTAACAAATCTAAGTTCTGTAATTCACTATTACTAGTTCAGATCTTCAAGTTATAATTTGCAATAATAATTAGAAGCTATCAATTTTAAGTTCTGTATTTGACAATTACAAGTTCAGATCTTCAAGTTATAATTTGCAATAATAATTAGAAGCTATCAATTTTAAGTTCTGTATTTGACAATTACAAGTTCAGATCTTCCAGTTATAATTTGCAATAATAATTAGAACCTATCAATTTTAAGTTCTGTATTTGACAATTACAAGTTCAGATCTTCAAGTTATAATTTGCACTAATAATTTGTATTTAACAATTCGAAGTTCTGTATTTGACTACTACAAGTTCAGATCTTCAAGTTATAATTTGCACTAATAATTTGAATTTAACAATACGAAGTTCTGTTTTGACTATTACAAGTTCAGATCTTCAAATTATTATTTGCAATCTTAGTTTGAATTTAACAATTCGAAGTTCTGTATTTACATACTACAAGTTCAGATCTTCAAGTTATAATTTGCAATCATAATTTGAATTTATCAATTCTAAGTTCTGTATTTGACAGTTGCTAGTTCAGATCTTCAAGTTATTATTTGAAATAATAATTAGTATTTAACAAATCTAAGTTCTGTAATTCACTATTACTAGTTCAGATCTTCAAGTTATAATTTGCAATAATAATTAGTATTTAACAAAGCTAAGTTCTGTAATTCACTATCACAAGTTCAGATCTTCAAGTTATAATTTGAAATAATAATTAGTATTTAACAAATCTAAGTTCTGTAATTCACTATTACTAGTTCAGATATTCAAGTTATAATTTGCAATAATAATTAGAAGCTATCAATTTTAAGTTCTGTATTTGACAATTACAAGTTCAGATCTTCAAGTTATAATTTGCAATAATAATTAGAAGCTATCAATTTTAAGTTCAGATCTTCAAGTTATAATTTGCAATAATAATTAGAAGCTATCAATTTTAAGTTCTGTATTTGACAATTACAAGTTCAGATCTTCAAGTTATAATTTGCAATAATAATTGGAAGCTATTAATTTTAAGTTCTGTATTTGACAATTACAAGTTCAGATCTTCAAGTTATAATTTGCAATAATAATTAGAAGCTATCAATTTTAAGTTCTGTATTTGACAATTACAAGTTCAGATCTTCAAGTTATAATTTGAAATAATAATTAGAATTTAACAAATCTAAGTTCTGTAATTCACTATTACTAGTTCAGATCTTCAAGTTATAATTTGCAATAATAATTAGAAGCTATCAATTTTAAGTTCTGTATTTGACAATTTTAAGTTCAGATCTTCAAGTTATAATTTGCAATAATAATTAGAAGCTATCAATTTTAAGTTCTGTATTTGACAATTACAAGTTCAGATCTTCAAGTTATAATTTGCACTAATAATTTGTATTTAACAATTCGAAGTTCTGTATTTGACTATTACAAGTTCAGATCTTCAAATTATTATTTGCAATCTTAGTTTGAATTTAACAATTCGAAGTTCTGTATTTACTTACTACAAGTTCAGATCTTCAAGTTATAATTAGCACTAATAATTTGTATTTAACAATTCGAAGGTCTTTATTTGACTATTACAAGTTCAGATCTTCAAGTTATAATTTGAAATAATAATTAGTATTTAACAAAGCTAAGTTCTGTAATTCACTATTACAAATTCAGATCTTCAAGTTATAATTTGCAATAATAATTAGAAGCTATCAATTTTAAGTTCTGTATTTGACTATTACAAGTTCAGATCTTCAAATTATTATTTGCAATCTTAGTTTGTATTTAACAATTCGAAGTTCTGTATTTACCTACGACAAGTTCAGATCTTCAAGTTATAATTTGCAATCATAATTTGAAGTTATCAATTTTAAAGTCTGTATTTGACAATTACAAGTTCAGATCTACAAGTTATAATTTGCAATAATAATTAGAAGCTATCAATTTTAAGTTCTGTATTTTACAATTACAAGTTCAGATCTTCAAGTTATAATTTGAAATAATAATTAGTATTTAACAAATGTAAGTTCTGTAATTCACTATTACTAGTTCAGATCTTCAAGTTATAATTTGCAATAATAATTAGAAGCTATCAATTTTAAGTTCTGGATTTGACAATTACAAGTTCAGATCTTCAAGTTATAATTTGCAATAATAATTGGAAGCTATCAATTTTAAGTTCTGTATTTGACAATTACAAGTTCAGATCTTCAAGTTATAATATGAAATAATAATTTATATTTAACAAATCTAAGTTCTGTAATTCACTATTACAAGTTCAGATCTTCAAGTTATAATTTGCAATCATAATTTGAAGTTATCAATTGTAAAGTCTGTATTTGACAATTACAAGTTCAGATCTTCAAGTTATAATTTGCACTAATAATTTGAATTTAACAATTCGAAGTTCTGTTTTGACTATTACAAGTTCAGATCTTCAAATTATTATTTGCAATCTTAGTTTGAATTTAACAATTCGAAGTTCTGTATTTACATACTACAAGTTCAGATCTTCAAGTTATAATTTGCAATCATAATTTGAATTTATCAATTCTAAGTTCTGTATTTGACAGTTGCTAGTTCAGATCTTCAAGTTATTATTTGAAATAATAATTAGTATTTAACAAATCTAAGTTCTGTAATTCACTATTACTAGTTCAGATCTTCAAGTTATAATTTGCAATAATAATTAGTATTTAACAAAGCTAAGTTCTGTAATTCACTATCACAAGTTCAGATCTTCAAGTTATAATTTGAAATAATAATTAGTATTTAACAAATCTAAGTTCTGTAATTCACTATTACTAGTTCAGATATTCAAGTTATAATTTGCAATAATAATTAGAAGCTATCAATTTTAAGTTCTGTATTTGACAATTACAAGTTCAGATCTTCAAGTTATAATTTGCAATAATAATTGGAAGCTATCAATTTTAAGTTCTGTATTTTACAATTACAAGTTCAGATCTTCAAGTTATAATTTGCAATAATAATTAGAAGCTATCAATTTTAAGTTCTGTATTTGACAATTACAAGTTCAGATCTTCAAGTTATAATTTGAAATAATAATTAGAATTTAACAAATCTAAGTTCTGTAATTCACTATTACTAGTTCAGATCTTCAAGTTATAATTTGCAATAATAATTAGAAGCTATCAATTTTAAGTTCTGTATTTGACAATTTTAAGTTCAGATCTTCAAGTTATAGTTTGCAATAATAATTAGAAGCTATCAATTTTAAGTTCTGTATTTGACAATTACAAGGTTAGATCTTCAAGTTATAATTTGCACTAATAATTTGTATTTAACAATTCGAAGTTCTGTATTTGACTATTACAAGTTCAGATCTTCAAATTATTATTTGCAATCTTAGTTTGAATTTAACAATTCGAAGTTCTGTATTTACTTACTACAAGTTCAGATCTTCTAGTTATAATTAGCACTAATAATTTGTATTTAACAATTCGAAGGTCTTTATTTGACTATTACAAGTTCAGATCTTCAAGTTATAATTTGAAATAATAATTAGTATTTAACAAAGCTAAGTTCTGTAATTCACTATTACAAATTCAGATCTTCAAGTTATAATTTGCAATAATAATTAGAAGCTATCAATTTTAAGTTCTGTATTTGACTATTACAAGTTCAGATCTTCAAATTATTATTTGCAATCTTAGTTTGTATTTAACAATTAGAAGTTCTGTATTTACCTACGACAAGTTCAGATCTTCAAGTTATAATTTGCAATCATAATTTGAAGTTATCAATTTTAAAGTCTGTATTTGACAATTACAAGTTCAGATCTTCAAGTTATAATTTGCAATAATAATTAGAAGCTATCAATTTTAAGTTCTGTATTTGACAATTACAAGTTCAGATCTTCAAGTTATAATTTGAAATAATAATTAGTATTTAACAAATGTAAGTTCTGTAATTCACTATTACTAGTTCAGATCTACAAGTTATAATTTGCAATAATAATTAGAAGCTATCAATTTTAAGTTCTGTATTTGACAATTACAAGTTCAGATCTTCAAGTTATAATTTGCAATAATAATTGGAAGCTATCAATTTTAAGTTCTGTATTTGACAATTACAAGTTCAGATCTTCAAGTTATAATTTGCAATAATAATTAGAAGCTATCAATTTTAAGTTCTGTATTTGACAATTACAAGTTCAGATCTTCAAGTTATAATTTGAAATAATAATTAGAATTTAACAAATCTAAGTTCTGTAATTCACTATTACTAGTTCAGATCTTCAAGTTATAATTTGCAATAATAATTAGAAGCTATCAATTTTAAGTTCTGTATTTGACAATTTTAAGTTGAGATCTTCAAGTTATAGTTTGCAATAATAATTAGAAGCTATCAATTTTAAGTTCTGTATTTGACAATTACAAGTTCAGATCTTCAAGTTATAATTTGCACTAATAATTTGTATTTAACAATTCGAAGTTCTGTATTTGACTATTACAAGTTCAGATCTTCAAATTATTATTTGCAATCTTAGTTTGAATTTAACAATTCGTAGTTCTGTATTTAACAGTTACAAGTTCAGATCTTCAGGTTATAATTTGAAATAATAATTAGTATTTAACAAAGCTAAGTTCTGTAATTCACTATTACAAATTCAGATCTTCAAGTTATAATTTGCAATAATAATTAGTATTTAACAAATCTAAGTTCTGTAATTCACTATTACTAGTTCAGATCTTCAAGTTATAATTTGCAATAATAATTAGAAGCTATCAATTCGAAGTTCTGTATTTAACAGTTACAAGTTAAGATCTTCAGGTTATAATTTGAAATAATAATTAGTATTTAACAAAGCTAAGTTCTGTAATTCACTATCACAAGTTCAGATCTTCAAGTTATAATTTGAAATAATAATTAGTATTTAACAAATCTAAGTTCTGTAATTCACTATTACTAGTTCAGATCTTCAAGTTATAATTTGCAATAATAATTAGAAGCTATCAATTTTAAGTTCTGTATTTGACAATTACAAGTTCAGATCTTCAAGTTATAATTTGCAATAATAATTAGAAGCTATCAATTTTAAGTTCTGTATTTGACAATTACAAGTTCAGATCTTCAAGTTATAATTTGAAATAATAATTAGTATTTAACAAATCTAAGTTCTGTAATTCACTATTACTAGTTCAGATCTTCAAGTTATAATTTGCAATAATAATTAGAAGCTATCAATTTTAAGTTCTGTATTTGACAATTACAAGTTCAGATCTTCAAGTTATAATTTGCAATAATAATTAGAAGCTATCAATTTTAAGTTCAGATCTTCAAGTTATAATTTGCAATAATAATTAGAAGCTATCAATTTTAAGTTCTGTATTTGACTATTACAAGTTCAGATCTTGAAATTATTATTTGCAATCTTAGTTTATATTTAACAATTCGAAGTTCTGTATTTACTTACTACAAGTTCAGATCTTCAAGTTATAATTTGAAATAATAATTTATATTTAACAAATCTTAGTTCTGTAATTCACTATTACAAGTTCAGATCTTCAAATTATAATTTGCACTAATAATTTGTATTTAACAATACGAAGTTCTGTATTTACCTACGACAAGTTCAGATCTTCAAGTTATAATTTGCAATAATAATTAGAAGCTATCAATTTTAAGTTCTGTATTTGACAATTACAAGTTCAGATCTTCAAGTTATAATTTGCACTAATAATTTGTATTTAACAATTCGAAGTTCTGTATTTGACTATTCCAAGTTCAGATCTTCAAATTTTATTTGCAATCTTAGTTTTAATTTAACAATTCGAAGTTCTGTATTTAACTACTACAAGTTCAGATCTGCAAGTTATAATTTGCACTAATAATTTGTATTTAAGAATTCGAACTTATGTATTTGACTATTACAAGTTCAGATCTTCAAATTATGATTTGCAATCTTAGTTTGAATTTAACAACTCGAAGTTCTGTATGTAACTACTACAAGTTCAGATCTTCAAGTTATAATTTCCACTAATAATTTGAATTTAACAATTCGAAGTTCTGTTTTGACTATTACAAGTTCAGATCTTCAAATTATTATTTGCAATCTTAGTTTGAATTTAACAATTCGAAGTTCTGTATTTGACAGTTACAAGTTCAGATCTTCAAGTTATTATTTGAAATAATAATTAGTATTTAACAAATCTAAGTTCTGTAATTCACTATTACTAGTTCAGATCTTCAAGTTATAATTTGCAATAATAATTAGAAGCTATCAATTTTAAGTTCTGTATTTGACAATTACAAGTTCAGATCTACAAGTTATAATTTGCAATAATAATTAGAAGCTATCAATTTTAAGTTCTGTATTTGACAATTACAAGTTAAGATCTTCAAGTTATAATTTGCACTAATAATTTGTATTTAACAATTCGAAGTTCTGTATTTGACTATTACAAGTTCAGATCTTCAAATTATTATTTGCAATCTTAGTTTGAATTTAACAACTCGAAGTTCTGTATGTAACTACTACAAGTTCAGATCTTCAAGTTATAATTTGCACTAATAATTTGAATTTAACAATTCGAAGTTCTGTTTTGACTATTACAAGTTCAGATCTTCAAATTATTATTTGCAATCTTAGTTTGAATTTAACAATTCGAAGTTCTGTATTTGACAGTTACAAGTTCAGATCTTCAAGTTATTATTTGAAATAATAATTAGTATTTAACAATTCGAAGTTCTGTAATTCACTATTACTAGTTCAGATCTTCAAGTTATAATTTGCAATAATAATTAGAAGCTATCAATTTTAAGTTCTGTATTTGACAATTACAAGTTCAGATCTACAAGTTATAATTTGCAATAATAATTAGAAGCTATCAATTTTAAGTTCTGTATTTGACAATTACAAGTTCAGATCTTCAAGTTATAATTTGCACTAATAATTTGTATTTAACAATTCGAAGTTCTGTATTTGACTATTACAAGTTCAGATCTTCAAATTATTATTTGCAATCTTAGTTTGAATTTAACAATTCGAAGTTCTGTAATTCACTATTACTAGTTCAGATCTTCAAGTTATAATTTGCAATAATAATTAGAAGCTATCAATTTTAAGTTCTGTATTTGACAATTAAAAGTTCAGATCTACAAGTTATAATTTGCAATAATAATTAGAAGCTATCAATTTTAAGTTCTGTATTTGACAATTACAAGTTCAGATCTTCAAGTTATAATTTGCACTAATAATTTGTATTTAACAATTCGAAGTTCTGTATTTGACTATTACAAGTTCAGATCTTCAAATTATTATTTGCAATCTTAGTTTGAATTTAACAATTCTAAGTTCTGTACTTACCTACTACAAGTTCAGATCTTCAAGTTATAATTTGAAATAATAATTTATATTTAACAAATCTAAGTTCTGTAATTCACCATTACAAGTTCAGATCTTCAAGTTATAATTTGAAATAATAATTGGTATTTAACAAATCTAAGTTCTGTATGTAACTACTACAAGTTCAGATCTTCAAGTTATAATTTGCAATAATAATTAGAAGCTATCAATTTTAGGTTCTGTATTTGACAATTACTAGTTCAGATCTTCAAGTTATAATTTGCATTCTTAATTTGAATTTATCAATTCTAAGTTCTGTATTTGACAGTTACAAGTTCAGATCTTCAAGTTATAATTTGAAATAATAATTAGTATTTAACAAATCTAAGTTCTGTAATTCACTATTACTAGTTCAGATCTTCAAGTTATAATTTGCAATAATAATTAGAAGCTATCAATTTTAAGTTCTGTATTTGACAATTACAAGTGCAGATCTTCAAGTTATAATTTGCAATAATAATTAGAAGCTATCAATTTTAAGTTCTGTATTTGACAATTACAAGTTCAGATCTTCAAGTTATAATTTGCACTAATAATTTGTATTTAACAATTCGAAGTTCTGCATTTACCTACGACAAGTTCAGATCTTCAAGTTATAATTTGCAATCATAATTTGAAGTTATCAATTTTAAAGTCTGTATTTGACAATTACAAGTTCAAATCTTCAAGTTATTATTTGCACTAATAATTAGTATTTAACAATTCGAAGTTCTGTAATTCACTATTACAAGTTCAGATCTTCAAGTTATAATTTGCAATCATAATTTGAAGTTATCAATTTTAAAGTCTGTATTTGACAATTACAAGTTCAGATCTTCAAGTTATAATTTGCACTAATAATTTGTATTTAACAAATCGAAGTTCTCTATTTGACTACTACAAGTTCAGATCTTCGAGTTATAATTTGCAATCATAATTTGAAGTTATCAATTCTAAGGTCTGTATTTGACAGTTACAAGTTCAGATCTTCTTGTTATAATTTGAAATAATAATTAGTGTTTAACAAAGCTAAGTTCTGTAATTCACTATCACAAGTTCAGATCTTCAAGTTATAACTTGAAATAATAATTAGTATTTAACAAATCTAAGTTCTGTAATTCACTATTACTAGTTCAGATCTTCAAGTAATAATTTGCATGAATAATTAGAAGCTATCAATTTTAAGTTCTGTATTTGACAATTACAAGTTCAGATCTTCAAGTTATAATTTGCAATAATAATTAGAAGCTATCATTTTTAAGTTCTGTATTTGACAATTACAAGTTCAGATCTTCAAGTGTATATTTACACTAATAATTTGTATTTAAAAATACTAAGTTCTGTATTTGACTATTACAAGTTCAGATCTTTCTAATTATTATTTGCAATCTTAGTTTGAATTTAACAATTCTAAGTTCTGTATTTACCTACTACAAGTTCAGATCTTCAAGTTATAATTTGAAATAATAATTTATATTTAACAAATCTAAGTTCTGTAATTCACCATTACAAGTTCAGATCTTCAAGTTATAATTTGAAATAATAATTGGTATTTAACAAATCTAAGTTCTGTAATTAACTATTACTAGTTCAGATCTTCAAGTTATAATTTGCAATAATAATTAGAAGCTATCAATTTTAAGTTCTGTATTTGACAATTACTAGTTCAGATCTTCAAATTATTATTTGTAATCTTAGTTTAAATTTAACAACTCGAAGTTCTGTATGTAACTACTACAAGTTCAGATCTTCAAGTTATAATTTGCACTAATAATTTGAATTTAACAATTCGAAGTTCTGTATTTGACTATTACAAGTTCAGATCTTCAAATTATTATTTGCAATCTTAGTTTGAATATAACAACTCGAAGTTCTGTATGTAACTACTACAAGTTCAGATCTTCAAGTTATAATTTGCACTAATAATTTGAATTTAACAATTCGAAGTTCTGTTTTGACTATTACAAGTTCAGATCTTCAAATTATTATTTGCAATCTTAGTTTGAATTTAACAATTCGAAGTTCTGTATTTGACAGTTACAAGTACAGATCTTCAAGTTATAATTTGCAATAATAATTAGAAGCTATCAATTTTAAGTTCTGTATTTGACAATTACAAGTTCAGATCTTCAAGTTATAATTTGCACTAATAATTTGTATTTAACAATTCGAAGTTCTGTATTTGACTATTACAAGTTCAGATCTACAAGTTATAATTTGCAATAATAATTAGAAGCTATCAATTTTAAGTTCTGTATTTGACAATTACAAGTTCAGATCTTCAAGTTATAATTTGCACTAATAATTTGTATTTAACAATACGAAGTTCTGTATTTGACTATTACAAGTTCAGATCTTCAAATTATTATTTGCAATCTTAGTTTGAATTTAACAATTCTAAGTTCTGTACTTACCTACTACAAGTTCAGATCTTCAAGTTATAATTTGAAATAATAATTTATATTTAACAAATCTAAGTTCTGTAATTCACCATTACAAGTTCAGATCTTCAAGTTATAATTTGAAATAATAATTGGTATTTAACAAATCTAAGTTCTGTATGTAACTACTACAAGTTCAGATCTTCAAGTTATAATTTGCAATAATAATTAGAAGCTATCAATTTTAGTTCTGTATTTGACAATTACTAGTTCAGATCTTCAAGTTATAATTTGCATTCTTAATTTGAATTTATCAATTCTAAGTTCTGTATTTGACAGTTACAAGTTCAGATCTTCAAGTTATAATTTGAAATAATAATTAGTATTTAACAAATCTAAGTTCTGTAAATCACTATTACTAGTTCAGATCTTCAAGTTATAATTTGCAATAATAATTAGAAGCTATCAATTTTAAGTTCTGTATTTGACAATTACAAGTTCAGATCTTCTAGTTAAAATTTGAAATAATAATTAGTATTTAACAAATCTAAGTTCTGTAATTCACTATTACTAGTTCAGATCTTCAAGTTATAATTTGCAATAATAATTAGAAGCTATCAATTTTAAGGTCTGTATTTGACAATTACAAGTGCAGATCTTCAAGTTATAATTTGCAATAATAATTAGAAGCTATCAATTTTAAGTTCTGTATTTGACAATTACAAGTTCAGATCTTCAAGTTATAATTTGCACTAATAATTTGTATTTAACAATTCGAAGTTCTGCATTTACCTACGACAAGTTCAGATCTTCAAGTTATAATTTGCAATCTTAATTTGAAGTTATCAATTTTAAAGTCTGTATTTGACAATTACAAGTTCAAATCTTCAAGTTATTATTTGCACTAATAATTTGTATTTAACAATTCGAAGTTCTGTAATTCACTATTACAAGTTCAGATCTTCAAGTTATAATTTGCAATCATAATTTGAAGTTATCAATTTTAAAGTCTGTATTTGACAATTACAAGTTCAGATCTTCAAGTTATAATTTGCACTAATAATTTGTATTTAACAAATCGAAGTTCTGTATTTGACTACTACAAGTTCAGATCTTCGAGTTATAATTTGCAATCATAATTTGAAGTTATCAATTCTAAGGTCTGTATTTGACAGTTACAAGTTCAGATCTTCTTGTTATAATTTGAAATAATAATTAGTGTTTAACAAAGCTAAGTTCTGTAATTCACTATCACAAGTTCAGATCTTCAAGTTATAACTTGAAATAATAATTAGTATTTAACAAATCTAAGTTCTGTAATTCACTATTATTAGTTCAGATCTTCAAGTAATAATTTGCATGAATAATTAGAAGCTATCAATTTTAAGTTCTGTATTTGACAATTACAAGTTCAGATCTTCAAGTTATAATTTGCAATAATAATTAGAAGCTATCAATTTTAAGTTCTGTATTTGACAATTACAAGTTGAGATCTTCAAGTTATAATTTGAAATAATAATTAGTATTTAACAAATCTAAGTTCTGTAATTCACTATTATTAGTTCAGATCTTCAAGTAATAATTTGCATGAATAATTAGAAGCTATCAATTTTAAGTTCTGTATTTGACAATTACAAGTTCAAATCTTCAAGTTATTATTTGCACTAATAATTTGTATTTAACAATTCGAAGTTCTGTAATTCACTATTACAAGTTCAGATCTTCAAGTTATAATTTGCAATCATAATTTGAAGTTATCAATTTTAAAGTCTGTATTTGACAATTACAAGTTCAGATCTTCAAGTTATAATTTGCACTAATAATTTGTATTTAACAAATCGAAGTTCTGTATTTGACTACTACAAGTTCAGATCTTCGAGTTATAATTTGCAATCATAATTTGAAGTTATCAATTCTAAGGTCTGTATTTGACAGTTACAAGTTCAGATCTTCTTGTTATAATTTGAAATAATAATTAGTGTTTAACAAAGCTAAGTTCTGTAATTCACTATCACAAGTTCAGATCTTCAAGTTATAACTTGAAATAATAATTAGTATTTAACAAATCTAAGTTCTGTAATTCACTATTATTAGTTCAGATCTTCAAGTAATAATTTGCATGAATAATTAGAAGCTATCAATTTTAAGTTCTGTATTTGACAATTACAAGTTCAGATCTTCAAGTTATAATTTGCAATAATAATTAGAAGCTATCAATTTTAAGTTCTGTATTTGACAATTACAAGTTGAGATCTTCAAGTTATAATTTGAAATAATAATTAGTATTTAACAAATCTAAGTTCTGTAATTCACTATTACTAGTTCAGATCTTCAAGTTATAATTTGCAATAATAATTAGAAGCTATCAATTTTAAGTTCTGTATTTGACAATTACAAGTTCAGATCTTCAAGTTATAATTTGCAATAATAATTAGAAGCTATCATTTTTAAATTCTGTATTTGACAATTACAAGTTCAGATCTTCAAGTTATTATTTGCACTAATAATTTGTATTTAAAAATACTAAGTTCTGTATTTGACTATTACAAGTTCAGATCTTTCTAATTATTATTTGCAATCTTAGTTTGAATTTAACAATTCTAAGTTCTGTATTTACCTACTACAAGTTCAGATCTTCAAGTTATAATTTGAAATAATAATTTATATTTAACAAATCTAAGTTCTGTAATTCACCATTACAAGTTCAGATCTTCAAGTTATAATTTGAAATAATAATTGGTATTTAACAAATCTAAGTTCTGTAATTAACTATTACTAGTTCAGATCTTCAAGTTATAATTTGCAATAATAATTAGAAGCTATCAATTTTAAGTTCTGTATTTGACAATTACTAGTTCAGATCTTCAAATTATTATTTGTAATCTTAGTTTAAATTTAACAACTCGAAGTTCTGTATGTAACTACTACAAGTTCAGATCTTCAAGTTATAATTTGCACTAATAATTTGTATTTAACAATTCGAAGTTCTGTATTTGACTATTACAAGTTCAGATCTTCAAATTATTATTTGCAATCTTAGTTTGAATGTAACAACTCGAAGTTCTGTATGTAACTACTACAAGTTCAGATCTTCAAGTTATAATTTGCACTAATAATTTGAATTTAACAATTCGAAGTTCTGTTTTGACTATTACAAGTTCAGATCTTCAAATTATTATTTGCAATCTTAGTTTGAATTTAACAATTCGAAGTTCTGTATTTGACAGTTACAAGTACAGATCTTCAAGTTATTATTTGAAATAATAATTAGTATTTAACAAATCTAAGTTCTGTAATTCACTATTACTAGTTCAGATCTTCAAGTTATAATTTGCAATAATAATTAGAAGCTATCAATTTTAAGTTCTGTATTTGACAATTACAAGTTCAGATCTTCAAGTTATAATTTGCAATAATAATTAGAAGCTATCAATTTTAAGTTCTGTATTTGACAATTACAAGTTCAGATCTTCAAGTTATAATTTGCACTAATAATTTGTATTTAACAATACGAAGTTCTGTATTTGACTATTACAAGTTCAGATCTTCAAATTATTATTTGCAATCTTAGTTTGAATTTAACAATTCTAAGTTCTGTACTTACCTACTACAAGTTCAGATCTTCAAGTTATAATTCGAAATAATAATTTATATTTAACAAATCTAAGTTCTGTAATTCACCATTACAAGTTCAGATCTTCAAGTTATAATTTGAAATAATAATTGGTATTTAACAAATCTAAGTTCTGTAATTAACTATTAATAGTTCAGATCTTCAAGTTATAATTTGCAATAATAATTTGAAGCTATCAATTTTAAGTTCTGTATTTGACAATTACTAGTTCAGATCTTCAAGTTATAATTTGCAATCTTAATTTGAATTTATCAATTCTAAGTTCTGTATTTGACAGTTACAAGTTCAGATCTTCAAGTTATAATTTGAAATAATAATTAGTATTTAACAAATCTAAGTTCTGTAAATCACTATTACTAGTTCAGATCTTCAAGTTATAATTTGCAATAATAATTAGAAGCTATCAATTTTAAGTTCTGTATTTGACAATTACAAGTTCAGATCTTCAAGTTATAATTTGTAATAATAATTAGAAGTTATCAATTTTAAGTTCTGTATTTGACAATTACAAGTTCAGATCTTCAAGTTTAAATTTGCACTAATAATTTGTATTTATCAATTCGAAGTTCTGTATTTGACTATTACAAGTTCAGATCTTCAAGTTATAATTTGAAATAATAATTAGTATTTAACAAATCTAAGTTCTGTAAATCACTATTACTAGTTCAGATCTTCAAGTTATAATTTGCAATAATAATTAGAAGCTATCAATTTTAAGTTCTGTATTTGACAATTACAAGTTCAGATCTTCTAGTTAAAATTTGAAATAATAATTAGTATTTAACAAATCTAAGTTCTGTAATTCACTATTACTAGTTCAGATCTTCAAGTTATAATTTGCAATAATAATTAGAAGCTATCAATTTTAAGGTCTGTATTTGACAATTACAAGTGCAGATCTTCAAGTTATAATTTGCAATAATAATTAGAAGCTATCAATTTTAAGTTCTGTATTTGACAATTACAAGTTCAGATCTTCAAGTTATAATTTGCACTAATAATTTGTATTTAACAATTCGAAGTTTTGCATTTACCTACGACAAGTTCAGATCTTCAAGTAATAATTTGCAATCTTAATTTGAAGTTATCAATTTTAAAGTCTGTATTTGACAATTACAAGTTCAAATCTTCAAGTTATTATTTGCACTAATAATTTGTATTTAACAATTCGAAGTTCTGTAATTCACTATTACAAGTTCAGATCTTCAAGTTATAATTTGCAATCATAATTTGAAGTTATCAATTTTAAAGTCTGTATTTGACAATTACAAGTTCAGATCTTCAAGTTATAATTTGCACTAATAATTTGTATTTAACAAATCGAAGTTCTGTATTTGACTACTACAAGTTCAGATCTTCGAGTTATAATTTGCAATCATAATTTGAAGTTATCAATTCTAAGGTCTGTATTTGACAGTTACAAGTTCAGATCTTCTTGTTATAATTTGAAATAATAATTAGTGTTTAACAAAGCTAAGTTCTGTAATTCACTATCACAAGTTCAGATCTTCAAGTTATAACTTGAAATAATAATTAGTATTTAACAAATCTAAGTTCTGTAATTCACTATTATTAGTTCAGATCTTCAAGTAATAATTTGCATGAATAATTAGAAGCTATCAATTTTAAGTTCTGTATTTGACAATTACAAGTTCAGATCTTCAAGTTATAATTTGCAATAATAATTAGAAGCTATCAATTTTAAGTTCTGTATTTGACAATTACAAGTTGAGATCTTCAAGTTATAATTTGAAATAATAATTAGTATTTAACAAATCTAAGTTCTGTAATTCACTATTATTAGTTCAGATCTTCAAGTAATAATTTGCATGAATAATTAGAAGCTATCAATTTTAAGTTCTGTATTTGACAATTACAAGTTCAAATCTTCAAGTTATTATTTGCACTAATAATTTGTATTTAACAATTCGAAGTTCTGTAATTCACTATTACAAGTTCAGATCTTCAAGTTATAATTTGCAATCATAATTTGAAGTTATCAATTTTAAAGTCTGTATTTGACAATTACAAGTTCAGATCTTCAAGTTATAATTTGCACTAATAATTTGTATTTAACAAATCGAAGTTCTGTATTTGACTACTACAAGTTCAGATCTTCGAGTTATAATTTGCAATCATAATTTGAAGTTATCAATTCTAAGGTCTGTATTTGACAGTTACAAGTTCAGATCTTCTTGTTATAATTTGAAATAATAATTAGTGTTTAACAAAGCTAAGTTCTGTAATTCACTATCACAAGTTCAGATCTTCAAGTTATAACTTGAAATAATAATTAGTATTTAACAAATCTAAGTTCTGTAATTCACTATTATTAGTTCAGATCTTCAAGTAATAATTTGCATGAATAATTAGAAGCTATCAATTTTAAGTTCTGTATTTGACAATTACAAGTTCAGATCTTCAAGTTATAATTTGCAATAATAATTAGAAGCTATCAATTTTAAGTTCTGTATTTGACAATTACAAGTTGAGATCTTCAAGTTATAATTTGAAATAATAATTAGTATTTAACAAATCTAAGTTCTGTAATTCACTATTACTAGTTCAGATCTTCAAGTTATAATTTGCAATAATAATTAGAAGCTATCAATTTTAAGTTCTGTATTTGACAATTACAAGTTCAGATCTTCAAGTTATAATTTGCAATAATAATTAGAAGCTATCATTTTTAAATTCTGTATTTGACAATTACAAGTTCAGATCTTCAAGTTATTATTTGCACTAATAATTTGTATTTAAAAATACTAAGTTCTGTATTTGACTATTACAAGTTCAGATCTTTCTAATTATTATTTGCAATCTTAGTTTGAATTTAACAATTCTAAGTTCTGTATTTACCTACTACAAGTTCAGATCTTCAAGTTATAATTTGAAATAATAATTTATATTTAACAAATCTAAGTTCTGTAATTCACCATTACAAGTTCAGATCTTCAAGTTATAATTTGAAATAATAATTGGTATTTAACAAATCTAAGTTCTGTAATTAACTATTACTAGTTCAGATCTTCAAGTTATAATTTGCAATAATAATTAGAAGCTATCAATTTTAAGTTCTGTATTTGACAATTACTAGTTCAGATCTTCAAATTATTATTTGTAATCTTAGTTTAAATTTAACAACTCGAAGTTCTGTATGTAACTACTACAAGTTCAGATCTTCAAGTTATAATTTGCACTAATAATTTGTATTTAACAATTCGAAGTTCTGTATTTGACTATTACAAGTTCAGATCTTCAAATTATTATTTGCAATCTTAGTTTGAATGTAACAACTCGAAGTTCTGTATGTAACTACTACAAGTTCAGATCTTCAAGTTATAATTTGCACTAATAATTTGAATTTAACAATTCGAAGTTCTGTTTTGACTATTACAAGTTCAGATCTTCAAATTATTATTTGCAATCTTAGTTTGAATTTAACAATTCGAAGTTCTGTATTTGACAGTTACAAGTACAGATCTTCAAGTTATTATTTGAAATAATAATTAGTATTTAACAAATCTAAGTTCTGTAATTCACTATTACTAGTTCAGATCTTCAAGTTATAATTTGCAATAATAATTAGAAGCTATCAATTTTAAGTTCTGTATTTGACAATTACAAGTTCAGATCTTCAAGTTATAATTTGCAATAATAATTAGAAGCTATCAATTTTAAGTTCTGTATTTGACAATTACAAGTTCAGATCTTCAAGTTATAATTTGCACTAATAATTTGTATTTAACAATACGAAGTTCTGTATTTGACTATTACAAGTTCAGATCTTCAAATTATTATTTGCAATCTTAGTTTGAATTTAACAATTCTAAGTTCTGTACTTACCTACTACAAGTTCAGATCTTCAAGTTATAATTCGAAATAATAATTTATATTTAACAAATCTAAGTTCTGTAATTCACCATTACAAGTTCAGATCTTCAAGTTATAATTTGAAATAATAATTGGTATTTAACAAATCTAAGTTCTGTAATTAACTATTAATAGTTCAGATCTTCAAGTTATAATTTGCAATAATAATTTGAAGCTATCAATTTTAAGTTCTGTATTTGACAATTACTAGTTCAGATCTTCAAGTTATAATTTGCAATCTTAATTTGAATTTATCAATTCTAAGTTCTGTATTTGACAGTTACAAGTTCAGATCTTCAAGTTATAATTTGAAATAATAATTAGTATTTAACAAATCTAAGTTCTGTAAATCACTATTACTAGTTCAGATCTTCAAGTTATAATTTGCAATAATAATTAGAAGCTATCAATTTTAAGTTCTGTATTTGACAATTACAAGTTCAGATCTTCAAGTTATAATTTGTAATAATAATTAGAAGTTATCAATTTTAAGTTCTGTATTTGACAATTACAAGTTCAGATCTTCAAGTTTAAATTTGCACTAATAATTTGTATTTATCAATTCGAAGTTCTGTATTTGACTATTACAAGTTCAGATCTTTAAATTATTATTTGCAATCTTAGTTTGAATTTAACAATTCGAAGTTCTGTATTTACTTACTACAAGTTCAGATCTTCAAGTTATAATTAGCACTAATAATTTGTATTTAACAATTCGAATGTCTTTATTTGACTATTACAGGTTCAGATCTTCAAGTTATAATTTGAAATAATAATTAGTATTTAACAAAGCTAAGTTCTGTAATTCACTATTACAAATTCAGATCTTCAAGTTATAATTTGCAATAATAATTAGAAGCTATCAATTTTAAGTTCTGTATTTGACTATTACAAGTTCAGATCTTCATATTATAATTTGCACTAATAATTTGTATTTAACAATTCGAAGTTCTGTATTTGACTACTACAAGTTCAGATCTTCGAGTTATAATTTGCAATCATAATTTGAAGTTATCAATGCTAAGGTCTGTATTTGACAGTTACAAGTTCAGATCTTCAAGTTATAATTTGAAATAATAATTAGTATTTAACAAAGCTAAGTTCTGTAATTCACTATCACAAGTTCAGATCTTCAAGTTATAATTTGAAATAATAATTAGTATTTAACAAATCTAAGTTCTGTAATTCACTATTACTAGTTCAGATCTTCAAGTTATAATTTGCAATAATAATTGGAAGCTATCAATTTTAAGTTCTGTATTTGACAATTACAAGTTCAGATCTTCAAATTATTATTTGCAATCTTAGTTTGAATTTAACAATTCGAAGTTCTGTATTTACATACTACAAGTTCAGATCTTCAAGTTATAATTTGCACTAATAATTTGAATTTAACAATTCGAAGTTCTGTATTTGACTATTACAAGTTCAGATCTTCAAATTATTATTTGCAATCTTAGTTTGAATTTAACAATTCGAAGTTCTGTATTTGACAGTTACAAGTTCAGATCTTCAAGTTATAATTTGAAATAATAATTTATATTTAACAAATCTAAGTTCTGTAATTCACTATTACAAGTTCAGATCTTCAAGTTATAATTTGCAATAATAATTAGAAGCTATCAATTTTAAGTTCTGTATTTGACAATTACAAGTTCAGATCTTCAAGTTATAATTTGCACTAATAATTTGTATTTAACAATTCGAAGTTCTGTATTTGACTATTCCAAGTTCAGATCTTCAAATTTTATTTGCAATCTTAGTTTTAATTTAACAATTCGAAGTTCTGTATTTAACTACTACAAGTTCAGATCTGCAAGTTATAATTTGCACTAATAATTTGTATTTAAGAATTCGAACTTATGTATTTGACTATTACAAGTTCAGATCTTCAAATTATTATTTGCAATCTTAGTTTGAATTTAACAACTCGAAGTTCTGTATGTAACTACTACAAGTTCAGATCTTCAAGTTATAATTTGCACTAATAATTTGAATTTAACAATTCGAAGTTCTGTTTTGACTATTACAAGTTCAGATCTTCAAATTATTATTTGCAATCTTAGTTTGAATTTAACAATTCGAAGTTCTGTATTTACATACTACAAGTTCAGATCTTCAAGTTATAATTTGCAATCATAATTTGAATTTATCAATTCTAAGTTCTGTATTTGACAGTTACAAGTTCAGATCTTCAAGTTATAATTTGAAATAATAATTAGTATTTAACAAATCTAAGTTCTGTAATTAACTATTACTAGTTCAGATCTTCAAGTTATAATTTGCAATAATAATTACAAGCTATCAATTTTAAGTTCTGTATTTGACAATTACAAGTTCAGATCTACAAGTTATAATTTGCAATAATAATTAGAAGCTATCAATTTTAAGTTCTGTATTTGACAATTACAAGTTCAGATCTTCAAGTTATAATTTGCACTAATAATTTGTATTTAACAATTCGAAGTTCTGTATTTGACTATTACAAGTTCAGATCTTCAAATTATTATTTGCAATCTTAGTTTGAATTTAACAATTCGAAGTTCTGTAATTCACTATTACTAGTTCAGATCTTCAAGTTATAATTTGCAATAATAATTAGAAGCTATCAATTTTAAGTTCTGTATTTGACAATTACAAGTTCAGATCTTCAAGTTATAATTTGAAATAATAATTAGTATTTAACAAATCTAAGTTCTGTAATTCACTATTACTAGTTCAGATCTTCAAGTTATAATTTGCAATAATAATTAGAAGCTATCAATTTTAAGTTCTGTATTTGACAATTACAAGTTCAGATCTTCAAGTTATAATTTGCAATAATAATTAGAAGCTATCAATTTTAAGTTCTGTATTTGACAATTACAAGTTCAGATCTTCAAGTTATAATTTGCACTAATAATTTGTATTTAACAATTCGAAGTTCTGTATTTGACTATTACAAGTTCAGATCTTCAAATTATTATTTGCAATCTTAGTTTGAATTTAACAATTCGAAGTTCTGTAATTCACTATTACTAGTTCAGATCTTCAAGTTATAATTTGCAATAATAATTAGAAGCTATCAATTTTAAGTTCTGTATTTGACAATTACAAGTTCAGATCTTCAAGTTATAATTTGAAATAATAATTAATAAATTAAATATCGTAACCTGTGAAAATATTATAATTAATAATTAAACTAAGAACAGGTTAATAAAACGAATTAAAAAGGATTCAATTGTAAGCTTTCAAGTACTAGCGTACTCTTTATCAAACATAAAGTTTATTTATAAAAAATTACATGGTAACCGATTTTATAACTACTACCATTTGGAATGGCCTACTGCATGAGAAAAGTTTTCTCATTTAGTAGGTCATTAAATCAAGGAAAACCCTAAAGTAAACGGTATAGGGAAAACACTTGAGTTTAATAGTTAGCAAAGTAAGGAGTTGTAAATATTACTCAGACCATCAATATCGGTTTTTTTATTCATAGGGTTTTTTTCTTTTTTGATGCTGATCATTTCATGCAATAATCTATCTTTATAATTTGTGACGGTCTTCACTATCTCATATTTTTTTAAATCAGCAACGTGTCCATCGGTGAGAATGTGTTTTGCTATTGCTGTCGATTCTGGCTTGTTGCAATTAATACTTGATATGTGACCACTCATGCGCTTCTTTATCCACTGGCTGCTTTGGCCGATGTAAGTTAGGTCGCAGGTATTACATGGTATTCTGTATATTACATCAGATTTTCTATCTTGTTGGACGTTGTCTTTTAGTTTCGTGAAAAGCTTTCCTAAGTTGTTTGTTGACTTAAAAGTTACATTAATATTGTGTTTCTTTAATTCTCTTTGGATCTTATTTGATAAACCTTTTATGTATGGTATAACTTTAAAATTCTTCTGTTGTGGTTTATCCATGGAGCTAAAATTATATAATTTATTAGTGCGATCTTTTACGATTTTGTTAATTAAATATCTTGGGAAGCCGTTTCTCTCAAGAGTTTTTTTCGCAGTTATTATTGTGTGTTTTCTGTATTCTTCATGTGTAAGTCTAATAGCTCTGTCGACTAAACCAATTGCTGTGCCGATGACTTGGCTACGGTGGTGATAAGAGTTAAAGTTTAAATACCTCCCTGACCAGGTTGTTTTCTGTGTCCACATGTATTTTAAAGAATTACCCTCGTGTATGAGTTTGATGTCTAAAAATGTTAAAGTATTATTGTGCTCTTCTTCAATAGTAAATTGTAAACGAGGATGAAAAATATTGAAATGTTGGACTATAAGTGTTGTACTGTCTTTAGGGATAGCAGTGAAAATGTCGTCTACATAACGTTTATAAAATGGGAGTTGAAATGGAAGGGTTGAAATTCGGTTTAATTCTAAAATTTCCATTACCAAATTGGCAATGGTAGCTGAAATAGGGCTACCCATAGCAGTACCGAAAATTTGTTTGTAGAATTGTCCGTTATATTGGAAGTAAGTTGAATCGAGGCATAACTGAAGAGCTTCAATAAATTTATTTTGTGGAATGTCAGTGTAATTCTGTATTTCGTTCCATCTGTCAATAACTGCTTGGATTGCAAGATCAATAGGGATATTAGTAAAGAGAGATTTAACGTCCAAGGAAATTAATATGTAATTGTTAGGTATTTTATATGAAAGACCATGAATCTTTTGTAAAATATTCATTTTGACCTAAAACATTGGAGATTATTTTCGACATAAACTTAGATAATTTGTAGGTAGGTGATTTTATGCTTGCAACAATAGGTAGTAGTTATAAAATCGGTTACCATGTAATTTTTTATAAATAAACTTTATGTTTGATAAAGAGTACGCTAGTACTTGAAAGCTTACAATTGAATCCTTTTTAATTCGTTTTATTAACCTGTTCTTAGTTTAATTATTAATTATGAAATAATAATTAGTATTTAACAAATCTAAGTTCTGTAATTCACTATTACTAGTTCAGATCTTCAAGTTATAATTTGCAATAATAATTAGAAGCTATCAATTTTAAGTTCTGTATTTGACAATTACAAGTTCAGATCTTCAAGTTATAATTTGCAATAATAATTGGAAGCTATCAATTTTAAGTTCTGTATTTGACAATTACAAGTTCAGATCTTCAAGTTATAATTTGCAATAATAATTAGAAGCTATCAATTTTAAGTTCTGTATTTGACAATTACAAGTTCAGATCTTCAAGTTATAATTTGAAATAATAATTAGAATTTAACAAATCTAAGTTCTGTAATTCACTATTACTAGTTCAGATCTTCAAGTTATAATTTGCAATAATAATTAGAAGCTATCAATTTTAAGTTCTGTATTTGACAATTTTAAGTTCAGATCTTCAAGTTATAATTTGCAATAATAATTAGAAGCTATCAATTTTAAGTTCTGTATTTGACAATTACAAGTTCAGATCTTCAAGTTATAATTTGCACTAATAATTTGTATTTAACAATTCGAAGTTCTGTATTTGACTATTACAAGTTCAGATCTTCAAATTATTATTTGCAATCTTAGTTTGAATTTAACAATTCGAAGTTCTGTATTTACTTACTACAAGTTCACATCTTCAAGTTATAATTAGCACTAATAATTTGTATTTAACAATTCGAAGGTCTTTATTTGACTATTACAAGTTCAGATCTTCAAGTTATAATTTGAAATAATAATTAGTATTTAACAAAGCTAAGTTCTGTAATTCACTATTCCAAATTCAGATCTTCAAGTTATAATTTGCAATAATAATTAGAAGCTATCAATTTTAAGTTCTGTATTTGACTATTACAAGTTCAGATCTTCAAATTATTATTTGCATTCTTAGTTTGTATTTAACAATTCGAAGTTCTGTATTTACCTACGACAAGTTCAGATCTACAAGTTATAATTTGCAATCATAATTTGAAGTTATCAATTTTAAAGTCTGTATTTGACAATTACAAGTTCAGATCTTCAAGTTATAATTTGCAATAATAATTAGAAGCTATCAATTTTAAGTTCTGTATTTGACAATTACAAGTTCAGATCTTCAAGTTATAATTTGAAATAATAATTAGTATTTAACAAATGTAAGTTCTGTAATTCACTATTACTAGTTCAGATCTTCAAGTTATAATTTGCAATAATAATTAGAAGCTATCAATTTTAAGTTCTGTATTTGACAATTACAAGTTCAGATCTTCAAGTTATAATTTGCACTAATAATTTGTATTTAACAATTCGAAGTTCTGTATTTGACTATTACAAGTTCAGATCTTCAAATTATTATTTGCAATCTTAGTTTGAATTTAACAATTCGAAGTTCTGTATTTACTTACTACAAGTTCAGATCTTCAAGTTATAATTAGCACTAATAATTTGTATTTAACAATTCGAAGGTCTGTATTTGACTATTACAAGTTCAGATCTTCAAGTTATAATATGAAATAATAATTTATATTTAACAAATCTAAGTTCTGTAATTCACTATTACAAGTTCAGATCTTCAAGTTATAATTTGCAATCATAATTTGAAGTTATCAATTGTAAAGTCTGTATTTGACAGTTACAAGTTCAGATCTTCAAGTTATAATTTGAAATAATAATTAGTATTTAACAAAGCTAAGTTCTGTAATTCACTATCACAAGTTCAGATCTTCAAGTTATAATTTGAAATAATAATTAGTATTTAACAAATCTAAGATCTGTAATTCACTATTACTAGTTCAGATCTTCAAGTTATAATTTGCAATAATAATTAGAAGCTATCAATTTTAAGTTCTGTATTTGACAATTACAAGTTCAGATCTTCAAGTTATAATTTGCAATAATAATTAGAAGCTATCAATTTTAAGTTCTGTATTTGACAATTACAAGTTCAGATCTTCAAGTTATAATTTGAAATAATAATTAGTATTTAACAAATCTAAGTTCTGTAATTCACTATTACTAGTTCAGATCTACAAGTTATAATTTGCAATAATAATTAGAAGCTATCAATTTTAAGTTCTGTATTTGACAATTACAAGTTCAGATCTTCAAGTTATAATTTGCAATAATAATTAGAAGCTATCAATTTTAAGTTCAGATCTTCAAGTTATAATTTGCAATAATAATTAGAAGCTATCAATTTTAAGTTCTGTATTTGACAATTACAAGTTCAGATCTTCCAGTTATAATTTGCAATAATAATTAGAACCTATCAATTTTAAGTTCTGTATTTGACAATTACAAGTTCAGATCTTCAAGTTATAATTTGCACTAATAATTTGTATTTAACAATTCGAAGTTCTGTATTTGACTACTACAAGTTCAGATCTTCAAGTTATAATTTGCACTAATAATTTGAATTTAACAATACGAAGTTCTGTTTTGACTATTACAAGTTCAGATCTTCAAATTATTATTTGCAATCTTAGTTTGAATTTAACAATTCGAAGTTCTGTATTTACATACTACAAGTTCAGATCTTCAAGTTATAATTTGCAATCATAATTTGAATTTATCAATTCTAAGTTCTGTATTTGACAGTTGCTACTTCAGATCTTCAAGTTATTATTTGAAATAATAATTAGTATTTAACAAATCTAAGTTCTGTAATTCACTATTACTAGTTCAGATCTTCAAGTTATAATTTGCAATAATAATTAGTATTTAACAAAGCTAAGTTCTGTAATTCACTATCACAAGTTCAGATCTTCAAGTTATAATTTGAAATAATAATTAGTATTTAACAAATCTAAGTTCTGTAATTCACTATTACTAGTTCAGATATTCAAGTTATAATTTGCAATAATAATTAGAAGCTATCAATTTTAAGTTCTGTATTTGACAATTACAAGTTCAGATCTTCAAGTTATAATTTGCAATAATAATTAGAAGCTATCAATTTTAAGTTCAGATCTTCAAGTTATAATTTGCAATAATAATTAGAAGCTATCAATTTTAAGTTCTGTATTTGACAATTACAAGTTCAGATCTTCAAGTTATAATTTGCAATAATAATTGGAAGCTATTAATTTTAAGTTCTGTATTTGACAATTACAAGTTCAGATCTTCAAGTTATAATTTGCAATAATAATTAGAAGCTATCAATTTTAAGTTCTGTATTTGACAATTACAAGTTCAGATCTTCAAGTTATAATTTGAAATAATAATTAGAATTTAACAAATCTAAGTTCTGTAATTCACTATTACTAGTTCAGATCTTCAAGTTATAATTTGCAATAATAATTAGAAGCTATCAATTTTAAGTTCTGTATTTGACAATTTTAAGTTCAGATCTTCAAGTTATAATTTGCAATAATAATTAGAAGCTATCAATTTTAAGTTCTGTATTTGACAATTACAAGTTCAGATCTTCAAGTTATAATTTGCACTAATAATTTGTATTTAACAATTCGAAGTTCTGTATTTGACTATTACAAGTTCAGATCTTCAAATTATTATTTGCAATCTTAGTTTGAATTTAACAATTCGAAGTTCTGTATTTACTTACTACAAGTTCACATCTTCAAGTTATAATTAGCACTAATAATTTGTATTTAACAATTCGAAGGTCTTTATTTGACTATTACAAGTTCAGATCTTCAAGTTATAATTTGAAATAATAATTAGTATTTAACAAAGCTAAGTTCTGTAATTCACTATTCCAAATTCAGATCTTCAAGTTATAATTTGCAATAATAATTAGAAGCTATCAATTTTAAGTTCTGTATTTGACTATTACAAGTTCAGATCTTCAAATTATTATTTGCATTCTTAGTTTGTATTTAACAATTCGAAGTTCTGTATTTACCTACGACAAGTTCAGATCTACAAGTTATAATTTGCAATCATAATTTGAAGTTATCAATTTTAAAGTCTGTATTTGACAATTACAAGTTCAGATCTTCAAGTTATAATTTGCAATAATAATTAGAAGCTATCAATTTTAAGTTCTGTATTTGACAATTACAAGTTCAGATCTTCAAGTTATAATTTGAAATAATAATTAGTATTTAACAAATGTAAGTTCTGTAATTCACTATTACTAGTTCAGATCTTCAAGTTATAATTTGCAATAATAATTAGAAGCTATCAATTTTAAGTTCTGTATTTGACAATTACAAGTTCAGATCTTCAAGTTATAATTTGCACTAATAATTTGTATTTAACAATTCGAAGTTCTGTATTTGACTATTACAAGTTCAGATCTTCAAATTATTATTTGCAATCTTAGTTTGAATTTAACAATTCGAAGTTCTGTATTTACTTACTACAAGTTCAGATCTTCAAGTTATAATTAGCACTAATAATTTGTATTTAACAATTCGAAGGTCTGTATTTGACTATTACAAGTTCAGATCTTCAAGTTATAATATGAAATAATAATTTATATTTAACAAATCTAAGTTCTGTAATTCACTATTACAAGTTCAGATCTTCAAGTTATAATTTGCAATCATAATTTGAAGTTATCAATTGTAAAGTCTGTATTTGACAGTTACAAGTTCAGATCTTCAAGTTATAATTTGAAATAATAATTAGTATTTAACAAAGCTAAGTTCTGTAATTCACTATCACAAGTTCAGATCTTCAAGTTATAATTTGAAATAATAATTAGTATTTAACAAATCTAAGATCTGTAATTCACTATTACTAGTTCAGATCTTCAAGTTATAATTTGCAATAATAATTAGAAGCTATCAATTTTAAGTTCTGTATTTGACAATTACAAGTTCAGATCTTCAAGTTATAATTTGCAATAATAATTAGAAGCTATCAATTTTAAGTTCTGTATTTGACAATTACAAGTTCAAATCTTCAAGTTATAATTTGAAATAATAATTAGTATTTAACAAATCTAAGTTCTGTAATTCACTATTACTAGTTCAGATCTACAAGTTATAATTTGCAATAATAATTAGAAGCTATCAATTTTAAGTTCTGTATTTGACAATTACAAGTTCAGATCTTCAAGTTATAATTTGCAATAATAATTAGAAGCTATCAATTTTAAGTTCAGATCTTCAAGTTATAATTTGCAATAATAATTAGAAGCTATCAATTTTAAGTTCTGTATTTGACAATTACAAGTTCAGATCTTCCAGTTATAATTTGCAATAATAATTAGAACCTATCAATTTTAAGTTCTGTATTTGACAATTACAAGTTCAGATCTTCAAGTTATAATTTGCACTAATAATTTGTATTTAACAATTCGAAGTTCTGTATTTGACTACTACAAGTTCAGATCTTCAAGTTATAATTTGCACTAATAATTTGAATTTAACAATACGAAGTTCTGTTTTGACTATTACAAGTTCAGATCTTCAAATTATTATTTGCAATCTTAGTTTGAATTTAACAATTCGAAGTTCTGTATTTACATACTACAAGTTCAGATCTTCAAGTTATAATTTGCAATCATAATTTGAATTTATCAATTCTAAGTTCTGTATTTGACAGTTGCTACTTCAGATCTTCAAGTTATTATTTGAAATAATAATTAGTATTTAACAAATCTAAGTTCTGTAATTCACTATTACTAGTTCAGATCTTCAAGTTATAATTTGCAATAATAATTAGTATTTAACAAAGCTAAGTTCTGTAATTCACTATCACAAGTTCAGATCTTCAAGTTATAATTTGAAATAATAATTAGTATTTAACAAATCTAAGTTCTGTAATTCACTATTACTAGTTCAGATATTCAAGTTATAATTTGCAATAATAATTAGAAGCTATCAATTTTAAGTTCTGTATTTGACAATTACAAGTTCAGATCTTCAAGTTATAATTTGCAATAATAATTAGAAGCTATCAATTTTAAGTTCAGATCTTCAAGTTATAATTTGCAATAATAATTAGAAGCTATCAATTTTAAGTTCTGTATTTGACAATTACAAGTTCAGATCTTCAAGTTATAATTTGCAATAATAATTGGAAGCTATTAATTTTAAGTTCTGTATTTGACAATTACAAGTTCAGATCTTCAAGTTATAATTTGCAATAATAATTAGAAGCTATCAATTTTAAGTTCTGTATTTGACAATTACAAGTTCAGATCTTCAAGTTATAATTTGAAATAATAATTAGAATTTAACAAATCTAAGTTCTGTAATTCACTATTACTAGTTCAGATCTTCAAGTTATAATTTGCAATAATAATTAGAAGCTATCAATTTTAAGTTCTGTATTTGACAATTTTAAGTTCAGATCTTCAAGTTATAATTTGCAATAATAATTAGAAGCTATCAATTTTAAGTTCTGTATTTGACAATTACAAGTTCAGATCTTCAAGTTATAATTTGCACTAATAATTTGTATTTAACAATTCGAAGTTCTGTATTTGACTATTACAAGTTCAGATCTTCAAATTATTATTTGCAATCTTAGTTTGAATTTAACAATTCGAAGTTCTGTATTTACTTACTACAAGTTCAGATCTTCAAGTTATAATTAGCACTAATAATTTGTATTTAACAATTCGAAGGTCTTTATTTGACTATTACAAGTTCAGATCTTCAAGTTATAATTTGAAATAATAATTAGTATTTAACAAAGCTAAGTTCTGTAATTCACTATTACAAATTCAGATCTTCAAGTTATAATTTGCAATAATAATTAGAAGCTATCAATTTTAAGTTCTGAATTTGACTATTACAAGTTCAGATCTTCAAATTATTATTTGCAATCTTAGTTTGTATTTAACAATTCGAAGTTCTGTATTTACCTACGACAAGTTCAGATCTTCAAGTTATAATTTGCAATCATAATTTGAAGTTATCAATTTTAAAGTCTGTATTTGACAATTACAAGTTCAGATCTTCAAGTTATAATTTGCAATAATAATTAGAAGCTAACAATTTTAAGTTCTGTATTTTACAATTACAAGTTCAGATCTTCAAGTTATAATTTGAAATAATAATTAGTATTTAACAAATGTAAGTTCTGTAATTCACTATTACTAGTTCAGATCTTCAAGTTATAATTTGCAATAATAATTAGAAGCTATCAATTTTAAGTTCTGGATTTGACAATTACAAGTTCAGATCTTCAAGTTATAATTTGCAATAATAATTGGAAGCTATCAATTTTAAGTTCTGTATTTGACAATTACAAGTTCAGATCTTCAAGTTATAATATGAAATAATAATTTATATTTAACAAATCTAAGTTCTGTAATTCACTATTACAAGTTCAGATCTTCAAGTTATAATTTGCAATCATAATTTGAAGTTATCAATTGTAAAGTCTGTATTTGACAATTACAAGTTCAGATCTTCAAGTTATAATTTGCACTAATAATTTGAATTTAACAATTCGAAGTTCTGTTTTGACTATTACAAGTTCAGATCTTCAAATTATTATTTGCAATCTTAGTTTGAATTTAACAATTCGAAGTTCTGTATTTACATACTACAAGTTCAGATCTTCAAGTTATAATTTGCAATCATAATTTGAATTTATCAATTCTAAGTTCTGTATTTGACAGTTGCTAGTTCAGATCTTCAAGTTATTATTTGAAATAATAATTAGTATTTAACAAATCTAAGTTCTGTAATTCACTATTACTAGTTCAGATCTTCAAGTTATAATTTGCAATAATAATTAGTATTTAACAAAGCTAAGTTCTGTAATTCACTATCACAAGTTCAGATCTTCAAGTTATAATTTGAAATAATAATTAGTATTTAACAAATCTAAGTTCTGTAATTCACTATTACTAGTTCAGATATTCAAGTTATAATTTGCAATAATAATTAGAAGCTATCAATTTTAAGTTCTGTATTTGACAATTACAAGTTCAGATCTTCAAGTTATAATTTGCAATAATAATTGGAAGCTATCAATTTTAAGTTCTGTATTTTACAATTACAAGTTCAGATCTTCAAGTTATAATTTGCAATAATAATTAGAAGCTATCAATTTTAAGTTCTGTATTTGACAATTACAAGTTCAGATCTTCAAGTTATAATTTGAAATAATAATTAGAATTTAACAAATCTAAGTTCTGTAATTCACTATTACTAGTTCAGATCTTCAAGTTATAATTTGCAATAATAATTAGAAGCTATCAATTTTAAGTTCTGTATTTGACAATTTTAAGTTCAGATCTTCAAGTTATAATTTGCAATAATAATTAGAAGCTATCAATTTTAAGTTCTGTATTTGACAATTACAAGGTTAGATCTTCAAGTTATAATTTGCACTAATAATTTGTATTTAACAATTCGAAGTTCTGTATTTGACTATTACAAGTTCAGATCTTCAAATTATTATTTGCAATCTTAGTTTGAATTTAACAATTCGAAGTTCTGTATTTACTTACTACAAGTTCAGATCTTCAAGTTATAATTAGCACTAATAATTTGTATTTAACAATTCGAAGGTCTTTATTTGACTATTACAAGTTCAGATCTTCAAGTTATAATTTGAAATAATAATTAGTATTTAACAAAGCTAAGTTCTGTAATTCACTATTACAAATTCAGATCTTCAAGTTATAATTTGCAATAATAATTAGAAGCTATCAATTTTAAGTTCTGTATTTGACTATTACAAGTTCAGATCTTCAAATTATTATTTGCAATCTTAGTTTGTATTTAACAATTAGAAGTTCTGTATTTACCTACGACAAGTTCAGATCTTCAAGTTATAATTTGCAATCATAATTTGAAGTTATCAATTTTAAAGTCTGTATTTGACAATTACAAGTTCAGATCTTCAAGTTATAATTTGCAATAATAATTAGAAGCTATCAATTTTAAGTTCTGTATTTGACAATTACAAGTTCAGATCTTCAAGTTATAATTTGAAATAATAATTAGTATTTAACAAATGTAAGTTCTGTAATTCACTATTACTAGTTCAGATCTTCAAGTTATAATTTGCAATAATAATTAGAAGCTATCAATTTTAAGTTCTGTATTTGAGAATTACAAGTTCAGATCTTCAAGTTATAATTTGCAATAATAATTGGAAGCTATCAATTTTAAGTTCTGTATTTGACAATTACAAGTTCAGATCTTCAAGTTATAATTTGCAATAATAATTAGAAGCTATCAATTTTAAGTTCTGTATTTGACAATTTTAAGTTGAGATCTTCAAGTTATAATTTGCAATAATAATTAGAAGCTATCAATTTTAAGTTCTGTATTTGACAATTACAAGTTCAGATCTTCAAGTTATAATTTGCACTAATAATTTGTATTTAACAATTCGAAGTTCTGTATTTGACTATTACAAGTTCAGATCTTCAAATTATTATTTGCAATCTTAGTTTGAATTTAACAATTCGTAGTTCTGTATTTAACAGTTACAAGTTCAGATCTTCAGGTTATAATTTGAAATAATAATTAGTATTTAACAAAGCTAAGTTCTGTAATTCACTATTACAAATTCAGATCTTCAAGTTATAATTTGCAATAATAATTAGTATTTAACAAATCTAAGTTCTGTAATTCACTATTACTAGTTCAGATCTTCAAGTTATAATTTGCAATAATAATTAGAAGCTATCAATTCGAAGTTCTGTATTTAACAGTTACAAGTTAAGATCTTCAGGTTATAATTTGAAATAATAATTAGTATTTAACAAAGCTAAGTTCTGTAATTCACTATCACAAGTTCAGATCTTCAAGTTATAATTTGAAATAATAATTAGTATTTAACAAATCTAAGTTCTGTAATTCACTATTACTAGTTCAGATCTTCAAGTTATAATTTGCAATAATAATTAGAAGCTATCAATTTTAAGTTCTGTATTTGACAATTACAAGTTCAGATCTTCAAGTTATAATTTGCAATAATAATTAGAAGCTATCAATTTTAAGTTCTGTATTTGACAATTACAAGTTCAGATCTTCAAGTTATAATTTGAAATAATAATTAGTATTTAACAAATCTAAGTTCTGTAATTCACTATTACTAGTTCAGATCTTCAAGTTATAATTTGCAATAATAATTAGAAGCTATCAATTTTAAGTTCTGTATTTGACAATTACAAGTTCAGATCTTCAAGTTATAATTTGCAATAATAATTAGAAGCTATCAATTTTAAGTTCAGATCTTCAAGTTATAATTTGCAATAATAATTAGAAGCTATCAATTTTTAGTTCTGTATTTGACAATTACAAGTTCAGATCTTCCAGTTATAATTTGCAATAATAATTAGAACCTATCAATTTTAAGTTCTGTATTTGACAATTACAAGTTCAGATCTTCATGTTATAATTTGCACTAATAATTTGTATTTAACAATTCGAAGTTCTGTATTTGACTACTACAAGTTCAGATCTTCAAGTTATAATTTGCACTAATAATTTGAATTTAACAATTCGAAGTTCTGTTTTGACTATTACAAGTTCAGATCTTCAAATTATTATTTGCAATCTTAGTTTGAATTTAACAATTCGAAGTTCTGTATTTACATACTACAAGTTCAGATCTTCAAGTTATAATTTGCAATCATAATTTGAATTTATCAATTCTAAGTTCTGTATTTGACAGTTGCTAGTTCAGATCTTCAAGTTATTATTTGAAATAATAATTAGTATTTAACAAATCTAAGTTCTGTAATTCACTATTACTAGTTCAGATCTTCAAGTTATAATTTGCAATAATAATTAGTATTTAACAAAGCTAAGTTCTGTAATTCACTATCACAAGTTCAGATCTTCAAGTTATAATTTGAAATTGAATGTGGAGGATTATACATAGGCCAGACCAAACAGAGATTGTTGGCCAGAATTAATCAACACCAACATGATATAAAATCCAAGTCAGCAAAAACTGGTTTAGCTGAACACACGATCAACACTAAACACAAGTTTACTACAGAAGATGTGAAGATTTTGGCCACCGAGAAGAACTTCTATAAAAGGACCTTCATCGAAGCTGCCTACATATCCACAACCACAAACAACCTCAACAAGCAAACGGATTACAAATCTATAAGTTCAGGATACAAGAACCTTCTTAGAGCGTATGCAGAGAAAACAAATCCAAGTTGAACAATTTTTTGATAAATGCCGCCTCACGTAAGAACGCAATCAGCTTCCTAATTTAATTTATTTTGTGGTTTTGCTTTTGCCTTTTTGACTTGCTGCGTGTTTTTTGTTTTCACTTCGTTTATTATTGTAACAATCACCACTTGTTTGACTTACCTACACTAGATGGAACGTTCCACGAAGGGGTTTTCATTTTGGATTCGTCGGTGTATAGATAAATTTCGTTGAAATTTACTTATCACCCTTATCGACTAATATATTATATTTTATTCGTGTTTGTTTTCAAGCAAAGTTTTATTTACACTGTGTTCGCAATTAATTTATTTATTTAGATGTTTTACAATTTTACTTATATTTGTATTATTACGTTTTTATTTTTAATTTTAATGACGTCGTTAACAGTACCACCATATGTCATCATTTACCCCCTTCACATCAAAAAGGTAGTCTTACAAACCTACATCTCTGTTTGCGTGGTAAGTGAAAATCATTTCGCAGTCCAAATATTGTCTTACCCTTTTTTCAGCCTTGAGAATGGAATAATACATGTTCCGAAACGTCGGCAAAGCAATACATTTTGTTTGATTTTACCTATCCAATCAGCCCAAGATTCCTTTTTTACAATAATAATTAGTATTTAACAAATCTAAGTTCTGTAATTCACTATTACTAGTTCAGATCTTCAAGTTATAATTTGCAATAATAATTAGAAGCTATCAATTTTAAGTTCTGTATTTGACAATTACAAGTTCAGATCTTCAAGTTATAATTTGCAATAATAATTAGAAGCTATCAATTTTAAGTTCAGATCTTCAAGTTATAATTTGCAATAATAATTAGAAGCTATCAATTTTAAGTTCTGTATTTGACAATTACAAGTTCAGATCTTCCAGTTATAATTTGCAATAATAATTAGAAGCTATCAATTTTAAGTTCTGTATTTGACAATTACAAGTTCAGATCTTCAAGTTATAATTTGCACTAATAATTTGTATTTAACAATTCGAAGTTCTGTATTTGACTATTACATGTTGAGATCTTCAAATTATTATTAGCAATCTTAGTTTGAATTTAACAATTCGAAGTTCAGTATTTACTTACTACAAGTTCAGATCTTCAAGTTATAATTAGCACTAATAATTTGTATTTAACAATTCGAAGGTCTTTATTTGACTATTACAAGTTCAGATCTTCAAGTTATAATTTGAAATAATAATTAGTATTTAACAAAGCTAAGTTCTGTAATTCACTATTACAAATTCAGATCTTCAAGTTATAATTTGCTATAATAATTAGAAGCTATCAATTTTAAGTTCTGTATTTGACTATTACAAGTTCAGATCTTCAAATTATTATTTGCAATCTTAGTTTGTATTTAACAATTCGAAGTTCTGTATTTACTTACTACAAGTTCAGATCTTCAAGTTATAATTTGCAATCATAATTTGAAGTTATCAATTTTAAAGTCTGTATTTGACAATTACAAGTTCAGATCTTCAAGTTATAATTTGCACTATGAATTTGTATTTAACAATTCGAAGTTCTGTATTTGACTATTACAAGTTCAGATCTTCAAATTATTATTTGCAATCTTAGTTTGAATTTAACAATTCGAAGTTCTGTATTTGACAGTTACAAGTTCAGATCTTCAAGTTATAATTTGAAATAATAATTTATATTTAACAAATCTAAGTTCTGTAATTCACTATTACAAGTTCAGATCTTCAAGTTATAATTTGCAATAATAATTAGAAGCTATCAATTTTAAGTTCTGTATTTGACAATTACAAGTTCAGATCTTCAAGTTATAATTTGCACTAATAATTTGTATTTAACAATTCGAAGTTCTGTATTTGACTATTCCAAGTTCAGATCTTCAACTTTTATTTGCAATCTTAGTTTGAATTTAACAATTCGAAGTTCTGTATTTAACTACTACAAGTTCAGATCTGCAAGTTATAATTTGCACTAATAATTTGTATTTAAGAATTCGAACTTATGTATTTGACTATTACAAGTTCAGATCTTCAAATTATTATTTGCAATCTTAGTTTGATTTTAACAACTAGAAGTTCTGTATGTAATTACTACAAGTTCAGATCTTCAAGTTATAATTTGCACTAATAATTTGAATTTAACAATTCGAAGTTCTGTATTTGACTATTACAAGTTCAGATCTTCAAATTATTATTTGCAATCTTAGTTTGATTTTAACAACTAGAAGTTCTGTATGTAATTACTACAAGTTCAGATCTTCAAGTTATAATTAGCACTAATAATTTGTATTTAACAATTCGAAGGTCTGTATTTGACTATTACAAGTTCAGATCTTCAAGTTATAATATGAAATAATAATTTATATTTAACAAATCTAAGTTCTGTAATTCACTATTACAAGTTCAGATCTTCAAGTTATAATTTGAAATAATAATTAGTATTTAACAAAGCTAAGTTCTGTAATTCACTATCACAAGTTCAGATCTTCAAGTTATAATTTGAAATAATAATTAGTATTTAACAAATCTAAGTTCTGTAATTCACTATTACTAGTTCAGATCTTCAAGTTATAATTTGCAATAATAATTAGAAGCTATCAATTTTAAGTTCTGTATTTGACAATTACAAGTTCAGATCTTCAAGTTATAATTTGCAATAATAATTAGAAGCTATCAATTTTAAGTTCAGATCTTCAAGTTATAATTTGCAATAATAATTAGAAGCTATCAATTTTTAATTCTGTATTTGACAATTACAAGTTCAGATCTTCCAGTTATAATTTGCAATAATAATTAGAACCTATCAATTTTAAGTTCTGTATTTGACAATTACAAGTTCAGATCTTCATGTTATAATTTGCACTAATAATTTGTATTTAACAATTCGAAGTTCTGTATTTGACTACTACAAGTTCAGATCTTCAAGTTATAATTTGCACTAATAATTTGAATTTAACAATTCGAAGTTCTGTTTTGACTATTACAAGTTCAGATCTTCAAATTATTATTTGCAATCTTAGTTTGAATTTAACAATTCGAAGTTCTGTATTTACATACTACAAGTTCAGATCTTCAAGTTATAATTTGCAATCATAATTTGAATTTATCAATTCTAAGTTCTGTATTTGACAGTTGCTAGTTCAGATCTTCAAGTTATTATTTGAAATAATAATTAGTATTTAACAAATCTAAGTTCTGTAATTCACTATTACTAGTTCAGATCTTCAAGTTATAATTTGCAATAATAATTAGTATTTAACAAAGCTAAGTTCTGTAATTCACTATCACAAGTTCAGATCTTCAAGTTATAATTTGAAATAATAATTAGTATTTAACAAATCTAAGTTCTGTAATTCACTATTACTAGTTCAGATCTTCAAGTTATAATTTGCAATAATAATTAGAAGCTATCAATTTTAAGTTCTGTATTTGACAATTACAAGTTCAGATCTTCAAGTTATAATTTGCAATAATAATTAGAAGCTATCAATTTTAAGTTCAGATCTTCAAGTTATAATTTGCAATAATAATTAGAAGCTATCAATTTTAAGTTCTGTATTTGACAATTACAAGTTCAGATCTTCCAGTTATAATTTGCAATAATAATTAGAAGCTATCAATTTTAAGTTCTGTATTTGACAATTACAAGTTCAGATCTTCAAGTTATAATTTGCACTAATAATTTGTATTTAACAATTCGAAGTTCTGTATTTGACTATTACATGTTGAGATCTTCAAATTATTATTAGCAATCTTAGTTTGAATTTAACAATTCGAAGTTCAGTATTTACTTACTACAAGTTCAGATCTTCAAGTTATAATTAGCACTAATAATTTGTATTTAACAATTCGAAGGTCTTTATTTGACTATTACAAGTTCAGATCTTCAAGTTATAATTTGCAATCATAATTTGAAGTTATCAATTTTAAAGTCTGTATTTGACAATTACAAGTTCAGATCTTCAAGTTATAATTTGCACTATGAATTTGTATTTAACAATTCGAAGTTCTGTATTTGACTATTACAAGTTCAGATCTTCAAATTATTATTTGCAATCTTAGTTTGAATTTAACAATTCGAAGTTCTGTATTTGACAGTTACAAGTTCAGATCTTCAAGTTATAATTTGAAATAATAATTTATATTTAACAAATCTAAGTTCTGTAATTCACTATTACAAGTTCAGATCTTCAAGTTATAATTTGCAATAATAATTAGAAGCTATCAATTTTAAGTTCTGTATTTGACAATTACAAGTTCAGATCTTCAAGTTATAATTTGCACTAATAATTTGTATTTAACAATTCGAAGTTCTGTATTTGACTATTCCAAGTTCAGATCTTCAACTTTTATTTGCAATCTTAGTTTGAATTTAACAATTCGAAGTTCTGTATTTAACTACTACAAGTTCAGATCTGCAAGTTATAATTTGCACTAATAATTTGTATTTAAGAATTCGAACTTATGTATTTGACTATTACAAGTTCAGATCTTCAAATTATTATTTGCAATCTTAGTTTGATTTTAACAACTAGAAGTTCTGTATGTAATTACTACAAGTTCAGATCTTCAAGTTATAATTTGCACTAATAATTTGAATTTAACAATTCGAAGTTCTGTATTTGACTATTACAAGTTCAGATCTTCAAATTATTATTTGCAATCTTAGTTTGATTTTAACAACTAGAAGTTCTGTATGTAATTACTACAAGTTCAGATCTTCAAGTTATAATTAGCACTAATAATTTGTATTTAACAATTCGAAGGTCTGTATTTGACTATTACAAGTTCAGATCTTCAAGTTATAATATGAAATAATAATTTATATTTAACAAATCTAAGTTCTGTAATTCACTATTACAAGTTCAGATCTTCAAGTTATAATTTGAAATAATAATTAGTATTTAACAAAGCTAAGTTCTGTAATTCACTATCACAAGTTCAGATCTTCAAGTTATAATTTGAAATAATAATTAGTATTTAACAAATCTAAGTTCTGTAATTCACTATTACTAGTTCAGATCTTCAAGTTATAATTTGCAATAATAATTAGAAGCTATCAATTTTAAGTTCTGTATTTGACAATTACAAGTTCAGATCTTCAAGTTATAATTTGCAATAATAATTAGAAGCTATCAATTTTAAGTTCAGATCTTCAAGTTATAATTTGCAATAATAATTAGAAGCTATCAATTTTTAATTCTGTATTTGACAATTACAAGTTCAGATCTTCCAGTTATAATTTGCAATAATAATTAGAACCTATCAATTTTAAGTTCTGTATTTGACAATTACAAGTTCAGATCTTCATGTTATAATTTGCACTAATAATTTGTATTTAACAATTCGAAGTTCTGTATTTGACTACTACAAGTTCAGATCTTCAAGTTATAATTTGCACTAATAATTTGAATTTAACAATTCGAAGTTCTGTTTTGACTATTACAAGTTCAGATCTTCAAATTATTATTTGCAATCTTAGTTTGAATTTAACAATTCGAAGTTCTGTATTTACATACTACAAGTTCAGATCTTCAAGTTATAATTTGCAATCATAATTTGAATTTATCAATTCTAAGTTCTGTATTTGACAGTTGCTAGTTCAGATCTTCAAGTTATTATTTGAAATAATAATTAGTATTTAACAAATCTAAGTTCTGTAATTCACTATTACTAGTTCAGATCTTCAAGTTATAATTTGCAATAATAATTAGTATTTAACAAAGCTAAGTTCTGTAATTCACTATCACAAGTTCAGATCTTCAAGTTATAATTTGAAATAATAATTAGTATTTAACAAATCTAAGTTCTGTAATTCACTATTACTAGTTCAGATCTTCAAGTTATAATTTGCAATAATAATTAGAAGCTATCAATTTTAAGTTCTGTATTTGACAATTACAAGTTCAGATCTTCAAGTTATAATTTGCAATAATAATTAGAAGCTATCAATTTTAAGTTCAGATCTTCAAGTTATAATTTGCAATAATAATTAGAAGCTATCAATTTTAAGTTCTGTATTTGACAATTACAAGTTCAGATCTTCCAGTTATAATTTGCAATAATAATTAGAAGCTATCAATTTTAAGTTCTGTATTTGACAATTACAAGTTCAGATCTTCAAGTTATAATTTGCACTAATAATTTGTATTTAACAATTCGAAGTTCTGTATTTGACTATTACATGTTGAGATCTTCAAATTATTATTAGCAATCTTAGTTTGAATTTAACAATTCGAAGTTCAGTATTTACTTACTACAAGTTCAGATCTTCAAGTTATAATTAGCACTAATAATTTGTATTTAACAATTCGAAGGTCTTTATTTGACTATTACAAGTTCAGATCTTCAAGTTATAATTTGAAATAATAATTAGTATTTAACAAAGCTAAGTTCTGTAATTCACTATTACAAATTCAGATCTTCAGGTTATAATTTGCTATAATAATTAGAAGCTATCAATTTTAAGTTCTGTATTTGACTATTACAAGTTCAGATCTTCAAATTATTATTTGCAATCTTAGTTTGTATTTAACAATTCGAAGTTCTGTATTTACTTACTACAAGTTCAGATCTTCAAGTTATAATTTGCAATCATAATTTGAAGTTATCAATTTTAAAGTCTGTATTTGACAATTACAAGTTCAGATCTTCAAGTTATAATTTGCACTAATAATTTGTATTTAACAATTCGAAGTTCTGTATTTGACTATTACAAGTTCAGATCTTCAAATTATTATTTGCAATCTTAGTTTGAATTTAACAATTCGAAGTTCTGTATTTGACAGTTACAAGTTCAGATCTTCAAGTTATAATTTGAAATAATAATTTATATTTAACAAATCTAAGTTCTGTAATTCACTATTACAAGTTCAGATCTTCAAGTTATAATTTGCAATAATAATTAGAAGCTATCAATTTTAAGTTCTGTATTTGACAATTACAAGTTCAGATCTTCAAGTTATAATTTGCACTAATAATTTGTATTTAACAATTCGAAGTTCTGTATTTGACTATTCCAAGTTCAGATCTTCAAATTTTATTTGCAATCTTAGTTTGAATTTAACAATTCGAAGTTCTGTATTTAACTACTACAAGTTCAGATCTGCAAGTTATAATTTGCACTAATAATTTGTATTTAAGAATTCGAACTTATGTATTTGACTATTACAAGTTCAGATCTTCAAATTATTATTTGCAATCTTAGTTTGAATTTAACAACTAGAAGTTCTGTATGTAATTACTACAAGTTCAGATCTTCAAGTTATAATTTGCACTAATAATTTGAATTTAACAATTCGAAGTTCTGTATTTGACTATTACAAGTTCAGATCTTCAAATTATTATTTGCAATCTTAGTTTGAATTTAACAATTCGAAGTTCTGTATTTACTTACTACAAGTTCAGATCTTCAAGTTATAATTAGCACTAATAATTTGTATTTAACAATTCGAAGGTCTTTATTTGACTATTACAAGTTCAGATCTTCAAATTATTATTTGCAATCTTAGTTTGAATTTAACAATTCGAAGTTCTGTATTTGACAGTTACAAGTTCAGATCTTCAAGTTATAATTTGAAATAATAATTAGTATTTAACAAAGCTAAGTTCTGTAATTCACTATTACAAATTCAGATCTTCAAGTTATAATTTGCAATAATAATTGGAAGCTATCAATTTTAAGTTCTGTATTTGACAATTACAAGTTCAGATCTTCAAGTTAAAATTTGCAATAATACTTAGAAGCTATCAATTTTAAGTTCTGCATTTGACAATTACAAGTTCAGATCATCAAGTTCTAATTTGAAATAATAATTAGTATTTAACAAATCTAAGTTCTGTAATTCACTATTACTAGTTCAGATCTTCAAGTTATAATTTGCAATAATAATTAGAAGCTATCAATTTTAAGTTCTGTATTTGACAATTACAAGTTCAGATCTTCAAGTTATAATTTGCAATAATAATTAGAAGCTATCAATTTTAAGTTCAGATCTTCAAGTTATAATTTGCAATAATAATTAGAAGCTATCAATTTTAAGTTCTGTATTTGACAATTACAAGTTCAGATCTTCCAGTTATAATTTGCAATAATAATTAGAAGCTATCAATTTTAAGTTCTGTATTTGACAATTACAAGTTCAGATCTTCAAGTTATAATTTGCACTAATAATTTGTATTTAACAATTCGAAGTTCTGTATTTGACTATTACATGTTGAGATCTTCAAATTATTATTAGCAATCTTAGTTTGAATTTAACAATTCGAAGTTCAGTATTTACTTACTACAAGTTCAGATCTTCAAGTTATAATTAGCACTAATAATTTGTATTTAACAATTCGAAGGTCTTTATTTGACTATTACAAGTTCAGATCTTCAAGTTATAATTTGAAATAATAATTAGTATTTAACAAAGCTAAGTTCTGTAATTCACTATTACAAATTCAGATCTTCAGGTTATAATTTGCTATAATAATTAGAAGCTATCAATTTTAAGTTCTGTATTTGACTATTACAAGTTCAGATCTTCAAATTATTATTTGCAATCTTAGTTTGTATTTAACAATTCGAAGTTCTGTATTTACTTACTACAAGTTCAGATCTTCAAGTTATAATTTGCAATCATAATTTGAAGTTATCAATTTTAAAGTCTGTATTTGACAATTACAAGTTCAGATCTTCAAGTTATAATTTGCACTAATAATTTGTATTTAACAATTCGAAGTTCTGTATTTGACTATTACAAGTTCAGATCTTCAAATTATTATTTGCAATCTTAGTTTGAATTTAACAATTCGAAGTTCTGTATTTGACAGTTACAAGTTCAGATCTTCAAGTTATAATTTGAAATAATAATTTATATTTAACAAATCTAAGTTCTGTAATTCACTATTACAAGTTCAGATCTTCAAGTTATAATTTGCAATAATAATTAGAAGCTATCAATTTTAAGTTCTGTATTTGACAATTACAAGTTCAGATCTTCAAGTTATAATTTGCACTAATAATTTGTATTTAACAATTCGAAGTTCTGTATTTGACTATTCCAAGTTCAGATCTTCAAATTTTATTTGCAATCTTAGTTTGAATTTAACAATTCGAAGTTCTGTATTTAACTACTACAAGTTCAGATCTCCAAGTTATAATTTGCACTAATAATTTGTATTTAAGAATTCGAACTTATGTATTTGACTATTACAAGTTCAGATCTTCAAATTATTATTTGCAATCTTAGTTTGAATTTAACAATTCGAAGTTCTGTATTTACTTACTACAAGTTCAGATCTTCAAGTTATAATTAGCACTAATAATTTGTATTTAACAATTCGAAGGTCTTTATTTGACTATTACAAGTTCAGATCTTCAAATTATTATTTGCAATCTTAGTTTGAATTTAACAATTCGAAGTTCTGTATTTGACAGTTACAAGTTCAGATCTTCAAGTTATAATTTGAAATAATAATTAGTATTTAACAAAGCTAAGTTCTGTAATTCAATATTACAAATTCAGATCTTCAAGTTATAATTTGCAATAATAATTGGAAGCTATCAATTTTAAGTTCTGTATTTGACAATTACAAGTTCAGATCTTCAAGTTAAAATTTGCAATAATACTTAGAAGCTATCAATTTTAAGTTCTGCATTTGACAATTACAAGTTCAGATCATCAAGTTCTAATTTGAAATAATAATTAGTATTTAACAAATCTAAGTTCTGTAATTCACTATTACTAGTTCAGATCTTCAAGTTATAATTTGCAATAATAATTAGAAGCTATCAATTTTAAGTTCTGTATTTGACAATTACAAGTTCAGATCTTCTAGTTATAATTTGCAATAATAATTAGAAGCTATCAATTTTAAGTTCTGTATTTGACTATTACAAGTTCAGATCTTCAAATTATTATTTGCAATCTTAGTTTGAATTTAACAATTCGTAGTTCTGTATTTACCTACTACAAGTTCAGATCTTCAAGTTATAATTTGCAATCATAATTAGAAGTTATCAATTTTAAAGTCTGTATTTGACAATTACAAGTTCAGATCTTCAAGTTATAATTTGCACTAATAATTTGTATTTAACAATTCGAAGTTCTTTATTTGACTACTACAAGTTCAGATCTTCGAGTTATAATTTGCAATCATAATTTGAAGTTATCAATTCTAAGGTCTGTATTTGACAGTTACAAGTTCAGATCTTCAAGTTATAATTTGAAATAATAATTAGTATTTAACAAAGCTAAGATCTGTAATTCACTATCACAAGTTCATATCTTCAAGTTATAATTTGAAATAATAATTAGTATTTAACAAATCTAAGTTCTGTAATTCACTATTACTAGTTCAGATTTACAAGTTATAATTTGCTATAATAATTAGAAGCTATCAATTTTAAGTTCTGTATTTGACAATTACAAGTTCAGATCTTCAAGTTATAATTTGCAATAATAATTAGAAGCTATCAATTTTAAGTTCTGTATTTGACAATTACAAGTTCAGATCTTCAAGTTATAATTTGAAATAATAATTAGTATTTAACAAATCTAAGTTCTGTAATGCACTATTACTAGTTCAGATCTTCAAGTTATAATTTGCAATAATAATTAGAAGCTATCAATTTTAAGTTCTGTATTTGACAATTACAAGTTCAGATCTTCAAATTATAATTTGCACTAATAATTTGTATTTAACAATTCGAAGTTCTGCATTTACCTACGACAAGTTCAGATCTTCAAGTTATAATTTGTAATAATAATTAGTATTTAACATATCTAAGTTCTGTAATGCACTATTACTAGTTCAGATCTTCAAGTTATAATTTGCAATAATAATTAGAAGCTATCAATTTTAAGTTCTGTATTTGACAATTACAAGTTCAGATCTTCAAGTTATAATTTGCACTAATAATTTGTATTTAACAATACGAAGTTCTGTATTTGACTATTACAAGTTCAGATCTTCAAATTATTATTTGCAATCTTAGTTTGAATTTAACAATTCTAAGTTCTGTATTTACCTACTATAAGTTCAGATCTTCAAGTTATAATTTGAAATAATAGTTTATATTTAACAAATCTAAGTTCTGTAATTCACCATTACAAGTTCAGATCTTCAAGTTATAATTTGCAATCTTAATTTGAATTTATCAATTCTAAGTGCTGTATTTGACAGTTACAAGTTCAGATCTTCAAGTTATAATTTAAAATAATAATTAGTATTTAACAAATCTAAGTTCTGTAATTCACTATTACTAGGTCAGATCTGCAAGTTATAATTTGCAATAATAATTAGAAGCTATCAATTTTAAGTTCTGTATTTGACAATTACAAGTTCAGATCTTCAAGTTATAATTTGAAATAATAATTAGTATTTAACAAATCTAAGTTCTGTAATTCACTATTACTAGTTCAGATCTTCAAGTTATAATTTGCAATAATAATTAGTAGCTATCAATTTTTAGTTCTGTATTTGACAATTACAAGTTCAGATCTTCAAGTTATAATTTGCAATAATAATTAGAAGCTATCAATTTTAAGTTCTGTATTTGACAATTACAAGTTCAGATCTTCCAGTTATAATTTGCAATAATAATTAGAAGCTATCAATTTTAAGTTCAGTATTTGACAATTACAAGTTCAGATCTTCAAGTTATAATTTGCACTAATAATTTGTATTTAACAATTCGAAGTTCTGTATTTGACTATTACAAGTTCAGATCTTCAAATTTTTATTTGCAATCTTAGTTAGAATTTAACAATTCGAAGTTCTGTATTTACTTACTACAAGTTCAGATCTTCAAGTTATAATTAGCACTAATAATTTGTATTTAACAATTCGAAGGTCTGTATTTGACTATTACAAGTTCAGATCTTCAAATGATAATTTGCAATCATAATTTGAAGTTATCAATTCTAAGTTCTGTATTTGACAATTACAAGTTCAGATCTTCAAGTTATAATTAGCAATCATAATTTGTATTTAACAATTCGAAGTTCTGTATTTGACTATTACAAGTTCAGATCGTCAAATTATTATTTACAATCTTAGTTTGAAATTAACAATTCAAAGTTCTGTATATACTTATTACAAGTTCAGATTTTCAAGTTATAATTTGCAATCATAATTTGAAGTTATCAATTCGAAGTTCTGTATTTACTTATTACAAGTTCAGATCTTCAAGTTATAATTTGCAATCATAATTAGAAGTTATCAATTCTAAGTTCTGTATTTGACAATTACAAGTTCAAATCATTAAGTTATAATTTGAAATAATAATTAGTATTTAACAAATTTAAGTTCTGTAATTCACTATTACAAGTTCAGATCTTCAAGTTATAATTTGCAATAATAATTAGAACTATCAATTTTAAGTTCTGTATTTGACAATTACAAGTTAAGATCTTCAAGTTATAATTTGCAATCATAATTTGAAGTTATCAATTCTAAGTTCTGTATTTGACAATTACAAGTTCAGATCTTCAAATTATTATTTAAAATCTTAGTATGAAATTAACAATTCGAAGTTCTGTATTTACTTATTACAAGTTCAGATCTTCAAGTTATAATTTGCAATCATAATTTGAAGTTATCAATTCTAAGTTATGTATTTGAAAATTACAAGTTCAGATGTTCAAGTTATAATAAGCAATCATAATTTGAATTTTACAATTCTAAGTTCTGTATTTGACTACTACAAGTTCAGATCTTCAAGTTATAATTTGCAATTATAATTATAAGCTATCAATTTTAAGTTCTGTTTTTGACAATTACAAGTTCAGATCTTTAAGTTATAATTTGCACTAATAATTGGTATTTAACAATTCTAAGTTCTGTATTTGACTATTACAAGTTCAGATCTTCAAGTTATAATTTGCAATCATAATTTGAAGTTATCAATGCTAAGTTCTGTATTTGACAATTACAAGTTCAAATCTTCAAGTTATAATTAGCAATCATAATTTGTATTTAACAATTCGAAGTTCTGTATTTGACTATTACAAGTTCAGATCTTCAAATTATTATTTACAATCTTAGTTTGAAATTAACAATTCGATGTTCTGTATTTACTTATTACAAGTTCAGATCTTTAAGTTATAATTTGTAATTATAATTTATATTTAACAAATCTAAGTTCTGTAATTAACTATTACAAGTTCAGATCTTCAAGTTATAATTTGCAATCATAATTTGAAGTTATCAATTCTAAGTTCTGTATTTGAAAATTACAAGTTCAGATGTTCAAGTTATAATAAGCAATCATAATTTGAATTTTACAATTCTAAGTTCTGTATTTGACTACTACAAGTTCAGATCTTCAAGTTATAATTTGCAATTATAATTATAAGCTATCAATTTTAAGTTCTGTTTTTGACAATTACAAGTTCAGATCTTTAAGTTATAATTTGCACTAATAATCGGTATTTAACAATTCTAAGTTCTGTATTTGACTATTACAAGTTCAGATCTTCAAAATATAATTTGCAATCATAATTTGAATTTTACAATTCTAAGTTCTGTATTTGACTATTACAAGTTCAGATCTTCAAGTTATAATTTGCAATCATAATTAGAAGTTATCACTTCTTAGTTCTGTATTTGACAATTACAAGTTCAAATCATTAAGTTATAATTTGAAATAATAATTAGTATTTAACAAATTTAAGTTCTGTAATTCACTATTACAAGTTCAGATCTTCAAGTTATAATTTGCAATAATAATTAGAACTATCAATTTTAAGTTCTGTATTTGACAATTACAAGTTAAGATCTTCAAGTTATAATTTGCAATCATAATTTGAAGTTATCAATTCTAAGTTCTGTATTTGAAAATTACAAGTTCAGATGTTCAAGTTATAATAAGCAATCATAATTTGAATTTTACAATTCTAAGTTCTGTATTTGACTACTACAAGTTCAGATCTTCAAGTTATAATTTGCAATTATAATTATAAGCTATCAATTTTAAGTTCTGTTTTTGACAATTACAAGTTCAGATCTTTAAGTTATAATTTGCACTAATAATCGGTATTTAACAATTCTAAGTTCTGTATTTGACTATTACAAGTTCAGATGTTCAAGTTATAATTAGCAATCATAATTTGAATTTTACAATTCTAAGTTCTGTATTTGACTATTACAAGTTCTGATCTTCAAGTTATAATTTGCAATCATAATTTGAAGTTATCAATTCTAAGTTCTGTATTTGACAGTTCCAAGTTCAGATCATTAAGTTATAATTTGAAATAATAATTAGTATTTAACAAATTTAAGTTCTGTAATTCACTATTACAAGTTCAGATCTTCAAGTTATAATTTGCAATAATAATTAGAACTATCAATTTTAAGTTCTGTATTTGACAATTACAAGTTAAGATCTTCAAGATATTATTAACAATCATAATTTGAATTTTACAATTCTAAGTTCAGTATTTGACTATTACCAGTTCAGATCTTCAAGTTATAATTTGCAATCATAATTTGAAGTTATCAATGCTAAGTTCTGTATTTGACAATTACAAGTTCAGATCTTCAAATTATTATTTACAATCTTAGTTTGAAATTAACAATTCGATGTTCTGTATTTACTTATTACAAGTTCAGATCTACAAGTTATAATTTGTAATTATAATTTATATTTAACAAATCTAAGTTCTGTAATTAACTATTACAAGTTCAGATCTTCAAGTTATAATTTGCAATCATAATTTGTAGTTATCAATTCTAAGTTCTGTATTTGACAATTACAAGTTCAGATGTTCAAGTTATAATTAGCAATCATAATTTGAATTTTACAATTCTAAGTTCTGTATTTGACTATTACAAGTTCTGATCGTCAAGTTATAATTTGCAATCATAATTTGAAGTTATCAATGCTAAGTTCTGTATTTGACAATTACAAGTTCAGATCTTCAAGTTATAATTTGAACTAATAATTTGTATTTAACTATTCGAAGTTCTGTATTTGACTATTACAAGTTCAGATCTTCAAATGATAATTTGCAATCATAATTTGAAGTTATCAATTCTAAGTTCTGTATTTGACAATTACAAGTTCAGATCTTCAAGTTATAATTAGCAATCATAATTTGTATTTAACAATTCGAAGTTCTGTATTTGACTATTACAAGTTCAGATCTTCAAATTATTATTTACAATATTAGTTTGAAATTAACAATTCGAAGTTCTGTATTTACTTATTACAAGTTCAGATCTTCAAGTTATAATTTGAAATCATAATTTGAATTTTACAATTCTAAGTTCTGTATTTGACTATTACAAGTTCAGATCTTCAAGTTATAATTTGCAATCATAATTTGAAGTTATCAATTCGAAGTTCTGTATTTACTTATTACAAGTTCAAATCTTCAAATTATAATTTGCAATCATAATTTGAATTTTACAATTCTAAGTTCTGTATTTGACTATTACAAGTTCAGATCTTCAAGTTATAATTTGCAATCATAATTAGAAGTTATCAATTCTAAGTTCTGTATTTGACAGTTACAAGTTCAGATCATTAAGTTATAATTTGAAATAATAATTAGTATTTAACAAATTTAAGTTCTGTAATTCACTATTACAAGTTCAGATCTTCAAGTTATAATTTGCAATTATAATTAGAACTATCAATTTTAAGTTCTGTATTTGACAATTACAAGTTAAGATCTTCAAGATATAATTAGCAATCATAATTTGAATTTTACAATTCTAAGTTCAGTATTTGACTATTACAAGTTCAGATCTTCAAGTTATAATTTGCAATCATAATTTGAAGTTATCAATGCTAAGTTCTGTATTTGACAATTACAAGTTCAGATCTTCAAGTTATAATTTGAACTAATAATTTGTATTTAACTATTCGAAGTTCTGTATTTGACTATTACAAGTTCAGATCTTCAAATGATAATTTGCAATCATAATTTGAAGTTATCAATTCTAAGTTCTGTATTTGACAATTACAAGTTCAGATCTTCAAGTTATAATTAGCAATCATAATTTGTATTTAACAATTCGAAGTTCTGTATTTGCCTATTACAAGTTCAGATCTTCAAATTATTATTTACAATCTTAGTTAGAGGTTAACAATTCGAAGTTCTGTATTTACTTATTACAAGTTCAGATCTTCAAGTTATAATTTGCAATTATAATTATAAGCTATCAATTTTAAGTTCTGTTTTTGACAATTACAAGTTCAGATCTTTAAGTTATAATTTGCACTAATAATTGGTATTTAACAATTCTAAGTTCTGTATTTGACTATTACAAGTTCAGATCTTCAAGTTATAATTTGCAATCATAATTTGAAGTTATCAATGCTAAGTTCTGTATTTGACAATTACAAGTTCAAATCTTCAAGTTATAATTAGCAATCATAATTTGTATTTAACAATTCGAAGTTCTGTATTTGACTATTACAAGTTCAGATCTTCAAATTATTATTTACAATCTTAGTTTGAAATTAACAATTCGATGTTCTGTATTTACTTATTACAAGTTCAGATCTTCAAGTTGTAATTTGTAATTATAATTTATATTTAACAAATCTAAGTTCTGTAATTAACTATTACAAGTTCAGATCTTCAAGTTATAATTTGCAATCATAATTTGAAGTTATCAATTCTAAGTTCTGTATTTGACAATTACAAGTTCAGATGTTCAAGTTATAATTAGCAATCATAATTTGAATTTTACAATTCTAAGTTCTGTATTTGACTACTACAAGTTCAGATCTTCAAGTTATAATTTGCAATTATAATTATAAGCTATCAATTTTAAGTTCTGTTTTTGACAATTACAAGTTCAGATCTTCAAGTTATAATTTGCACTAATAATTGGTATTTAACAATTCTAAGTTCTGTATTTGACTAATACAAGTTCAGATCTTCAAGTTATAATTTGCAATCATAATTTGAAGTTATCAATGCTAAGTTCTGTATTTGACAATTACAAGTTCAAATCTTCAAGTTATAATTAGCAATCATAATTAGTATTTAACAATTCGAAGTTCTGTATTTGACTATTACAAGTTCAGATCTTCAAATTATTATTTACAATCTTAGTTTGAAATTAACAATTCGATGTTCTGTATTTACTTATTACAAGTTCAGATCTTCAAGTTATAATTTGTAATTATAATTTATATTTAACAAATCTAAGTTCTGTAATTATCTATTACAAGTTCAGATCTTCAAGTTATAATTTGCAATCATAATTTGAAGTTATCAATTCTAAGTTCTGTATTTGACAATTACAAGTTCAGATGATCAAGTTATAATTAGCAATCATAATTTGAATTTTACAATTCTAAGTTCTGTATTTGACTATTACAAGTTCTGATCTTCAAGTTATAATTTGCAATCATAATTTGAAGTTATCAATTCTAAGTTCTGTATTTGACAGTTCCAAGTTCAGATCATTAAGTTATAATTTGAAATAATAATTAGTATTTAACAAATTTAAGTTCTGTAATTCACTATTACAAGTTCAGATCTTCAAGTTATAATTTGCAATAATAATTAGAACTATCAATTTTAAGTTCTGTATTTGACAATTACAAGTTAAGATCTTCAAGACATAATTAGCAATCATAATTTGAATTTTACAATTCTAAGTTCAGTATTTGACTATTACAAGTTCAGATCTTCAAGTTATAATTTGCAATCATAATTTGAAGTTATCAATGCTAAGTTCTGTATTTGACAATTACAAGTTCAGATCTTCAAGTTATAATTTGAACTAATAATTTGTATTTAACTATTCGAAGTTCTGTATTTGACTATTACAAGTTCAGATCTTCAAATGATAATTTGCAATCATAATTTGAAGTTATCAATTCTAAGTTCTGTATTTGACAATTACAAGTTCAGATCTTCAAGTTATAATTAGCAATCATAATTTGTATTTAACAATTCGAAGTTCTGTATTTGACTATTACAAGTTCAGATCTTCAAATTATTATTTACAATCTTAGTTAGAGATTAACAATTCGAAGTTCTGTATTTACTTATTACAAGTTCAGATCTTCAAGTTATAATTTGCAATTATAATTATAAGCTATCAATTTTAAGTTCTGTTTTTGACAATTACAAGTTCAGATCTTTAAGTTATAATTTGCACTAATAATTGGTATTTAACAATTCTAAGTTCTGTATTTGACTATTACAAGTTCAGATCTTCAAGTTATAATTTGCAATCATAATTTGAAGTTATCAATGCTAAGTTCTGTATTTGACAATTACAAGTTCAAATCTTCAAGTTATAATTAGCAATCATAATTTGTATTTAACAATTCGAAGTTCTGTATTTGACTATTACAAGTTCAGATCTTCAAATTATTATTTACAATCTTAGTTTGAAATTAACAATTCGATGTTCTGTATTTACTTATTACAAGTTCAGATCTTCAAGTTATAATTTGTAATTATAATTTATATTTAACAAATCTAAGTTCTGTAATTAACTATTACAAGTTCAGATCTTCAAGTTATAATTTGCAATCATAATTTGAAGTTATCAATTCTAAGTTCTGTATTTGACAATTACAAGTTCAGATCTTCAAGTTATAATTAGCAATCATAATTTGTATTTAACAATTCGAAGTTCTGTATTTGACTATTACAAGTTCAGATCTTCAAATTATTATTTACAATCTTAGTTAGAGATTAACAATTCGAAGTTCTGTATTTACTTATTACAAGTTCAGATCTTCAAGTTATAATTTGCAATTATAATTATAAGCTATCAATTTTAAGTTCTGTTTTTGACAATTACAAGTTCAGATCTTTAAGTTATAATTTGCACTAATAATTGGTATTTAACAATTCTAAGTTCTGTATTTGACTATTACAAGTTCAGATCTTCAAGTTATAATTTGCAATCATAATTTGAAGTTATCAATGCTAAGTTCTGTATTTGACAATTACAAGTTCAAATCTTCAAGTTATAATTAGCAATCATAATTTGTATTTAACAATTCGAAGTTCTGTATTTGACTATTACAAGTTCAGATCTTCAAATTATTATTTACAATCTTAGTTTGAAATTAACAATTCGATGTTCTGTATTTACTTATTACAAGTTCAGATCTTCAAGTTATAATTTGTAATTATAATTTATATTTAACAAATCTAAGTTCTGTAATTAACTATTACAAGTTCAGATCTTCAAGTTATAATTTGCAATCATAATTTGAAGTTATCAATTCTAAGTTCTGTATTTGACAATTACAAGTTCAGATGTTCAAGTTATAATTAGCAATCATAATTTGAATTTTACAATTCTAAGTTCTGTATTTGACTATTACAAGTTCAGATCTTCAAGTTATAATTTGCAATCATAATTTGAAGTTATCAATGCTAAGTTCTGTATTTGACAATTACAAGTTCAAATCTTCAAGTTATAATTAGCAATCATAATTTGAAGTTATCAATTCTAAGTTCTGTATTTGACAATTACAAGTTCAGATGTTCAAGTTATAATTAGCAATCATAATTTGAATTTTACAATTCTAAGTTCTGTATTTGACTATTACAAGTTCAGATCTTCAAATGATAATTTGCAATCATAATTTGAAGTTATCAATTCTAAGTTCTGTATTTGACAATTACAAGTTCAGATCTTCAAGTTATAATTAGCAATCATAATTTGTATTTAACAATTCGAAGTTCTGTATTTGACTATTACAAGTTCAGATCGTCAAATTATTATTTACAATCTTAGTTTGAAATTAACAATTCAAAGTTCTGTATATACTTATTACAAGTTCAGATTTTCAAGTTATAATTTGCAATCATAATTTGAAGTTATCAATTCGAAGTTCTGTATTTACTTATTACAAGTTCAGATCTTCAAGTTATAATTTGCAATCATAATTAGAAGTTATCAATTCTAAGTTCTGTATTTGACAATTACAAGTTCAAATCATTAAGTTATAATTTGAAATAATAATTAGTATTTAACAAATTTAAGTTCTGTAATTCACTATTACAAGTTCAGATCTTCAAGTTATAATTTGCAATAATAATTAGAACTATCAATTTTAAGTTCTGTATTTGACAATTACAAGTTAAGATCTTCAAGTTATAATTTGCAATCATAATTTGAAGTTATCAATTCTAAGTTCTGTATTTGACAATTACAAGTTCAGATCTTCAAATTATTATTTAAAATCTTAGTTTGAAATTAACAATTCGAAGTTCTGTATTTACTTATTACAAGTTCAGATCTTCAAGTTATAATTTGCAATCATAATTTGAAGTTATCAATTCAAAGTAATGTATTTGAAAATTACAAGTTCAGATGTTCAAGTTATAATAAGCAATCATAATTTGAATTTTACAATTCTAAGTTCTGTATTTGACTACTACAAGTTCAGATCTTCAAGTTATAATTTGCAATTATAATTATAAGCTATCAATTTTAAGTTCTGTTTTTGACAATTACAAGTTCAGATCTTTAAGTTATAATTTGCACTAATAATTGGTATTTAACAATTCTAAGTTCTGTATTTGACTATTACAAGTTCAGATCTTCAAGTTATAATTTGCAATCATAATTTGAAGTTATCAATGCTAAGTTCTGTATTTGACAATTACAAGTTCAAATCTTCAAGTTATAATTAGCAATCATAATTTGTATTTAACAATTCGAAGTTCTGTATTTGACTATTACAAGTTCAGATCTTCAAATTATTATTTACAATCTTAGTTTGAAATTAACAATTCGATGTTCTGTATTTACTTATTACAAGTTCAGATCGTTAAGTTATAATTTGTAATTATAATTTATATTTAACAAATCTAAGTTCTGTAATTAACTATTACAAGTTCAGATCTTCAAGTTATAATTTGCAATCATAATTTGAAGTTATCAATTCTAAGTTCTGTATTTGAAAATTACAAGTTCAGATGTTCAAGTTATAATAAGCAATCATAATTTGAATTTTACAATTCTAAGTTCTGTATTTGACTACTACAAGTTCAGATCTTCAAGTTATAATTTGCAATTATAATTATAAGCTATCAATTTTAAGTTCTGTTTTTGACAATTACAAGTTCAGATCTTTAAGTTATAATTTGCACTAATAATCGGTATTTAACAATTCTAAGTTCTGTATTTGACTATTACAAGTTCAGATCTTCAAGTTATAATTTGCAATCATAATTTGAAGTTATCAATTCTAAGTTCTGTATTTGACAATTACAAGTTCAGATGTTCAAGTTATAATTAGCAATCATAATTTGAATTTTACAATTCTAAGTTCTGTATTTGACTATTACAAGTTCTGATCTTCAAGTTATAATTTGCAATCATAATTTGAAGTTATCAATGCTAAGTTCTGTTTTTGACAATTACAAGTTCAGATCTTCAAGTTATAATTTGAACTAATAATTTGTATTTAACTATTCGAAGTTCTGTATTTGACTATTACAAGTTCAGATCTTCAAATGATAATTTGCAATCATAATTTGAAGTTATCAATTCTAAGTTCTGTATTTGACAATTACAAGTTCAGATCTTCAAGTTATAATTAGCAATCATAATTTGTATTTAACAATTCGAAGTTCTGTATTTGACTATTACAAGTTCAGATCGTCAAATTATTATTTACAATCTTGGTTTGAAATTAACAATTCAAAGTTCTGTATTTACTTATTACAAGTTCAGATTTTCAAGTTATAATTTGCAATCATAATTTGAAGTTATCAATTCGAAGTTCCGTATTTACTTATTACAAGTTCAGATCTTCAAATTATAATTTGCAATCATAATTTGAATTTTACAATTCTAAGTTCTGTATTTGACTATTACAAGTTCAGATCTTCAAGTTATAATTTGCAATCATAATTAGAAGTTATCAATTCTTAGTTCTGTATTTGACAATTACAAGTTCAAATCATTAAGTTATAATTTGAAATAATAATTAGTATTTAACAAATTTAAGTTCTGTAATTCACTATTACAAGTTCAGATCTTCAAGTTATAATTTGCAATAATAATTAGAACTATCAATTTTAAGTTCTGTATTTGACAATTACAAGTTAAGATCTTCAAGTTATAATTTGCAATCATAATTTGAAGTTATCAATTCTAAGTTCTGTATTTGACAATTACAAGTTCAGATCTTCAAATTATTATTTAAAATCTTAGTTTGAAATTAACAATTCGAAGTTCTGTATTTACTTATTACAAGTTCAGATCTTCAAGTTATAATTTGCAATCATAATTTGAAGTTATCAATTCTAAGTTATGTATTTGAAAATTACAAGTTCAGATGTTCAAGTTATAATAAGCAATCATAATTTGAATTTTACAATTCTAAGTTCTGTATTTGACTACTACAAGTTCAGATCTTCAAGTTATAATTTGCAATTATAATTATAAGCTATCAATTTTAAGTTCTGTTTTTGACAATTACAAGTTCAGATCTTTAAGTTATAATTTGCACTAATAATTGGTATTTAACAATTCTAAGTTCTGTATTTGACTATTACAAGTTCAGATCTTCAAGTTATAATTTGCAATCATAATTTGAAGTTATCAATGCTAAGTTCTGTATTTGACAATTACAAGTTCAAATCTTCAAGTTATAATTAGCAATCATAATTTGTATTTAACAATTCGAAGTTCTGTATTTGACTATTACAAGTTCAGATCTTCAAATTATTATTTACAATCTTAGTTTGAAATTAACAATTCGATGTTCTGTATTTACTTATTACAAGTTCAGATCTTTAAGTTATAATTTGTAATTATAATTTATATTTAACAAATCTAAGTTCTGTAATTAACTATTACAAGTTCAGATCTTCAAGTTATAATTTGCAATCATAATTTGAAGTTATCAATTCTAAGTTCTGTATTTGAAAATTACAAGTTCAGATGTTCAAGTTATAATAAGCAATCATAATTTGAATTTTACAATTCTAAGTTCTGTATTTGACTACTACAAGTTCAGATCTTCAAGTTATAATTTGCAATTATAATTATAAGCTATCAATTTTAAGTTCTGTTTTTGACAATTACAAGTTCAGATCTTTAAGTTATAATTTGCACTAATAATCGGTATTTAACAATTCTAAGTTCTGTATTTGACTATTACAAGTTCAGATCTTCAAGTTATAATTTGCAATCATAATTTGAAGTTATCAATTCTAAGTTCTGTATTTGACAATTACAAGTTCAGATGTTCAAGTTATAATTAGCAATCATAATTTGAATTTTACAATTCTAAGTTCTGTATTTGACTATTACAAGTTCTGATCTTCAAGTTATAATTTGCAATCATAATTTGAAGTTATCAATGCTAAGTTCTGTTTTTGACAATTACAAGTTCAGATCTTCAAGTTATAATTTGCAATCATAATTAGAAGTTATCAATTCTAAGTTCTGTATTTGACAATTACAAGTTCAAATCATTAAGTTATAATTTGAAATAATAATTAGTATTTAACAAATTTAAGTTCTGTAATTCACTATTACAAGTTCAGATCTTCAAGTTATAATTTGCAATAATAATTAGAACTATCAATTTTAAGTTCTGTATTTGACAATTACAAGTTAAGATCTTCAAGTTATAATTTGCAATCATAATTTGAAGTTATCAATTCTAAGTTCTGTATTTGACAATTACAAGTTCAGATCTTCAAATTATTATTTAAAATCTTAGTTTGAAATTAACAATTCGAAGTTCTGTATTTACTTATTACAAGTTCAGATCTTCAAGTTATAATTTGCAATCATAATTTGAAGTTATCAATTCAAAGTAATGTATTTGAAAATTACAAGTTCAGATGTTCAAGTTATAATAAGCAATCATAATTTGAATTTTACAATTCTAAGTTCTGTATTTGACTACTACAAGTTCAGATCTTCAAGTTATAATTTGCAATTATAATTATAAGCTATCAATTTTAAGTTCTGTTTTTGACAATTACAAGTTCAGATCTTTAAGTTATAATTTGCACTAATAATTGGTATTTAACAATTCTAAGTTCTGTATTTGACTATTACAAGTTCAGATCTTCAAGTTATAATTTGCAATCATAATTTGAAGTTATCAATGCTAAGTTCTGTATTTGACAATTACAAGTTCAAATCTTCAAGTTATAATTAGCAATCATAATTTGTATTTAACAATTCGAAGTTCTGTATTTGACTATTACAAGTTCAGATCTTCAAATTATTATTTACAATCTTAGTTTGAAATTAACAATTCGATGTTCTGTATTTACTTATTACAAGTTCAGATCGTTAAGTTATAATTTGAAATTATAATTTATATTTAACAAATCTAAGTTCTGTAATTAACTATTACAAGTTCAGATCTTCAAGTTATAATTTGCAATCATAATTTGAAGTTATCAATTCTAAGTTCTGTATTTGAAAATTACAAGTTCAGATGTTCAAGTTATAATAAGCAATCATAATTTGAATTTTACAATTCTAAGTTCTGTATTTGACTACTACAAGTTCAGATCTTCAAGTTATAATTTGCAATTATAATTATAAGCTATCAATTTTAAGTTCTGTTTTTGACAATTACAAGTTCAGATCTTTAAGTTATAATTTGCACTAATAATCGGTATTTAACAATTCTAAGTTCTGTATTTGACTATTACAAGTTCAGATCTTCAAGTTATAATTTGCAATCATAATTTGAAGTTATCAATTCTAAGTTCTGTATTTGACAATTACAAGTTCAGATGTTCAAGTTATAATTAGCAATCATAATTTGAATTTTACAATTCTAAGTTCTGTATTTGACTATTACAAGTTCTGATCTTCAAGTTATAATTTGCAATCATAATTTGAAGTTATCAATGCTAAGTTCTGTTTTTGACAATTACAAGTTCAGATCTTCAAGTTATAATTTGAACTAATAATTTGTATTTAACTATTCGAAGTTCTGTATTTGACTATTACAAGTTCAGATCTTCAAATGATAATTTGCAATCATAATTTGAAGTTATCAATTCTAAGTTCTGTATTTGACAATTACAAGTTCAGATCTTCAAGTTATAATTAGCAATCATAATTTGTATTTAACAATTCGAAGTTCTGTATTTGACTATTACAAGTTCAGATCGTCAAATTATTATTTACAATCTTGGTTTGAAATTAACAATTCAAAGTTCTGTATTTACTTATTACAAGTTCAGATTTTCAAGTTATAATTTGCAATCATAATTTGAAGTTATCAATTCGAAGTTCCGTATTTACTTATTACAAGTTCAGATCTTCAAATTATAATTTGCAATCATAATTTGAATTTTACAATTCTAAGTTCTGTATTTGACTATTACAAGTTCAGATCTTCAAGTTATAATTTGCAATCATAATTAGAAGTTATCAATTCTTAGTTCTGTATTTGACAATTACAAGTTCAAATCATTAAGTTATAATTTGAAATAATAATTAGTATTTAACAAATTTAAGTTCTGTAATTCACTATTACAAGTTCAGATCTTCAAGTTATAATTTGCAATAATAATTAGAACTATCAATTTTAAGTTCTGTATTTGACAATTACAAGTTAAGATCTTCAAGTTATAATTTGCAATCATAATTTGAAGTTATCAATTCTAAGTTCTGTATTTGACAATTACAAGTTCAGATCTTCAAATTATTATTTAAAATCTTAGTTTGAAATTAACAATTCGAAGTTCTGTATTTACTGATTACAAGTTCAGATCTTCAAGTTATAATTTGCAATCATAATTTGAAGTTATCAATTCTAAGTTCTGTATTTGAAAATTACAAGTTCAGATGTTCAAGTTATAATAAGCAATCATAATTTGAATTTTACAATTCTAAGTTCTGTATTTGACTACTACAAGTTCAGATCTTCAAGTTATAATTTGCAATTATAATTATAAGCTATCAATTTTAAGTTCTGTTTTTGACAATTACAAGTTCAGATCTTTAAGTTATAATTTGCACTAATAATTGGTATTTAACAATTCTAAGTTCTGTATTTGACTATTACAAGTTCAGATCTTCAAGTTATAATTTGCAATCATAATTTGAAGTTATCAATGCTAAGTTCTGTATTTGACAATTACAAGTTCAAATCTTCAAGTTATAATTAGCAATCATAATTTGTATTTAACAATTCGAAGTTCTGTATTTGACTATTACAAGTTCAGATCTTCAAATTATTATTTACAATCTTAGTTTGAAATTAACAATTCGATGTTCTGTATTTACTTATTACAAGTTCAGATCTTCAAGTTATAATTTGTAATTATAATTTATATTTAACAAATCTAAGTTCTGTAATTAACTATTACAAGTTCAGATCTTCAAGTTATAATTTGCAATCATAATTTGAAGTTATCAATTCTAAGTTCTGTATTTGACAATTACAAGTTCAGATGTTCAAGTTATAATTAGCAATCATAATTTGAATTTTACAATTCTAAGTTCTGTATTTGACTATTACAAGTTCTGATCTTCAAGTTATAATTTGCAATCATAATTTGAAGTTATCAATTCTAAGTTCTGTATTTGACAGTTCCAAGTTCAGATCATTAAGTTATAATTTGAAATAATAATTAGTATTTAACAAATTTAAGTTCTGTAATTCACTATTACAAGTTCAGATCTTCAAGTTATAATTTGCAATAATAATTAGAACTATCAATTTTAAGTTCTGTATTTGACAATTACAAGTTAAGATCTTCAAGATATTATTAACAATCATAATTTGAATTTTACAATTCTAAGTTCAGTATTTGACTATTACCAGTTCAGATCTTCAAGTTATAATTTGCAATCATAATTTGAAGTTATCAATGCTAAGTTCTGTATTTGACAATTACAAGTTCAGATCTTCAAATTATTATTTACAATCTTAGTTTGAAATTAACAATTCGATGTTCTGTATTTACTTATTACAAGTTCAGATCTACAAGTTATAATTTGTAATTATAATTTATATTTAACAAATCTAAGTTCTGTAATTAACTATTACAAGTTCAGATCTTCAAGTTATAATTTGCAATCATAATTTGTAGTTATCAATTCTAAGTTCTGTATTTGACAATTACAAGTTCAGATGTTCAAGTTATAATTAGCAATCATAATTTGAATTTTACAATTCTAAGTTCTGTATTTGACTATTACAAGTTCTGATCGTCAAGTTATAATTTGCAATCATAATTTGAAGTTATCAATGCTAAGTTCTGTATTTGACAATTACAAGTTCAGATCTTCAAGTTATAATTTGAACTAATAATTTGTATTTAACTATTCGAAGTTCTGTATTTGACTATTACAAGTTCAGATCTTCAAATGATAATTTGCAATCATAATTTGAAGTTATCAATTCTAAGTTCTGTATTTGACAATTACAAGTTCAGATCTTCAAGTTATAATTAGCAATCATAATTTGTATTTAACAATTCGAAGTTCTGTATTTGACTATTACAAGTTCAGATCTTCAAATTATTATTTACAATATTAGTTTGAAATTAACAATTCGAAGTTCTGTATTTACTTATTACAAGTTCAGATCTTCAAGTTATAATTTGAAATCATAATTTGAATTTTACAATTCTAAGTTCTGTATTTGACTATTACAAGTTCAGATCTTCAAGTTATAATTTGCAATCATAATTAGAAGTTATCAATTCTAAGTTCTGTATTTGACAGTTACAAGTTCAGATCATTAAGTTATAATTTGAAATAATAATTAGTATTTAACAAATTTAAGTTCTGTAATTCACTATTACAAGTTCAGATCTTCAAGTTATAATTTGCAATAATAATTAGAACTATCAATTTTAAGTTCTGTATTTGACAATTACAAGTTAAGATCTTCAAGATATAATTAGCAATCATAATTTGAATTTTACAATTCTAAGTTCAGTATTTGACTATTACAAGTTCAGATCTTCAAGTTATAATTTGCAATCATAATTTGAAGTTATCAATGCTAAGTTCTGTATTTGACAATTACAAGTTCAGATCTTCAAGTTATAATTTGAACTAATAATTTGTATTTAACTATTCGAAGTTCTGTATTTGACTATTACAAGTTCAGATCTTCAAATGATAATTTGCAATCATAATTTGAAGTTATCAATTCTAAGTTCTGTATTTGACAATTACAAGTTCAGATCTTCAAGTTATAATTAGCAATCATAATTTGTATTTAACAATTCGAAGTTCTGTATTTGCCTATTACAAGTCCAGATCTTCAAATTATTATTTACAATCTTAGTTAGAGGTTAACAATTCGAAGTTCTGTATTTACTTATTACAAGTTCAGATCTTCAAGTTATAATTTGCAATTATAATTATAAGCTATCAATTTTAAGTTCTGTTTTTGACAATTACAAGTTCAGATCTTTAAGTTATAATTTGCACTAATAATTGGTATTTAACAATTCTAAGTTCTGTATTTGACTATTACAAGTTCAGATCTTCAAGTTATAATTTGCAATCATAATTTGAAGTTATCAATGCTAAGTTCTGTATTTGACAATTACAAGTTCAAATCTTCAAGTTATAATTAGCAATCATAATTTGTATTTAACAATTCGAAGTTCTGTATTTGACTATTACAAGTTCAGATCTTCAAATTATTATTTACAATCTTAGTTTGAAATTAACAATTCGATGTTCTGTATTTACTTATTACAAGTTCAGATCTTCAAGTTGTAATTTGTAATTATAATTTATATTTAACAAATCTAAGTTCTGTAATTAACTATTACAAGTTCAGATCTTCAAGTTATAATTTGCAATCATAATTTGAAGTTATCAATTCTAAGTTCTGTATTTGACAATTACAAGTTCAGATGTTCAAGTTATAATTAGCAATCATAATTTGAATTTTACAATTCTAAGTTCTGTATTTGACTATTACAAGTTCAGATCTTCAAGTTATAATTTGCAATCATAATTTGAAGTTATCAATGCTAAGTTCTCTATTTGACAATTACAAGTTCAAATCTTCAAGTTATAATTAGCAATCATAATTTGTATTTAACAATTCGAAGTTCTGTATTTGACTATTACAAGTTCAGATCTTCAAATTATTATTTACAATCTTAGTTTGAAATTAACAATTCGATGTTCTGTATTTACTTATTACAAGTTCAGATCTTCAAGTTATAATTTGTAATTATAATTTATATTTAACAAATCTAAGTTCTGTAATTAACTATTACAAGTTCAGATCTTCAAGTTATAATTTGCAATCATAATTTGAAGTTATCAATTCTAAGTTCTGTATTGAACAGTTACAAGTTCAGATCATTAAGTTATAATTTGAAATAATAATTAGTATTTAACAAATTTCAGTTCTGCAATTCACTATTACAAGTTCAGATCTTCAAGTTATAATTTTCAATAATAAATTAGAACTATCAATTTTTAGTTCTGTATTTGACAATTACAAGTTCAGATCTTCGAGGTATAATTAGCAATCATAATTTGAATTTTACAATTCTAAGTTCAGTATTTGACTATTACCAGTTCAGATGTTCAAGTTATAATAAGCAATCATAATTTGAATTTTACAATTCTAAGTTCTGTATTTGACTACTACAAGTTCAGATCTTCAAGTTATAATTTGCAATTATAATTATAAGCTATCAATTTTAAGTTCTGTTTTTGACAATTACAAGTTCAGATCTTCAAGTTATAATTTGCACTAATAATTGGTATTTAACAATTCTAAGTTCTGTATTTGACTAATACAAGTTCCGATCTTCAAGTTATAATTTGCAATCATAATTTGAAGTTATCAATGCTAAGTTCTGTATTTGACAATTACAAGTTCAAATCTTCAAGTTATAATTAGCAATCATAATTAGTATTTAACAATTCGAAGTTCTGTATTTGACTATTACAAGTTCAGATCTTCAAATTATTATTTACAATCTTAGTTTGAAATTAACAATTCGATGTTCTGTATTTACTTATTACAAGTTCAGATCTTCAAGTTATAATTTGTAATTATAATTTATATTTAACAAATCTAAGTTCTGTAATTATCTATTACAAGTTCAGATCTTCAAGTTATAATTTGCAATCATAATTTGAAGTTATCAATTCTAAGTTCTGTATTAGACAATTACAAGTTCAGATGATCAAGTTATAATTAGCAATCATAATTTGAATTTTACAATTCTAAGTTCTGTATTTGACTATTACAAGTTCTGATCTTCAAGTTATAATTTGCAATCATAATTTGAAGTTATCAATTCTAAGTTCTGTATTTGACAGTTCCAAGTTCAGATCATTAAGTTATAATTTGAAATAATAATTAGTATTTAACAAATTTAAGTTCTGTAATTCACTATTACAAGTTCAGATCTTCAAGTTATAATTTGCAATAATAATTAGAACTATCAATTTTAAGTTCTGTATTTGACAATTACAAGTTAAGATCTTCAAGATATAATTAGCAATCATAATTTGAATTTTACAATTCTAAGTTCAGTATTTGACTATTACAAGTTCAGATCTTCAAGTTATAATTTGCAATCATAATTTGAAGTTATCAATGCTAAGTTCTGTATTTGACAATTACAAGTTCAGATCTTCAAGTTATAATTTGAACTAATAATTTGTATTTAACTATTCGAAGTTCTGTATTTGACTATTACAAGTTCAGATCTTCAAATGATAATTTGCAATCATAATTTGAAGTTATCAATTCTAAGTTCTGTATTTGACAATTACAAGTTCAGATCTTCAAGTTATAATTAGCAATCATAATTTGTATTTAACAATTCGAAGTTCTGTATTTGACTATTACAAGTTCAGATCTTCAAATTATTATTTACAATCTTAGTTAGAGATTAACAATTCGAAGTTCTGTATTTACTTATTACAAGTTCAGATCTTCAAGTTATAATTTGCAATTATAATTATAAGCTATCAATTTTAAGTTCTGTTTTTGACAATTACAAGTTCAGATCTTTAAGTTATAATTTGCACTAATAATTGGTATTTAACAATTCTAAGTTCTGTATTTGACTATTACAAGTTCAGATCTTCAAGTTATAATTTGCAATCATAATTTGAAGTTATCAATGCTAAGTTCTGTATTTGACAATTACAAGTTCAAATCTTCAAGTTATAATTAGCAATCATAATTTGTATTTAACAATTCGAAGTTCTGTATTTGACTATTACAAGTTCAGATCTTCAAATTATTATTTACAATCTTAGTTTGAAATTAACAATTCGATGTTCTGTATTTACTTATTACAAGTTCAGATCTTCAAGTTATAATTTGTAATTATAATTTATATTTAACAAATCTAAGTTCTGTAATTAACTATTACAAGTTCAGATCTTCAAGTTATAATTTGCAATCATAATTTGAAGTTATCAATTCTAAGTTCTGTATTTGACAATTACAAGTTCAGATGTTCAAGTTATAATTAGCAATCATAATTTGAATTTTACAATTCTAAGTTCTGTATTTGACTATTACAAGTTCAGATCTTCAAGTTATAATTTGCAATCATAATTTGAAGTTATCAATGCTAAGTTCTGTATTTGACAATTACAAGTTCAAATCTTCAAGTTATAATTAGCAATCATAATTTGAAGTTATCAATTCTATGTTCTGTATTTGACAATTACAAGTTCAGATGTTCAAGTTATAATTAGCAATCATAATTTGAATTTTACAATTCTAAGTTCTGTATTTGACTATTACAAGTTCTGATCTTCAAGTTATAATTTGCAATCATAATTTGAAGTTATCAATGCTAAGTTCTGTATTTGACAATTACAAGTTCAGATCTTCAAGTTATAATTAGCAATCATAATTTGTATTTAACAATTCGAAGTTCTGTATTTGACTATTACAAGTTCAGATCTTCAAATGATAATTTGCAATCATAATTTGAAGTTATCAATTCTAAGTTCTGTATTTGACAATTACAAGTTCAGATCTTCAAGTTATAATTAGCAATCATAATTTGTATTTAACAATTCGAAGTTCTGTATTTGACTATTACAAGTTCAGATCATCAAATTATTATTTACAATCTTAGTTTGAAATTAACAATTCGAAGTTCTGTATTTACTTATTACAAGTTCAGATCTTCAAGTTATAATTTGAAATCATAATTTGAATTTTACAATTCTAAGTTCTGTATTTGACTATTACAAGTTCAGATCTTCAAGTTATAATTTGCAATCATAATTTGAAGTTATCAATTCGAAGTTCTGTATTTACTTATTACAAGTTCAGATCTCCAAATTATAATTTGCAATCATAATTTGAATTTTACAATTCTAAGTTCTGTATTTGACTATTACAAGTTCAGATCTTCAAGTTATAATTTGCAATCATAATTAGAAGTTATCAATTCTAAGTTCTGTATTTGACAATTACAAGTTCAGATCATTAAGTTATAATTTGAAATAGTAATTAGTATTTAACAAATTTAAGTTCTGTAATTCACTATTACAAGTTCAGATCTTCAAGTTATAATTTGCAATAATAATTAGAACTATCAATTTTAAGTTCTGTATTTGACAATTACAAGTTAAGATCTTCAAGTTATAATTTGCAATCATAATTTGAAGTTATCAATTCTAAGTTCTGTATTTGACAATTACAAGTTCAGATCTTCAAATTATTATTTAAAATCTTAGTTTGAAATTAACAATTCGAAGTTCTGTATTTACTTATTACAAGTTCAGATCTTCAAGTTATAATTTGCAATCATAATTTGAAATTAACAATTCGATGTTCTGTATTTACTTATTACAAGTTCAGATGTTCAAGTTATAATAAGCAATCATAATTTGAATTTTACAATTCTAAGTTCTGTATTTGACTACTACAAGTTCAGATCTTCAAGTTATAATTTGCAATTATAATTATAAGCTATCAATTTTAAGTTCTGTTTTTGACAATTACAAGTTCAGATCTTTAAGTTATAATTTGCACTAATAATTGGTATTTAACAATTCTAAGTTCTGTATTTGACTATTACAAGTTCAGATCTTCAAGTTATAATTTGCAATCATAATTTGAAGTTATCAATGCTAAGTTCTGTATTTGACAATTACAAGTTCAAATCTTCAAGTTATAATTAGCAATCATAACTTGTATTTAACAATTCGAAGTTCTGTATTTGACTATTACAAGTTCTGATCTTCAAATTATTATTTACAATCTTAGTTTGAAATTAACAATTCGATGTTCTGTATTTACTTATTACAAGTTCAGATCTTCAAGTTATAATTTGTAAATATAATTTATATTTAACAAATCTAAGTTCTGTAATTATCTATTACAAGTTCAGATCTTCAAGTTATAATTTGCAATCATAATTTGAAGTTATCAATTCTAAGTTCTGTATTTGACAATTACAAGTTCAGATGATCAAGTTATAATTAGCAATCATAATTTGAATTTTACAATTCTAAGTTCTGTATTTGACTATTACAAGTTCTGATCTTCAAGTTATAATTTGCAATCATAATTTGAAGTTATCAATTCTAAGTTCTGTATTTGACAGTTCCAAGTTCAGATCATTAAGTTATAATTTGAAATAATAATTAGTATTTAACAAATTTAAGTTCTGTAATTCACTATTACAAGTTCAGATCTTCAAGTTATAATTTGCAATAATAATTAGAACTATCAATTTTAAGTTCTGTATTTGACAATTACAAGTTAAGATCTTCAAGATATAATTAGCAATCATAATTTGAATTTTACAATTGTAAGTTCAGTATTTGACTATTACAAGTTCAGATCTTCAAGTTATAATTTGCAATCATAATTTGAAGTTATCAATGCTAAGTTCTGTATTTGACAATTACAAGTTCAGATCTTCAAGTTATAATTTGAACTAATAATTTGTATTTAACTATTCGAAGTTCTGTATTTGACTATTACAAGTTCAGATCTTCAAATGATAATTTGCAATCATAATTTGAAGTTATCAATTCTAAGTTCTGTATTTGACAATTACAAGTTCAGATCTTCAAGTTATAATTAGCAATCATAATTTGTATTTAACAATTCGAAGTTCTGTATTTGACTATTACAAGTTCAGATCTTCAAATTATTATTTACAATCTTAGTTAGAGATTAACAATTCGAAGTTCTGTATTTACTTATTACAAGTTCAGATCTTCAAGTTATAATTTGCAATTATAATTATAAGCTATCAATTTTAAGTTCTGTTTTTGACAATTACAAGTTCAGATCTTTAAGTTATAATTTGCACTAATAATTGGTATTTAACAATTCTAAGTTCTGTATTTGACTATTACAAGTTCAGATCTTCAAGTTATAAATTGCAATCATAATTTGAAGTTATCAATGCTAAGTTCTGTATTTGACAATTACAAGTTCAAATCTTCAAGTTATAACTAGCAATCATAATTTGTATTTAACAATTCGAAGTTCTGTATTTGACTATTACAAGTTCAGATCTTCAAATTATTATTTACAATCTTAGTTTGAAATTAACAATTCGATGTTCTGTATTTACTTATTACAAGTTCAGATCTTCAAGTTATAATTTGTAATTATAATTTATATTTAACAAATCTAAGTTCTGTAATTAACTATTACAAGTTCAGATCTTCAAGTTATAATTTGCAATCATAATTTGAAGTTATCAATTCTAAGTTCTGTATTTGACAATTAGAAGTTCAGATGTTCAAGTTATAATTAGCAATCATAATTTGAATTTTACAATTCTAAGTTCTGTATTTGACTATTACAAGTTCAGATCTTCAAGTTATAATTTGCAATCATAATTTGAAGTTATCAATGCTAAGTTCTGTATTTGACAATTACAAGTTCAAATCTTCAAGTTATAATTAGCAATCATAACTTGTATTTAACAATTCGAAGTTCTGTATTTGACTATTACAAGTTCTGATCTTCAAATAATTATTTACAATCTTAGTTTGAAATTAACAATTCGATGTTCTGTATTTACTTATTACAAGTTCAGATCTTCAAGTTATAATTTGTAAATATAATTTATATTTAACAAATCTAAGTTCTGTAATTATCTATTACAAGTTCAGATCTTCAAGTTATAATTTGCAATCATAATTTGAAGTTATCAATTCTAAGTTCTGTATTTGACAATTACAAGTTCAGATGATCAAGTTATAATTAGCAATCATAATTTGAATTTTACAATTCTAAGTTCTGTATTTGACTATTACAAGTTCTGATCTTCAAGTTATAATTTGCAATCATAATTTGAAGTTATCAATTCTAAGTTCTGTATTTGACAGTTCCAAGTTCAGATCATTAAGTTATAATTTGAAATAATAATTAGTATTTAACAAATTTAAGTTCTGTAATTCACTATTACAAGTTCAGATCTTCAAGTTATAATTTGCAATAATAATTAGAACTATCAATTTTAAGTTCTGTATTTGACAATTACAAGTTAAGATCTTCAAGATATAATTAGCAATCATAATTTGAATTTTACAATTGTAAGTTCAGTATTTGACTATTACAAGTTCAGATCTTCAAGTTATAATTTGCAATCATAATTTGAAGTTATCAATGCTAAGTTCTGTATTTGACAATTACAAGTTCAGATCTTCAAGTTATAATTTGAACTAATAATTTGTATTTAACTATTCGAAGTTCTGTATTTGACTATTACAAGTTCAGATCTTCAAATGATAATTTGCAATCATAATTTGAAGTTATCAATTCTAAGTTCTGTATTTGACAATTACAAGTTCAGATCTTCAAGTTATAATTAGCAATCATAATTTGTATTTAACAATTCGAAGTTCTGTATTTGACTATTACAAGTTCAGATCTTCAAATTATTATTTACAATCTTAGTTAGAGATTAACAATTCGAAGTTCTGTATTTACTTATTACAAGTTCAGATCTTCAAGTTATAATTTGCAATTATAATTATAAGCTATCAATTTTAAGTTCTGTTTTTGACAATTACAAGTTCAGATCTTTAAGTTATAATTTGCACTAATAATTGGTATTTAACAATTCTAAGTTCTGTATTTGACTATTACAAGTTCAGATCTTCAAGTTATAATTTGCAATCATAATTTGAAGTTATCAATGCTAAGTTCTGTATTTGACAATTACAAGTTCAAATCTTCAAGTTATAACTAGCAATCATAATTTGTATTTAACAATTCGAAGTTCTGTATTTGACTATTACAAGTTCAGATCTTCAAATTATTATTTACAATCTTAGTTTGAAATTAACAATTCGATGTTCTGTATTTACTTATTACAAGTTCAGATCTTCAAGTTATAATTTGTAATTATAATTTATATTTAACAAATCTAAGTTCTGTAATTAACTATTACAAGTTCAGATCTTCAAGTTATAATTTGCAATCATAATTTGAAGTTATCAATTCTAAGTTCTGTATTTGACAATTACAAGTTCAGATGTTCAAGTTATAATTAGCAATCATAATTTGAATTTTACAATTCTAAGTTCTGTATTTGACTATTACAAGTTCAGATCTTCAAGTTATAATTTGCAATCATAATTTGAAGTTATCAATGCTAAGTTCTGTATTTGACAATTACAAGTTCAAATCTTCAAGTTATAATTAGCAATCATAATTTGTATTTAACAATTCGAAGTTCTGTATTTGACTATTACAAGTTCAGATCTTCAAATTATTATTTACAATCTTAGTTTGAAATTAACAATTCGATGTTCTGTATTTACTTATTACAAGTTCAGATCTTCAAGTTATAATTTGTAATTATAATTTATATTTAACAAATCTAAGTTCTGTAATTAACTATTACAAGTTCAGATCTTCAAGTTATAATTTGCAATCATAATTTGAAGTTATCAATTCTAAGTTCTGTATTGAACAGTTACAAGTTCAGATCATTAAGTTATAATTTGAAATAATAATTAGTATTTAACAAATTTCAGTTCTGTAATTCACTATTACAAGTTCAGATCTTCAAGTTATAATTTGCAATAATAAATTAGAACTATCAATTTTTAGTTCTGTATTTGACAATTACAAGTTCAGATCTTCGAGGTATAATTAGCAATCATAATTTGAATTTTACAATTCTAAGTTCAGTATTTGACTATTACCAGTTCAGATGTTCAAGTTATAATAAGCAATCATAATTTGAATTTTACAATTCTAAGTTCTGTATTTGACTACTACAAGTTCAGATCTTCAAGTTATAATTTGCAATTATAATTATAAGCTATCAATTTTAAGTTCTGTTTTTGACAATTACAAGTTCAGATCTTCAAGTTATAATTTGCACTAATAATTGGTATTTAACAATTCTAAGTTCTGTATTTGACTATTACAAGTTCAGATCTTCAAGTTATAATTTGCAATCATAATTTGAAGTTATCAATGCTAAGTTCTGTATTTGACAATTACTAGTTCAAATCTTCAAGTTATAATTAGCAATCATAACTTGTATTTAACAATTCGAAGTTCTGTATTTGACTATTACAAGTTCTGATCTTCAAATTATTATTTACAATCTTAGTTTGAAATTAACAATTCGATGTTCTGTATTTACTTATTACAAGTTCAGATCTTCAAGTTATAATTTGCAAATATAATTTATATTTAACAAATCTAAGTTCTGTAATTATCTATTACAAGTTCAGATCTTCAAGTTATAATTTGCAATCATAATTTGAAGTTATCAATTCTAAGTTCTGTATTTGACAATTACAAGTTCAGATGATCAAGTTATAATTAGCAATCATAATTTGAATTTTACAATTCTAAGATCTGTATTTGACTATTACAAGTTCTGATCTTCAAGTTATAATTTGCAATCATAATTTGAAGTTATCAATTCTAAGTTCTGTATTTGACAGTTCCAAGTTCAGATCATTAAGTTATAATTTGAAATAATAATTAGTATTTAACAAATTTAAGTTCTGTAATTCACTATTACAAGTTCAGATCTTCAAGTTATAATTTGCAATAATAATTAGAACTATCAATTTTAAGTTCTGTATTTGACAATTACAAGTTAAGATCTTCAAGATATAATTAGCAATCATAATTTGAATTTTACAATTCTAAGTTCAGTATTTGACTATTACAAGTTCAAATCTTCAAGTTATAATTTGCAATCATAATTTGAAGTTATCAATGCTAAGTTCTGTATTTGACAATTACAAGTTCAGATCTTCAAGTTATAATTTGAACTAATAATTTGTATTTAACTATTCGAAGTTCTGTATTTGACAATTACAAGTTCAGATCTTCAAGTTATAATTAGCAATCATAATTTGTATTTAACAATTCGAAGTTCTGTATTTGACTATTACAAGTTCAGATCTTCAAATTATTATTTACAATCTTAGTTAGAGATTAACAATTCGAAGTTCTGTATTTACTTATTACAAGTTCAGATCTTCAAGTTATAATTTGCAATTATAATTATAAGCTATCAATTTTAAGTTCTGTTTTTGACAATTACAAGTTCAGATCTTTAAGTTATAATTTGCACTAATAATTGGTATTTAACAATTCTAAGTTCTGTATTTGACTATTACAAGTTCAGATCTTCAAGTTATAATTTGCAATCATAATTTGAAGTTATCAATGCAAAGTTCTGTATTTGACAATTACAAGTTCAAATCTTCAAGTTATAACTAGCAATCATAATTTGTATTTAACAATTCGAAGTTCTGTATTTGACTATTACAAGTTCAGATCTTCAAATTATTATTTACAATCTTAGTTTGAAATTAACAATTCGATGTTCTGTATTTACTTATTACAAGTTCAGATCTTCAAGTTATAATTTGTAATTATAATTTATATTTAACAAATCTAAGTTCTGTAATTAACTATTACAAGTTCAGATCTTCAAGTTATAATTTGCAATCATAATTTGAAGTTATCAATTCTAAGTTCTGTATTGAACAGTTACAAGTTCAGATCATTAAGTTATAATTTGAAATAATAATTAGTATTTAACAAATTTCAGTTCTGTAATTCACTATTACAAGTTCAGATCTTCAAGTTATAATTTGCAATAATAAATTAGAACTATCAATTTTTAGTTCTGTATTTGACAATTACAAGTTCAGATCTTCGAGGTATAATTAGCAATCATAATTTGAATTTTACAATTCTAAGTTCAGTATTTGACTATTACCAGTTCAGATGTTCAAGTTATAATAAGCAATCATAATTTGAATTTTACAATTCTAAGTTCTGTATTTGACTACTACAAGTTCAGATCTTCAAGTTATAATTTGCAATTATAATTATAAGCTATCAATTTTAAGTTCTGTTTTTGACAATTACAAGTTCAGATCTTCAAGTTATAATTTGCACTAATAATTGGTATTTAACAATTCTAAGTTCTGTATTTGACTAATACAAGTTCAGATCTTCAAGTTATAATTTGCAATCATAATTTAAAGTTATCAATGCTAAGTTCTGTATTTGACAATTACAAGTTCAAATCTTCAAGTTATAATTAGCAATCATAATTAGTATTTAACAATTCGAAGTTCTGTATTTGACTATTACAAGTTCAGATCTTCAAATTATTATTTACAATCTTAGTTTGAAATTAACAATTCGATGTTCTGTATTTACTTATTACAAGTTCAGATCTTCAAGTTATAATTTGTAATTATAATTTATATTTAACAAGTTCTGTAATTAACTATTACAAGTTCAGATCTTCAAGTTATAATTTGCAATCATAATTTGAAGTTATCAATTCTAAGTTCTGTATTTGACAATTACAAGTTCAGATGTTCAAGTTATAATTAGCAATCATAATTTGAATTTTACAATTCTAAGTTCTGTATTTGACTATTACAAGTTCTGATCTTCAAGTTATAATTTGCAATCATAATTTGAAGTTATCAATGCTAAGTTCTGTATTTGACAATTACAAGTTCAGATCTTCAAGTTATAATTAGCAATCATAATTTGTATTTAACAATTCGAAGTTCTGTATTTGACTATTACAAGTTCAGATCTTCAAATGATAATTTGCAATCATAATTTGAAGTTATCAATTCTAAGTTCTGTATTTGACAATTACAAGTTCAGATCTTAAAGTTATAATTAGCAATCATAATTTGTATTTAACAATTCGAAGTTCTGGATTTGACTATTACAAGTTCAGATCTTCAAATTATTATTTACAATCTTAGTTTGAAATTAACAATTCGAAGTTCTGTATTTACTTATTACAAGTTCAGATCTTCAAGTTATAATTTGAAATCATAATTTGAATTTTACAATTCTAAGTTCTGTATTTGACTATTACAAGTTCAGATCTTCAAGTTATAATTTGCAATCATAATTTGAAGTTATCAATGCTAAGTTCTGTATTTGACAATTACAAGTTCAAATCTTCAAGTTATAATTAGCAATCATAATTAGTATTTAACAATTCGAAGTTCTGTATTTGACTATTACAAGTTCAGATCTTCAAATTATTATTTACAATCTTAGTTTGAAATTAACAATTCGATGTTCTGTATTTACTTATTACAAGTTCAGATCTTCAAGTTATAATTTGTAATTATAATTTATATTTAACAAATCTAAGTTCTGTAATTAACTATTACAAGTTCAGATCTTCAAGTTATAATTTGCAATCATAATTTGAAGTTATCAATTCTAAGTTCTGTATTTGACAATTACAAGTTCAGATGTTCAAGTTATAATTAGCAATCATAATTTGAATTTTACAATTCTAAGTTCTGTATTTGACTATTACAAGTTCTGATCTTCAAGTTATAATTTGCAATCATAATTTGAAGTTATCAATGCTAAGTTCTGTATTTGACAATTACAAGTTCAGATCTTCAAGTTATAATTAGCAATCATAATTTGTATTTAACAATTCGAAGTTCTGTATTTGACTATTACAAGTTCAGATCTTCAAATGATAATTTGCAATCATAATTTGAAGTTATCAATTCTAAGTTCTGTATTTGACAATTACAAGTTCAGATCTTCAAGTTATAATTAGCAATCATAATTTGTATTTAACAATTCGAAGTTCTGTATTTGACTATTACAAGTTCAGATCTTCAAATTATTATTTACAATCTTAGTTTGAAATTAACAATTCGAAGTTCTGTATTTACTTATTACAAGTTCAGATCTTCAAGTTATAATTTGAAATCATAATTTGAATTTTACAATTCTAAGTTCTGTATTTGACTATTACAAGTTCAGATCTTCAAGTTATAATTTGCAATCATAATTTGAAGTTATCAATTCGAAGTTCTGTATTTACTAATTACAAGTTCAGATCTCCAAATTATAATTTGCAATCATAATTTGAATTTTACAATTCTAAGTTCTGTATTTGACTATTACAAGTTCAGATCTTCAAGTTATAATTTGCAATCATAATTAGAAGTTATCAATTCTAAGTTCTGTATTTGACAATTACAAGTTCAGATCATTAAGTTATAATTTGAAATAATAATTAGTATTTAACAAATTTAAGTTCTGTAATTCACTATTACAAGTTCAGATTTTCTAGTTATAATTTGCAATAATAATTAGAACTATCAATTTTAAGTTCTGTATTTGACAATTACAAGTTAAGATCTTCAAGTTATAATTTGCAATCATAATTTGAAGTTATCAATTCTAAGTTCTGTATTTGACAATTACAAGTTCAGATGATCAAGTTATAATTAGCAATCATAATTTGAATTTTACAATTCTAAGTTCTGTATTTGACTATTACAAGTTCTGATCTTCAAGTTATAATTTGCAATCATAATTTGAAGTTATCAATTCTAAGTTCTGTATTTGACAGTTCCAAGTTCAGATCATTAAGTTATAATTTGAAATAATAATTAGTATTTAACAAATTTAAGTTCTGTAATTCACTATTACAAGTTCAGATCTTCAAGTTATAATTTGCAATAATAATTAGAACTATCAATTTTAAGTTCTGTATTTGACAATTACAAGTTCAGATGTTCAAGTTATAATTAGCAATCATAATTTGAATTTTACAATTCTAAGTTCTGTATTTGACTATTACAAGTTCAGATCTTCAAGTTATAATTTGCAATCATAATTTGTAGTTATCAATGCTAAGTTCTGTATTTGACAATTACAAGTTCAAATCTTCAAGTTATAATTTGAACTAATATTTTGTATTTAACTATTCGAAGTTCTGTATTTGACTATTACAAGTTTAGATCTTCAAATGATAATTTGCAATCATAATTTGAAGTTATCAATTCTAAGTTCTGTATTTGACAATTACAAGTTCAGATCTTCAAGTTATAATTAGCAATCATAATTTGTATTTAACAATTCGAAGTTCTGTATTTGACTATTACAAGTTCAGATCTTCATATCATTATTTACAATCTTAGATTGAAATTAACAATTCGAAGTTCTGTATTTACTTATTACAAGTTCAGATCTTCAAGTTATAATTTGAAATTATAATTTATATTTAACAAATCTAAGTTCTGTAATTAACTATTACAAATTCAGATCGTCAAGTTATAATTTGCAATCATAATTTGAAGTTATCAATTCTAAATTCTGTATTTGACAATTACAAGTTCAGATGTTCAAGTTATAATTAGCAATCATAATTTGAATTTTACAATTCTAAGTCTGTATTTGACTATTACAAGTTCAGATCTTCAAGTTATAATTTGCAATCATAATTAGAAGTTATCAATTCTAAGTTCTGTATTTTACAGTTACAAGTTCAGATCATTAAGTTATAATTTAAATAATAATTAGTATTTAACAAATTTAAGTTCTGTAATTCACTATTACAAGTTCAGTTCTTCAAGTTATAATTTGCAATAATAATTAGAAGCTATCAATTTTAAGTTCTGTATTTGACAATTACAAGTTCAGATCTTCAAGATATAATTAGCAATCATATTTTGAATTTTACAATTCTAATTTCTGAATTTGACTATTACAAGTTCAGATCTTCAAGTTATAATTTGCAATCATAATTAAAAGTTATCAATTCTAAGTTCTGTATTGAACAGTTACAAGTTCAGATCATTAAGTTATAATTTGCAATAATAATTAGTATTTAACAAATTTCAGTTCTGTAATTCACTATTACAAGTTCAGATCTTCACGTTATAATTTGCAATAATAATTAGAACTATCAATTTTAAGTTCTGTATTTGACAATTACAAGTTAAGATCTTCAAGATATAATTAGCAATCATAATTTGAATTTTACAATTGTAAGTTCAGTATTTGACTATTACAAGTTCAGATCTTCAAGTTATAATTTGCAATCATAATTTGAAGTTATCAATGCTAAGTTCTGTATTTGACAATTACAAGTTCAGATCTTCAAGTTATAATTTGAACTAATAATTTGTATTTAACTATTCGAAGTTCTGTATTTGACTATTACAAGTTCAGATCTTCAAATGATAATTTGCAATCATAATTTGAAGTTATCAATTCTAAGTTCTGTATTTGACAATTACAAGTTCAGATCTTCAAGTTATAATTAGCAATCATAATTTGTATTTAACAATTCGAAGTTCTGTATTTGACTATTACAAGTTCAGATCTTCAAATTATTATTTACAATCTTAGTTAGAGATTAACAATTCGAAGTTCTGTATTTACTTATTACAAGTTCAGATCTTCAAGTTATAATTTGCAATTATAATTATAAGCTATCAATTTTAAGTTCTGTTTTTGACAATTACAAGTTCAGATCTTTAAGTTATAATTTGCACTAATAATTGGTATTTAACAATTCTAAGTTCTGTATTTGACTATTACAAGTTCAGATCTTCAAGTTATAATTTGCAATCATAATTTGAAGTTATCAATGCTAAGTTCTGTATTTGACAATTACAAGTTCAAATCTTCAAGTTATAACTAGCAATCATAATTTGTATTTAACAATTCGAAGTTCTGTATTTGACTATTACAAGTTCAGATCTTCAAATTATTATTTACAATCTTAGTTTGAAATTAACAATTCGATGTTCTGTATTTACTTATTACAAGTTCAGATCTTCAAGTTATAATTTGTAATTATAATTTATATTTAACAAATCTAAGTTCTGTAATTAACTATTACAAGTTCAGATCTTCAAGTTATAATTTGCAATCATAATTTGAAGTTATCAATTCTAAGTTCTGTATTTGACAATTACAAGTTCAGATGTTCAAGTTATAATTAGCAATCATAATTTGAATTTTACAATTCTAAGTTCTGTATTTGACTATTACAAGTTCAGATCTTCAAGTTATAATTTGCAATCATAATTTGAAGTTATCAATGCTAAGTTCTGTATTTGACAATTACAAGTTCAAATCTTCAAGTTATAATTAGCAATCATAATTTGTATTTAACAATTCGAAGTTCTGTATTTGACTATTACAAGTTCAGATCTTCAAATTATTATTTACAATCTTAGTTTGAAATTAACAATTCGATGTTCTGTATTTACTTATTACAAGTTCAGATCTTCAAGTTATAATTTGTAATTATAATTTATATTTAACAAATCTAAGTTCTGTAATTAACTATTACAAGTTCAGATCTTCAAGTTATAATTTGCAATCATAATTTGAAGTTATCAATTCTAAGTTCTGTATTGAACAGTTACAAGTTCAGATCATTAAGTTATAATTTGAAATAATAATTAGTATTTAACAAATTTCAGTTCTGTAATTCACTATTACAAGTTCAGATCTTCAAGTTATAATTTGCAATAATAAATTAGAACTATCAATTTTTAGTTCTGTATTTGACAATTACAAGTTCAGATCTTCGAGGTATAATTAGCAATCATAATTTGAATTTTACAATTCTAAGTTCAGTATTTGACTATTACCAGTTCAGATGTTCAAGTTATAATAAGCAATCATAATTTGAATTTTACAATTCTAAGTTCTGTATTTGACTACTACAAGTTCAGATCTTCAAGTTATAATTTGCAATTATAATTATAAGCTATCAATTTTAAGTTCTGTTTTTGACAATTACAAGTTCAGATCTTCAAGTTATAATTTGCACTAATAATTGGTATTTAACAATTCTAAGTTCTGTATTTGACTATTACAAGTTCAGATCTTCAAGTTATAATTTGCAATCATAATTTGAAGTTATCAATGCTAAGTTCTGTATTTGACAATTACAAGTTCAAATCTTCAAGTTATAATTAGCAATCATAACTTGTATTTAACAATTCGAAGTTCTGTATTTGACTATTACAAGTTCTGATCTTCAAATTATTATTTACAATCTTAGTTTGAAATTAACAATTCGATGTTCTGTATTTACTTATTACAAGTTCAGATCTTCAAGTTATAATTTGCAAATATAATTTATATTTAACAAATCTAAGTTCTGTAATTATCTATTACAAGTTCAGATCTTCAAGTTATAATTTGCAATCATAATTTGAAGTTATCAATTCTAAGTTCTGTATTTGACAATTACAAGTTCAGATGATCAAGTTATAATTAGCAATCATAATTTGAATTTTACAATTCTAAGTTCTGTATTTGACTATTACAAGTTCTGATCTTCAAGTTATAATTTGCAATCATAATTTGAAGTTATCAATTCTAAGTTCTGTATTTGACAGTTCCAAGTTCAGATCATTAAGTTATAATTTGAAATAATAATTAGTATTTAACAAATTTAAGTTCTGTAATTCACTATTACAAGTTCAGATCTTCAAGTTATAATTTGCAATAATAATTAGAACTATCAATTTTAAGTTCTGTATTTGACAATTACAAGTTAAGATCTTCAAGATATAATTAGCAATCATAATTTGAATTTTACAATTCTAAGTTCAGTATTTGACTATTACAAGTTCAGATCTTCAAGTTATAATTTGCAATCATAATTTGAAGTTATCAATGCTAAGTTCTGTATTTGACAATTACAAGTTCAGATCTTCAAGTTATAATTTGAACTAATAATTTGTATTTAACTATTCGAAGTTCTGTATTTGACTATTACAAGTTCAGATCTTCAAATGATAATTTGCAATCATAATTTGAAGTTATCAATTCTAAGTTCTGTATTTGACAATTACAAGTTCAGATCTTCAAGTTATAATTAGCAATCATAATTTGTATTTAACAATTCGAAGTTCTGTATTTGACTATTACAAGTTCAGATCTTCATATCATTATTTACAATCTTAGATTGAAATTAACAATTCGAAGTTCTGTATTTACTTATTACAAGTTCAGATCTTCAAGTTATAATTTGAAATTATAATTTATATTTAACAAATCTAAGTTCTGTAATTAACTATTACAAATTCAGATCGTCAAGTTATAATTTGCAATCATAATTTGAAGTTATCAATTCTAAATTCTGTATTTGACAATTACAAGTTCAGATGTTCAAGTTATAATTAGCAATCATAATTTGAATTTTACAATTCTAAGTCTGTATTTGACTATTACAAGTTCAGATCTTCAAGTTATAATTTGCAATCATAATTAGAAGTTATCAATTCTAAGTTCTGTATTTTACAGTTACAAGTTCAGATCATTAAGTTATAATTTAAATAATAATTAGTATTTAACAAATTTAAGTTCTGTAATTCACTATTACAAGTTCAGTTCTTCAAGTTATAATTTGCAATAATAATTAGAAGCTATCAATTTTAAGTTCTGTATTTGACAATTACAAGTTCAGATCTTCAAGATATAATTAGCAATCATATTTTGAATTTTACAATTCTAATTTCTGAATTTGACTATTACAAGTTCAGATCTTCAAGTTATAATTTGCAATCATAATTAAAAGTTATCAATTCTAAGTTCTGTATTGAACAGTTACAAGTTCAGATCATTAAGTTATAATTTGCAATAATAATTAGTATTTAACAAATTTCAGTTCTGTAATTCACTATTACAAGTTCAGATCTTCACGTTATAATTTGCAATAATAATTAGAACTATCAATTTTAAGTTCTGTATTTGACAATTACAAGTTAAGATCTTCAAGATATAATTAGCAATCATAATTTGAATTTTACAATTGTAAGTTCAGTATTTGACTATTACAAGTTCAGATCTTCAAGTTATAATTTGCAATCATAATTTGAAGTTATCAATGCTAAGTTCTGTATTTGACAATTACAAGTTCAGATCTTCAAGTTATAATTTGAACTAATAATTTGTATTTAACTATTCGAAGTTCTGTATTTGACTATTACAAGTTCAGATCTTCAAATGATAATTTGCAATCATAATTTGAAGTTATCAATTCTAAGTTCTGTATTTGACAATTACAAGTTCAGATCTTCAAGTTATAATTAGCAATCATAATTTGTATTTAACAATTCGAAGTTCTGTATTTGACTATTACAAGTTCAGATCTTCAAATTATTATTTACAATCTTAGTTAGAGATTAACAATTCGAAGTTCTGTATTTACTTATTACAAGTTCAGATCTTCAAGTTATAATTTGCAATTATAATTATAAGCTATCAATTTTAAGTTCTGTTTTTGACAATTACAAGTTCAGATCTTTAAGTTATAATTTGCACTAATAATTGGTATTTAACAATTCTAAGTTCTGTATTTGACTATTACAAGTTCAGATCTTCAAGTTATAATTTGCAATCATAATTTGAAGTTATCAATGCTAAGTTCTGTATTTGACAATTACAAGTTCAAATCTTCAAGTTATAACTAGCAATCATAATTTGTATTTAACAATTCGAAGTTCTGTATTTGACTATTACAAGTTCAGATCTTCAAATTATTATTTACAATCTTAGTTTGAAATTAACAATTCGATGTTCTGTATTTACTTATTACAAGTTCAGATCTTCAAGTTATAATTTGTAATTATAATTTATATTTAACAAATCTAAGTTCTGTAATTAACTATTACAAGTTCAGATCTTCAAGTTATAATTTGCAATCATAATTTGAAGTTATCAATTCTAAGTTCTGTATTTGACAATTACAAGTTCAGATGTTCAAGTTATAATTAGCAATCATAATTTGAATTTTACAATTCTAAGTTCTGTATTTGACTATTACAAGTTCAGATCTTCAAGTTATAATTTGCAATCATAATTTGAAGTTATCAATGCTAAGTTCTGTATTTGACAATTACAAGTTCAAATCTTCAAGTTATAATTAGCAATCATAATTTGTATTTAACAATTCGAAGTTCTGTATTTGACTATTACAAGTTCAGATCTTCAAATTATTATTTACAATCTTAGTTTGAAATTAACAATTCGATGTTCTGTATTTACTTATTACAAGTTCAGATCTTCAAGTTATAATTTGTAATTATAATTTATATTTAACAAATCTAAGTTCTGTAATTAACTATTACAAGTTCAGATCTTCAAGTTATAATTTGCAATCATAATTTGAAGTTATCAATTCTAAGTTCTGTATTGAACAGTTACAAGTTCAGATCATTAAGTTATAATTTGAAATAATAATTAGTATTTAACAAATTTCAGTTCTGTAATTCACTATTACAAGTTCAGATCTTCAAGTTATAATTTGCAATAATAAATTAGAACTATCAATTTTTAGTTCTGTATTTGACAATTACAAGTTCAGATCTTCGAGGTATAATTAGCAATCATAATTTGAATTTTACAATTCTAAGTTCAGTATTTGACTATTACCAGTTCAGATGTTCAAGTTATAATAAGCAATCATAATTTGAATTTTACAATTCTAAGTTCTGTATTTGACTACTACAAGTTCAGATCTTCAAGTTATAATTTGCAATTATAATTATAAGCTATCAATTTTAAGTTCTGTTTTTGACAATTACAAGTTCAGATCTTCAAGTTATAATTTGCACTAATAATTGGTATTTAACAATTCTAAGTTCTGTATTTGACTATTACAAGTTCAGATCTTCAAGTTATAATTTGCAATCATAATTTGAAGTTATCAATGCTAAGTTCTGTATTTGACAATTACAAGTTCAAATCTTCAAGTTATAATTAGCAATCATAACTTGTATTTAACAATTCGAAGTTCTGTATTTGACTATTACAAGTTCTGATCTTCAAATTATTATTTACAATCTTAGTTTGAAATTAACAATTCGATGTTCTGTATTTACTTATTACAAGTTCAGATCTTCAAGTTATAATTTGCAAATATAATTTATATTTAACAAATCTAAGTTCTGTAATTATCTATTACAAGTTCAGATCTTCAAGTTATAATTTGCAATCATAATTTGAAGTTATCAATTCTAAGTTCTGTATTTGACAATTACAAGTTCAGATGATCAAGTTATAATTAGCAATCATAATTTGAATTTTACAATTCTAAGTTCTGTATTTGACTATTACAAGTTCTGATCTTCAAGTTATAATTTGCAATCATAATTTGAAGTTATCAATTCTAAGTTCTGTATTTGACAGTTCCAAGTTCAGATCATTAAGTTATAATTTGAAATAATAATTAGTATTTAACAAATTTAAGTTCTGTAATTCACTATTACAAGTTCAGATCTTCAAGTTATAATTTGCAATAATAATTAGAACTATCAATTTTAAGTTCTGTATTTGACAATTACAAGTTAAGATCTTCAAGATATAATTAGCAATCATAATTTGAATTTTACAATTCTAAGTTCAGTATTTGACTATTACAAGTTCAGATCTTCAAGTTATAATTTGCAATCATAATTTGAAGTTATCAATGCTAAGTTCTGTATTTGACAATTACAAGTTCAGATCTTCAAGTTATAATTTGAACTAATAATTTGTATTTAACTATTCGAAGTTCTGTATTTGACTATTACAAGTTCAGATCTTCAAATGATAATTTGCAATCATAATTTGAAGTTATCAATTCTAAGTTCTGTATTTGACAATTACAAGTTCAGATCTTCAAGTTATAATTAGCAATCATAATTTGTATTTAACAATTCGAAGTTCTGTATTTGACTATTACAAGTTCAGATCTTCAAATTATTATTTACAATCTTAGTTAGAGATTAACAATTCGAAGTTCTGTATTTACTTATTACAAGTTCAGATCTTCAAGTTATAATTTGCAATTATAATTATAAGCTATCAATTTTAAGTTCTGTTTTTGACAATTACAAGTTCAGATCTTTAAGTTATAATTTGCACTAATAATTGGTATTTAACAATTCTAAGTTCTGTATTTGACTATTACAAGTTCAGATCTTCAAGTTATAATTTGCAATCATAATTTGAAGTTATCAATGCAAAGTTCTGTATTTGACAATTACAAGTTCAAATCTTCAAGTTATAACTAGCAATCATAATTTGTATTTAACAATTCGAAGTTCTGTATTTGACTATTACAAGTTCAGATCTTCAAATTATTATTTACAATCTTAGTTTGAAATTAACAATTCGATGTTCTGTATTTACTTATTACAAGTTCAGATCTTCAAGTTATAATTTGTAATTATAATTTATATTTAACAAATCTAAGTTCTGTAATTAACTATTACAAGTTCAGATCTTCAAGTTATAATTTGCAATCATAATTTGAAGTTATCAATCCTAAGTTCTGTATTGAACAGTTACAAGTTCAGATCATTAAGTTATAATTTGAAATAATAATTAGTATTTAACAAATTTCAGTTCTGTAATTCACTATTACAAGTTCAGATCTTCAAGTTATAATTTGCAATAATAAATTAGAACTATCAATTTTTAGTTCTGTATTTGACAATTACAAGTTCAGATCTTCGAGGTATAATTAGCAATCATAATTTGAATTTTACAATTCTAAGTTCAGTATTTGACTATTACCAGTTCAGATGTTCAAGTTATAATAAGCAATCATAATTTGAATTTTACAATTCTAAGTTCTGTATTTGACTACTACAAGTTCAGATCTTCAAGTTATAATTTGCAATTATAATTATAAGCTATCAATTTTAAGTTCTGTTTTTGACAATTACAAGTTCAGATCTTCAAGTTATAATTTGCACTAATAATTGGTATTTAACAATTCTAAGTTCTGTATTTGACTAATACAAGTTCAGATCTTCAAGTTATAATTTGCAATCATAATTTAAAGTTATCAATGCTAAGTTCTGTATTTGACAATTACAAGTTCAAATCTTCAAGTTATAATTAGCAATCATAATTAGTATTTAACAATTCGAAGTTCTGTATTTGACTATTACAAGTTCAGATCTTCAAATTATTATTTACAATCTTAGTTTGAAATTAACAATTCGATGTTCTGTATTTACTTATTACAAGTTCAGATCTTCAAGTTATAATTTGTAATTATAATTTATATTTAACAAGTTCTGTAATTAACTATTACAAGTTCAGATCTTCAAGTTATAATTTGCAATCATAATTTGAAGTTATCAATTCTAAGTTCTGTATTTGACAATTACAAGTTCAGATGTTCAAGTTATAATTAGCAATCATAATTTGAATTTTACAATTCTAAGTTCTGTATTTGACTATTACAAGTTCTGATCTTCAAGTTATAATTTGCAATCATAATTTGAAGTTATCAATGCTAAGTTCTGTATTTGACAATTACAAGTTCAGATCTTCAAGTTATAATTAGCAATCATAATTTGTATTTAACAATTCGAAGTTCTGTATTTGACTATTACAAGTTCAGATCTTCAAATGATAATTTGCAATCATAATTTGAAGTTATCAATTCTAAGTTCTGTATTTGACAATTACAAGTTCAGATCTTAAAGTTATAATTAGCAATCATAATTTGTATTTAACAATTCGAAGTTCTGGATTTGACTATTACAAGTTCAGATCTTCAAATTATTATTTACAATCTTAGTTTGAAATTAACAATTCGAAGTTCTGTATTTACTTATTACAAGTTCAGATCTTCAAGTTATAATTTGAAATCATAATTTGAATTTTACAATTCTAAGTTCTGTATTTGACTATTACAAGTTCAGATCTTCAAGTTATAATTTGCAATCATAATTTGAAGTTATCAATGCTAAGTTCTGTATTTGACAATTACAAGTTCAAATCTTCAAGTTATAATTAGCAATCATAATTAGTATTTAACAATTCGAAGTTCTGTATTTGACTATTACAAGTTCAGATCTTCAAATTATTATTTACAATCTTAGTTTGAAATTAACAATTCGATGTTCTGTATTTACTTATTACAAGTTCAGATCTTCAAGTTATAATTTGTAATTATAATTTATATTTAACAAATCTAAGTTCTGTAATTAACTATTACAAGTTCAGATCTTCAAGTTATAATTTGCAATCATAATTTGAAGTTATCAATTCTAAGTTCTGTATTTGACAATTACAAGTTCAGATGTTCAAGTTATAATTAGCAATCATAATTTTAATTTTACAATTCTAAGTTCTGTATTTGACTATTACAAGTTCTGATCTTCAAGTTATAATTTGCAATCATAATTTGAAGTTATCAATGCTAAGTTCTGTATTTGACAATTACAAGTTCAGATCTTCAAGTTATAATTAGCAATCATAATTTGTATTTAACAATTCGAAGTTCTGTATTTGACTATTACAAGTTCAGATCTTCAAATGATAATTTGCAATCATAATTTGAAGTTATCAATTCTAAGTTCTGTATTTGACAATTACAAGTTCAGATCTTCAAGTTATAATTAGCAATCATAATTTGTATTTAACAATTCGAAGTTCTGTATTTGACTATTACAAGTTCAGATCTTCAAATTATTATTTACAATCTTAGTTTGAAATTAACAATTCGAAGTTCTGTATTTACTTATTACAAGTTCAGATCTTCAAGTTATAATTTGAAATCATAATTTGAATTTTACAATTCTAAGTTCTGTATTTGACTATTACAAGTTCAGATCTTCAAGTTATAATTTGCAATCATAATTTGAAGTTATCAATTCGAAGTTCTGTATTTACTTATTACAAGTTCAGATCTCCAAATTATAATTTGCAATCATAATTTGAATTTTACAATTCTAAGTTCTGTATTTGACTATTACAAGTTCAGATCTTCAAGTTATAATTTGCAATCATAATTAGAAGTTATCAATTCTAAGTTCTGTATTTGACAATTACAAGTTCAGATCATTAAGTTATAATTTGAAATAATAATTAGTATTTAACAAATTTAAGTTCTGTAATTCACTATTACAAGTTCAGATCTTCAAGTTATAATTTGCAATAATAATTAGAACTATCAATTTTAAGTTCTGTATTTGACAATTACAAGTTAAGATCTTCAAGTTATAATTTGCAATCATAATTTGAAGTTATCAATTCTAAGTTCTGTATTTGACAATTACAAGTTCAGATCTTCAAATTATTATTTAAAATCTTAGTTTGAAATTAACAATTCGATGTTCTGTATTTACTTCTTACAAGTTCAGATCTTCAAGTTATAATTTGTAATTATAATTTATATTTAACAAATCTAAGTTCTGTAATTATCTATTACAAGTTCAGATCTTCAAGTTATAATTTGCAATCATAATTTGAAGTTATCAATTCTAAGTTCTGTATTTGACAATTACAAGTTCAGATGATCAAGTTATAATTAGCAATCATAATTTGAATTTTACAATTCTAAGTTCTGTATTTGACTATTACAAGTTCTGATCTTCAAGTTATAATTTGCAATCATAATTTGAAGTTATCAATTCTAAGTTCTGTATTTGACAGTTCCAAGTTCAGATCATTAAGTTATAATTTGAAATAATAATTAGTATTTAACAAATTTAAGTTCTGTAATTCACTATTACAAGTTCAGATCTTCAAGTTATAATTTGCAATAATAATTAGAACTATCAATTTTAAGTTCTGTATTTGACAATTACAAGTTAAGATCTTCAAGATATAATTAGCAATCATAATTTGAATTTTACAATTCTAAGTTCAGTATTTGACTATTACAAGTTCAGATCTTCAAGTTATAATTTGCAATCATAATTTGAAGTTATCAATGCTAAGTTCTGTATTTGACAATTACAAGTTCAGATCTTCAAGTTATAATTTGAACTAATAATTTGTATTTAACTATTCGAAGTTCTGTATTTGACTATTACAAGTTCAGATCTTCAAATGATAATTTGCAATCATAATTTGAAGTTATCAATTCTAAGTTCTGTATTTGACAATTACAAGTTCAGATCTTCAAGTTATAATTAGCAATCATAATTTGTATTTAACAATTCGAAGTTCTGTATTTGACTATTACAAGTTCAGATCTTCAAATTATTATTTACAATCTTAGTTAGAGATTAACAATTCGAAGTTCTGTATTTACTTATTACAAGTTCAGATCTTCAAGTTATAATTTGAAATCATAATTTGAATTTTACAGTTCTAAGTTCTGTATTTGACTATTACAAGTTCAGATCTTCAAGTTATAATTTGCAATCATAATTTGAAGTTATCAATTCGAAGTTCTGTATTTACTTATTACAAGTTCAGATCTTCAAATTATAATTTGCAATCATAATTTGAATTTTACAATTCTAAGTTCTGTATTTGACTATTACAAGTTCAGATCTTCAAGTTATAATTTGCAATCATAATTAGAAGTTATCAATTCTAAGTTCTGTATTTGACAGTTACAAGTTCAGATCTTCAAATTATTATTTACAATCTTAGTTTGAAATTAACAATTCGATGTTCTGTATTTACTTATTACAAGTTCAGATCTTCAAGTTATAATTTGTAATTATAATTTATATTTAACAAATCTAAGTTCTGTAATTAACTATTACAAGTTCAGATCTTCAAGTTATAATTTGCAATCATAATTTGAAGTTATCAATTCTAAGTTCTGTATTGAACAGTTACAAGTTCAGATCATTAAGTTATAATTTGAAATAATAATTAGTATTTAACAAATTTCAGTTCTGTAATTCACTATTACAAGTTCAGATCTTCAAGTTATAATTTGCAATAATAAATTAGAACTATCAATTTTTAGTTCTGTATTTGACAATTACAAGTTCAGATCTTCGAGGTATAATTAGCAATCATAATTTGAATTTTACAATTCTAAGTTCAGTATTTGACTATTACCAGTTCAGATGTTCAAGTTATAATAAGCAATCATAATTTGAATTTTACAATTCTAAGTTCTGTATTTGACTACTACAAGTTCAGATCTTCAAGTTATAATTTGCAATTATAATTATAAGCTATCAATTTTAAGTTCTGTTTTTGACAATTACAAGTTCAGATCTTCAAGTTATAATTTGCACTAATAATTGGTATTTAACAATTCTAAGTTCTGTATTTGACTATTACAAGTTCAGATCTTCAAGTTATAATTTGCAATCATAATTTGAAGTTATCAATGCTAAGTTCTGTATTTGACAATTACAAGTTCAAATCTTCAAGTTATAATTAGCAATCATAACTTGTATTTAACAATTCGAAGTTCTGTATTTGACTATTACAAGTTCTGATCTTCAAATTATTATTTACAATCTTAGTTTGAAATTAACAATTCGATGTTCTGTATTTACTTATTACAAGTTCAGATCTTCAAGTTATAATTTGCAAATATAATTTATATTTAACAAATCTAAGTTCTGTAATTATCTATTACAAGTTCAGATCTTCAAGTTATAATTTGCAATCATAATTTGAAGTTATCAATTCTAAGTTCTGTATTTGACAATTACAAGTTCAGATGATCAAGTTATAATTAGCAATCATAATTTGAATTTTACAATTCTAAGTTCTGTATTTGACTATTACAAGTTCTGATCTTCAAGTTATAATTTGCAATCATAATTTGAAGTTATCAATTCTAAGTTCTGTATTTGACAGTTCCAAGTTCAGATCATTAAGTTATAATTTGAAATAATAATTAGTATTTAACAAATTTAAGTTCTGTAATTCACTATTACAAGTTCAGATCTTCAAGTTATAATTTGCAATAATAATTAGAACTATCAATTTTAAGTTCTGTATTTGACAATTACAAGTTAAGATCTTCAAGATATAATTAGCAATCATAATTTGAATTTTACAATTCTAAGTTCAGTATTTGACTATTACAAGTTCAGATCTTCAAGTTATAATTTGCAATCATAATTTGAAGTTATCAATGCTAAGTTCTGTATTTGACAATTACAAGTTCAGATCTTCAAGTTATAATTTGAACTAATAATTTGTATTTAACTATTCGAAGTTCTGTATTTGACTATTACAAGTTCAGATCTTCAAATGATAATTTGCAATCATAATTTGAAGTTATCAATTCTAAGTTCTGTATTTGACAATTACAAGTTCAGATCTTCAAGTTATAATTAGCAATCATAATTTGTATTTAACAATTCGAAGTTCTGTATTTGACTATTACAAGTTCAGATCTTCAAATTATTATTTACAATCTTAGTTAGAGATTAACAATTCGAAGTTCTGTATTTACTTATTACAAGTTCAGATCTTCAAGTTATAATTTGCAATTATAATTATAAGCTATCAATTTTAAGTTCTGTTTTTGACAATTACAAGTTCAGATCTTTAAGTTATAATTTGCACTAATAATTGGTATTTAACAATTCTAAGTTCTGTATTTGACTATTACAAGTTCAGATCTTCAAGTTATAATTTGCAATCATAATTTGAAGTTATCAATGCAAAGTTCTGTATTTGACAATTACAAGTTCAAATCTTCAAGTTATAACTAGCAATCATAATTTGTATTTAACAATTCGAAGTTCTGTATTTGACTATTACAAGTTCAGATCTTCAAATTATTATTTACAATCTTAGTTTGAAATTAACAATTCGATGTTCTGTATTTACTTATTACAAGTTCAGATCTTCAAGTTATAATTTGTAATTATAATTTATATTTAACAAATCTAAGTTCTGTAATTAACTATTACAAGTTCAGATCTTCAAGTTATAATTTGCAATCATAATTTGAAGTTATCAATCCTAAGTTCTGTATTGAACAGTTACAAGTTCAGATCATTAAGTTATAATTTGAAATAATAATTAGTATTTAACAAATTTCAGTTCTGTAATTCACTATTACAAGTTCAGATCTTCAAGTTATAATTTGCAATAATAAATTAGAACTATCAATTTTTAGTTCTGTATTTGACAATTACAAGTTCAGATCTTCGAGGTATAATTAGCAATCATAATTTGAATTTTACAATTCTAAGTTCAGTATTTGACTATTACCAGTTCAGATGTTCAAGTTATAATAAGCAATCATAATTTGAATTTTACAATTCTAAGTTCTGTATTTGACTACTACAAGTTCAGATCTTCAAGTTATAATTTGCAATTATAATTATAAGCTATCAATTTTAAGTTCTGTTTTTGACAATTACAAGTTCAGATCTTCAAGTTATAATTTGCACTAATAATTGGTATTTAACAATTCTAAGTTCTGTATTTGACTAATACAAGTTCAGATCTTCAAGTTATAATTTGCAATCATAATTTAAAGTTATCAATGCTAAGTTCTGTATTTGACAATTACAAGTTCAAATCTTCAAGTTATAATTAGCAATCATAATTAGTATTTAACAATTCGAAGTTCTGTATTTGACTATTACAAGTTCAGATCTTCAAATTATTATTTACAATCTTAGTTTGAAATTAACAATTCGATGTTCTGTATTTACTTATTACAAGTTCAGATCTTCAAGTTATAATTTGTAATTATAATTTATATTTAACAAGTTCTGTAATTAACTATTACAAGTTCAGATCTTCAAGTTATAATTTGCAATCATAATTTGAAGTTATCAATTCTAAGTTCTGTATTTGACAATTACAAGTTCAGATGTTCAAGTTATAATTAGCAATCATAATTTGAATTTTACAATTCTAAGTTCTGTATTTGACTATTACAAGTTCTGATCTTCAAGTTATAATTTGCAATCATAATTTGAAGTTATCAATGCTAAGTTCTGTATTTGACAATTACAAGTTCAGATCTTCAAGTTATAATTAGCAATCATAATTTGTATTTAACAATTCGAAGTTCTGTATTTGACTATTACAAGTTCAGATCTTCAAATGATAATTTGCAATCATAATTTGAAGTTATCAATTCTAAGTTCTGTATTTGACAATTACAAGTTCAGATCTTAAAGTTATAATTAGCAATCATAATTTGTATTTAACAATTCGAAGTTCTGGATTTGACTATTACAAGTTCAGATCTTCAAATTATTATTTACAATCTTAGTTTGAAATTAACAATTCGAAGTTCTGTATTTACTTATTACAAGTTCAGATCTTCAAGTTATAATTTGAAATCATAATTTGAATTTTACAATTCTAAGTTCTGTATTTGACTATTACAAGTTCAGATCTTCAAGTTATAATTTGCAATCATAATTTGAAGTTATCAATGCTAAGTTCTGTATTTGACAATTACAAGTTCAAATCTTCAAGTTATAATTAGCAATCATAATTAGTATTTAACAATTCGAAGTTCTGTATTTGACTATTACAAGTTCAGATCTTCAAATTATTATTTACAATCTTAGTTTGAAATTAACAATTCGATGTTCTGTATTTACTTATTACAAGTTCAGATCTTCAAGTTATAATTTGTAATTATAATTTATATTTAACAAATCTAAGTTCTGTAATTAACTATTACAAGTTCAGATCTTCAAGTTATAATTTGCAATCATAATTTGAAGTTATCAATTCTAAGTTCTGTATTTGACAATTACAAGTTCAGATGTTCAAGTTATAATTAGCAATCATAATTTGAATTTTACAATTCTAAGTTCTGTATTTGACTATTACAAGTTCTGATCTTCAAGTTATAATTTGCAATCATAATTTGAAGTTATCAATGCTAAGTTCTGTATTTGACAATTACAAGTTCAGATCTTCAAGTTATAATTAGCAATCATAATTTGTATTTAACAATTCGAAGTTCTGTATTTGACTATTACAAGTTCAGATCTTCAAATGATAATTTGCAATCATAATTTGAAGTTATCAATTCTAAGTTCTGTATTTGACAATTACAAGTTCAGATCTTCAAGTTATAATTAGCAATCATAATTTGTATTTAACAATTCGAAGTTCTGTATTTGACTATTACAAGTTCAGATCTTCAAATTATTATTTACAATCTTAGTTTGAAATTAACAATTCGAAGTTCTGTATTTACTTATTACAAGTTCAGATCTTCAAGTTATAATTTGAAATCATAATTTGAATTTTACAATTCTAAGTTCTGTATTTGACTATTACAAGTTCAGATCTTCAAGTTATAATTTGCAATCATAATTTGAAGTTATCAATTCGAAGTTCTGTATTTACTTATTACAAGTTCAGATCTCCAAATTATAATTTGCAATCATAATTTGAATTTTACAATTCTAAGTTCTGTATTTGACTATTACAAGTTCAGATCTTCAAGTTATAATTTGCAATCATAATTAGAAGTTATCAATTCTAAGTTCTGTATTTGACAATTACAAGTTCAGATCATTAAGTTATAATTTGAAATAATAATTAGTATTTAACAAATTTAAGTTCTGTAATTCACTATTACAAGTTCAGATCTTCAAGTTATAATTTGCAATAATAATTAGAACTATCAATTTTAAGTTCTGTATTTGACAATTACAAGTTAAGATCTTCAAGTTATAATTTGCAATCATAATTTGAAGTTATCAATTCTAAGTTCTGTATTTGACAATTACAAGTTCAGATCTTCAAATTATTATTTAAAATCTTAGTTTGAAATTAACAATTCGATGTTCTGTATTTACTTCTTACAAGTTCAGATCTTCAAGTTATAATTTGTAATTATAATTTATATTTAACAAATCTAAGTTCTGTAATTATCTATTACAAGTTCAGATCTTCAAGTTATAATTTGCAATCATAATTTGAAGTTATCAATTCTAAGTTCTGTATTTGACAATTACAAGTTCAGATGATCAAGTTATAATTAGCAATCATAATTTGAATTTTACAATTCTAAGTTCTGTATTTGACTATTACAAGTTCTGATCTTCAAGTTATAATTTGCAATCATAATTTGAAGTTATCAATTCTAAGTTCTGTATTTGACAGTTCCAAGTTCAGATCATTAAGTTATAATTTGAAATAATAATTAGTATTTAACAAATTTAAGTTCTGTAATTCACTATTACAAGTTCAGATCTTCAAGTTATAATTTGCAATAATAATTAGAACTATCAATTTTAAGTTCTGTATTTGACAATTACAAGTTAAGATCTTCAAGATATAATTAGCAATCATAATTTGAATTTTACAATTCTAAGTTCAGTATTTGACTATTACAAGTTCAGATCTTCAAGTTATAATTTGCAATCATAATTTGAAGTTATCAATGCTAAGTTCTGTATTTGACAATTACAAGTTCAGATCTTCAAGTTATAATTTGAACTAATAATTTGTATTTAACTATTCGAAGTTCTGTATTTGACTATTACAAGTTCAGATCTTCAAATGATAATTTGCAATCATAATTTGAAGTTATCAATTCTAAGTTCTGTATTTGACAATTACAAGTTCAGATCTTCAAGTTATAATTAGCAATCATAATTTGTATTTAACAATTCGAAGTTCTGTATTTGACTATTACAAGTTCAGATCTTCAAATTATTATTTACAATCTTAGTTAGAGATTAACAATTCGAAGTTCTGTATTTACTTATTACAAGTTCAGATCTTCAAGTTATAATTTGAAATCATAATTTGAATTTTACAGTTCTAAGTTCTGTATTTGACTATTACAAGTTCAGATCTTCAAGTTATAATTTGCAATCATAATTTGAAGTTATCAATTCGAAGTTCTGTATTTACTTATTACAAGTTCAGATCTTCAAATTATAATTTGCAATCATAATTTGAATTTTACAATTCTAAGTTCTGTATTTGACTATTACAAGTTCAGATCTTCAAGTTATAATTTGCAATCATAATTAGAAGTTATCAATTCTAAGTTCTGTATTTGACAGTTACAAGTTCAGATCATTAAGTTATAATTTGAAATAATAATTAGTATTTAACAAATTTAAGTTCTGTAATTCACTATTACAAGTTCAGATCTTCAAGTTATAATTTGCAATAATAATTAGAACTATCAATTTTAAGTTCTGTATTTGACAATTACAAGTTAAGATCTTCAAGTTATAATTTGCAATCATAATTAGAAGTTATCAATTCTAAGTTCTGTATTTGACAATTACAAGTTCAGATCTTCAAATTATTATTTAAAATCTTAGTTTGAAATTAACAATTCGAAGTTCTGTATTTACTTATTACAAGTTCAGATCTTCAAGTTATAATTTGCAATCAAATTTCCGATTTAATGTTTGTATACAAATTGTTGAACAATGTTGTAAATTGTCCGGAGTTGCTTGAATTGTTTTCATTTCATGTACCTGTGAGACCATTGAGGAATAATCAAATTTTTCTCGAGAGATTTCATAGATCCACATTTGGTCAGCATTCAGCCATGTCCAGATTGTGCCGTCTTACAAATACGCTTGTTGGGCATAATTGCAACTTGGATTTTTTTCATGGTAGTGCTGATAGCTTTAGGAGGGGGTTAGTGGCATATTTGGAGTCGGTTTGATCCTGTACGGCGTAGCGCATTTTTACATTTATATATATATTTATTGTTTTTCTTGTTTTGTATATTGTTTTGTGTATTATTACTTATATTGTTTGTAATTGTTAACAGGCAATGGTTATAGTTGAACCGTAGATCTAAATAAATAAATAAATAAATAAATAATTTGAAGTTATCAATTCTAAGTTCTGTATTTGAAAATTACAAGTTCAGATGTTCAAGTTATAATAAGCAATCATAATTTGAATTTTACAATTCTAAGTTCTGTATTTGACTACTACAAGTTCAGATCTTCAAGTTATAATTTGCAATTATAATTATAAGCTATCAATTTTAAGTTCTGTTTTTGACAATTACAAGTTCAGATCTTTAAGTTATAATTTGCACTAATAATTGGTATTTAACAATTCTAAGTTCTGTATTTGACTATTACAAGTTCAGATCTTCAAGTTATAATTTGCAATCATAATTTGAAGTTATCAATGCTAAGTTCTGTATTTGACAATTACAAGTTCAAATCTTCAAGTTATAATTAGCAATCATAATTTGTATTTAACAATTCGAAGTTCTGTATTTGACTATTACAAGTTCAGATCTTCAAATTATTATTTACAATCTTAGTTTGAAATTAACAATTCGATGTTCTGTATTTACTTATTACAAGTTCAGATCTTCAAGTTATAATTTATATTTAACAAATCTAAGTTCTGTAATTAACTATTACAAGTTCAGATCTTCAAGTTATAATTTGCAATCATAATTTGAAGTTATCAATTCTAAGTTCTGTATTTGACAATTACAAGTTCAGATGTTCAAGTTATAATTAGCAATCATAATTTGAATTTTACAATTCTAAGTTCTGTATTTGACTATTACAAGTTCTGATCTTCAAGTTATAATTTGCAATCATAATTTGAAGTTATCGATTCCAAGTTCTGTATTTGACAGTTCCAAGTTCAGATCATTAAGTTATAATTTGAAATTATAATTAGTATTTAACAAATTTAAGTTCTGTAATTCACTATTACAAGTTCAGATCTTCAAGTTATAATTTGCAATAATAATTAGAACTATCAATTTTAAGTTCTGTATTTGACAATTACAAGTTAAGATCTTCAAGATATAATTAGCAATCATAATTTGAATTTTACAATTCTAAGTTCAGTATTTGACTATTACAAGTTCAGATATTCAAGTTATAATTTGCAATCATAATTTGAAGTTATCAATTCTAAGTTCTGTATTTGACAATTACAAGTTCAGATCTTCAAGTTATAATTTGAACTAATAATTTGTATTTAACAATTCGAAGTTCTGTATTTGACTATTACAAGTTCAGATCTTCAAATTATTATTTAAAATTAACAATTCGAAGTTCTGTATTTACTTATTACAAGTTCAGATCTTCAAGTTATAATTTGAAATTATAATTTATATTTAACAAATCTAAGTTCTGTAATTAACTATTACAAATTCAGATCGTCAAGTTATAATTTGCAATCATAATTTGAAGTTATCAATTCTAAGTTCTGTATTTGACAATTACAAGTTCAGATGTTCAAGTTATAATTAGCAATCATAATTTGAATTTTACAATTCTAAGTCTGTATTTGACTATTACAAGTTCAGATCTTCAAGTTATAATTTGCAATCATAATTAGAAGTTATCAATTCTAAGTTCTGTATTTTACAGTTACAAGTTCAGATCATTAAGTTATAATTTAAATAATAATTAGTATTTAACAAATTTAAGTTCTGTAATTCACTATTACAAGTTCAGTTCTTCAAGTTATAATTTGCAATAATAATTAGAAGCTATCAATTTTAAGTTCTGTATTTGACAATTACAAGTTCAGATCTTCAAGTTATAATTTGCAATCATAATTAAAAGTTATCAATTCTAAGTTCTGTATTGAACAGTTACTAGTTCAGATCATTAAGTTATAATTTGAAATAATAATTAGTATTTAACAAATTTCAGTTCTGTAATTCACTATTACATGTTCAGATCTTCAAGTTATAATTTGCAATCATAATTTGAAGTTATCAATTCTAAGTTCTGTATTTGACAATTACAAGTTCAGATGTTCAAGTTATAATTAGCAATCATAATTTGAATTTTACAATTCTAAGTTCTGTATTTGACTATTACAAGTTCTGATCTTCAAGTTATAATTTGCAATCATAATTTGAAGTTATCGATTCCAAGTTCTGTATTTGACAGTTCCAAGTTCAGATCATTAAGTTATAATTTGAAATAATAATTAGTATTTAACAAATTTAAGTTCTGTAATTCACTATTACAAGTTCAGATCTTCAAGTTATAATTTGCAATAATAATTAGAACTATCAATTTTAAGTTCTGTATTTGACAATTACAAGTTAAGATCTTCAAGATATAATTAGCAATCATAATTTGAATTTTACAATTCTAAGTTCAGTATTTGACTATTACAAGTTCAGATCTTCAAGTTATAATTTGCAATCATAATTTGAAGTTATCAATTATAAGTTCTGTATTTGACAATTACAAGTTCAGATCTTCAAGTTATAATTTGAACTAATAATTTGTATTTAACAATTCGAAGTTCTGTATTTGACTATTACAAGTTCAGATCTTCAAATTATTATTTAAAATTAACAATTCGAAGTTCTGTATTTACTTATTACAAGTTCAGATCTTCAAGTTATAATTTGCAATCATAATTTGAAGTTATCAATTCTAAGTTCTGTATTTGACAATTACAAGTTCAGATGTTCAAGTTATAATTAGCAATCATAATTTGAATTTTACAATTCTAAGTTCTGTATTTGACTATTACAAGTTCAGATCTTCAAGTTATAATTTGCAATCATAATTTGTAGTTATCAATGCTAAGTTCTGTATTTGACAATTACAAGTTCAAATCTTCAAGTTATAATTTGAACTAATATTTTGTATTTAACTATTCGAAGTTCTGTATTTGACTATTACAAGTTTAGATCTTCAAATGATAATTTGCAATCATAATTTGAAGTTATCAATTCTAAGTTCTGTATTTGACAATTACAAGTTCAGATCTTCAAGTTATAATTAGCAATCATAATTTGTATTTAACAATTCGAAGTTCTGTATTTGACTATTACAAGTTCAGATCTTCATATCATTATTTACAATCTTAGATTGAAATTAACAATTCGAAGTTCTGTATTTACTTATTACAAGTTCAGATCTTCAAGTTATAATTTGAAATTATAATTTATATTTAACAAATCTAAGTTCTGTAATTAACTATTACAAATTCAGATCGTCAAGTTATAATTTGCAATCATAATTTGAAGTTATCAATTCTAAGTTCTGTATTTGACAATTACAAGTTCAGATGTTCAAGTTATAATTAGCAATCATAATTTGAATTTTACAATTCTAAGTCTGTATTTGACTATTACAAGTTCAGATCTTCAAGTTATAATTTGCAATCATAATTAGAAGTTATCAATTCTAAGTTCTGTATTTTACAGTTACAAGTTCAGATCATTAAGTTATAATTTAAATAATAATTAGTATTTAACAAATTTAAGTTCTGTAATTCACTATTACAAGTTCAGTTCTTCAAGTTATAATTTGCAATAATAATTAGAAGCTATCAATTTTAAGTTCTGTATTTGACAATTACAAGTTCAGATCTTCAAGATATAATTAGCAATCATATTTTGAATTTTACAATTCTAATTTCTGAATTTGACTATTACAAGTTCAGATCTTCAAGTTATAATTTGCAATCATAATTAAAAGTTATCAATTCTAAGTTCTGTATTGAACAGTTACAAGTTCAGATCATTAAGTTATAATTTGAAATAATAATTAGTATTTAACAAATTTCAGTTCTGTAATTCACTATTACAAGTTCAGATCTTCAAGTTATAATTTGCAATAATAATTAGAACTATCAATTTTTAGTTCTGTATTTGACAATTACAAGTTCAGATCTTCAAGGTATAATTAGCAATCATAATTTGAATTTTACAATTCTAAGTTCAGTATTTGGCAATTACCAGTTCAGATCTTCAAGTTATAATTTGCAATCATAATTTGAAGTTATCAATTCTAAGTTCTGTATTTGACAATTACAAGTTCAGAACTTCAAGTTATAATTTGAACTAATAATTTGTATTTACAATTCAAAGTTCTGTATTTGACTATTACAAGTTCAGATCTACAAATTATTATTTAAAATCTTAGTTGGAAATTAACAATTCGAAGTTCTGTATTTACTTATTACAAGTTCAGATCTTCAAGTTATAATTAGCAATCATAATTTGTATTTAACAATTCGAAGTTCTGTATTTACTTATTACAAGTTCAGATCGTCAAGTTATAATTTGAAATTATAATTTATATTTAACAAATCTAAGTTCTGTAATTAACTATTACAAGTTCAGATCTTCAAGTTATAATTTGCAATCATAATTTGAAGTTATCAATTCTAAGTTCTGTATTTGACTATTACAAGTTCAGACGTTCAAGTTATAATTAGCAATCATAATTTGAATTTTACAATTCTAAGTTCTGTATTTGACTATTACAAGTTCAGAACTTCAAGTTATAATTTGCAATCATAATTTGAAGTTATCAGTTCTAAGTTCTGTATTTGACAATTACAAGTTCAGATCTTCAAGTTATAATTAGCAATCATAATTTGTATTTAACAATTCGAAGTTCTGTATTTGACTATTACAAGTTCAGATCTTCAAATTATTATTTACAATCTTAGTTTGAAATTAACAATTCGAAGTTCTGTATTTACTTATTACAAGTTCAGATCTTCAAGTTATAATTTGAAATCATAATTTGAATTTTACAATTCTAAGTTCTGTATTTGACTATTACAAGTTCAGATCTTCAAGTTATAATTTGCAATCATAATTAGAAGTTATCAATTCTAAGTTCTGTATTTGACAGTTACAAGTTCAGATCATTAAGTTATAATTTGAAATAATAATTAGTATTTAACAAATTTAAGTTCTGTAATTCACTATTACAAGTTCAGATCTTCAAGTTATAATTTGCAATAATAATTAGAACTATCAATTTTAAGTTCTGTATTTGACAATTACAAGTTAAGATCTTCAAGTTATAATTTGCAATCATAATTTGAAGTTATCAATTCTAAGTTCTGTATTTGACAATTACAAGTTCAGATCTTCAAATTATTATTTAAAATCTTAGTTTGAAATTAACAATTCGAAGTTCTGTATTTACTTATTACAAGTTCAGATCTTCAAGTTATTATTTGCAATCATAATTTGAAGTTATCAATTCTAAGTTCTGTATTTGAAAATTACAAGTTCAGATGTTCAAGTTATAATAAGCAATCATAATTTGAATTTTACAATTCTAAGTTCTGTATTTGACTACTACAAGTTCAGATCTTCAAGTTATAATTTGGAATTATAATTATAAGCTATCAATTTTAAGTTCTGTTTTTGACAATTACAAGTTCAGATCTTTAAGTTATAATTTGCAGTAATAATTGGTATTTAACAATTCTAAGTTCTGTATTTGACTATTACAAGTTCAGATCTTCAAGTTATAATTTGTAATTATAATTTATATTTAACAAATCTAAGTTCTGTAATTAACTATTACAAGTTCAGATCTTCAAGTTATAATTTGCAATCATAATTTGAAGTTATCAATTCTAAGTTCTGTATTTGACAGTTCCAAGTTCAGATCATTAAGTTATAATTTGAAATAATAATTAGTATTTAACAAATTTAAGTTCTGTAATTCACTATTACAAGTTCAGATCTTCAAGTTATAATTTGCAATAATAATAGAACTATCAATTTTAAGTTCTGTATTTGACAATTACAAGTTAAGATCTTCAAGATATAATTAGCAATCATAATTTGAATTTTACAATGCTAAATTCAGTATTTGACTATTACAAGTTCAGATCTTCAAGTTATAATTTGCAATCATAATTTGAAGTTATCAATGCTAAGTTCTGTATTTGACAATTACAAGTTTAAATCTTCAAGTTATAATTAGCAATCATAATTTGTATTTAACAATTCGAAGTTCTGTATTTGACTATTACAAGTTCAGATCTTCAAATTATTATTTACAATCTTAGTTTGAAATTGACAATTCGATGTTCTGTATTTACTTATTACAAGTTCAGATCTTCAAGTTATAATTTGTAATTATAATTTATATTTAACAAATCTAAGTTCTGTAATTAACTATTACAAGTTCAGATCTTCAAGTTATAATTTGCAATCATAATTTGAAGTTATCAATTCTAAGTTCTGTATTTGACAATTACAAGTTCAGATGTTCAAGTTATAATTAGCAATCATAATTTGAATTTTACAATTCTAAGTTCTGTATTTGACTATTACAAGTTCTGATCTTCAAGTTATAATTTGCAATCATAATTTAAAGTTATCAATGCTAAGTTCTGTATTTGACAATTACAAGTTCAGATCTTCAAGTTATAATTTGAACTAATAATTTGTATTTAACTATTCGAAGTTCTGTATTTGACTATTACAAGTTCAGATCTTCAAATGATAATTTGCAATCATAATTGGAAGTTATCAATTCTAAGTTCTGTATTTGACAATTACAAGTTCAGATCTTCAAGTTATAACCCTAATAGCACGCTTCGTCCTCAGTACGTACAAATTACGTCCATTTTATGTACATTCGTCCATGTACGAAACTCGGACGAACATATAACGTACTTTACAGTACGTACCTGTACGTAAAAGTATGTACGTACATATTTCGTACGGTTTTCGTCCGTCTTATGTCCATTCGTATATGTACCTCACGGGCACGTACATATACTGTACTTAGAAGTACGTACATGGTATGTACAGTTATGTACTTCAGGTGGACGTACATATCCAGTACTTTGATGTACGTACATGGTATGTACAATTATGTACCTTAAGACAACGTTCAAACCCGGTACTTTAAAGTACGTACATGGTATGTACGAGTATATACTTCACGTGGACGTACATAACCGTATGTACAGTAACGTACTTCAAGTGGACGTACATGTGCTGTACTTTGAAGTACGTACTTGGTATGTGCGAGTATGTACCTCACGCGGACGTACATAACCGTATGTACAGTAATATACTTCAAGTGGACGTACATGTGCTGTACTTTGATGTACGTACATGATATGTACGAGTATGTACCTCAGGTGGATGTACACATCTGTATGTACAATTAAGTACCTCAAGTGGACGTACATATGCTGTACTTTGAAGTACGTACACAGTAAGTCCGAGTATATACCTAAAGTGAACGTAGTACATACCCGTTATTTTGAAGTGCATACAGGGAGGCACAAATTCGAATGATCTTATGGGAAATTAGGTGACTCTATGTGAGATATAGAAAAATTGATGGCGCATCCTTCCCTTTTTCGAAAAGCTCAATAGTGAAAAAATCTTGGAACCTTATCAGAATATTTGATTTGTATCGTAAATGTCAAGCGCGGATAGAAAGCGGCGGTTATCAACTACCCCCCCCCCCCATTGATCTTAATATAGAAAAAGAACTGTCTAATAAACTAGTAAAACAGTGGCAGATCCAGGATCGCCCTCTCCCTTACAGCGCATCCATATTATTTATTATTTCTTCCATTAAACATACCGGGTGACTGTCCGAATTTTGAACATAGGAATGGGAAATTGACTTTTTCAGAATTCCTGCTTCTCATTTTAACGGATAAAAATAAAAAGTATTTCAAATAAAGAGATTTTTATTCCGCGCCGAAGGATATTATTTAACACTTAATATTGTGTTTTCTCAATTATTGTCAAAAACTCGATAGCAAAATTAAGAAATGGTGCTTTTAAAAAAAATATTAGATGACTGGGTCATTTCAGTTACGTTTTAGTTGCCGCATTACCATTGATAACGAAATTAATTTTAATCTGTCAAAGTAACTTGTCCACCGAGCCTGCTAATATTTTTTTAAAAAGCTCTATTGCTTAATTTTACTATCGAGTTTTTAACAACAATTAATAAACTAAATATTAAGTGTTAAATATCTTTAGACGCGGAATCTTTTTAATTTGATATACTTTTTATTCTTATCCGTTATAATTATTGGAAGTAGGAATTAAGAAAAAATCTATTTCCCATGTAAATGCCCTATGTTCAAAAATCGGACGGTCACTCGGTATAATAATTTTAATAATGTGATCGTGCCTGTATATAGAAATAACAGTACAAGAAATTAATTTAAATACTATATTATCCCTCTTTAAATCAACAAAATATGCAATTATGTGTTCTTAAACCTGAAAATATTTTGTTTTCGAAAATCCGGCATAAATTAATACTTTTTATAATAAATAAAATCTTACTGTAATTAAAGCACAGCATTTGTGCTTATTTTTATATTTTTTATTATCAGGCAAATAGTAATTTTTTGTAAAATTTTTAAACAACTTAAATTGAATGCTTTCCTAGAATTTTGAATTTGGAAATTCCAGAAATTTTTCTAGTAAAAGGGCTCCTTTTAAGTTATGCAGGTAAACGGTTTTAATCCTAAATCTAAAATTTAAAAATATTTGAAAAAGAAATATTTTTATTAATTCTTTTATTTTAAGAGCCGATATCTTAAAAAAATTGAAGTTTTGAAATTGAAAAATTGAATAAAATGAATTTTGCTAATTATTAAATTACAATTAAAAGTTTTCAAATTTAATACCAACTACCGTCTGCTTAACCGCGCTTGGAAAAAAGTTAATTATAAAAGAATAGGTTTTAAACAGCTTTAATAGCTTCAGTAAATTTCAGAAAAAATAATTTTATTTTTAATTTTTATTGGAGTGTTATTTTGTTTTACGTGTTTAGGGCCGTTCAAGTATTACCTAAGCAAACTTAGGGGGGCGGTTAAGTTTTTCTTATTTTTTCTAACAAATGTGGTAGGGAAAGTATTATAAATCTTACGTAAGATAAAAAATTGCAAAATAATTTAAAGGTTTTCAAAATACTGAACTTTCACTCAATAACAGTTTTGAAATAATTGTTATGTCTTATCATTTTTTGGAGGGGGGGACTTCACATTTTTCTTATTTTTGTTTATACGCTTACGTAATACTTGAACACCCTCTTTATTAATTTTAAACAAAATAGTGAATAAATATGTAAACTTGATGTATCTTAATTAAATATCTCCCAACCAAGACGTTTTGCTAATGTTGAGGAATTTTGGTATTATTTTATAACAAGGCATCTTATTGTGTGTGTATAATGAGCCATTTCTTCCATTGTACTTACGGACGCCATGACAGTCTTAACAATAAAAATACCAACCATGGGTTTTTTCCATCAACTTTAACCTCGTAGAGAGGGGTAGTAACTATTGGCCATTCCTGTGTTACCTGCGAACCTTTCAATACCCATATTATTATCAGTAAGCTGTCGAATTCTCCAACAAATATCTGTGTAAGTTAAACAATTTATTTACATTTTCATACTGTGCGGATTCGATCGAGTGCCGTTTTTAAATTTAAAGTTTAGTAAGTTAGTAATATATTAGTTGCTTTGTTTTATTTTGTAAAATAATTGTAACACGTGGACTGTTATCACATTTGTAGATGAGCAATAGGTGCCTTCCTCATGGGGAGTAAACGGGCCGAGTAACGGAGATTGAAACCTGTGAGTTACCAAATCGTTAAACATGGAAACTGTATAAATACACTGGATTCAGGAAGAACGTCTTATATGGTTTTTAGAAATATTCAAAGAAGCAAATCAAAAGGCACCAAAAGCGATGGTGACCAGCGAGCCGGAATCAGATGGAAGCATTCAATGTGCTAAACTTAAATGAGTTGTTAACATGCAGTAAGCAATAAAATTTCATTTTGATATAAATAATTTAATATAACTTTTATTTTAGGTTGGAAATTTCTAAATGGATTGGAAGATGCAACGAAAGGGGGAAAATGCAAATGTATAAATTAATAAAAAAAAATTTTGAGTGTTGGCATATTTATTTTACTAATTATAAATAAATTAATAAAAATAAACAATAAAGAATTTTTTTGCGAATTTTATTATTATTTATTACACGTGTTGTATACGTACCCAGTACGTACAAGGTAGTACGAATAAGGTATCCAATTATTCGTACACATTTGTACGTATCTCGAGCAAACAATATACATATCTAGGACGAATGATTTCAGTCAGGCGGACGTACCATTTACGTACCGGTATATACATTGCATGTCCTGTATACGTACCCAGTACGTACATTATGCACAAGGTTGTACATATACGGTACGTCCATTATTAGTACAAATTTATCCATATCTCGAACAAACCTTGTACATACCTCGTACTAGCATTGTATGTACCTCGTGCAAACAATGTACGTATTTAGGACGAATGTTTTCAGTTAAGGGATGTACCATTTACGTACCGGTGGGTACATTCTACGTCCTCTATACGTACCCAGTACGTACTTTATGCACAAGGTTGTACATATACGGTACGTCCATTATTAGTACAAATTTATCCGTACCTCGAACAAACCTTGTGCATACCTCGTACTAGCATTGTATGTACCTCGTGCAAACAATGTACGTATCTAGGACAAATGTTTTCATTCAAGCGGACGTACTATTTACGTACAGGTATGTACATTGACTGTACCGTATACGTACCCAGTACGTACATTATGCACAAGGTTGTACTAATTCGTACAAATATGTGTGTATCTCGTGTCAACTTTGTGCGTACTTCGTACGAACATTGTACGTACCTTGTACCTCGTACAAACAATGTACGAATCTTGTACGAACAAGGTACATCCGCGTTGGTACGAGGTACGTCCTCGTTTGTACGAGGTACGGCCTTTTTCGTACAACGTACGTACAGTGTTAGTACAATGTACGTACAAATTGGTACCAATAATGGAGGTCCTTTATTCGTACAACACTGTGCATAATGTACGTACTTAGTACGTAAATAATACGTACAAGTTGCGTACCGGTACGTACAAGGTACGTCCGCTTGGATAAAAATATTCGTCCTAGATATGTCCAAAATACGTTATTGTGCTATCTGGGAATTAGCAATCATAAATTGTATTTAACAATTCGAAGTTCTGTATTTGACTATTACAAGTTCAGATCTTCTAATTATTATTTACAATCTTAGTTTGAAATTAACAATTCGAAGTTCTGTATTTACTTATTACAAGTTCAGATCTTCAAATTATAATTTGCAATCATAATTTGAATTTTACAATTCTAAGTTCTGTATTTGACTATTACAAGTTCAGATCTTCAAGTTATAATTTGCAATCATAATTAGAAGTTGTCAATTCTAAGTTCTGTATTTGACAGTTACAAGTTCAGATCATTAAGTTATAATTTGAAATAATAATTAGTATTTAACAAATTTAAGTTCTGTAATTCACTATTACAAGTTCAGATCTTCAAGTTATAATTTGCAATAATAATTAGAACTATCAATTTTAAGTTCTGTATTTGACAATTACAAGTTAAGATCTTCAAGTTATAATTTGCAATCATAATTTGAAGTTATCAATTCTAAGTTCTGTATTTGACAATTACAAGTTCAGATCTTCAAATTATTATTTAAAATCTTAGTTTGAAATTAACAATTCGAAGTTCTGTATTTACTTATTACAAGTTCAGATCTTCAAGTTATAATTTGCAATCATAATTTGAAGTTATCAATTCTAAGTTCTGTATTTGAAAATTACAAGTTCAGATGTTCAAGTTATAATAAGCAATCATAATTTGAATTTTACAATTCTAAGTTCTGTATTTGACTACTACAAGTTCAGATCTTCAAGTTATAATTTGCAATTATAATTATAAGCTATCAATTTTAAGTTCTGTTTTTGACAATTACAAGTTCAGATCTTTAAGTTATAATTTGCACTAATAATTGGTATTTAACAATTCTAAGTTCTGTATTTGACAATTACAAGTTCAAATCTTCAAGTTATAATTAGCAATCATAATTTGTATTTAACAATTCGAAGTTCTGTATTTGACTATTACAAGTTCAGATCTTGAAATTATTATTTACAATCTTAGTTTGAAATTAACAATTCGATGTTCTGTATTTACTTATTACAAGTTCAGATCTTCAAGTTATAATTTGTAATTATAATTTATATTTAACAAATCTAAGTTCTGTAATTAACTATTACAAGTTCAGATCTTCAAGTTATAATTTGCAATCATAATTTGAAGTTATCAATTCTAAGTTCTGTATTTGACAATTACAAGTTCAGATGTTCAAGTTATAATTAGCAATCATAATTTGAATTTTACAATTCTAAGTTCTGTATTTGACTATTACAAGTTCTGATCTTCAAGTTATAATTTGCAATCATAATTTGAAGTTATCAATTCTAAGTTCTGTATTTGACAGTTCCAAGTTCAGATCATTAAGTTATAATTTGAAATAAAAATTAGTATTTAACAAATTTAAGTTCTGTAATTCACTATTACAAGTTCAGATCTTCAAGTTATAATTTGCAATAATAATTAGAACTATCAATTTTAAGTTCTGTATTTGACAATTACAAGTTAAGATCTTCAAGATATAATTAGCAATCATAATTTGAATTTTACAATTCCAAGTTCAGTATTTGACTATTACAAGTTCAGATCTTCAAGTTATAATTTGAACTAATAATTTGTATTTAACAATTCGAAGATCTGTATTTTAATATTACAAGTTCAGATCTTCAAATTATTATTTAAAATCTTAGTTTGAAATTAACAATTCGCAGATCTGTATTTACTTATTACAAGTTCAGATCTCCAAGTTATAATTTGCAATCATAATTTGAAGTTATCAATTCTAAGTTCTGTATTTGACAATTACAAGTTCAGATGTTCAAGTTATAATTAGTAATCATAATTTGAATTTTACAATTCTAAGTTCTGTATTTGACTATTACAAGTTCAGATCTTCAAGTTATAATTTGCAATCATAATTTGAAGTTATCAATGCTAAGTTCTGTATTTGACAATTACAAGTTCAGATCTTCAAGTTATAATTTGAACTAATAATTTGTATTTAACTATTCGAAGTTCTGTATTTGACTATTACAAGTTTAGATCTTCAAATGATAATTTGCAATCATAATTTGAAGTTATCAATTCTAAGTTCTGTATTTGACAATTACAAGTTCAGATCTTCAAGTTATAATTAGCAATCATAATTTGTATTTAACAATTCGAAGTTCTGTATTTGACTATTACAAGTTCAGATCTTCAAATCATTATTTACAATCTTAGTTTGAAATTAACAATTCGAAGTTCTGTATTTACTTATTACAAGTTCAGATCTTCAAGTTATAATTTGAAATTATAATTTATATTTAACAAATCTAAGTTCTGTAATTAACTATTACAAATTCAGATCGTCAAGTTATAATTTGCAATCATAATTTGTAGTTATCAATTCTAAGTTCTGTATTTTACAGTTACAAGTTCAGATCATTAAGTTATAATTTGAAATAATAATTAGTATTTAACAAATTTAAGTTCTGTAATTCACTATTACAAGTTCAGTTCTTCAAGTTATAATTTGCAATAATAATTAGAAGCTATCAATTTTAAGTTCTGTATTTGACAATTACAAGTTCAGATCTTCAAGATATAATTAGCAATCATAATTTGAATTTTGCAATTCTAAGTTCAGTATTAGACTATTACAAGTTCAGATCTTCAAGTTATAATTTGCAATCATAATTTGAAGTTATCAATTCTAAGTTCTGTATTGGACAATTACAAGTTCAGATCTTCAAGTTATAATTTGAACTAATAATTTGTATTTAACAATTCGAAGTTCTGTATTTGACTATTACAAGTTCAGATCTTCAAATTATTATTTAAAATCTTAGATTGAAATTAACAATTCGAAGTTCTGTATTTACTTATTACAAGTTCAGATCTTCAAGTTATAATTTGCAATCATAATTTGAAGTTATCAATTCTAAGTTCTGTATTGGACAATTACAAGTTCAGATCTTCAAGTTATAATTTGAACTGATAATTTGTATTTAACAATTTGAAGTTCTGTATTTGACTATTACAAGTTCAGATCTTCAAATTATTATTTAAAATCTTAGATTGAAATTAACAATTCGAAGTTCTGTATTTACTTATTACAAGTTCAGATCTTCAAGTTATAATTTGAAATTATAATTTATATTTAACAAATCTAAGTTCTGTAATTAACTATTACAAATTCAGATCGTCAAGTTATAATTTGCAATCATAATTTGAAGTTATCAATTCTAAGTTCTGTATTTTACAGTTACAAGTTCAGATCATTAAGTTATAATTTGAAATAATAATTAGTATTTAACAAATTTAAGTTCTGTAATTCACTATTACAAGTTCAGTTCTTCATGTTATAATTTGCAATAATAATTAGAAGCTATCAATTTTAAGTTCTGTATTTGACAATTACAAGTTCAGATCTTCAAGATATAATTAGCAATCATAATTTGAATTTTACAATTCTAATTTCTGTATTTGACTATTACAAGTTCAGATCTTCAAGTTATAATTTGCAATCATAATTAAAAGTTATCAATTCTAAGTTCTGTATTGAACAGTTACAAGTTCAGATCATTAAGTTATAATTTGAAATAATAATTAGTATTTAACAAATTTCAGTTCTGTAATTCACTATTACAAGTTCAGATCTTCAAGTTATAATTTGCAATAATAATTAGAACTATCAATTTTTAGTTCTGTATTTGACAATTACAAGTTCAGATCTTCAAGGTATAATTAGCAATCATAATTTGAATTTTACAATTCTAAGTTCAGTATTTGACAATTACCAGTTCAGATCTTCAAGTTATAATTTGCAATCATAATTTGAAGTTATCAATTCTAAGTTCTGTATTTGACAATTACAAGTTCAGAACTTCAAGTTATAATTTGAACTAATAATTTGTATTTACAATTCGAAGTTCTGTATTTGACTATTACAAGTTCAGATCTTCAAATTATTATTTAAAATCTTAGTTGGAAATTAACAATTCGAAGTTCTGTATTTACTTATTACAAGTTCAGATCTTCAAGTTATAATTAGCAATCATAATTTGTATTTAACAATTCGAAGTTCTGTATTTACTTATTACAAGTTCAGATCTTCAAGTTATAATTTGAAATTATAATTTATATTTAACAAATCTAAGTTCTGTAATTAACTATTACAAGTTCAGATCTTCAAGTTATAATTTGCAATCATAATTTGAAGTTATCAATTCTAAGTTCTGTATTTGACTATTACAAGTTCAGATGTTCAAGTTATAATCAGCAATCATAATTTGAATTTTACAATTCTAAGTTCTGTATTTGACTATTACAAGTTCAGAACTTCAAGTTATAATTTGCAATCATAATTAGAAGTTATCAATTCTAAGTTCTGTATTTGACAGTTCCAAGTTCAGATCATTAAGTTATAATTTGAAATAATAATAAGTATTTAACAAATTTAAGTTCTGTAATTCACTATTACAAGTTCAGATCTTCAAATTATTATTAACAATCTTAGTTTGAAATTAACAATTCGAAGTTCTGTATTTACGTATTACAAGTTCAGATCTTCAAGTTATATTTTGAAATTATAATTTATATTTAACAAATCTAAGTTACAATTCTATTTCATTTATTTACAAATTCAATTACAATTCTAAGTTCAGTATTTGATTATTACAAGTTCAGATTTTCAAATTATTGTTTACAATCTTAGTTTTAAATTTACAATTCGAAGTTCTGTATTTACTTATTACAAGTTCAGATCTTCAAGTTATAATTTGAAATTATAATTTATATTTAACATATCTAAGTTCTGTAATTAACTATTTCAAGTTCAGATCTTCAAGTTATAATTAGCAATCATAATTAGAAGTTATCAATTCTAAGTTATGTATTTGACAGTTACAAGTTCAGATCATTAAGTTATCATTTGAAATAATAATTAGTATTTAACAAATTTAAGTTCTGTAATTCACTATTACAAGTTCAAATCTTCAAGTTATAATTTGCAATCATAATTAGAAGTTATCAATTCTAAGTTCTGTATTTGACAGTTACAAGTTCAGATCATTAAGTTATAATTTGAAATAATAATTAGTATTTAACAAATTTAAGTTCTGTAATTCACTATTACAAGTTCAGATCTTCAAGTTATAATTTGCAATAATAATTAGAACTATCAATTTTAAGTTCTGTATCTGACAATTACATGTTCAGATCTTCAAGGTATAATTAGCAATCATAATTTGAATTTTACAATTCTTAGTTCTGTATTTGACTATTACAAGTTCAGATCTTCAGGTTATAATTTGCAATCATAATTAGAAGTTATCAATTCTAAGTTCTGTATTTGACAATTACAAGTTCAGATCTTCAAGTTATAATTTGAACTAATAATTTGTATTTAACAATTCGAAGTTCTGTATTTGACTATTACAAGTTCAGATCTTCAAATTATTATTTAAAATCTTAGTTGGAAATTAACAAATTTAAGTTCTGTAATTAACTATTACAAGTTCAGATCTTCAAGTTATAATTTGCAATCATAATTTAAAGTTATCAATTCTAAATTCTGTATTTGACAATTACAAGTTCAGATGTTCAAGTTATAATTAGCAATCATAATTTGAATTTTACAATTCTAAGTTCTGTATTTGACTATTACAAGTTCAGATCTTCAAGTTATAATTTGCAATCATAATTGGAAGTTATCAATGCTAAGTTCTGTATTTGACAATTACAAGTTCAGATCTTCAAATTATAATTTGAACTAATAATTAGTATTTAACTATTCGAAGTTCTGTATTTGACTATTACAAGTTCAGATCTTCAAATGATAATTTGCAATCATAATTTGAAGTTATCAATTCTAAGTTCTGTATTTGACAATTGCAAGTTCAGATCTTCAAGTTATAATTAGCAATCATAATTTGTATTTAACAATTCGAAGTTCTGTATTTGTCTATTACAAGTTCAGATCTTCAAATTATTATTTACAATCTTAGTTTGAAATTAACAATTCGAAGTTCTGTATTTACTTATTACAAGTTCAGATCTTCAAGTTATAATTTGCAATCATAATTTGAAGTTATCAATTCTAAGTTCTGTATTTGACAATTACAAGTTCAGATCTTCAAGTTATAATTAGCAATCATAATTAGTATTTAACAATTCGAAGTTCCGTATTTGACTATTACAAGTTCAGATCTTCAAATTATTATTTACAATCTTAGTTTGAAATTAACAATTCGAAGTTCTGTATTTACTTATTACAAGTTCAGATCTTCAAGTTATAATTAGAAATTATAATTTATATTTAACAAATCTAAGTTCTGTAATTAACTATTACAAGTTCAGATCTTCAAGTTATAATTTGCAATCATAATTAGAAGTTATCTATTCTAAGTTCTGTATTTGACAATTACAAGTTCAGATCTTCAAGATATAATTAGCAATAATAATTTGAATTTTACAATTCTAAGTTCAGTATTGGACTATTACAAGTTCAGATCTTCAAGTTATAATTTGCAATCATAATTTGAAGTTATCAATTCTAAGTTCTGTATTGGACAATTACAAGTTCAGATCTTCTAGTTATAATTTGAACTAATAATTTGTATTTAACAATTCGAAGTTCTGTATTTGACTATTACAAGTTCAGATCTTCAAATTATTATTTAAAATCTTAGATTGAAATTAACAATTCGAAGTTCTGTATTTACTTATTACAAGTTCAGATCTTCAAGTTATAATTTGCAATCATAATTTGAAGTTATCAATTCTAAGTTCTGTATTTGGCAATTTCAAGTTCAGATCTTCAAATTATTATTTACAATCTTAGATTGAAATTAACAATTCGAAGTTCTGTATTTACTTATTACAAGTTCAGATCTTCAAGTTATAATTTGCAATCATAATTTGAAGTTATCAATTCTAAGTTCTGTATTGGACAATTACAAGTTCAGATCATCAAGTTATAATTTGAACTAATAATTTGTATTTAACAATTCGAAGTTCTGTATTCACTTATTACAAGTTCAGATCTTCAAAATATAATTAGCAATCATAATTTGAATTTTACAATTCTAAGTTCAGTATTTGATTATTACAAGTTCAGATTTTCAAATTATTATTTACAATCTTAGTTTGAAATTTACAATTCGAAGTTCTGTATTTACTTATTACAAGTTCAGATCTTCAAGTTATAATTTGAAATTATAATTTATATTTAAAATATCTAAGTTCTGTAATTAACTATTACAAGTTCAGATCTTCAAGTTATAATTTGAAATTATAATTTATATTTAACAAATCTAAGTTCTGTAATTAGCTATTACAAGTTCAGATCTTCAAGTTATAATTTGCAATCATAATTTGAAGTTATCAATTCTAAGTTCTGTATTTGACTATTACAAGTTCAGATGTGCAAGTTATAATTAGCAATCATAATTTGAATTTTACAATTCTAAGTTCTGTATTTGACTATTACAAGTTCAGAACTTCAAGTTATAATTTGCAATCATAATTTGAAGTTATCAATTCTAAGTTCTGTATTTGACTATTACAAGTTCAGATCTTCAAAATATAATTAGCAATCATAATTTGAATTTTACAATTCTAAGTTCAGTATTTGATTATTACAAGTTCAGATTTTCAAATTATTATTTACAATCATAATTTGAATTTTACAATTCTAAGTTCTGTATTTGACTACTACAAGTTCAGATCTTCAAGTTATAATTTGCAATTATAATTATAAGCTATCAATTTTAAGTTCTGTTTTTGACAATTACAAGTTCAGATCTTTAAGTTATAATTTGCACTAATAATTGGTATTTAACAATTCTAAGTTCTGTATTTGACTATTACAAGTTCAGATCTTCAAGTTATAATTTGCAAACATAATTTGAAGTTATCAATGCTAAGTTCTGTATTTGACAATTACAAGTTCAAATCTTCAAGTTATAATTAGCAATCATAATTTGTATTTAACAATTCGAAGTTCTGTATTTGACTATTACAAGTTCAGATCTTCAAATTATTATTTACAATCTTAGTTTGAAATTAACAATTCGATGTTCTGTATTTACTTATTACAAGTTCAGATCTTCAAGCTATAATTTGTAATTATAATTTATATTTAACAAATCTAAGTTCTGTAATTAACTATTACAAGTTCAGATCTTCAAGTTATAATTTGCAATCATAATTTGAAGTTATCAATTCTAAGTTCTGTATTTGACAATTACAAGTTCAGATGTTCAAGTTATAATTAGCAATCATTATTTGAATTTTACAATTCTAAGTTCTGTATTTGACTATTACAAGTTCAGATCTTCAAGTTATAATTTGCAATCATAATTTGAAGTTATCAATGCTAAGTTCTGTATTTGACAATTACAAGTTCAAATCTTCAAGTTATAATTAGCAATCATAATTTGTATTTAACAATTCGAAGTTCTGTATTTGACTATTACAAGTTCAGATTTTCAAATTATTATTTACAATCTTAGTTTGAAATTAACAATTCGATGTTCTGTATTTACTTATTACAAGTTCAGATCTTCAAGTTATAATTTGTAATTATAATTTATATTTAACAAATCTAAGTTCTGTAATTAACTATTACAAGTTCAGATCTTCAAGTTATAATTTGCAATCATAATTTGAAGTTATCAATTCTAAGTTCTGTATTTGACAATTACAAGTTCAGATGTTCAAGTTATAATTAGCAATCATAATTTGAATTTTACAATACTAAGTTCTATATTTGACTATTACAAGTTCTGATCTTCAAGTTATAATTTGCAATCATAATTTGAAGTTATCAATGCTAAGTTCTGTATTTGACAATTACAGGTTCAGATCTTCAAGTTATAATTTGAACTAATAATTTGTATTTAACTATTCGAAGTTCTGTATTTGACTACTACAAGTTCAGATCTACAAATGATAATTTGCAATCATAATTTGAAGTTTTCAATTCTAAGTTCTGTATTTGACAGTTACAAGTTCAGATCTTCAAGTTATTATTTGAAATAATATTTAGTATTTAACAAATCTAAGTTCTGTAATTCACTATTACTAGTTCAGATCTTCAAGTTATAATTTGCAATAATAATTAGAAGCTATCAATTTTATGTTCTGTATTTGACAATTACAAGTTCAGATCTACAAGTTATAATTTGCAATAATAATTAGAAGCTATCAATTTTAAGTTCTGTATTTGACAATTACAAGTTCAGATCTTCAAGTTATAATTTGCACTAATAATTTGTATTTAACAATTCGAAGTTCTGTAATTAACTATTACTAGTTCAGATCTTCAAGTTATAATTTGCAATAATAATTAGAAGCTATCAATTTTAAGTTCTGTATTTGACAATTACAAGTTCAGATCTTCAAATTATAATATGCAATCTTAATTTGAATTTATCAATTCTAAGTTCTGTATTTGACTATTACAAGTTCAGATCTTCAAGTTATAATTTGCAATCATAATTGGAAGTTATCAATGCTAAGTTCTGTATTTGACAATTACAAGTTCAGATCTTCAAGTTATAATTTGAACTAATAATTAGTATTTAACTATTCGAAGTTCTGTATTTGACTATTACAAGTTCAGATCTTCAAATGATAATTTGCAATCATAATTTGAAGTTATCAATTCTAAGTTCTGTATTTGACAATTGCAAGTTCAGATCTTCAAGTTATAATTAGCAATCATAATTTGTATTTAACAATTCGAAGTTCTGTATTTGTCTATTACAAGTTCAGATCTTCAAATTATTATTTACAATCTTAGTTTGAAATTAACAATTCGAAGTTCTGTATTTACTTATTACAAGTTCAGATCTTCAAGTTATAATTTCAATCATAATTAGAAGTTATCAATTCTAAGTTCTGTATTTGACAGTTACAAGTTCAGATCATTAAGTTATAATTTGAAATAATAATTAGTATTTAACAAATTTAAGTTCTGTAATTCACAATTACAAGTTCAGATCTTCAAGTTATAATTTGCAATAATAATTAGAACTATCAATTTTAAGTTCTCAATTTGACAATTACAAGTTCAGATCTTCAAGGTATAATTAGCAATCATAATTTGAATTTTACAATTCTAAGTTCAGTATTTGACTATTACAAGTTCAGATCTTCAAGTTATAATTTGCAATCATAATTTGAAGTTATCAATTCTAAGTTCTGTATTTGACAATTACAAGTTCAGATCTTCAAGTTATAATTTGAACTAATAATTTGTATTTAACAATTCGAAGTTCTGTATTTGACTATTACAAGTTCAGATCTTCAAATTATTATTTAAAATCTTAGTTGGAAATTAACAATTCGAAGTTCTGTATTTACTTATTACAAGTTCAGATCTTCAAGTTATAATTTGCAATCATAATTTGAAGTTATCAATTCTAAGTTCTGTATTTGACAATTACAAGTTCAGATCTTCAAGTTATAATTAGCAATCATAATTAGTATTTAACAATTCGAAGTTCCGTATTTGACTATTACAAGTTCAGATCTTCAAATTATTATTTACAATCTTAGTTTGAAATTAAGAATTCGAAGTTCTGTATTTACTTATTACAAGTTCAGATCTTCAAGTTATAATTAGAAATTATAATTTATATTTAACAAATCTAAGTTCTGTAATTAACTATTACAAGTTCAGATCTTCAAGTTATAATTTGCAATCATAATTAGAAGTTATCTATTCTAAGTTCTGTATTTGACAATTACAAGTTCAGATCTTCAAGATATAATTAGCAATAATAATTTGAATTTTACAATTCTAAGTTCAGTATTAGACTATTACAAGTTCAGATCTTCAAGTTATAATTTGCAATCATAATTTGAAGTTATCAATTCTAAGTTCTGTATTGGACAATTACAAGTTCAGATCTTCTAGTTATAATTTGAACTAATAATTTGTATTTAACAATTCGAAGTTCTGTATTTGACTATTACAAGTTCAGATCTTCAAATTATTATTTAAAATCTTAGATTGAAATTAACAATTCGAAGTTCTGTATTTACTTATTACAAGTTCAGATCTTCAAGTTATAATTTGCAATCATAATTTGAAGTTATCAATTCTAAGTTCTGTATTTGGCAATTTCAAGTTCAGATCTTCAAATTATTATTTACAATCTTAGATTGAAATTAACAATTCGAAGTTCTGTATTTACTTATTACAAGTTCAGATCTTCAAGTTATAATTTGCAATCATAATTTGAAGTTATCAATTCTAAGTTCTGTATTGGACAATTACAAGTTCAGATCTTCAAGTTATAATTTGAACTAATAATTTGTATTTAACAATTCGAAGTTCTGTATTCACTTATTACAAGTTCAGATCTTCAAAATATAATTAGCAATCATAATTTGAATTTTACAATTCTAAGTTCAGTATTTGATTATTACAAGTTCAGATTTTCAAATTATTATTTACAATCTTAGTTTGAAATTTACAATTCGAAGTTCTGTATTTACTTATTACAAGTTCAGATCTTCAAGTTATAATTTGAAATTATAATTTATATTTAAAATATCTAAGTTCTGTAATTAACTATTACAAGTTCAGATCTTCAAGTTATAATTTGAAATTATAATTTATATTTAACAAATCTAAGTTCTGTAATTAGCTATTACAAGTTCAGATCTTCAAGTTATAATTTGCAATCATAATTTGAAGTTATCAATTCTAAGTTCTGTATTTGACTATTACAAGTTCAGATGTGCAAGTTATAATTAGCAATCATAATTTGAATTTTACAATTCTAAGTTCTGTATTTGACTATTACAAGTTCAGAACTTCAAGTTATAATTTGCAATCATAATTTGAAGTTATCAATTCTAAGTTCTGTATTTGACTATTACAAGTTCAGATCTTCAAAATATAATTAGCAATCATAATTTGAATTTTACAATTCTAAGTTCAGTATTTGATTATTACAAGTTCAGATTTTCAAATTATTATTTACAATCATAATTTGAATTTTACAATTCTAAGTTCTGTATTTGACTACTACAAGTTCAGATCTTCAAGTTATAATTTGCAATTATAATTATAAGCTATCAATTTTAAGTTCTGTTTTTGACAATTACAAGTTCAGATCTTTAAGTTATAATTTGCACTAATAATTGGTATTTAACAATTCTAAGTTCTGTATTTGACTATTACAAGTTCAGATCTTCAAGTTATAATTTGCAAACATAATTTGAAGTTATCAATGCTAAGTTCTGTATTTGACAATTACAAGTTCAAATCTTCAAGTTATAATTAGCAATCATAATTTTTATTTAACAATTCGAAGTTCTGTATTTGACTATTACAAGTTCAGATCTTCAAATTATTATTTACAATCTTAGTTTGAAATTAACAATTCGATGTTCTGTATTTACTTATTACAAGTTCAGATCTTCAAGTTATAATTTGTAATTATAATTTATATTTAACAAATCTAAGTTCTGTAATTAACTATTACAAGTTCAGATCTTCAAGTTATAATTTGCAATCATAATTTGAAGTTATCAATTCTAAGTTCTGTATTTGACAATTACAAGTTCAGATGTTCAAGTTATAATTAGCAATCATTATTTGAATTTTACAATTCTAAGTTCTGTATTTGACTATTACAAGTTCAGATCTTCAAGTTATAATTTGCAATCATAATTTGAAGTTATCAATGCTAAGTTCTGTATTTGACAATTACAAGTTCAAATCTTCAAGTTATAATTAGCAATCATAATTTGTATTTAACAATTCGAAGTTCTGTATTTGACTATTTCAAGTTCAGATTTTCAAATTATTATTTACAATCTTAGTTTGAAATTAACAATTCGATGTTCTGTATTTACTTATTACAAGTTCAGATCTTCAAGTTATAATTTGTAATTATAATTTATATTTAACAAATCTAAGTTCTGTAATTAACTATTACAAGTTCAGATCTTCAAGTTATAATTTGCAATCATAATTTGAAGTTATCAATTCTAAGTTCTGTATTTGACAATTACAAGTTCAGATGTTCAAGTTATAATTAGCAATCATAATTTGAATTTTACAATACTAAGTTCTATATTTGACTATTACAAGTTCTGATCTTCAAGTTATAATTTGCAATCATAATTTGAAGTTATCAATGCTAAGTTCTGTATTTGACAATTACAGGTTCAGATCTTCAAGTTATAATTTGAACTAATAATTTGTATTTAACTATTCGAAGTTCTGTATTTGACTATTACAAGTTCAGATCTACAAATGATAATTTGCAATCATAATTTGAAGTTTTCAATTCTAAGTTCTGTATTTGACAGTTACAAGTTCAGATCTTCAAGTTATTATTTGAAATAATATTTAGTATTTAACAAATCTAAGTTCTGTAATTCACTATTACTAGTTCAGATCTTCAAGTTATAATTTGCAATAATAATTAGAAGCTATCAATTTTATGTTCTGTATTTGACAATTACAAGTTCAGATCTACAAGTTATAATTTGCAATAATAATTAGAAGCTATCAATTTTAAGTTCTGTATTTGACAATTACAAGTTCAGATCTTCAAGTTATAATTTGCACTAATAATTTGTATTTAACAATTCGAAGTTCTGTAATTAACTATTACTAGTTCAGATCTTCAAGTTATAATTTGCAATAATAATTAGAAGCTATCAATTTTAAGTTCTGTATTTGACAATTACAAGTTCAGATCTTCAAATTATAATATGCAATCTTAATTTGAATTTATCAATTCTAAGTTCTGTATTTGACAGTTACAAGTTCAGATCTTCAAGTTATAATTTGCAATAATAATTAGAAGCTATCAATTTTAAGTTTGGTATTTGACAATTACAAGTTCAGATCTTCAAGTTATAATTTGAAATAATAATTAGTATTTAACAAGTCTAAGTTCTGTAATTCACTATTACTAGTTCAGATCTTCAAGTTATAATTTGCAATAATAATTAGAAGCTATCAATTTTAAGTTCTGTATTTGACAATTACAAGTTCAGATCTTCAAGTTATAATTTGCACTAATAATTTGTATTTAACAATTCGAAGTTCTGTATTTGACTATTACAAGTTCAGATCTTCAAATTTTATTTGCAATCTTAGTTTGAATTTAACAATTCTAAGTTCTGTATTTGACAATTACAAGTTCAGATCTTCAAGTTATAATTTGAACTAATAATTTGTATTTAACAATTCGAAGTTCTGTATTTGACTATTACAAGTTCAGATCTTCAAATTATTATTTAAAATCTTAGTTGGAAATTAACAATTCGAAGTTCTGTATTTACTTATTACAAGTTCAGATCTTCAAGTTATAATTTGCAATCATAATTTGAAGTTATCAATTCTAAGTTCTGTATTTGACAATTACAAGTTCAGATCTTCAAGTTATAATTAGCAATCATAATTAGTATTTAACAATTCGAAGTTCCGTATTTGACTATTACAAGTTCAGATCTTCAAATTATTATTTACAATCTTAGTTTGAAATTAAGAATTCGAAGTTCTGTATTTACTTATTACAAGTTCAGATCTTCAAGTTATAATTAGAAATTATAATTTATATTTAACAAATCTAAGTTCTGTAATTAACTATTACAAGTTCAGATCTTCAAGTTATAATTTGCAATCATAATTAGAAGTTATCTATTCTAAGTTCTGTATTTGACAATTACAAGTTCAGATCTTCAAGATATAATTAGCAATAATAATTTGAATTTTACAATTCTAAGTTCAGTATTAGACTATTACAAGTTCAGATCTTCAAGTTATAATTTGCAATCATAATTTGAAGTTATCAATTCTAAGTTCTGTATTGGACAATTACAAGTTCAGATCTTCTAGTTATAATTTGAACTAATAATTTGTAGTTAACAATTCGAAGTTCTGTATTTGACTATTACAAGTTCAGATCTTCAAATTATTATTTAAAATCTTAGATTGAAATTAACAATTCGAAGTTCTGTATTTACTTATTACAAGTTCAGATCTTCAAGTTATAATTTGCAATCATAATTTGAAGTTATCAATTCTAAGTTCTGTATTTGGCAATTTCAAGTTCAGATCTTCAAATTATTATTTACAATCTTAGATTGAAATTAACAATTCGAAGTTCTGTATTTACTTATTACAAGTTCAGATCTTCAAGTTATAATTTGCAATCATAATTTGAAGTTATCAATTCTAAGTTCTGTATTGGACAATTACAAGTTCAGATCTTCAAGTTATAATTTGAACTAATAATTTGTATTTAACAATTCGAAGTTCTGTATTCACTTATTACAAGTTCAGATCTTCAAAATATAATTAGCAATCATAATTTGAATTTTACAATTCTAAGTTCAGTATTTGATTATTACAAGTTCAGATTTTCAAATTATTATTTACAATCTTAGTTTGAAATTTACAATTCGAAGTACTGTATTTACTTATTACAAGTTCAGATCTTCAAGTTATAATTTGAAATTATAATTTATATTTAAAATATCTAAGTTCTGTAATTAACTATTACAAGTTCAGATCTTCAAGTTATAATTTGAAATTATAATTTATATTTAACAAATCTAAGTTCTGTAATTAGCTATTACAAGTTCAGATCTTCAAGTTATAATTTGCAATCATAATTTGAAGTTATCAATTCTAAGTTCTGTATTTGACTATTACAAGTTCAGATGTGCAAGTTATAATTAGCAATCATAATTTGAATTTTACAATTCTAAGTTCTGTATTTGACTATTACAAGTTCAGAACTTCAAGTTATAATTTGCAATCATAATTTGAAGTTATCAATTCTAAGTTCTGTATTTGACTATTACAAGTTCAGATCTTCAAAATATAATTAGCAATCATAATTTGAATTTTACAATTCTAAGTTCAGTATTTGATTATTACAAGTTCAGATTTTCAAATTATTATTTACAATCATAATTTGAATTTTACAATTCTAAGTTCTGTATTTGACTACTACAAGTTCAGATCTTCAAGTTATAATTTGCAATTATAATTATAAGCTATCAATTTTAAGTTCTGTTTTTGACAATTACAAGTTCAGATCTTTAAGTTATAATTTGCACTAATAATTGGTATTTAACAATTCTAAGTTCTGTATTTGACTATTACAAGTTCAGATCTTCAAGTTATAATTTGCAAACATAATTTGAAGTTATCAATGCTAAGTTCTGTATTTGACAATTACAAGTTCAAATCTTCAAGTTATAATTAGCAATCATAATTTGTATTTAACAATTCGAAGTTCTGTATTTGACTATTACAAGTTCAGATCTTCAAATTATTATTTACAATCTTAGTTTGAAATTAACAATTCGATGTTCTGTATTTACTTATTACAAGTTCAGATCTTCAAGTTATAATTTGTAATTATAATTTATATTTAACAAATCTAAGTTCTGTAATTAACTATTACAAGTTCAGATCTTCAAGTTATAATTTGCAATCATAATTTGAAGTTATCAATTCTAAGTTCTGTATTTGACAATTACAAGTTCAGATGTTCAAGTTATAATTAGCAATCATTATTTGAATTTTACAATTCTAAGTTCTGTATTTGACTATTACAAGTTCAGATCTTCAAGTTATAATTTGCAATCATAATTTGAAGTTATCAATGCTAAGTTCTGTATTTGACAATTACAAGTTCAAATCTTCAAGTTATAATTAGCAATCATAATTTGTATTTAACAATTCGAAGTTCTGTATTTGACTATTTCAAGTTCAGATTTTCAAATTATTATTTACAATCTTAGTTTGAAATTAACAATTCGATGTTCTGTATTTACTTATTACAAGTTCAGATCTTCAAGTTATAATTTGTAATTATAATTTATATTTAACAAATCTAAGTTCTGTAATTAACTATTACAAGTTCAGATCTTCAAGTTATAATTTGCAATCATAATTTGAAGTTATCAATTCTAAGTTCTGTATTTGACAATTACAAGTTCAGATGTTCAAGTTATAATTAGCAATCATAATTTGAATTTTACAATACTAAGTTCTATATTTGACTATTACAAGTTCTGATCTTCAAGTTATAATTTGCAATCATAATTTGAAGTTATCAATGCTAAGTTCTGTATTTGACAATTACAGGTTCAGATCTTCAAGTTATAATTTGAACTAATAATTTGTATTTAACTATTCGAAGTTCTGTATTTGACTATTACAAGTTCAGATCTACAAATGATAATTTGCAATCATAATTTGAAGTTTTCAATTCTAAGTTCTGTATTTGACAGTTACAAGTTCAGATCTTCAAGTTATTATTTGAAATAATATTTAGTATTTAACAAATCTAAGTTCTGTAATTCACTATTACTAGTTCAGATCTTCAAGTTATAATTTGCAATAATAATTAGAAGCTATCAATTTTATGTTCTGTATTTGACAATTACAAGTTCAGATCTACAAGTTATAATTTGCAATAATAATTAGAAGCTATCAATTTTAAGTTCTGTATTTGACAATTACAAGTTCAGATCTTCAAGTTATAATTTGCACTAATAATTTGTATTTAACAATTCGAAGTTCTGTAATTAACTATTACTAGTTCAGATCTTCAAGTTATAATTTGCAATAATAATTAGAAGCTATCAATTTTAAGTTCTGTATTTGACAATTACAAGTTCAGATCTTCAAATTATAATATGCAATCTTAATTTGAATTTATCAATTCTAAGTTCTGTATTTGACAGTTACAAGTTCAGATCTTCAAGTTATAATTTGCAATAATAATTAGAAGCTATCAATTTTAAGTTTGGTATTTGACAATTACAAGTTCAGATCTTCAAGTTATAATTTGAAATAATAATTAGTATTTAACAAGTCTAAGTTCTGTAATTCACTATTACTAGTTCAGATCTTCAAGTTATAATTTGCAATAATAATTAGAAGCTATCAATTTTAAGTTCTGTATTTGACAATTACAAGTTCAGATCTTCAAGTTATAATTTGCACTAATAATTTGTATTTAACAATTCGAAGTTCTGTATTTGACTATTACAAGTTCAGATCTTCAAATTTTATTTGCAATCTTAGTTTGAATTTAACAATTCGAAGTTCTGTATTTACTTACTACAAGTTCAGATCTTCAAGTTATAATTAGCACTAATAATTTGTATTTAACAATTCGAAGGTCTTTATTTGACTATTACTAATTCAGATCTTCAAATTATTATTTGCAATCTTAGTTTGAATTTAACAATTCGAAGTTCTGTATTTGACAGTTACAAGTTCAGATCTTCAAGTTATAATTTGCAATAATAATTAGAAGCTATCAATTTTAAGTTCTGTATTTGACAATTACAAGTTCAGATCTTCAAGTTATAATTTGCAATAATAATTAGAAGCTATCAATTTTAAGTTCTGTATTTGACAATTACAAGTTCAGATCTTCAAGTTATAATTTGCACTGTTAATTTGTATTTAACAATACGAAGTTCTGTATTTGACTATTACAAGTTCAGATCTTCAAATTATTATTTGCAATCTTAGTTTGAATTTAACAATTCGCAGTTCTGTATTTGACAGTTACAAGTTCAGATCTTCAAGTTATAATTTGAAATAATAATTTATATTTAACAAATCTAAGTTCTGTAATTCACTATTACAAGTTCAGATCTTCAAGTTATAATTTGCAATAATAATTAGAAGCTATCAATTTTAAGTTCTGTATTTGACAATTACAAGTTCAGATCTTCAAGTTATAATTTGCACTAATAATTTGTATTTAACAATTCGAAGTTCTGTATTTGACTATTCCAAGTTCAGATCTTCAAATTTTATTTGCAATCTTAGTTTGAATTTAACAATTCGAAGTTCTGTATTTAACTACTACAAGTTCAGATCTGCAAGTTATAATTTGCACTACTAATTTGTATTTAAGAATTCGAACTTATGTATTTGACTATTACAAGTTCAGATCTTCAAATTATTATTTGCAATCTTAGTTTGAATTTAACAACTCGAAGTTCTGTATGTAACTACTACAAGTTCAGATCTTCAAGTTATAATTTGCACTAATAATTTGAATTTAACAATTCGAAGTTCTGTATTTGACTATTACAAGTTCAGATCTTCAAATTATTATTTGCAATCTTAGTTTGAATTTATCAATTCGAAGTTCTATATTTACATACTACAAGTTCAGATCTTCAAGTTATAATTTGCAATCATAATTTGAATTTATCAATTCTAAGTTCTGTATTTGACAGTTACAAGTTCAGATCTTCAAGTTATTATTTGAAATAATAATTAGTATTTAACAAATCTAAGTTCTGTAATTCACTATTACTAGTTCAGATCTTCAAGTTATAATTTGCAATAATAATTAGAAGCTATCAATTTTATGTTCTGTATTTGACAATTACAAGTTCAGATCTACAAGTTATAATTTGCAATAATAATTTGAAGCTATCAATTTTAAGTTCTGTATTTGACAATTACAAGTTCAGATCTTCAAGTTATAATTTGCACTAATAATTTGTATTTAACAATTCGAAGTTCTGTAATTAACTATTACTAGTTCAGATCTTCAAGTTATAATTTGCAATAATAATTAGAAGCTATCAATTTTAAGTTCTGTATTTGACAATTACAAGTTCAGATCTTCAAATTATAATATGCAATCTTAATTTGAATTTATCAATTCTAAGTTCTGTATTTGACAGTTACAAGTTCAGATCTTCAAGTTATAATTTGCAATAATAATTAGAAGCTATCAATTTTAAGTTTGGTATTTGACAATTACAAGTTCAGATCTTCAAGTTATAATTTGAAATAATAATTAGTATTTAACAAGTCTAAGTTCTGTAATTCACTATTACTAGTTCAGATCTTCAAGTTACAATTTGCAATAATAATTAGAAGCTATCAATTTTAAGTTCTGTATTTGACAATTACAAGTTCAGATCTTCAAGTTATAATTTGCACTAATAATTTGTATTTAACAATTCGAAGTTCTGTATTTGACTATTCCAAGTTCAGATCTTCAAATTTTATTTGCAATCTTAGTTTGAATTTAACAATTCGAAGTTCTGTATTTAACTACTACAAGTTCAGATCTGCAAGTTATAATTTGCACTAATAATTTGTATTTAAGAATTCGAACTTATGTATTTGACTATTACAAGTTCAGATCTTCAAATTATTATTTGCAATCTTAGTTTGAATTTAACAACTCGAAGTTCTGTATGTAACTACTACAAGTTCAGATCTTCAAGTTATAATTTGCACTAATAATTTGAATTTAACAATTCGAAGTTCTGTATTTGACTATTACAAGTTCAGATCTTCAAATTATTATTTGCAATCTTAGTTTGAATTTATCAATTCGAAGTTCTGTATTTACATACTACAAGTTCAGATCTTCAAGTTATAATTTGCAATCATAATTTGAATTTATCAATTCTAAGTTCTGTATTTGACAGTTACAAGTTCAGATCTTCAAGTTATTATTTGAAATAATAATTAGTATTTAACAAATCTAAGTTCTGTAATTCACTATTACTAGTTCAGATCTTCAAGTTATAATTTGCAATAATAATTAGAAGCTATCAATTTTATGTTCTGTATTTGACAATTACAAGTTCAGATCTACAAGTTATAATTTGCAATAATAATTTGAAGCTATCAATTTTAAGTTCTGTATTTGACAATTACAAGTTCAGATCTTCAAGTTATAATTTGCACTAATAATTTGTATTTAACAATTCGAAGTTCTGTAATTAACTATTACTAGTTCAGATCTTCAAGTTATAATTTGCAATAATAATTAGAAGCTATCAATTTTAAGTTCTGTATTTGACAATTACAAGTTCAGATCTTCAAATTATAATATGCAATCTTAATTTGAATTTATCAATTCTAAGTTCTGTATTTGACAGTTACAAGTTCAGATCTTCAAGTTATAATTTGCAATAATAATTAGAAGCTATCAATTTTAAGTTTGGTATTTGACAATTACAAGTTCAGATCTTCAAGTTATAATTTGAAATAATAATTAGTATTTAACAAGTCTAAGTTCTGTAATTCACTATTACTAGTTCAGATCTTCAAGTTACAATTTGCAATAATAATTAGAAGCTATCAATTTTAAGTTCTGTTTTTGACAATTACAAGTTCAGATCTTCAAGTTATAATTTGCAATAATAATTAGAAGCTATCAATTTTAAGTTCTGTATTTGACAATTACAAGTTCAGATCTTCCAGTTATAATTTGCACTAATAATTTGTATTTAACAATTCGAAGTTCTGTATTTGACTATTACAAGTTCAGATCTTCAAATTTTATTTGCAATCTTAGTTTGAATTTAACAATTCGAAGTTCTGTATTTGCTTACTACAAGTTCAAATCTTCAAGTTATAATTAGCACTAATAATTTGTATTTAACAATTCGAAGGTCTTTATTTGACTATTACTAATTCAGATCTTCAAATTATTATTTGCAATCTTAGTTTGAATTTAACAATTCGAAGTTCTGTATTTGACAGTTACAAGTTCAGATCTTCAAGTTATTATTTGAAATAATAATTAGTATTTAACAAAGCCAAGTTCTGTAATTCACTATTACAAATTCAAATCTTCAAGTTATAATTTGCAATAATAATTAGAAGCTATCAATTTTAAGTTCTGTATTTGACAATTACAAGTTCAGAACTTCAAGTTATAATTTGCAATAATAATTAGAAGCTATCAATTTTAAGTTCTGTATTTGACAATTACAAGTTCAGATCTTCAAGTTATAATTTGAAATAATAATTAGTATTTAACAAATCTAAGTTCTGTGATTCACTATTACTAGTTCAGATCTTCAAGTTATAATTTGCAATAATAATTAGAAGCTATCAATTTTAAGTTCTGTATTTGACAATTACAAGTTCAGATCTTCAAGTTATAATTTGCAATAATAATTATAAGCTATCAATTTTAAGTTCTGTATTTGACAATTACAAGTTCAGATCTTCAAGTTATAATTTGCATTAATAATTTGTATTTAACAATACGAAGTTCTGTATTTGACTATTACAAGTTCAGATCTTCAAATTATTATTTGCAATCTTAGCTTGAATTTAACAATTCTAAGTTCTGTATTTACCTACTACAAGTTCAGATCTTCAAGTTATAATTTGAAATAATAATTTATATTTAATAAATCTAAGTTCTGTAATTCACCATTACAAGTTCAGATCTTCTAGTTATAATTTGATATAATAATTAGTATTTAACAAATCTAAGTTCTGTAATTAACTATTACTAGTTCAGATCTTCAAGTTATAATTTGCAATAATAATTAGAAGCTATCAATTTTAAGTTCTGTATTTGCAATTACAAGTTCAGATCTTCAAGTTATAATTTGCAATCTTAATTTGAATTTATCAATTCTAAGTTCTGTATTTGACAGTTACAAGTTCAGATCTTCAAGTTATAATTTGAAATAATAATTAGTATTTAACAAATCTAAGTTCTGTAATTCACTATTACTAGTTCAGATCTTCAAGTTATAATTTGCAATAATAATTTGAAGCTATCAATTTTAAGTTCTGTATTTGACAATTACAAGTTCAGATCTTCAAGTTATAATTTGAAATAATAGTTTATATTTAACAAATCTAAGTTCTGTAATTCACTATTACAAGTTCAGATCTTCAAATTATAATTTGCACTAATAATTTGTATTTAACAATTCGAAGTTCTGCATTTACCTACGACAAGTTCAGATCTTCAAGTTATAATTTGCAATCATAATTTGAAGTTATCAATTTTAAAGTCTGTATTTGACAATTGCAAGTTCAAATCTTCAAGTTATAATTTGCACTAATAATTTGTATTTAACAATTCGAAGTTCTGTATTTGACTATTACAAGTTCAGATCTTCAAGTTATAATTTGAAATAATAATTTATATTTAACAAATCGAAGTTCTGAAATTCACTATTACAAGTTCAGATTTTCAAGTTATAATTTGCAATCATAATTTGAAGTTATCAATTTTAAAGTCTGTATTTGACAATTACAAGTTCAGATCTTCAAGTTATAATTTGCACTAATAATTTGTATTTAACAATTCGAAGTTCTGTATTTGACTACTACAAGTTCAGATCTCGAGTTATAATTTGCAATCATAATTTGAAGTTATCAATTCTAAGGTCTGTATTTGACAGTTACAAGTTCAGATCTTCAAGTTATAATTTGAAATAATAATTAGTATTTAACAAATCTAAGTTCTGTAATTCACTATTACTAGTTCAGATCTTCAAGTTATAATTTGAAATAATAATTTATATTTAATAAATCTAAGTTCTGTAATTCACCATTACAAGTTCAGATCTTCAAGTTATAATTTGAAATAATAATTAGTATTTAACAAATCCAAGTTCTGTAATTCACTATTACTAGTTCAGATCTTCAAGTTATAATTTGCAATAATAATTAGAAGCTATCAATTTTAAGTTCTGTATTTGACAATTACAAGTTCAGATCTTCAAGTTATAATTTGCAATAATAATTAGAAGCTATCAATTTTAAGTTCTGTATTTGACAATTACAAGTTCAGATCTTCAAGTTATAATTTGCAATAATAATTAGAAGCTATCAATTTTAAGTTTGGTATTTGACAATTACAAGTTCAGATCTTCAAGTTATAATTTGAAATAATAATTAGTATTTAACAAGTCTAAGTTCTGTAATTCACTATTACTAGTTCAGATCTTCAAGTTACAATTTGCAATAATAATTAGAAGCTATCAATTTTAAGTTCTGTTTTTGACAATTACAAGTTCAGATCTTCAAGTTATAATTTGCAATAATAATTAGAAGCTATCAATTTTAAGTTCTGTATTTGACAATTACAAGTTCAGATCTTCCAGTTATAATTTGCACTAATAATTTGTATTTAACAATTCGAAGTTCTGTATTTGACTATTACAAGTTCAGATCTTCAAATTTTATTTGCAATCTTAGTTTGAATTTAACAATTCGAAGTTCTGTATTTGCTTACTACAAGTTCAGATCTTCAAGTTATAATTAGCACTAATAATTTGTATTTAACAATTCGAAGGTCTTTATTTGACTATTACTAATTCAGATCTTCAAATTATTATTTGCAATCTTAGTTTGAATTTAACAATTCGAAGTTCTGTATTTGACAGTTACAAGTTCAGATCTTCAAGTTATTATTTGAAATAATAATTAGTATTTAACAAAGCCAAGTTCTGTAATTCACTATTACAAATTCAAATCTTCAAGTTATAATTTGCAATAATAATTAGAAGCTATCAATTTTAAGTTCTGTATTTGACAATTACAAGTTCAGAACTTCAAGTTATAATTTGCAATAATAATTAGAAGCTATCAATTTTAAGTTCTGTATTTGACAATTACAAGTTCAGATCTTCAAGTTATAATTTGAAATAATAATTAGTATTTAACAAATCTAAGTTCTGTGATTCACTATTACTAGTTCAGATCTTCAAGTTATAATTTGCAATAATAATTAGAAGCTATCAATTTTAAGTTCTGTATTTGACAATTACAAGTTCAGATCTTCAAGTTATAATTTGCAATAATAATTATAAGCTATCAATTTTAAGTTCTGTATTTGACAATTACAAGTTCAGATCTTCAAGTTATAATTTGCATTAATAATTTGTATTTAACAATACGAAGTTCTGTATTTGACTATTACAAGTTCAGATCTTCAAATTATTATTTGCAATCTTAGCTTGAATTTAACAATTCTAAGTTCTGTATTTACCTACTACAAGTTCAGATCTTCAAGTTATAATTTGAAATAATAATTTATATTTAATAAATCTAAGTTCTGTAATTCACCATTACAAGTTCAGATCTTCTAGTTATAATTTGATATAATAATTAGTATTTAACAAATCTAAGTTCTGTAATTAACTATTACTAGTTCAGATCTTCAAGTTATAATTTGCAATAATAATTAGAAGCTATCAATTTTAAGTTCTGTATTTGCAATTACAAGTTCAGATCTTCAAGTTATAATTTGCAATCTTAATTTGAATTTATCAATTCTAAGTTCTGTATTTGACAGTTACAAGTTCAGATCTTCAAGTTATAATTTGAAATAATAATTAGTATTTAACAAATCTAAGTTCTGTAATTCACTATTACTAGTTCAGATCTTCAAGTTATAATTTGCAATAATAATTTGAAGCTATCAATTTTAAGTTCTGTATTTGACAATTACAAGTTCAGATCTTCAAGTTATAATTTGAAATAATAGTTTATATTTAACAAATCTAAGTTCTGTAATTCACTATTACAAGTTCAGATCTTCAAATTATAATTTGCACTAATAATTTGTATTTAACAATTCGAAGTTCTGCATTTACCTACGACAAGTTCAGATCTTCAAGTTATAATTTGCAATCATAATTTGAAGTTATCAATTTTAAAGTCTGTATTTGACAATTGCAAGTTCAAATCTTCAAGTTATAATTTGCACTAATAATTTGTATTTAACAATTCGAAGTTCTGTATTTGACTATTACAAGTTCAGATCTTCAAGTTATAATTTGAAATAATAATTTATATTTAACAAATCGAAGTTCTGAAATTCACTATTACAAGTTCAGATTTTCAAGTTATAATTTGCAATCATAATTTGAAGTTATCAATTTTAAAGTCTGTATTTGACAATTACAAGTTCAGATCTTCAAGTTATAATTTGCACTAATAATTTGTATTTAACAATTCGAAGTTCTGTATTTGACTACTACAAGTTCAGATCTCGAGTTATAATTTGCAATCATAATTTGAAGTTATCAATTCTAAGGTCTGTATTTGACAGTTACAAGTTCAGATCTTCAAGTTATAATTTGAAATAATAATTAGTATTTAACAAATCTAAGTTCTGTAATTCACTATTACTAGTTCAGATCTTCAAGTTATAATTTGAAATAATAATTTATATTTAATAAATCTAAGTTCTGTAATTCACCATTACAAGTTCAGATCTTCAAGTTATAATTTGAAATAATAATTAGTATTTAACAAATCCAAGTTCTGTAATTCACTATTACTAGTTCAGATCTTCAAGTTATAATTTGCAATAATAATTAGAAGCTATCAATTTTAAGTTCTGTATTTGACAATTACAAGTTCAGATCTTCAAGTTATAATTTGCAATAATAATTAGAAGCTATCAATTTTAAGTTCTGTATTTGACAATTACAAGTTCAGATCTTCAAGTTATAATTTGCACTGTTAATTTGTATTTAACAATTCGAAGGTCTTTATTTGACTATTACTAATTCAGATCTTCAAATTATTATTTGCAATCTTAGTTTGAATTTAACAATTCGAAGTTCTGTATTTGACAGTTACAAGTTCAGATCTTCAAGTTATTATTTGAAATAATAATTAGTATTTAACAAAGCTAAGTTCTGTAATTCACTATTTCAAATTCAGATCTTCAAGTTATAATATGCAATAATAATTAGAAGCTATCAATTTTAAGTTCTGTATTTGACAATTACAAGTTCAGATCTTCAAGTTATAATTTGCAATAATAATTAGAAGCTATCAATTTTAAGTTCTGTATTTGACAATTACAAGTTCAGATCTTCAAGTTATAATTTGAAATAATAGTTTATATTTAACAAATCTAAGTACTGTAATTCACTATTACAAGTTCAGATCTTCAAATTATAATTTGCACTAATAATTTGTATTTAACAATTCGAAGTTCTGCATTTACCTACGACAAGTTCAGATCTTCAAGTTATAATTTGCAATCATAATTTGAAGTTATCAATTTTAAAGTCTGTATTTGACAATTACAAGTTCAAATCTTCAAGTTATAATTTTCACTAATAATTTGTATTTAACAATTCGAAGTTCTGTATTTGACTATTACAAGTTCAGATCTTCAAGTTATAATTTGAAATAATAATTTATATTTAACAAATCGAAGTTCTGTAATTCACTATTACAAGTTCAGATCTTCAAGTTATAATTTGCACTGTTAATTTGTATTTAACAATACGAAGTTCTGTATTTGACTATTACAAGTTCAGATCTTCAAATTATTATTTGCAATCTTAGTTTGAATTTAACAATTCGAAGTTCTGTATTTGACAGTTACAAGTTCAGATCTTCAAGTTATAATTTGCACTAATAATTTGAATTTAACAATTCGAAGTTCTGTATTTGACTATTACAAGTTCAGATCTTCAAATTATTATTTGCAATCTTAGTTTGAATTTATCAATTCGAAGTTCTGTATTTACATACTACAAGTTCAGATCTTCAAGTTATAATTTGCAATCATAATTTGAATTTATCAATTCTAAGTTCTGTATTTGACAGTTACAAGTTCAGATCTTCAAGTTATTATTTGAAATAATAATTAGTATTTAACAAATCTAAGTTCTGTAATTCACTATTACTAGTTCAGATCTTCAAGTTATAATTTGCAATAATAATTAGAAGCTATCAATTTTATGTTCTGTATTTGACAATTACAAGTTCAGATCTACAAGTTATAATTTGCAATAATAATTTGAAGCTATCAATTTTAAGTTCTGTATTTGACAATTACAAGTTCAGATCTTCAAGTTATAATTTGCACTAATAATTTGTATTTAACAATTCGAAGTTCTGTAATTAACTATTACTAGTTCAGATCTTCAAGTTATAATTTGCAATAATAATTAGAAGCTATCAATTTTAAGTTCTGTATTTGACAATTACAAGTTCAGATCTTCAAATTATAATATGCAATCTTAATTTGAATTTATCAATTCTAAGTTCTGTATTTGACAGTTACAAGTTCAGATCTTCAAGTTATAATTAGCAATAATAATTAGAAGCTATCAATTTTAAGTTTGGTATTTGACAATTACAAGTTCAGATCTTCAAGTTATAATTTGAAATAATAATTAGTATTTAACAAATCTAAGTTCTGTAATTCACTATTACTAGTTCAGATCTTCAAGTTATAATTTGCAATAATAATTTGAAGCTATCAATTTTAAGTTCTGTATTTGACAATTACAAGTTCAGATCTTCAAGTTATAATTTGAAATAATAGTTTATATTTAACAAATCTAAGTTCTGTAATTCACTATTACAAGTTCAGATCTTCAAATTATAATTTGCACTAATAATTTGTATTTAACAATTCGAAGTTCTGCATTTACCTACGACAAGTTCAGATCTTCAAGTTATAATTTGCAATCATAATTTGAAGTTATCAATTTTAAAGTCTGTATTTGACAATTGCAAGTTCAAATCTTCAAGTTATAATTTGCACTAATAATTTGTATTTAACAATTCGAAGTTCTGTATTTGACTATTACAAGTTCAGATCTTCAAGTTATAATTTGAAATAATAATTTATATTTAACAAATCGAAGTTCTGAAATTCACTATTACAAGTTCAGATTTTCAAGTTATAATTTGCAATCATAATTTGAAGTTATCAATTTTAAAGTCTGTATTTGACAATTACAAGTTCAGATCTTCAAGTTATAATTTGCACTAATAATTTGTATTTAACAATTCGAAGTTCTGTATTTGACTACTACAAGTTCAGATCTCGAGTTATAATTTGCAATCATAATTTGAAGTTATCAATTCTAAGGTCTGTATTTGACAGTTACAAGTTCAGATCTTCAAGTTATAATTTGAAATAATAATTAGTATTTAACAAATCTAAGTTCTGTAATTCACTATTACTAGTTCAGATCTTCAAGTTATAATTTGAAATAATAATTTATATTTAATAAATCTAAGTTCTGTAATTCACCATTACAAGTTCAGATCTTCAAGTTATAATTTGAAATAATAATTAGTATTTAACAAATCCAAGTTCTGTAATTCACTATTACTAGTTCAGATCTTCAAGTTATAATTTGCAATAATAATTAGAAGCTATCAATTTTAAGTTCTGTATTTGACAATTACAAGTTCAGATCTTCAAGTTATAATTTGCAATAATAATTAGAAGCTATCAATTTTAAGTTCTGTATTTGACAATTACAAGTTCAGATCTTCTAGTTATAATTTGCACTGTTAATTTGTATTTAACAATTCGAAGGTCTTTATTTGACTATTACTAATTCAGATCTTCAAATTATTATTTGCAATCTTAGTTTGAATTTAACAATTCGAAGTTCTGTATTTGACAGTTACAAGTTCAGATCTTCAAGTTATTATTTGAAATAATAATTAGTATTTAACAAAGCTAAGTTCTGTAATTCACTATTTCAAATTCAGATCTTCAAGTTATAATATGCAATAATAATTAGAAGCTATCAATTTTAAGTTCTGTATTTGACAATTACAAGTTCAGATCTTCAAGTTATAATTTGCAATAATAATTAGAAGCTATCAATTTTAAGTTCTGTATTTGACAATTACAAGTTCAGATCTTCAAGTTATAATTTGAAATAATAGTTTATATTTAACAAATCTAAGTACTGTAATTCACTATTACAAGTTCAGATCTTCAAATTATAATTTGCACTAATAATTTGTATTTAACAATTCGAAGTTCTGCATTTACCTACGACAAGTTCAGATCTTCAAGTTATAATTTGCAATCATAATTTGAAGTTATCAATTTTAAAGTCTGTATTTGACAATTACAAGTTCAAATCTTCAAGTTATAATTTTCACTAATAATTTGTATTTAACAATTCGAAATTCTGTATTTGACTATTACAAGTTCAGATCTTCAAGTTATAATTTGAAATAATAATTTATATTTAACAAATCGAAGTTCTGTAATTCACTATTACAAGTTCAGATCTTCAAGTTATAATTTGCACTGTTAATTTGTATTTAACAATACGAAGTTCTGTATTTGACTATTACAAGTTCAGATCTTCAAATTATTATTTGCAATCTTAGTTTGAATTTAACAATTCGAAGTTCTGTATTTGACAGTTACAAGTTCAGATCTTCAAGTTATAATTTGCACTAATAATTTGAATTTAACAATTCGAAGTTCTGTATTTGACTATTACAAGTTCAGATCTTCAAATTATTATTTGCAATCTTAGTTTGAATTTATCAATTCGAAGTTCTGTATTTACATACTACAAGTTCAGATCTTCAAGTTATAATTTGCAATCATAATTTGAATTTATCAATTCTAAGTTCTGTATTTGACAGTTACAAGTTCAGATCTTCAAGTTATTATTTGAAATAATAATTAGTATTTAACAAATCTAAGTTCTGTAATTCACTATTACTAGTTCAGATCTTCAAGTTATAATTTGCAATAATAATTAGAAGCTATCAATTTTATGTTCTGTATTTGACAATTACAAGTTCAGATCTACAAGTTATAATTTGCAATAATAATTTGAAGCTATCAATTTTAAGTTCTGTATTTGACAATTACAAGTTCAGATCTTCAAGTTATAATTTGCACTAATAATTTGTATTTAACAATTCGAAGTTCTGTAATTAACTATTACTAGTTCAGATCTTCAAGTTATAATTTGCAATAATAATTAGAAGCTATCAATTTTAAGTTCTGTATTTGACAATTACAAGTTCAGATCTTCAAATTATAATATGCAATCTTAATTTGAATTTATCAATTCTAAGTTCTGTATTTGACAGTTACAAGTTCAGATCTTCAAGTTATAATTAGCAATAATAATTAGAAGCTATCAATTTTAAGTTTGGTATTTGACAATTACAAGTTCAGATCTTCAAGTTATAATTTGAAATAATAATTAGTATTTAACAAGTCTAAGTTCTGTAATTCACTATTACTAGTTCAGATCTTCAAGTTATAATTTGCAATAATAATTAGAAGCTATCAATTTTAAGTTCTGTATTTGACAATTACAAGTTCAGATCTTCAAGTTATAATTTGCAATAATAATTAGAAGCTATCAATTTTAAGTTCTGTATTTGACAATTACAAGTTCAGATCTTCCAGTTATAATTTGCACTAATAATTTGTATTTAACAATTCGAAGTTCTGTATTTGACTATTACAAGTTCAGATCTTCAAATTTTATTTGCAATCTTAGTTTGAATTTAACAATTCGAAGTTCTGTATTTGCTTACTACAAGTTCAGATCTTCAAGTTATAATTAGCACTAATAATTTGTATTTAACAATTCGAAGGTCTTTATTTGACTATTACTAATTCAGATCTTCAAATTATTATTTGCAATCTTAGTTTGAATTTAACAATTCGAAGTTCTGTATTTGACAGTTACAAGTTCAGATCTTCAAGTTATTATTTGAAATAATAATTAGTATTTAACAAAGCCAAGTTCTGTAATTCACTATTACAAATTCAGATCTTCAAGTTATAATTTGCAATAATAATTAGAAGCTATCAATTTTAAGTTCTGTATTTGACAATTACAAGTTCAGATCTTCAAGTTATAATTTGCAATAATAATTAGAAGCTATCAATTTTAAGTTCTGTATTTGACAATTACAAGTTCAGATTTTCAAGTTATAATTTGAAATAATAATTAGTATTTAACAAATCTAAGTTCTGTAATTCACTAATACTAGTTCAGATCTTCAAGTTATAATTTGCAATAATAATTAGAAGCTATCAATTTTAAGTTCTGTATTTGACAATTACAAGTTCAGATCTTCAAGTTATAATTTGCAATAATAATTAGAAGCTATCAATTTTAAGTTCTGTATTTGACAATTACAAGTTCAGATCTTCAAGTTATAATTTGAAATAATAATTAGTATTTAACAAATCTAAGTTCTGTGATTCACTATTACTAGTTCAGATCTTCAAGTTATAATTTGCAATAATAATTAGAAGCTATCAATTTTAAGTTCTGTATTTGACAATTACAAGTTCAGATCTTCAAGTTATAATTTGCAATAATAATTATAAGCTATCAATTTTAAGTTCTGTATTTGACAATTACAAGTTCAGATCTTCAAGTTATAATTTGCACTAATAATTTGTATTTAACAATACGAAGTTCTGTATTTGACTATTACAAGTTCAGATCTTCAAATTATTATTTGCAATCTTAGCTTGAATTTAACAATTCTAAGTTCTGTATTTACCTACTACAAGTTCAGATCTTCAAGTTATAATTTGAAATAATAATTTATATTTAATAAATCTAAGTTCTGTAATTCACCATTACAAGTTCAGATCTTCTAGTTATAATTTGATATAATAATTAGTATTTAACAAATCTAAGTTCTGTAATTAACTATTACTAGTTCAGATCTTCAAGTTATAATTTGCAATAATAATTAGAAGCTATCAATTTTAAGTTCTGTATTTGACAATTACAAGTTCAGATCTTCAAGTTATAATTTGCAATCTTAATTTGAATTTATCAATTCTAAGTTCTGTATTTGACAGTTACAAGTTCAGATCTTCAAGTTATAATTTGAAATAATAATTAGTATTTAACAAATCTAAGTTCTGTAATTCACTATTACAAGTTCAGATCTTCAAATTATAATTTGCACTAATAATTTGTATTTAACAATTCGAAGTTCTGCATTTACCTACGACAAGTTCAGATCTTCAAGTTATAATTTGCAATCATAATTTGAAGTTATCAATTTTAAAGTCTGTATTTGACAATTACAAGTTCAAATGTTCAAGTTATAATTTGCACTAATAATTTGTATTTAACAATTCGAAGTTCTGTATTTGACTATTACAAGTTCAGATCTTCAAGTTATAATTTGAAATAATAATTTATATTTAACAAATCGAAGTTCTGAAATTCACTATTACAAGTTCAGATTTTCAAGTTATAATTTGCAATCATAATTTGAAGTTATCAATTTTAAAGTCTGTATTTGACAATTACAAGTTCAGATCTTCAAGTTATAATTTGCACTAATAATTTGTATTTAACAATTCGAAGTTCTGTATTTGACTACTACAAGTTCAGATCTCGAGTTATAATTTGCAATCATAATTTGAAGTTATCAATTCTAAGGTCTGTATTTGACAGTTACAAGTTCAGATCTTCAAGTTATAATTTGAAATAATAATTAGTATTTAACAAATCTAAGTTCTGTAATTCACTATTACTAGTTCAGATCTTCAAGTTATAATTTGAAATAATAATTTATATTTAATAAATCTAAGTTCTGTAATTCACCATTACAAGTTCAGATCTTCAAGTTATAATTTGAAATAATAATTAGTATTTAACAAATCCAAGTTCTGTAATTCACTATTACTAGTTCAGATCTTCAAGTTATAATTTGCAATAATAATTAGAAGCTATCAATTTTAAGTTCTGTATTTGACAATTACAAGTTCAGATCTTCAAGTTATAATTTGCAATAATAATTAGAAGCTATCAATTTTAAGTTCTGTATTTGACAATTACATGTTCAGATCTTCAAGTTATAATTTGCACTGTTAATTTGTATTTAACAATACGAAGTTCTGTATTTGACTATTACAAGTTCAGATCTTCAAATTATTATTTGCAATCTTAGTTTGAATTTAACAATTAGAAGTTCTGTATTTGACAGTTACAAGTTCAGATCTTCAAGTTATTATTTGAAATAATAATTAGTATTTAACAAAGCTAAGTTCTGTAATTCACTATTACAAATTCAGATCTTCAAGTTATAATTTGCAATAATAATTAGAAGCTATCAATTTTAAGTTCTGTATTTGACAATTACAAGTTCAGATCTTCAAATTATAAAATGCAATCTTAATTTGAATTTATCAATTCTAAGTTCTGTATTTGACAGTTACAAGTTCAGATCTTCAAGTTATAATTTGCAATAATAATTAGAAGCTATCAATTTTAAGTTTGGTATTTGACAATTACAAGTTCAGATCTTTAAGTTATAATTTGCACTAATAATTGGTATTTAACAATTCTAAGTTCTGTATTTGACTATTACAAGTTCAGATCTTCAAGTTATAATTTGCAAACATAATTTGAAGTTATCAATTCTAAGTTCTGTATTTGGCAATTACAAGTTCAGATCTTCAAATTATTATTTAAAATCTTAGATTGAAATTAACAATTCGAAGTTCTGTATTTACTTATTACAAGTTCAGATCTTCAAGTTATAATTTGCAATCATAATTTGAAGTTATCAATTCTAAGTTTTGTATTTGGCAATTACAAGTTTAGATCTTCAAATTATTATTTACAATCTTAGATTGAAATTAACAATTCGAAGTTCTGTATTTACTTATTACAAGTTCAGATCTTCAAGTTATAATTTGCAATCATAATTTGAAGTTATCAATTCTAAGTTCTGTATTGGACAATTACAAGTTCAGATCTTCAAGTTATAATTTGAACTAATAATTTGTATTTAACAATTCGAAGTTCTGTATTCACTTATTACAAGTTCAGATCTTCAAAATATAATTAGCAATCATAATTTGAATTTTACAATTCTAAGTTCAGTATTTGATTATTACAAGTTCGGATTTTCAAATTATTATTTACAATCTTAGTTTGAAATTTACAATTCGAAGTTCTGTATTTACTTATTACAAGTTCAGATCTTCAAGTTATAATTTGAAATTATAATTTATATTTAAAATATCTAAGTTCTGTAATTAACTATTACAAGTTCAGATCTTCAAGTTATAATTTGAAATTATAATTTATATTTAACAAATCTAAGTTCTGTAATTAGCTATTACAAGTTCAGATCTTCAAGTTATAATTTGCAATCATAATTTGAAGTTATCAATTCTAAGTTCTGTATTTGACTATTACAAGTTCAGATGTGCAAGTTATAATTAGCAATCATTATTTGAATTTTACAATTCTAAGTTCTGCATTTGACTATTACAAGTTCAGAACTTCAAGTTATAATTTGCAATCATAATTTGAAGTTATCAATTCTAAGTTCTGTATTTGACTATTACAAGTTCAGATCTTCAAAATATAATTAGCAATCATAATTTGAATTTTACAATTCTAAGTTCAGTATTTGATTATTACAAGTTCAGATTTTCAAATTATTATTTACAATCATAATTTGAATTTTACAATTCTAAGTTCTGTATTTGACTACTACAAGTTCAGATCTTCAAGTTATAATTTGCAATTATAATTATAAGCTATCAATTTTAAGTTCTGTTTTTGACAATTACAAGTTCAGATCTTTAAGTTATAATTTGCACTAATAATTGGTATTTAACAATTCTAAGTTCTGTATTTGACTATTACAAGTTCAGATCTTCAAGTTATAATTTGCAAACATAATTTGAAGTTATCAATGCTAAGTTCTGTATTTGACAATTACAAGTTCAAATCTTCAAGTTATAATTAGCAATCATAATTTGTATTTAACAATTCGAAGTTCTGTATTTGACTATTACAAGTTCAGATCTTCAAATTATTATTTACAATCTTAGTTTGAAATTAACAATTCGATGTTCTGTATTTACTTATTACAAGTTCAGATCTTCAAGTTATAATTTGTAATTATAATTTATATTTAACAAATCTAAGTTCTGTAATTAACTATTACAAGTTCAGATCTTCAAGTTATAATTTGCAATCATAATTTGAAGTTATCAATTCTAAGTTCTGTATTTGACAATTACAAGTTCAGATGTTCAAGTTATAATTAGCAATCATTATTTGAATTTTACAATTCTAAGTTCTGTATTTGACTATTACAAGTTCAGATCTTCAAGTTATAATTTGCAATCATAATTTGAAGTTATCAATGCTAAGTTCTGTATTTGACAATTACAAGTTCAAATCTTCAAGTTATAATTAGCAATCATAATTTGTATTTAACAATTCGAAGTTCTGTATTTGACTATTACAAGTTCAGATCTTCAAATTATTATTTACAATCTTAGTTTAAATTAACAATTCGATGTTCTGTATTTACTTATTACAAGTTCAGATCTTCAAGTTATAATTTGTAATTATAATTTATATTTAACAAATCTAAGTTCTGTAATTAACTATTACAAGTTCAGATCTTCAAGTTATAATTTGCAATCATAATTTGAAGTTATCAATTCTAAGTTCTGTATTTGACAATTACAAGTTCAGATGTTCAAGTTATAATTAGCAATCATAATTTGAATTTTACAATACTAAGTTCTATATTTGACTATTACAAGTTCTGATCTTCAAGTTATAATTTGCAATCATAATTTGAAGTTATCAATGCTAAGTTCTGTATTTGACAATTACAGGTTCAGATCTTCAAGTTATAATTTGAACTAATAATTTGTATTTAACTATTCGAAGTTCTGTATTTGACTATTACAAGTTCAGATCTTCAAATGATAATTTGCAATCATAATTTGAAGTTTTCAATTTTAAGTTCTGTATTTGACAGTTACAAGTTCAGATCTTCAAGTTATTATTTGAAATAATATTTAGTATTTAACAAATCTAAGTTCTGTAATTCACTATTACTAGTTCAGATCTTCAAGTTATAATTTGCAATAATAATTAGAAGCTATCAATTTTATGTTCTGTATTTGACAATTACAAGTTCAGATCTACAAGTTATAATTTGCAATAATAATTAGAAGCTATCAATTTTAAGTTCTGTATTTGACAATTACAAGTTCAGATCTTCAAGTTATAATTTGCACTAATAATTTGTATTTAACAATTCGAAGTTCTGTAATTAACTATTACTAGTTCAGATCTTCAAGTTATAATTTGCAATAATAATTAGAAGCTATCAATTTTAAGTTCTGTATTTGACAATTACAAGTTCAGATCTTCAAATTATAATATGCAATCTTAATTTGAATTTATCAATTTTAAGTTCTGTATTTGACAGTTACAAGTTCAGATCTTCAAGTTATAATTTGCAATAATAATTAGAAGCTATCAATTTTAAGTTTGGTATTTGACAATTACAAGTTCAGATCTTCAAGTTATAATTTGAAATAATAATTAGTATTTAACAAGTCTAAGTTCTGTAATTCACTATTACTAGTTCAGATCTTCAAGTTATAATTTGCAATAATAATTAGATGCTATCAATTTTAAGTTCTGTATTTGACAATTACAAGTTCAGATCTTCAAGTTATAATTTGCACTAATAATTTGTATTTAACAATTCGAAGTTCTGTATTTGACTATTACAAGTTCAGATCTTCAAATTTTATTTGCAATCTTAGTTTGAATTTAACAATTCGAAGTTCTGTATTTACTTACTACAAGTTCAGATCTTCAAGTTATAATTAGCACTAATAATTTGTATTTAACAATTCGAAGGTCTTTATTTGACTATTACTAATTCAGATTTTCAAATTATTATTTGCAATCTTAGTTTGAATTTAACAATTCGAAGTTCTGTATTTGACAGTTACAAGTTCAGATCTTCAAGTTATAATTTGCAATAATAATTAGAAGCTATCAATTTTAAGTTCTGTATTTGACAATTACAAGTTCAGATCTTCATGTTATAATTTGCAATAATAATTAGAAGCTATCAATTTTAAGTTCTGTATTTGACAATTACAAGTTCAGATCTTCAAGTTATAATTTGCACTGTTAATTTGTATTTAACAATACGAAGTTCTGTATTTGACTATTACAAGTTCAGATCTTCAAATTATTATTTGCAATCTTAGTTTGAATTTAACAATTCGAAGTTCTGTATTTGACAGTTACAAGTTCAGATCTTCAAGTTATAATTTGAAATAATAATTTATATTTAACAAATCTAAGTTCTGTAATTCACTATTACAAGTTCAGATCTTCAAGTTATAATTTGCAATAATAATTAGAAGCTATCAATTTTAAGTTCTGTATTTGACAATTACAAGTTCAGATCTACAAGTTATAATTTGCACTAATAATTTGTATTTAACAATTCGAAGTTCTGTATTTGACTATTCCAAGTTCAGATCTTCAAATTTTATTTGCAATCTTAGTTTGAATTTAACAATTCGAAGTTCTGTATTTAACTACTACAAGTTCAGATCTGCAAGTTATAATTTGCACTAATAATTTGTATTTAAGAATTCGAACTTATGTATTTGACTATTACAAGTTCAGATCTTCAAATTATTATTTGCAATCTTAGTTTGAATTTAACAACTCGAAGTTCTGTATGTAACTACTACAAGTTCAGATCTTCAAGTTATAATTTGCACTAATAATTTGAATTTAACAATTCGAAGTTCTGTATTTGACTATTACAAGTTCAGATCTTCAAATTATTATTTGCAATCTTAGTTTGAATTTATCAATTCGAAGTTCTGTATTTACATACTACAAGTTCAGATCTACAAGTTATAATTTGCAATCATAATTTGAATTTATCAATTCTAAGTTCTGTATTTGACAGTTACAAGTTCAGATCTTCAAGTTATTATTTGAAATAATAATTAGTATTTAACAAATCTAAATTCTGTAATTCACTATTACTAGTTCAGATCTTCAAGTTATAATTTGCAATAATAATTAGAAGCTATCAATTTTATGTTCTGTATTTGACAATTACAAGTTCAGATCTACAAGTTATAATTTGCAATAATAATTTGAAGCTATCAATTTTAAGTTCTGTATTTGACAATTACAAGTTCAGATCTTCAAGTTATAATTTGCACTAATAATTTGTATTTAACAATTCGAAGTTCTGTAATTAACTATTACTAGTTCAGATCTTCAAGTTATAATTTGCAATAATAATTAGAAGCTATCAATTTTAAGTTCTGTATTTGACAATTACAAGTTCAGATCTTCAAATTATAATATGCAATCTTAATTTGAATTTATCAATTCTAAGTTCTGTATTTGACAGTTACAAGTTCAGATCTTCAAGTTATAATTTGCAATAATAATTAGAAGCTATCAATTTTAAGTTTGGTATTTGACAATTACAAGTTCGATCTTCAAGTTATAATTTGAAATAATAATTAGTATTTAACAAGTCTAAGTTCTGTATTTCACTATTACTAGTTCAGATCTTCAAGTTATAATTTGCAATAATAATTAGAAGCTATCAATTTTAAGTTCTGTATTTGACAATTACAAGTTCAGATCTTCAAGTTATAATTTGCAATAATAATTAGAAGCTATCAATTTTAAGTTCTGTATTTGACAATTACAAGTTCAGATCTTCCAGTTATAATTTGCACTAATAATTTGTATTTAACAATTCGAAGTTCTGTATTTGACTATTACAAGTTCAGATCTTCAAATTTTATTTGCAAACTTAGTTTGAATTTAACAATTCGAAGTTCTGTATTTACTTACTACAAGTTCAGATCTTCAAGTTATAATTAGCACTATATAATTTGTATTTAACAATTCGAAGGTCTTTATTTGACTATTACTAATTCAGATCTTCAAATTATTATTTGCAATCTTAGTTTGAATTTAACAATTCGAAGTTCTGTATTTGACAGTTACAAGTTCAGATCTTCAAGTTATTATTTGAAATAATAATTAGTATTTAACAAAGCCAAGTTCTGTAATTCACTATTACAAATTCAGATCTTCAAGTTATAATTTGCAATAATAATTAGAAGCTATCAATTTTAAGTTCTGTATTTGACAATTACAAGTTCAGATTTTCAAGTTATAATTTGAAATAATAATTAGTATTTAACAAATCTAAGTTCTGTAATTCACTATTACTAGTTCAGATCTTCAAGTTATAATTTGCAATAATAATTAGAAGCTATCAATTTTAAGTTCTGTATTTGACAATTACAAGTTCAGATCTTCAAGTTATAATTTGCAATAATAATTAGAAGCTATCAATTTTAAGTTCTGTATTTGACAATTACAAGTTCAGATCTTCAAGTTATAATTTGAAATAATAATTAGTATTTAACAAATCTAAGTTCTGTGATTCACTATTACTAGTTCAGATCTTCAAGTTATAATTTGCAATAATAATTAGAAGCTATCAATTTTAAGTTCTGTATTTGACAATTACAAGTTCAGATCTTCAAGTTATAATTTGCAATAATAATTATAAGCTATCAATTTTAAGTTCTGTATTTGACAATTACAAGTTCAGATCTTCAAGTTATAATTTGCACTAATAATTTGTATTTAACAATACGAAGTTCTGTATTTGACTATTACAAGTTCAGATCTACAAATTATTATTTGCAATCTTAGCTTGAATTTAACAATTCTAAGTTCTGTATTTACCTACTACAAGTTCAGATCTTCAAGTTATAATTTGAAATAATAATTTATATTTAATAAATCTAAGTTCTGTAATTCACCATTACAAGTTCAGATCTTCTAGTTATAATTTGATATAATAATTAGTATTTAACAAATCTAAGTTCTGTAATTAACTATTACTAGTTCAGATCTTCAAGTTATAATTTGCAATAATAATTAGAAGCTATCAATTTTAAGTTCTGTATTTGACAATTACAAGTTCAGATCTTCAAGTTATAATTTGCAATCTTAATTTGAATTTATCAATTCTAAGTTCTGTATTTGACAGTTACAAGTTCAGATCTTCAAGTTATAATTTGAAATAATAATTAGTATTTAACAAATCTAAGTTCTGTAATTCACTATTACTAGTTCAGATCTTCAAGTTATAATTTGCAATAATAATTAGAAGCTATCAATTTTAAGTTCTGTATTTGACAATTACAAGTTCAGATCTTCAAGTTATAATTTGAAATAATAGTTTATATTTAACAAATCTAAGTTCTGTAATTCACTATTACAAGTTCAGATCTTCAAATTATAATTTGCACTAATAATTGGTATTTAACAATTCGAAGTTCTGCATTTACCTACGACAAGTTCAGATCTTCAAGTTATAATTTGCAATCATAATTTGAAGTTATCAATTTTAAAGTCTGTATTTGACAATTACAAGTTCAAATCTTCAAGTTATAATTTGCACTAATAATTTGTATTTAACAATTCGAAGTTCTGTATTTGACTATTACAAGTTCAGATCTTCAAGTTATAATTTGAAATAATAATTTATATTTAACAAATCGAAGTTCTGAAATTCACTATTACAAGTTCAGATTTTCAAGTTATAATTTGCAATCATAATTTGAAGTTATCAATTTTAAAGTCTGTATTTGACAATTACAAGTTCAGATCTTCAAGTTATAATTTGCACTAATAATTAGTATTTAACAATTCGAAGTTCTGTATTTGACTACTACAAGTTCAGATCTCGAGTTATAATTTGCAATCATAATTTGAAGTTATCAATTCTAAGGTCTGTATTTGACAGTTACAAGTTCAGATCTTCTAGTTATAATTTGAAATAATAATTAGTATTTAACAAATCTAAGTTCTGTAATTCACTATTACTAGTTCAGATCTTCAAGTTATAATTTGAAATAATAATTTATATTTAATAAATCTAAGTTCTGTAATTCACCATTACAAGTTCAGATCTTCAAGTTATAATTTGAAATAATAATTAGTATTTAACAAATCCAAGTTCTGTAATTCACTATTACTAGTTCAGATCTTCAAGTTATAATTTGCAATAATAATTAGAAGCTATCAATTTTAAGTTCTGTATTTGACAATTACAAGTTCAGATCTTCAAGTTATAATTTGCAATAATAATTAGAAGCTATCAATTTTAAGTTCTGTATTTGACAATTACAAGTTCAGATCTTCAAGTTATAATTTGCACTGTTAATTTGTATTTAACAATACGAAGTTCTGTATTTGACTATTACTAGTTCAGATCTTCAAATTATTATTTGCAATCTTAGTTTGAATTTAACAATTCGAAGTTCTGTATTTGACAGTTACAAGTTCAAATCTTCAAGTTATTATTTGAAATAATAATTAGTATTTAACAAAGCTAAGTTCTGTAATTCACTATTACAAATTCAGATCTTCAAGTTATAATTTGCAATAATAATTAGAAGCTATCAATTTTAAGTTCTGTATTTGACAATTACAAGTTCAGATCTTCAAGTTATAATTTGCACTAATAATTTGTATTTAACAATTCGAAGTTCTGTATTTGACTATTACAAGTTCAGATCTTCAAATTTTATTTGCAATCTTAGTTTGAATTTAACAATTCGAAGTTCTGTATTTACTTACTACAAGTTCAGATCTTCAAGTTATAATTAGCACTAAAAATTTGTATTTAACAATTCGAAGGTCTTTATTTGACTATTACTAATTCAGATCTTCTAATTATTATTTGCAATCTTAGTTTGAATTTAACAATTCGAAGTTCTGTATTTGACAGTTACAAGTTCAGATCTTCAAGTTATTATTTGAAATAATAATTAGTATTTAACAAAGCTAAGTTCTGTAATTCACTATTTCAAATTCAGATCTTCAAGTTATAATTTGCAATAATAATTAGAAGCTATCAATTTTAAGTTCTGTATTTGACAATTACAAGTTCAGATCTTCAAGTTATAATTTGCAATAATAATTAGAAGTTATCAATTTTAAGTTCTGTATTTGACAATTACAAGTTCAGATTTTCAAGTTATAATTTGAAACAATAATTAGTATTTAACAAATCTAAGTTCTGTAATTCACTATTACTAGTTCAGATCTTCAAGTTATAATTTGCAATAATAATTAGAAGCTATCAATTTTAAGTTCTGTATTTGACAATTACAAGTTCAGATCTTCAAGTTATAATTTGCACTAATAATTTGTATTTAACAATACGAAGTTCTGTATTTGACTATTACAAGTTCAGATCTTCAAATTATTATTTGCAATCTTAGCTTGAATTTAACAATTCTAAGTTCTGTATTTACCTACTACAAGTTCAGATCTTCAAGTTATAATTTGAAATAATAATTTATATTTAATAAATCTAAGTTCTGTAATTCACCATTACAAGTTCAGATCTTCTAGTTATAATTTGATATAATAATTAGTATTTAACAAATCTAAGTTCTGTAATTAACTATTACTAGTTCAGATCTTCAAGTTATAATTTGCAATAATAATTAGAAGCTATCAATTTTAAGTTCTGTATTTGACAATTACAAGTTCAGATCTTCAAGTTATAATTTGCAATCTTAATTTGAATTTATCAATTCTAAGTTCTGTATTTGACAGTTACAAGTTCAGATCTTCAAGTTATAATTTGAAATAATAATTAGTATTTAACAAATCTAAGTTCTGTAATTCACTATTACTAGTTCAGATCTTCAAGTTATAATTTGCAATAATAATTAGGAGCTATCAATTTTAAGTTCTGTATTTGACAATTACAAGTTCAGATCTTCAAGTTATAATTTGAAATAATAGTTTATATTTAACAAATCTAAGTACTGTAATTCACTATTACAAGTTCAGATCTTCAAATTATAATTTGCACTAATAATTTGTATTTAACAATTCGAAGTTCTGCATTTACCTACGACAAGTTCAGATCTTCAAGTTATAATTTGCAATCATAATTTGAAGTTATCAATTTTAAAGTCTGTATTTGACAATTACAAGTTCAAATCTTCAAGTTATAATTTGCACTAATAATTTGTATTTAACAATTCGAAGTTCTGTATTTGACTATTACAAGTTCAGATCTTCAAGTTATAATTTGAAATAATAATTTATATTTAACAAATCGAAGTTCTGTAATTCACTATTACAAGTTCAGATCTGCAAGTTATAATTTGCAATCATAATTTGAAGTTATCAATTTTAAAGTCTGTATTTGACAATTACAAGTTCAGATCTTCAAGTTATAATTTGCACTAATAATTTGTATTTAACAATTCGAAGTTCTGTATTTGACTACTACAAGTTCAGATCTCGAGTTATAATTTGCAATCATAATTTGAAGTTATCAATTCTAAGGTCTGTATTTGACAGTTACAAGTTCAGATCTTCAAGTTATAATTTGAAATAATAATTAGTATTTAACAAATCTAAGTTCTGTAATTCACTATTACTAGTTCAGATCTTCAAGTTATAATTTGAAATAATAATTTATATTTAATAAATCTAAGTTCTGTAATTCACCATTACAAGTTCAGATCTTCAAGTTATAATTTGAAATAATAATTAGTATTTAACAAATCCAAGTTCTGTAATTCACTATTACTAGTACAGATCTTCAACTTATAATTTGCAATAATAATTAGAAGCTATCAATTTTAAGTTCTGTATTTGACAATTACAAGTTCAGATCTTCAAGTTATAATTTGCAATAATAATTAGAAGCTATCAATTTTAAGTTCTGTATTTGACAATTACAAGTTCAGATCTTCAAGTTATAATTTGCACTGTTAATTTGTATTTAACAATACGAAGTTCTGTATTTGACTATTACAAGTTCAGATCTTCAAATTATTATTTGCAATCTTAGTTTGAATTTAACAATTCGAAGTTCTGTATTTGACAGTTACAAGTTCAGATCTTCAAGTTATAATTTGAAATAATAATTTATATTTAACAAATCTAAGTTCTGTAATTCACTATTACAAGTTCAGATCTTCAAGTTATAATTTGCAATAATAATTAGAAGCTATCAATTTTAAGTTCTGTATTTGACAATTACAAGTTCAGATCTTCAAGTTATAATTTGCAATAATAATTAGAAGCTATCAATTTTAAGTTCTGTATTTGACAATTACAAGTTCAGATCTTCAAGTTATAATTTGAAATAATAATTAGTATTTAACAAATCCAAGTTCTGTAATTCACTATTACTAGTTCAGATCTTCAAGTTATAATTTGCAATAATAATTAGAAGCTATCAATTTTAAGTTCTGTATTTGACAATTACAAGTTCAGATCTTCAAGTTATAATTTGCAATAATAATTAGAAGCTATCAATTTTTAGTTCTGTATTTGACAATTACAAGTTCAGATCTTCAAGTTATAATTTGCACTGTTAATTTGTATTTAACAATACGAAGTTCTGTATTTGACTATTACAAGTTCAGATCTTCAAATTATTATTTGCAATCTTAGTTTGAATTTAACAATTCGAAGTTCTGTATTTGACAGTTACAAGTTCAGATCTTCAAGTTATAATTTGAAATAATAATTTATATTTAACAAATCTAAGTTCTGTAATTCACTATTACTAGTTCAGATCTTCAAGTTATAATTTGCAATAATAATTAGAAGCTATCAATTTTAAGTTCTGTATTTGACAATTACAAGTTCAGATCTTCAAGTTATAATTTGCACTAATAATTTGTATTTAACAATTCGAAGTTCTGTATTTGACTATTCCAAGTTCAGATCTTCAAATTTTATTTGCAATCTTAGTTTGAATTTAACAATTCGAAGTTCTGTATTTAACTACTACAAGTTCAGATCTGCAAGTTATAATTTGCACTAATAATTTGTATTTAAGAATTCGAACTTATGTATTTGACTATTACAAGTTCAGATCTTCAAATTATTATTTGCAATCTTAGTTTGAATTTAACAACTCGAAGTTCTGTATGTAACTACTACAAGTTCAGATCTTCAAGTTATAATTTGCACTAATAATTTGAATTTAACAATTCGAAGTTCTGTATTTGACTATTACAAGTTCAGATCTTCAAATTATTATTTGCAATCTTAGTTTGAATTTAACACTTCGAAGTTCTGTATTTACATACTACAAGTTCAGATCTTCAAGTTATAATTTGCAATCATAATTTGAATTTATCAATTCTAAGTTCTGTATTTGACAGTTACAAGTTCAGATCTTCAAGTTATTATTTGAAATAATAATTAGTATTTAACAAATCTAAGTTCTGTAATTCACTATTATTAGTTCAGATCTTCAAGTTATAATTTGCAATAATAATTAGAAGCTATCAATTTTATGTTCTGTATTTGACAATTACAAGTTCAGATCTACAAGTTATAATTTGCAATAATAATTAGAAGCTATCAATTTTAAGTTCTGTATTTGACAATTACAAGTTCAGATCTTCAAGTTATAATTTGCACTAATAATTTGTATTTAACAATTCGAAGTTCTGTAATTAACTATTACTAGTTCAGATCTTCAAGTTATAATTTGCAATAATAATTAGAAGCTATCAATTTTAAGTTCTGTATTTGACAATTACAAGTTCAGATCTTCAAGTTATAATATGCAATCTTAATTTGAATTTATCAATTCTAAGTTCTGTATTTGACAGTTACAAGTTCAGATCTTCAAGTTATAATTTGCAATAATAATTAGAAGCTATCAATTTTAAGTTTTGTATTTGAGAATTACAAGTTCAGATCTTCAAATTATTATTTACAATCTTAGTTTGAAATTAACAATTTGAAGTTCTGTATTTACTTATTACAAGTTCAGATCTTCAAGTTATAATTTGTAATTATAATTTATATTTAACAAATCTAAGTTCTGTAATTAACTATTACAAGTTCAGATCTTCAAGTTATAATTTGAACTAATAATTTGTATTTAACTATTCGAATTTCTGTATTTGACTATTACAAGTTCAGATCTTCAAATTATAATTTGCAATCATAATTTGAAGTTATCAATTCTAAGTTCTGTATTTGACAATTACAAGTTCAGATCTTCAAGTGATAATTAGCAATCATAATTTGTATTTAACAATTCGAAGTTCTGTATTTGACTATTACTAGTTCAGATCTTCAAATTTTTATTTACAATCTTAATTTGAAATTAACAATTCGAAGTTCTGTATTTCCTTATTACAAGTTCAGATCTTCAAGTTATAATTTTTTCAATCATAATTTGAAGTTATCAATTCTAAGTTCTGTATTTGACAATTACAAGTTCAGATCTTCAAGTTATAATTTGCAATCATAATTTGAAGTTATCAATTCTAAGTTCTGTATTTGACAATTACTAGTTCAGATGTTCAAGTTATAATTAGCTATCATAATTTGTATTTTACAATTCTAAGTTCTGTATTTGACTATTACAAGTTCAGATCTTCAAGTTATAATTTGCAATAATAATTTGAATTTTACAATTCTAAGTTCAGTATTTTATGATTACAAGTTCAGATCTTCAAGTTATAATTTGCAATCATAATTTGAAGTTATCAATGCTAAGTTCTGTATTTGACAATTACAAGTTCAGATCTTCAAGTTATAATTTGAACTAATAATTTGTATTTAACTATTTGAAGTTCTGTATTTGACTATTACAAGTTCAGATCTTCAAATTATAATTTGCAATCATAATTTGAAGTTATCAATTCTAAGTTCTGTATTTGACAATTACAAGTTTAAATCTTCAAGTTATAATTAGCAATCATAATTTGTATTTAACAATTCGAAGTTCTGTATTTGACTATTACAAGTTCAGATCTTCAAATTATTATTTACAATCTTAGTTTGAAATTAACAATTCGAAGTTCTGTATTTACTTATTACAAGTTCAGATCTTCAAGTTATAATTTGAAATTATAATTTATATTTAACATATCTAAGTTCTGTAATTAACTATTACAAGTTCAGATCTTCAAGTTATAATTTGAACTAATAATTTGTATTTAACTATTCGAAGTTCTGTATTTGACTATTACAAGATCAGATCTTCAAATTATAATTTGCAATCATAATTTGAAGTTATCAATTCTAAGTTCTGTATTTGACAATTACAAGTTCAGATCTTCAAGTTATAATTAGCAATCATAATTTGTATTTAACAATTCGAAGTTCTGTATTTGACTATTACAAGTTCAGATCTTCAAATTATTATTTACAATCTTAATTTGAAATTAACAATTCGAAGTTCTGTATTTCCTTATTACAAGTTCAGATCTTCAAGTTATAATTTGCAATCATAATTTGAAGTTATCAATTCTAAGTTCTGTATTTGACAATTACAAGTTCAGATGTTCAAGTTATAATTAGCAATCATAATTTGAATTTTACAATTCTAAGTACTGTATTTGACTATTACAAGTTCAAATCATTAAGTTATAATTTGAAATAATAATTAGTATTTAACAAATTTAAGTTCTGTAATTCACTATTACAAGTTCAGATCTTCAAGTTATAATTTGCAATAATAATTAGAAGCTATCAATTTTAAGCTCTGTATTTTACAATTACAAGTTCAGATCTTCAAGATATAATTAGCAAACATAATTTGAATTTTACAATTCTAAGTTCTGTATTTGACTATTACAAGTTCAGATCATTAAGTTATAATTTGAAATAATAATTAGTATTTAACAAATTTAAGTTCAGTATTTGACTATTACAAGTTCAGATCTTCAAGTTATAATTTGCAATCATAATTTGATGTTATCAATTCTAAGTTCTGTATTTGACAACTACAAGTTCAGATGTTCAAGTTATAATTAGTCATCATAATTTGTATTTTACAATTCTAAGTTCTGTATTTGACTATTACAAGTTCAGATCTTCAAGTTATAATTTGCAATAATTATTTGAATTTTACAATTCTAAGTTCAGTATTTTATGATTACAAGTTAAGATCTTCAAGTTATAATTTGCAATCATAATTTGAAGTTATCAATGCTAAGTTCTGTATTTGTCAATTACAAGTTCAGATGTTCAAGTTATAATTAGCAATCATAATTTGTATTTTACAATTCGAAGTTCTGTATTTAACTACTACAAGTTCAGATCTGCAAGTTATAATTTGCACTAATAATTTGTATTTAAGAATTCGAACTTATGTATTTGACTATTACAAGTTCAGATCTTCAAATTATTATTTGCAATCTTAGTTTGAATTTAACAACTCGAAGTTCTGTATGTAACTACTACAAGTTCAGATCTTCAAGTTATAATTTGCACTAATAATTTGAATTTAACAATTCGAAGTTCTGTATTTGACTATTACAAGTTCAGATCTTCAAATTATTATTTGCAATCTTAGTTTGAATTTAACACTTCGAAGTTCAGTATTTACATACTACAAGTTCAGATCTTCAAGTTATAATTTGCAATCATAATTTGAATTTATCAATTCTAAGTTCTGTATTTGACAGTTACAAGTTCAGATCTTCAAGTTATTATTTGAAATAATAATTAGTATTTAACAAATCTAAGTTCTGTAATTCACTATTACTAGTTCAGATCTTCAAGTTATAATTTGCAATAATAATTAGAAGCTATCAATTTTATGTTCTGTATTTGACAATTACAAGTTCAGATCTACAAGTTATAATTTGCAATAATAATTAGAAGCTATCAATTTTAAGTTCTGTATTTGACAATTACAAGTTCAGATCTTCAAGTTATAATTTGCACTAATAATTTGTATTTAACAATTCGAAGTTCTGTAATTAACTATTACTAGTTCAGATCTTCAAGTTATAATTTGCAATAATAATTAGAAGCTATCAATTTTAAGTTCTGTATTTGACAATTACAAGTTCAGATCTTCAAGTTATAATATGCAATCTTAATTTGAATTTATCAATTCTAAGTTCTGTATTTGACAGTTACAAGTTCAGATCTTCAAGTTATAATTTGCAATAATAATTAGAAGCTATCAATTTTAAGTTTTGTATTTGAGAATTACAAGTTCAGATCTTCAAATTATTATTTACAATCTTAGTTTGAAATTAACAATTCGAAGTTCTGTATTTACTTATTACAAGTTCAGATCTTCAAGTTATATTTTGTAATTATAATTTATATTTAACAAATCTAAGTTCTGTAATTAACTATTACAAGTTCAGATCTTCAAGTTATAATTTGAACTAATAATTTGTATTTAACTATTCGAATTTCTGTATTTGACTATTACAAGTTCAGATCTTCAAATTATAATTTGCAATCATAATTTGAAGTTATCAATTCTAAGTTCTGTATTTGACAATTACAAGTTCAGATCTTCAAGTGATAATTAGCAATCATAATTTGTATTTAACAATTCGAAGTTCTGTATTTGACTATTAGAAGTTCAGATCTTCAAATTTTTATTTACAATCTTAATTTGAAATTAACAATTCGAAGTTCTGTATTTCCTTATTACAAGTTCAGATCTTCAAGTTATAATTTCTGCAATCATAATTTGAAGTTATCAATTCTAAGTTCTGTATTTGACAATTACAAGTTCAGATCTTCAAGTTATAATTTGCAATCATAATTTGAAGTTATCAATTCTAAGTTCTGTATTTGACAATTACTAGTTCAGATGTTCAAGTTATAATTAGCTATCATAATTTGTATTTTACAATTCTAAGTTCTGTATTTGACTATTACAAGTTCAGATCTTCAAGTTATAATTTGCAATAATAATTTGAATTTTACAATTCTAAGTTCAGTATTTTATGATTACAAGTTCAGATCTTCAAGTTATAATTTGCAATAATAATTTGAATTTTACAATTCTAAGTTCAGTATTTTATGATTACAAGTTCAGATCTTCAAGTTATAACTTGCAATCATAATTTGAAGTTATCAATGCTAAGTTCTGTATTTGACAATTACAAGTTCAGATCTTCAAGTTATAATTTGAACTAATAATTTGTATTTAACTATTTGAAGTTCTGTATTTGACTATTACAAGATCAGATCTTCAAATTATAATTTGCAATCATAATTTGAAGTTATCAATTCTAAGTTCTGTATTTGACAATTACAAGTTCAGATCTTCAAGTTATAATTAGCAATCATAATTTGTATTTAACAATTCGAAGTTCTGTATTTGACTATTACAAGTTCAGATCTTCAAATTATTATTTACAATCTTAATTTGAAATTAACAATTCGAAGTTCTGTATTTCCTTATTACAAGTTCAGATCTTCAAGTTATAATTTGCAATCATAATTTGAAGTTATCAATTCTAAGTTCTGTATTTGAGAATTCCAAGTTCAGATGTTCAAGTTATAATTAGCAATCATAATTTGAATTTTACAATTCTAAGTACTGTATTTGACTATTACAAGTTCAGATCATTAAGTTATAATTTGAAATAATAATTAGTATTTAACAAATTTAAGTTCTGTAATTCACTATTACAAGTTCAGATCTTCAAGTTATAATTTGCAATAATAATTAGAAGCTATCAATTTTAAGCTCTGTATTTGACAATTACAAGTTCAGATCTTCAAGATATAATTAGCAAACATAATTTGAATTTTACAATTCTAAGTTCTGTATTTGACTATTACAAGTTCAGATCATTAAGTTATAATTTGAAATAATAATTAGTATTTAACAAATTTAAGTTCAGTATTTGACTATTACAAGTTCAGATCTTCAAGTTATAATTTGCAATCATAATTTGATGTTATCAATTCTAAGTTCTGTATTTGACAATTACAAGTTCAGATGTTCAAGTTATAATTAGCAATCATAATTTGTATTTTACAATTCTAAGTTCTGTATTTGACTATTACAAGTTCAGATCTTCAAGTTATAATTTGCAATAATTATTTGAATTTTACAATTCTAAGTTCAGTATTTTATGATTACAAGTTAAGATCTTCAAGTTATAATTTGCAATCATAATTTGAAGTTATCAATGCTAAGTTCTGTATTTGTCAATTACAAGTTCAGATGTTCAAGTTATAATTAGCAATCATAATTTGTATTTTACAATTCGAAGTTCTGTATTTAACTACTACAAGTTCAGATCTGCAAGTTATAATTTGCACTAATAATTTGTATTTAAGAATTCGAACTTATGTATTTGACTATTACAAGTTCAGATCTTCAAATTATTATTTGCAATCTTAGTTTGAATTTAACAACTCGAAGTTCTGTATGTAACTACTACAAGTTCAGATCTTCAAGTTATAATTTGCACTAATAATTTGAATTTAACAATTCGAAGTTCTGTATTTGACTACTACAAGTTCAGATCTTCAAATTATTATTTGCAATCTTAGTTTGAATTTAACACTTCGAAGTTCAGTATTTACATACTACAAGTTCAGATCTTCAAGTTATAATTTGCAATCATAATTTGAATTTATCAATTCTAAGTTCTGTATTTGACAGTTACAAGTTCAGATCTTCAAGTTATTATTTGAAATAATAATTAGTATTTAACAAATCTAAGTTCTGTAATTCACTATTACTAGTTCAGATCTTCAAGTTATAATTTGCAATAATAATTAGAAGCTATCAATTTTATGTTCTGTATTTGACAATTACAAGTTCAGATCTACAAGTTATAATTTGCAATAATAATTAGAAGCTATCAATTTTAAGTTCTGTATTTGACAATTACAAGTTCAGATCTTCAAGTTATAATTTGCACTAATAATTTGTATTTAACAATTCGAAGTTCTGTAATTAACTATTACTAGTTCAGATCTTCAAGTTATAATTTGCAATAATAATTAGAAGCTATCAATTTTAAGTTCTGTATTTGACAATTACAAGTTCAGATCTTCAAGTTATAATATGCAATCTTAATTTGAATTTATCAATTCTAAGTTCTGTATTTGACAGTTACAAGTTCAGATCTTCAAGTTATAATTTGCAATAATAATTAGAAGCTATCAATTTTAAGTTTTGTATTTGAGAATTACAAGTTCAGATCTTCAAATTATTATTTACAATCTTAGTTTGAAATTAACAATTCGAAGTTCTGTATTTACTTATTACAAGTTCAGATCTTCAAGTTATAATTTGTAATTATAATTTATATTTAACAAATCTAAGTTCTGTAATTAACTATTACAAGTTCAGATCTTCAAGTTATAATTTGAACTAATAATTTGTATTTAACTATTCGAATTTCTGTATTTGACTATTACAAGTTCAGATCTTCAAATTATAATTTGCAATCATAATTTGAAGTTATCAATTCTAAGTTCTGTATTTGACAATTACAAGTTCAGATCTTCAAGTGATAATTAGCAATCATAATTTGTATTTAACAATTCGAAGTTCTGTATTTGACTATTACAAGTTCAGATCTTCAAATTTTTATTTACAATCTTAATTTGAAATTAACAATTCGAAGTTCTGTATTTCCTTATTACAAGTTCAGATCTTCAAGTTATAATTTGCAATCATAATTTGAAGTTATCAATTCTAAGTTCTGTATTTGACAATTACAAGTTCAGATCTTCAAGTTATAATTTTCAATCATAATTTGAAGTTATCAATTCTAAGTTCTGTATTTGACAATTACTAGTTCAGATGTTCAAGTTATAATTTGAACTAATAATTTGTATTTAACTATTCGAAGTTCTGTATTTGACTATTACAAGTTCAGATCTTCAAATTATAATTTGCAATCATAATTTGAAGTTATCAATTCTAAGTTCTGTATTTGACAATTACAAGTTCAGATCTTCAAGTTATAATTAGCAATCATAATTTGTATTTAACAATTCGAAGTTCTGTATTTGACTATTACAAGTTCAGATCTTCAAATTATTATTTACAATTTTAATTTGAAATTAACAATTCGAAGTTCTGTATTTCCATATTACAAGTTCAGATCTTCAAGTTATAACTTGCAATCATAATTTGAAGTTATCAATGCTAAGTTCTGTATTTGACAATTACAAGTTCAGATCTTCAAGTTATAACTTGAACTAATAATTTGTATTTAACTATTTGAAGTTCTGTATTTGACTATTACAAGTTCAGATCTCCAAATTATAATTTGCAATCATAATTTGAAGTTATCAATTCTAAGTTCTGTATTTGACAATTACAAGTTTAAATCTTCAAGTTATAATTAGCAATCATAATTTGTATTTAACAATTCGAAGTTCTGTATTTGACTATTACAAGTTCAGATCTTCAAATTATTATTTACAATCTTAGTTTGAAATTAACAATTCGAAGTTCTGTATTTACTTATTACAAGTTCAGATCTTCAAGTTATAATTTGTAATTATAATTTATATTTAACAAATCTAAGTTCTGTAATTAACTATTACAAGTTCAGATCTTCAAGTTATAATTTGAACTAATAATTTGTATTTAACTATTCGAATTTCTGTATTTGACTATTACAAGATCAGATCTTCAAATTATAATTTGCAATCATAATTTGAAGTTATCAATTCTAAGTTCTGTATTTGACAATTACAAGTTCAGATCTTCAAGTTATAATTAGCAATCATAATTTGTATTTAACAATTCGAAGTTCTGTATTTGACTATTACAAGTTCAGATCTTCAAATTATTATTTACAATCTTAATTTGAAATTAACAATTCGAAGTTCTGTATTTCCTTATTACAAGTTCAGATCTTCAAGTTATAATTTGCAATCATAATTTGAAGTTATCAATTCTAAGTTCTGTATTTGAGAATTACAAGTTCAGATGTTCAAGTTATAATTAGCAATCATAATTTGAATTTTACAATTCTAAGTACTGTATTTGACTATTACAAGTTCAGATCATTAAGTTATAATTTGAAATAATAATTAGTATTTAACAAATTTAAGTTCTGTAATTCACTATTACAAGTTCAGATCTTCAAGTTATAATTTGCAATAATAATTAGAAGCTATCAATTTTAAGCTCTGTATTTGACAATTACAAGTTCAGATCTTCAAGATATAATTAGCAAACATAATTTGAATTTTACAATTCTAAGTTCTGTATTTGACTATTACAAGTTCAGATCATTAAGTTATAATTTGAAATAATAATTAGTATTTAACAAATTTAAGTTCAGTATTTGACTATTACAAGTTCAGATCTTCAAGTTATAATTTGCAATCATAATTTGATGTTATCAATTCTAAGTTCTGTATTTGACAATTACAAGTTCAGATGTTCAAGTTATAATTAGCAATCATAATTTGTATTTTACAATTCTAAGTTCTGTATTTGACTATTACAAGTTCAGATCTTCAAGTTATAATTTGCAATAATTATTTGAATTTTACAATTCTAAGTTCAGTATTTTATGATTACAAGTTAAGATCTTCAAGTTATAATTTGCAATCATAATTTGAAGTTATCAATGCTAAGTTCTGTATTTGTCAATTACAAGTTCAGATGTTCAAGTTATAATTAGCAATCATAATTTGTATTTTACAATTCGAAGTTCTGTATTTAACTACTACAAGTTCAGATCTGCAAGTTATAATTTGCACTAATAATTTGTATTTAAGAATTCGAACTTATGTATTTGACTATTACAAGTTCAGATCTTCAAATTATTATTTGCAATCTTAGTTTGAATTTAACAACTCGAAGTTCTGTATGTAACTACTACAAGTTCAGATCTTCAAGTTATAATTTGCACTAATAATTTGAATTTAACAATTCGAAGTTCTGTATTTGACTACTACAAGTTCAGATCTTCAAATTATTATTTGCAATCTTAGTTTGAATTTAACACTTCGAAGTTCAGTATTTACATACTACAAGTTCAGATCTTCAAGTTATAATTTGCAATCATAATTTGAATTTATCAATTCTAAGTTCTGTATTTGACAGTTACAAGTTCAGATCTTCAAGTTATTATTTGAAATAATAATTAGTATTTAACAAATCTAAGTTCTGTAATTCACTATTACTAGTTCAGATCTTCAAGTTATAATTTGCAATAATAATTAGAAGCTATCAATTTTATGTTCTGTATTTGACAATTACAAGTTCAGATCTACAAGTTATAATTTGCAATAATAATTAGAAGCTATCAATTTTAAGTTCTGTATTTGACAATTACAAGTTCAGATCTTCAAGTTATAATTTGCACTAATAATTTGTATTTAACAATTCGAAGTTCTGTAATTAACTATTACTAGTTCAGATCTTCAAGTTATAATTTGCAATAATAATTAGAAGCTATCAATTTTAAGTTCTGTATTTGACAATTACAAGTTCAGATCTTCAAGTTATAATATGCAATCTTAATTTGAATTTATCAATTCTAAGTTCTGTATTTGACAGTTACAAGTTCAGATCTTCAAGTTATAATTTGCAATAATAATTAGAAGCTATCAATTTTAAGTTTTGTATTTGAGAATTACAAGTTCAGATCTTCAAATTATTATTTACAATCTTAGTTTGAAATTAACAATTCGAAGTTCTGTATTTACTTATTACAAGTTCAGATCTTCAAGTTATAATTTGTAATTATAATTTATATTTAACAAATCTAAGTTCTGTAATTAACTATTACAAGTTCAGATCTTCAAGTTATAATTTGAACTAATAATTTGTATTTAACTATTCGAATTTCTGTATTTGACTATTACAAGTTCAGATCTTCAAATTATAATTTGCAATCATAATTTGAAGTTATCAATTCTAAGTTCTGTATTTGACAATTACAAGTTCAGATCTTCAAGTGATAATTAGCAATCATAATTTGTATTTAACAATTCGAAGTTCTGTATTTGACTATTACAAGTTCAGATCTTCAAATTTTTATTTACAATCTTAATTTGAAATTAACAATTCGAAGTTCTGTATTTCCTTATTACAAGTTCAGATCTTCAAGTTATAATTTGCAATCATAATTTGAAGTTATCAATTCTAAGTTCTGTATTTGACAATTACAAGTTCAGATCTTCAAGTTATAATTTTCAATCATAATTTGAAGTTATCAATTCTAAGTTCTGTATTTGACAATTACTAGTTCAGATGTTCAAGTTATAATTTGAACTAATAATTTGTATTTAACTATTCGAAGTTCTGTATTTGACTATTACAAGTTCAGATCTTCAAATTATAATTTGCAATCATAATTTGAAGTTATCAATTCTAAGTTCTGTATTTGACAATTACAAGTTCAGATCTTCAAGTTATAATTAGCAATCATAATTTGTATTTAACAATTCGAAGTTCTGTATTTGACTATTACAAGTTCAGATCTTCAAATTATTATTTACAATTTTAATTTGAAATTAACAATTCGAAGTTCTGTATTTCCATATTACAAGTTCAGATCTTCAAGTTATAACTTGCAATCATAATTTGCAGTTATCAATGCTAAGTTCTGTATTTGACAATTACAAGTTCAGATCTTCAAGTTATAACTTGAACTAATAATTTGTATTTAACTATTTGAAGTTCTGTATTTGACTATTACAAGTTCAGATCTCCAAATTATAATTTGCAATCATAATTTGAAGTTATCAATTCTAAGTTCTGTATTTGACAATTACAAGTTTAAATCTTCAAGTTATAATTAGCAATCATAATTTGTATTTAACAATTCGAAGTTCTGTATTTGACTATTACAAGTTCAGATCTTCAAATTATTATTTACAATCTTAGTTTGAAATTAACAATTCGAAGTTCTGTATTTACTTATTACAAGTTCAGATCTTCAAGTTATAATTTGTAATTATAATTTATATTTAACAAATCTAAGTTCTGTAATTAACTATTACAAGTTCAGATCTTCAAGTTATAATTTGAACTAATAATTTGTATTTAACTATTCGAATTTCTGTATTTGACTATTACAAGATCAGATCTTCAAATTATAATTTGCAATCATAATTTGAAGTTATCAATTCTAAGTTCTGTATTTGACAATTACAAGTTCAGATCTTCAAGTTATAATTAGCAATCATAATTTGTATTTAACAATTCGAAGTTCTGTATTTGACTATTACAAGTTCAGATCTTCAAATTATTATTTACAATCTTAATTTGAAATTAACAATTCGAAGTTCTGTATTTCCTTATTACAAGTTCAGATCTTCAAGTTATAATTTGCAATCATAATTTGAAGTTATCAATTCTAAGTTCTGTATTTGAGAATTACAAGTTCAGATGTTCAAGTTATAATTAGCAATCATAATTTGAATTTTACAATTCTAAGTACTGTATTTGACTATTACAAGTTCAGATCATTAAGTTATAATTTGAAATAATAATTAGTATTTAACAAATTTAAGTTCTGTAATTCACTATTACAAGTTCAGATCTTCAAGTTATAATTTGCAATAATAATTAGAAGCTATCAATTTTAAGCTCTGTATTTGACAATTACAAGTTCAGATCTTCAAGATATAATTAGCAAACATAATTTGAATTTTACAATTCTAAGTTCTGTATTTGACTATTACAAGTTCAGATCATTAAGTTATAATTTGAAATAATAATTAGTATTTAACAAATTTAAGTTCAGTATTTGACTATTACAAGTTCAGATCTTCAAGTTATAATTTGCAATCATAATTTGATGTTATCAATTCTAAGTTCTGTATTTGACAATTACAAGTTCAGATGTTCAAGTTATAATTAGCAATCATAATTTGTATTTTACAATTCTAAGTTCTGTATTTGACTATTACAAGTTCAGATCTTCAAGTTATAATTTGCAATAATTATTTGAATTTTACAATTCTAAGTTCAGTATTTTATGATTACAAGTTAAGATCTTCAAGTTATAATTTGCAATCATAATTTGAAGTTATCAATGCTAAGTTCTGTATTTGTCAATTACAAGTTCAGATGTTCAAGTTATAATTAGCAATCATAATTTGTATTTTACAATTCGAAGTTCTGTATTTAACTACTACAAGTTCAGATCTGCAAGTTATAATTTGCACTAATAATTTGTATTTAAGAATTCGAACTTATGTATTTGACTATTACAAGTTCAGATCTTCAAATTATTATTTGCAATCTTAGTTTGAATTTAACAACTCGAAGTTCTGTATGTAACTACTACAAGTTCAGATCTTCAAGTTATAATTTGCACTAATAATTTGAATTTAACAATTCGAAGTTCTGTATTTGACTACTACAAGTTCAGATCTTCAAATTATTATTTGCAATCTTAGTTTGAATTTAACACTTCGAAGTTCAGTATTTACATACTACAAGTTCAGATCTTCAAGTTATAATTTGCAATCATAATTTGAATTTATCAATTCTAAGTTCTGTATTTGACAGTTACAAGTTCAGATCTTCAAGTTATTATTTGAAATAATAATTAGTATTTAACAAATCTAAGTTCTGTAATTCACTATTACTAGTTCAGATCTTCAAGTTATAATTTGCAATAATAATTAGAAGCTATCAATTTTATGTTCTGTATTTGACAATTACAAGTTCAGATCTACAAGTTATAATTTGCAATAATAATTAGAAGCTATCAATTTTAAGTTCTGTATTTGACAATTACAAGTTCAGATCTTCAAGTTATAATTTGCACTAATAATTTGTATTTAACAATTCGAAGTTCTGTAATTAACTATTACTAGTTCAGATCTTCAAGTTATAATTTGCAATAATAATTAGAAGCTATCAATTTTAAGTTCTGTATTTGACAATTACAAGTTCAGATCTTCAAGTTATAATATGCAATCTTAATTTGAATTTATCAATTCTAAGTTCTGTATTTGACAGTTACAAGTTCAGATCTTCAAGTTATAATTTGCAATAATAATTAGAAGCTATCAATTTTAAGTTTTGTATTTGAGAATTACAAGTTCAGATCTTCAAATTATTATTTACAATCTTAGTTTGAAATTAACAATTCGAAGTTCTGTATTTACTTATTACAAGTTCAGATCTTCAAGTTATAATTTGTAATTATAATTTATATTTAACAAATCTAAGTTCTGTAATTAACTATTACAAGTTCAGATCTTCAAGTTATAATTTGAACTAATAATTTGTATTTAACTATTCGAATTTCTGTATTTGACTATTACAAGTTCAGATCTTCAAATTATAATTTGCAATCATAATTTGCAGTTATCAATTCTAAGTTCTGTATTTGACAATTACAAGTTCAGATCTTCAAGTGATAATTAGCAATCATAATTTGTATTTAACAATTCGAAGTTCTGTATTTGACTATTACAAGTTCAGATCTTCAAATTTTTATTTACAATCTTAATTTGAAATTAACAATTCGAAGTTCTGTATTTCCTTATTACAAGTTCAGATCTTCAAGTTATAATTTGCAATCATAATTTGAAGTTATCAATTCTAAGTTCTGTATTTGACAATTACAAGTTCAGATCTTCAAGTTATAATTTTCAATCATAATTTGAAGTTATCAATTCTAAGTTCTGTATTTGACAATTACTAGTTCAGATGTTCAAGTTATAATTTGAACTAATAATTTGTATTTAACTATTCGAAGTTCTGTATTTGACTATTACAAGTTCAGATCTTCAAATTATAATTTGCAATCATAATTTGAAGTTATCAATTCTAAGTTCTGTATTTGACAATTACAAGTTCAGATCTTCAAGTTATAATTAGCAATCATAATTTGTATTTAACAATTCGAAGTTCTGTATTTGACTATTACAAGTTCAGATCTTCAAATTATTATTTACAATTTTAATTTGAAATTAACAATTCGAAGTTCTGTATTTCCATATTACAAGTTCAGATCTTCAAGTTATAACTTGCAATCATAATTTGAAGTTATCAATGCTAAGTTCTGTATTTGACAATTACAAGTTCAGATCTTCAAGTTATAACTTGAACTAATAATTTGTATTTAACTATTTGAAGTTCTGTATTTGACTATTACAAGTTCAGATCTCCAAATTATAATTTGCAATCATAATTTGAAGTTATCAATTCTAAGTTCTGTATTTGACAATTACAAGTTTAAATCTTCAAGTTATAATTAGCAATCATAATTTGTATTTAACAATTCGAAGTTCTGTATTTGACTATTACAAGTTCAGATCTTCAAATTATTATTTACAATCTTAGTTTGAAATTAACAATTCGAAGTTCTGTATTTACTTATTACAAGTTCAGATCTTCAAGTTATAATTTGTAATTATAATTTATATTTAACAAATCTAAGTTCTGTAATTAACTATTACAAGTTCAGATCTTCAAGTTATAATTTGAACTAATAATTTGTATTTAACTATTCGAATTTCTGTATTTGACTATTACAAGTTCAGATCTTCAAATTATAATTTGCAATCATAATTTGAAGTTATCAATTCTAAGTTCTGTATTTGACAATTACAAGTTCAGATCTTCAAGTGATAATTAGCAATCATAATTTGTATTTAACAATTCGAAGTTCTGTATTTGACTATTACAAGTTCAGATCTTCAAATTATTATTTACAATCTTAATTTGAAATTAACAATTCGAAGTTCTGTATTTCTTTATTACAAGTTCAGATCTTCAAGTTATAATTTGCAATCATAATTTGAAGTTATCAATTCTAAGTTCTGTATTTGACAATTACAAGTTCAGATCTTCAAGTTATAATTTGCAATCATAATTTGAAGTTATCAATTCTAAGTTCTGTATTTGACAATTACTAGTTCAGATGTTCAAGTTATAATTAGCTATCATAATTTGTATTTTACAATTCTAAGTTCTGTATTTGACTATTACAAGTTCAGATCTTCAAGTTATAATTTGCAATAATAATTTGAATTTTACAATTCTAAGTTCAGTATTTTATGATTACAAGTTCAGATCTTCAAGTTATAATTTGCAATAATAATTTGAATTTTACAATTCTAAGTTCAGTATTTTATGATTACAAGTTCAGATCTTCAAGTTATAACTTGCAATCATAATTTGAAGTTATCAATGCTAAGTTCTGTATTTGACAATTACAAGTTCAGATCTTCAAGTTATAATTTGAACTAATAATTTGTATTTAACTATTTGAAGTTCTGTATTTGACTATTACAAGTTCAGATCTTCAAATTATAATTTGCAATCATAATTTGAAGTTATCAATTCTAAGTTCTGTATTTGACAATTACAAGTTTAAATCTTCAAGTTATAATTAGCAACCATAATTTGTATTTAACAATTCGAAGTTCTGTATTTGACTATTACAAGTTCAGATCTTCAAATTATTATTTACAATCTTAGTTTGAAATTAACAATTCGAAGTTCTGTATTTACTTATTACAAGTTCAGATCTTCAAGTTATAATTTGAAATTATAATTTATATTTAACATATCTAAGTTCTGTAATTAACTATTACAAGTTCAGATCTTCAAGTTATAATTTGAACTAATAATTTGTACTTAACTATTCGAAGTTCTGTATTTGACTATTACAAGATCAGATCTTCAAATTATAATTTGCAATCATAATTTGAAGTTATCAATTCTAAGTTCTGTATTTGACAATTACAAGTTCAGATCTTCAAGTTATAATTAGCAATCATAATTAGTATTTAACAATTCGAAGTTCTGTATTTGACTATTACAAGTTCAGATCTTCAAATTATTATTTACAATCTTAATTTGAAATTAACAATTCGAAGTTCTGTATTTCCTTATTACAAGTTCAGATCTTCAAGTTATAATTTGCAATCATAATTTGAAGTTATCAATTCTAAGTTCTGTATTTGACAATTACAAGTTCAGATCTTCAAGTTATAATTTGCAATCATAATTTGAAGTTATGAATTCTAAGTTCTGTATTTGACAATTACAAGTTCAGATCTTCAAGTTATAATTTGCAATCATAATTTGAAGTTATCAATTCTAAGTTCTGTATTTGACACTTACAAGTTCAGATGTTCAAGTTATAATTAGCAATCATAATTTGTATTTTACAATTCTAAGTTCTGTATTTGACTATTACAAGTTCAGATCTTCAAGTTATAATTTGCAATAATAATTTGAATTTTACAATTCTAAGTTCAGTATTTTATGATTACAAGTTCAGATCTTCAAGTTATAACTTGCAATCATAATTTGAAGTTATCAATGCTAAGTTCTGTATTTGACAATTACAAGTTCAGATCTTCAAGTTATAATTTGAACTAATAATTTGTATTTAACTATTTGAAGTTCTGTATTTGACTATTACAAGTTCAGATCTTCAAATTATAATTTGCAATCATAATTTGAAGTTATCAATTCTAAGTTCTGTATTTGACAATTACAAGTTTAAATCTTCAAGTTATAATTAGCAATCATAATTTGTATTTAACAATTCGAAGTTCTGTATTTGACTATTACAAGTTCAGATCTTCAAATTGTTATTTACAATCTTAGTTTGAAATTAACAATTCGAAGTTCTGTATTTACTTATTACAAGTTCAGATCTTCAAGTTATAATTTGTAATTATAATTTATATTTAACAAATCTAAGTTCTGTAATTAACTATTACAAGTTCAGATCTTCAAGTTATAATTTGAACTAATAATTTGTATTTAACTATTCGAAGTTCTGTATTTGACTATTACAAGTTCAGATCTTCAAATTATAATTTGCAATCATAATTTGAAGTTATCAATTCTAAGTTCTGTATTTGACAATTACAAGTTCAGATCTTCTAATTATTATTTACAATCTTAGTTTGAAATTAACAATTCGAAGTTCTGTATTTACTTATTACAAGTTCAGATCTTCAAAATATAATTAGCAATCATAATTTGAATTTTACAATTCTAAGTTCAGTATTTGATGATTACAAGTTCAGATCTTCAAATTATTATTTACAATCTTAGTTTGAAATTAACAATTCGAAGTTCTGTATTTACTTATTACACGTTCAGATCTTCAAGTTATAATTTGAAATTATAATTTATATTTAACAAATCTAAGTTCTGTAATTAACTATTACAAGTTCAGATCTTCAAGTTATAATTTGCAATCATAATTTGAAGTTATCAATTCTAAGTTCTGTATTTGACAGTTACAAGTTCAGATGTTTAGTTATAATTAGCAATCATAATTTGTATTTTACAATTCTAAGTTCTGTATTTGACTATTACAAGTTCAGATCGTCAAATTATAATTTGCAATCATAATTAGAAGTTATCAATTCTAAGTTCTGTATTTGACAATTACAAGTTCAGATCTTCAAGTTATAATTTGAACTAATAATTTGTATTTAACTATTTGAAGTTCTGTATTTGACTATTACAAGTTCAGATCTTCAAATTATAATTTGCAATCATAATTTGAAGTCATCAATTCTAAGTTCTGTATTTGACTATTACAAGTTCAGATCTTCAAATTATAATTTGCAATCATAATTTGAAGTCATCAATGCTAAGTTCTGTATTTGACAATTACAAGTTCAGATCTACAAGTTATAATTTGAACTAATAATTTGTATTTAACTATTTGAAGTTCTGTATTTGACTATTACAAGTTCAGATCTTCAAATTATAATTTGCAATCATAATTTGAAGTCATCAATTCTAAGTTCTGTATTTGACAATTACAAGTTTAAATCTTCAAGTTATAATTAGCAATCATAATTTGTATTTAACAATTCGAAGTTCTGTATTTGACTATTACAAGTTCAGATCTTCAAATTATTATTTACAATCTTAGTTTGAAATTAACAATTCGTAGTTCTGTATTTACTTATTACAAGTTCAGATCTTCAAGTTATAATTTGTAATTATAATTTATATTTAACAAATCTAAGTTCTGTAATTAACTATTACAAGTTCAGATCTTCAAGTTATAATTTGAACTAATAATTTGTATTTAACTATTCGAAGTTCTGTATTTGACTATTACAAGTTCAGATCTTCAAATTATAATTTGCAATCATAATTTGAAGTTATCAATTCTAAGTTCTGTATTTGACAATTACAAGTTCAGATCTTCAAGTTATAATTAGCAATCATAATTTGTATTTAACAATTCGAAGTTCGGTATTTGACTATTACAAGTTCAGATCTTCAAATTATTATTTACAATCTTAATTTGTAATTAACAATTCGAAGTTCTGTATTTACTTATTACAAGTTCAGATCTTCAAGTTATAATTTGCAATCATAATTTGAAGTAATCAATTCTAAGTTCTGTATTTGACAATTACAAGTTCAGATCTTCAAGTTATAATTAGCAATCATAATTTGAATTTTACAATTCTAAGTTCTGTATTTGACTATTACAAGTTCAGATCATTAAGTTATAATTTGAAATAATAATTAGTATTTAACAAATTTAAGTTCAGTATTTGACTATTACAAGTTCAGATCTTCAAGTTATAATTTGCAATCATAATTTGATGTTATCAATTCTAAGTTCTGTATTTGACAATTACAAGTTCAGATGTTCAAGTTATAATTAGCAATCATAATTTGTATTTTACAATTCTAAGTTCTGTATTTGACTATTACAAGTTCAGATCTTCAAGTTATAATTTGCAATAATTATTTGAATTTTACAATTCTAAGTTCAGTATTTTATGATTACAAGTTAAGATCTTCAAGTTATAATTTGCAATCATAATTTGAAGTTATCAATGCTAAGTTCTGTATTTGTCAATTACAAGTTCAGATGTTCAAGTTATAATTAGCAATCATAATTTGTATTTTACAATTCGAAGTTCTGTATTTGACTATTACAAATTCAGATCTTCAAGTTATAATTTGCAATAATAATTTGAATTTTACAATTCTAAGTTCAGTATTTTATGATTACAAGTTCAGATCTTCAAGTTATAATTTGCAATAATAATTTGAATTTTACAATTCTAAGTTCAGTATTTTATGATTACAAGTTCAGATCTTCAAGTTATAACTTGCAATCATAATTTGAAGTTATCAATGCTAAGTTCTGTATTTGACAATTACAAGTTCAGATCTTCAAGTTATAATTTGAACTAATAATTTGTATTTAACTATTTGAAGTTCTGTATTTGACTATTACAAGTTCAGATCTTCAAATTATAATTTGCAATCATAATTTGAAGTTATCAATTCTAAGTTCTGTATTTGACAATTACAAGTTTAAATCTTCAAGTTATAATTAGCAATCATAATTTGTATTTAACAATTCGAAGTTCTGTATTTGACTATTACTAGTTCAGATCTTCAAATTATTATTTACAATCTTAGTTTGAAATTAACAATTCGAAGTTCTGTATTTACTTATTACAAGTTCAGATCTTCAAGTTATAATTTGAAATTATAATTTATATTTAACATATCTAAGTTCTGTAATTAACTATTACAAGTTCAGATCTTCAAGTTATAATTTGAACTAATAATTTGTATTTAACTATACGAAGTTCTGTATTTGACTATTACAAGTTCAGATCTTCAAATTATAATTTGCAATCATAATTTGAAGTTATCAATTCTAAGTTCTGTATTTGACAATTACAAGTTCAGATCTTCAAGTTATAATTAGCAATCATAATTTGTATTTAACAATTCGAAGTTCTGTATTTGACTATTACAAGTTCAGATCTTCAAATTATTATTTACAATTTTAATTTGAAATTAACAATTCGAAGTTCTGTATTTCCATATTACAAGTTCAGATCTTCAAGTTATAACTTGCAATCATAATTTGAAGTTATCAATGCTAAGTTCTGTATTTGACAATTACAAGTTCAGATCTTCAAGTTATAATTTGAACTAATAATTTGTATTTAACTATTTGAAGTTCTGTATTTGACTATTACAAGTTCAGATCTTCAAATTATAATTTGCAATCATAATTTGAAGTTATCAATTCTAAGTTCTGTATTTGACAATTACAAGTTTAAATCTTCAAGTTATAATTAGCAACCATAATTTGTATTTAACAATTCGAAGTTCTGTATTTGACTATTACAAGTTCAGATCTTCAAATTATTATTTACAATCTTAGTTTGAAATTAACAATTCGAAGTTCTGTATTTACTTATTACAAGTTCAGATCTTCAAGTTATAATTTGAAATTATAATTTATATTTAACATATCTAAGTTCTGTAATTAACTATTACAAGTTCAGATCTTCAAGTTATAATTTGAACTAATAATTTGTATTTAACTATTCGAAGTTCTGCATTTGACTATTACAAGATCAGATCTTCAAATTATAATTTGCAATCATAATTTGAAGTTATCAATTCTAAGTTCTGTATTTGACAATTACAAGTTCAGATCTTCAAGTTATAATTAGCAATCATAATTAGTATTTAACAAGTCGAAGTTCTGTATTTGACTATTACAAGTTCAGATCTTCAAATTATTATTTACAATCTTAATTTGAAATTAACAATTCGAAGTTCTGTATTTCCTTATTACAAGTTCAGATCTTCAAGTTATAATTTGCAATCATAATTTGAAGTTATCAATTCTAAGTTCTGTATTTGACAATTACAAGTTCAGATCTTCAAGTTATAATTTGCAATCATAATTTGAAGTTATCAATTCTAAGTTCTGTATTTGACAATTACAAGTTCAGATCTTCAAGTTATAATTTGCAATCATAATTTGAAGTTATCAATTGTAAGTTCTGTATTTGACACTTACAAGTTCAGATGTTCAAGTTATAATTAGCAATCATAATTTGTATTTTACAATTCTAAGTTCTGTATTTGACTATTACAAGTTCAGATCTTCAAGTCATAATTTGCAATAATAATTTGAATTTTACAATTCTAAGTTCAGTATTTTATGATTACAAGTTCAGATCTTCAAGTTATAACTTGCAATCATAATTTGAAGTTATCAATGCTAAGTTCTGTATTTGACAATTACAAGTTCAGATCTTCAAGTTATAATTTGAACTAATAATTTGTATTTAACTATTTGAAGTTCTGTATTTGACTATTACAAGTTCAGATCTTCAAATTATAATTTGCAATCATAATTTGAAGTTATCAATTCTAAGTTCTGTATTTGACAATTACAAGTTTAAATCTTCAAGTTATAATTAGCAATCATAATTTGTATTTAACAATTCGAAGTTCTGTATTTGACTATTACAAGTTCAGATCTTCAAATTGTTATTTACAATCTTAGTTTGAAATTAACAATTCGAAGTTCTGTATTTACTTATTACAAGTTCAGATCTTCAAGTTATAATTTGTAATTATAATTTATATTTAACAAATCTAAGTTCTGTAATTAACTATTACAAGTTCAGATCTTCAAGTTATAATTTGAACTAATAATTTGTATTTAACTATTCGAAGTTCTGTATTTGACTATTACAAGTTCAGATCTTCAAATTATAATTTGCAATCATAATTTGAAGTTATCAATTCTAAGTTCTGTATTTGACAATTACAAGTTCAGATCTTCTAATTATTATTTACAATCTTAGTTTGAAATTAACAATTCGAAGTTCTGTATTTACTTATTACACGTTCAGATCTTCAAGTTATAATTTGAAATTATAATTTATATTTAACAAATCTAAGTTCTGTAATTAACTATTACAAGTTCAGATCTTCAAGTTATAATTTGCAATCATAATTTGAAGTTATCAATTCTAAGTTCTGTATTTGACAGTTACAAGTTCAGATGTTTAGTTATAATTAGCAATCATAATTTGTATTTTACAATTCTAAGTTCTGTATTTGACTATTACAAGTTCAGATCTTCAAATTATTATTTACAATCTTAGTTTGAAATTAACAATTCGTAGTTCTGTATTTACTTATTACAAGTTCAGATCTTCAAGTTATAATTTGTAATTATAATTTATATTTAACAAATCTAAGTTCTGTAATTAACTATTACAAGTTCAGATCTTCAAGTTATAATTTGAACTAATAATTTGTATTTAACTATTCGAAGTTCTGTATTTGACTATTACAAGTTCAGATCTTCAAATTATAATTTGCAATCATAATTTGAAGTTATCAATTCTAAGTTCTGTATTTGACAATTACAAGTTCAGATCTTCAAGTTATAATTAGCAATCATAATTAGTATTTAACAAGTCGAAGTTCTGTATTTGACTATTACAAGTTCAGATCTTCAAATTATTATTTACAATCTTAATTTGAAATTAACAATTCGAAGTTCTGTATTTCCTTATTACAAGTTCAGATCTTCAAGTTATAATTTGCAATCATAATTTGAAGTTATCAATTCTAAGTTCTGTATTTGACAATTACAAGTTCAGATCTTCAAGTTATAATTTGCAATCATAATTTGAAGTTATCAATTCTAAGTTCTGTATTTGACAATTACAAGTTCAGATCTTCAAGTTATAATTTGCAATCATAATTTGAAGTTATCAATTGTAAGTTCTGTATTTGACACTTACAAGTTCAGATGTTCAAGTTATAATTAGCAATCATAATTTGTATTTTACAATTCTAAGTTCTGTATTTGACTATTACAAGTTCAGATCTTCAAGTTATAATTTGCAATAATAATTTGAATTTTACAATTCTAAGTTCAGTATTTTATGATTACAAGTTCAGATCTTCAAGTTATAACTTGCAATCATAATTTGAAGTTATCAATGCTAAGTTCTGTATTTGACAATTACAAGTTCAGATCTTCAAGTTATAATTTGAACTAATAATTTGTATTTAACTATTTGAAGTTCTGTATTTGACTATTACAAGTTCAGATCTTCAAATTATAATTTGCAATCATAATTTGAAGTTATCAATTCTAAGTTCTGTATTTGACAATTACAAGTTTAAATCTTCAAGTTATAATTAGCAATCATAATTTGTATTTAACAATTCGAAGTTCTGTATTTGACTATTACAAGTTCAGATCTTCAAATTGTTATTTACAATCTTAGTTTGAAATTAACAATTCGAAGTTCTGTATTTACTTATTACAAGTTCAGATCTTCAAGTTATAATTTGTAATTATAATTTATATTTAACAAATCTAAGTTCTGTAATTAACTATTACAAGTTCAGATCTTCAAGTTATAATTTGAACTAATAATTTGTATTTAACTATTCGAAGTTCTGTATTTGACTATTACAAGTTCAGATCTTCAAATTATAATTTGCAATCATAATTTGAAGTTATCAATTCTAAGTTCTGTATTTGACAATTACAAGTTCAGATCTTCTAATTATTATTTACAATCTTAGTTTGAAATTAACAATTCGAAGTTCTGTATTTACTTATTACAAGTTCAGATCTTCAAAATATAATTAGCAATCATAATTTGAATTTTACAATTCTAAGTTCAGTATTTGATGATTACAAGTTCAGATCTTCAAATTATTATTTACAATCTTAGTTTGAAATTAACAATTCGAAGTTCTGTATTTACTTATTACACGTTCAGATCTTCAAGTTATAATTTGAAATTATAATTTATATTTAACAAATCTAAGTTCTGTAATTAACTATTACAAGTTCAGATCTTCAAGTTATAATTTGCAATCATAATTTGAAGTTATCAATTCTAAGTTCTGTATTTGACAGTTACAAGTTCAGATGTTTAGTTATAATTAGCAATCATAATTTGTATTTTACAATTCTAAGTTCTGTATTTGACTATTACAAGTTCAGATCTTCAAATTATTATTTACAATCTTAGTTTGAAATTAACAATTCGTAGTTCTGTATTTACTTATTACAAGTTCAGATCTTCAAGTTATAATTTGTAATTATAATTTATATTTAACAAATCTAAGTTCTGTAATTAACTATTACAAGTTCAGATCTTCAAGTTATAATTTGAACTAATAATTTGTATTTAACTATTCGAAGTTCTGTATTTGACTATTACAAGTTCAGATCTTCAAATTATAATTTGCAATCATAATTAGAAGTTATCAATTCTAAGTTCTGTATTTGACAATTACAAGTTCAGATCTTCAAGTTATAATTAGCAATCATAATTTGTATTTAACAATTCGAAGTTCTGTATTTGACTATTACAAGTTCATATCTTCAAATTATTATTTACAATCTTAATTTGAAATTAACAATTCGAAGTTCTGTATTTACTTATTACAAGTTCAGATCTTCAAGTTATAATTTGCAATCATAATTTGAAGTTATCAATTCTAAGTTCTGTATTTGACAATTACAAGTTCAGATCTTCAAGTTATAATTTGCAATCATAATTTGTATTTTACAATTCTAAGTTCTGTATTTGACTATTACAAGTTCAGATCTTCAAGTTATAATTTGCAATAATAATTTGAATTTCACAATTCTAAGTTCAGTATTTTATGATTACAAGTTCAGATCTTCAAGTTATAATTTGCAATCATAATTTGAAGTTATCAATGCTAAGTTCTGTATTTGACAATTACAAGTTCAGATCTACAAGTTATAATTTGAACTAATAATTTGTATTTAACTATTTGAAGTTCTGTATTTGACTATTACAAGTTCAGATCTTCAAATTATAATTTGCAATCATAATTTGAAGTTATCAATTCTAAGTTCTGTATTTGACAATTACAAGTTTAAATCTTCAAGTTATAATTAGCAATCATAATTTGTATTTAACAATTCGAAGTTCTGTATTTGACTATTACAAGTTCAGATCTTCAAATTATTATTTACAATCTTAGTTTGAAATTAACAATTCGTAGTTCTGTATTTACTTATTACAAGTTCAGATCTTCAAGTTATAATTTGTAATTATAATTTATATTTAACAAATCTAAGTTCTGTAATTAACTATTACAAGTTCAGATCTTCAAGTTATAATTTGAACTAATAATTTGTATTTAACTATTCGAAGTTCTGTATTTGACTATTACAAGTTCAGATCTTCAAATTATAATTTGCAATCATAATTTGAAGTTATCAATTCTAAGTTCTGTATTTGACAATTACAAGTTCAGATCTTCAAGTTATAATTAGCAATCATAATTTGTATTTAACAATTCGAAGTTCTGTATTTGACTATATTACAAGTTCAGATCTTCAAATTATTATTTACAATCTTAATTTGTAATTAACAATTCGAAGTTCTGTATTTACTTATTACAAGTTCAGATCTTCAAGTTATAATTTGCAATCATAATTTGAAGTAATCAATTCTAAGTTCTGTATTTGACAATTACAAGTTCAGATCTTCAAGTTATAATTAGCAATCATAATTTGAATTTTACAATTCTAAGTTCTGTATTTGACTATTACAAGTTCAGATCAAATAGTTATAATTTGAAATAATAATTAGTATTTAACAAATTTAAGTTCAGTATTTGACTATTACAAGTTCAGATCTTCAAGTTATAATTTGCAATCATAATTTGATGTTATCAATTCTAAGTTCTGTATTTGACAATTACAAGTTCAGATGTTCAAGTTATAATTAGCAATCATAATTTGTATTTTACAATTCTAAGTTCTGTATTTGACTATTACAAGTTCAGATCTTCAAGTTATAATTTGCAATAATTATTTGAATTTTACAATTCTAAGTTCAGTATTTTATGATTACAAGTTAAGATCTTCAAGTTATAATTTGCAATCATAATTTAAAGTTATCAATGCTAAGTTCTGCATTTGTCAATTACAAGTTCAGATGTTCAAGTTATAATTAGCAATCATAATTTGTATTTTACAATTCGAAGTTCTGTATTTGACTATTACAAGTTCAGATCTTCAAGTTATAATTTGCAATAATAATTTGAATTTTACAATTCTAAGTTCAGTATTTTATGATTACAAGTTCAGATCTTCAAGTTATAATTTGCAATAATAATTTGAATTTTACAATTCTAAGTTCAGTATTTTATGATTACAAGTTCAGATCTTCAAGTTATAACTTGCAATCATAATTTGAAGTTATCAATGCTAAGTTCTGTATTTGACAATTACAAGTTCAGATCTTCAAGTTATAATTTGAACTAATAATTTGTATTTAACTATTTGAAGTTCTGTATTTGACTATTACAAGTTCAGATCTTCAAATTATAATTTGCAATCATAATTTGAAGTTATCAATTCTAAGTTCTGTATTTGACAATTACAAGTTTAAATCTTCAAGTTATAATTAGCAATCATAATTTGTATTTAACAATTAGAAGTTCTGTATTTGACTATTACTAGTTCAGATCTTCAAATTATTATTTACAATCTTAGTTTGAAATTAACAATTCGAAGTTCTGTATTTACTTATTACAAGTTCAGATCTTCAAGTTATAATTTGAAATTATAATTTATATTTAACATATCTAAGTTCTGTAATTAACTATTACAAGTTCAGATCTTCAAGTTATAATTTGAACTAATAATTTGTATTTAACTATTCGAAGTTCTGTATTTGACTATTACAAGTTCAGATCTTCAAATTATAATTTGCAATCATAATTTGAAGTTATCAATTCTAAGTTCTGTATTTGACAATTACAAGTTCAGATCTTCAAGTTATAATTAGCAATCATAATTTGTATTTAACAATTCGAAGTTCTGTATTTGACTATTACAAGTTCAGATCTTCAAATTATTATTTACAATTTTAATTTGAAATTAACAATTCGAAGTTCTGTATTTCCATATTACAAGTTCAGATCTTCAAGTTATAATTTGCAATCATAATTTGAAGTTATCAATGCTAAGTTCTGTATTTGACAATTACCAGTTCAGATCTTCAAGTTATAACTTGAACTAATAATTTGTATTTAACTATTTGAAGTTCTGTATTTGACTATTACAAGTTCAGATCTCCAAATTATAATTTGCAATCATAATTTGAAGTTATCAATTCTAAGTTCTGTATTTGACAATTACAAGTTTAAATCTTCAAGTTATAATTAGCAATCATAATTTGTATTTAACAATTCGAAGTTCTGTATTTGACTATTACAAGTTCAGATCTTCAAATTATTATTTACAATCTTAGTTTGAAATTAACAATTCGAAGTTCTGTATTTACTTATTACAAGTTCAGATCTTCAAGTTATAATTTGAAATTATAATTTATATTTAACATATCTAAGTTCTGTAATTAACTATTACAAGTTCAGATCTTCAAGTTATAATTTGAACTAATAATTTGTATTTAACTATTCGAAGTTCTGTATTTGACTATTACAAGATCAGATCTTCAAATTATAATTTGCAATCATAATTTGAAGTTATCAATTCTAAGTTCTGTATTTGACAATTACAAGTTCAGATCTTCAAGTTATAATTAGCAATCATAATTTGTATTTAACAATTCGAAGTTCTGTATTTGACTATTACAAGTTCAGATCTTCAAATTATTATTTACAATCTTAATTTGAAATTAACAATTCGAAGTTCTGTATTTCCTTATTACAAGTTCAGATCTTCAAGTTATAATTTGCAATCATAATTTGAAGTTATCAATTCTAAGTTCTGTATTTGACAATTACAAGTTCAGATCTTCAAGTTATAATTTGCAATCATAATTTGAAGTTATCAATTCTAAGTTCTGTATTTGACAATTACAAGATCAGATCTTCAAGTTATAATTTGCAATCATAATTTGAAGTTATCAATTCTAAGTTCTGTATTTGACAATTACAAGTTCAGATGTTCAAGTTATAATTAGCAATCATAATTTGTATTTTACAATTCTAAGTTCTGTATTTGACTATTACAAGTTCAGATCTTCAAGTTATAATTTGCAATAATAATTTGAATTTTACAATTCTAAGTTCAGTATTTTATGATTACAAGTTCAGATCTTCAAGTTATAACTTGCAATCATAATTTGAAGTTATCAATGCTAAGTTCTGTATTTGACAATTACAAGTTCAGATCTTCAAGTTATAATTTGAACTAATAATTTGTATTTAACTATTTGAAGTTCAGTATTTGATTATTACAAGTTCAGATCTTCAAATTATAATTTGCAATCATAATTTGAAGTTATCAATTCTAAGTTCTGTATTTGACAATTACAAGTTTAAATCTTCAAGTTATAATTAGCAATCATAATTTGTATTTAACAATTCGAAGTTCTGTATTTGACTATTACAAGTTCAGATCTTCAAATTATTATTTACAATCTTAGTTTGAAATTAACAATTCGAAGTTCTGTATTTACTTATTACAAGTTCAGATCTTCAAAATATAATTAGCAATCATAATTTGAATTTTACAATTCTAAGTTCAGTATTTGATGATTACAAGTTCAGATCTTCAAATTATTATTTACAATCTTAGTTTGAAATTAACAATTCGAAGTTCTGTATTTACTTATTACACGTTCAGATCTTCAAGTTATAATTTGAAATTATAATTTATATTTAACAAATCTAAGTTCTGTAATTAACTATTACAAGTTCAGATCTTCAAGTTATAATTTGCAATCATAATTTGAAGTTATCAATTCTAAGTTCTGTATTTGACAGTTACAAGTTCAGATGTTTAGTTATAATTAGCAATCATAATTTGTATTTTACAATTCTAAGTTCTGTATTTGACTATTACAAGTTCAGATCTTCAAATTATTATTTACAATCTTAGTTTGAAATTAACAATTCGTAGTTCTGTATTTACTTATTACAAGTTCAGATCTTCAAGTTATAATTTGTAATTATAATTTATATTTAACAAATCTAAGTTCTGTAATTAACTATTACAAGTTCAGATCTTCAAGTTATAATTTGAACTAATAATTTGTATTTAACTATTCGAAGTTCTGTATTTGACTATTACAAGTTCAGATCTTCAAATTATAATTTGCAATCATAATTAGAAGTTATCAATTCTAAGTTCTGTATTTGACAATTACAAGTTCAGATCTTCTAGTTATAATTAGCAATCATAATTTGTATTTAACAATTCGAAGTTCTGTATTTGACTATTACAAGTTCAGATCTTCAAATTATTATTTACAATCTTAATTTGAAATTATCAATTCGAAGTTCTGTATTTACTTATTACAAGTTCAGATCTTCAAGTTATAATTTGCAATCATAATTTGAAGTTATCAATTCTAAGTTCTGTATTTGACAATTACAAGTTCAGATCTTCAAGTTATAATTTGCAATCATAATTTGTATTTTACAATTCTAAGTTCTGCATTTGACTATTACAAGTTCAGATCTTCAAGTTATAATTTGCAATAATAATTTGAATTTCACAATTCTAAGTTCAGTATTTTATGATTACAAGTTCAGATCTTCAAGTTATAATTTGCAATCATAATTTGAAGTTATCAATTCTAAGTTCTGTATTTGACAATTACAAGTTTAAATCTTCAAGTTATAATTAGCAATCATAATTTGTATTTAACAATTCGAAGTTCTGTATTTGACTATTACAAGTTCAGATCTTCAAATTATTATTTACAATCTTAGTTTGAAATTAACAATTCGAAGTTCTGTATTTGACTATTACAAGTTCAGATCTTCAAATTATTATTTACAATCTTAATTTGAAATTAACAATTCGAAGTTCTGTATTTCCTTATTACAAGTTCAGATCTTCAAGTTATAATTTGCAATCATAATTTGAAGTTATCAATTCTAAGTTCTGTATTTGACAATTACAAGATCAGATCTTCAAGTTATAATTTGCAATCATAATTTGAAGTTATCAATTCTAAGTTCTGTATTTGACAATTACAAGTTCAGATGTTCAAGTTATAATTAGCAATCATAATTTGTATTTTACAATTCTAAGTTCTGTATTTGACTATTACAAGTTCAGATCTTCAAGTTATAATTTGCAATAATAATTTGAATTTTACAATTCTAAGTTCAGTATTTTATGATTACAAGTTCAGATCTTCAAGTTATAACTTGCAATCATAATTTGAAGTTATCAATGCTAAGTTCTGTATTTGACAATTACAAGTTCAGATCTTCAAGTTATAATTTGAACTAATAATTTGTATTTAACTATTTGAAGTTCAGTATTTGATTATTACAAGTTCAGATCTTCAAATTATAATTTGCAATCATAATTTGAAGTTATCAATTCTAAGTTCTGTATTTGACAATTACAAGTTTAAATCTTCAAGTTATAATTAGCAATCATAATTTGTATTTAACAATTCGAAGTTCTGTATTTGACTATTACAAGTTCAGATCTTCAAATTATTATTTACAATCTTAGTTTGAAATTAACAATTCGAAGTTCTGTATTTACTTATTACAAGTTCAGATCTTCAAAATATAATTAGCAATTATAATTTGAATTTTACAATTCTAAGTTCAGTATTTGATGATTACAAGTTCAGATCTTCAAATTATTATTTACAATCTTAGTTTGAAATTAACAATTCGAAGTTCTGTATTTACTTATTACACGTTCAGATCTTCAAGTTATAATTTGAAATTATAATTTATATTTAACAAATCTAAGTTCTGTAATTAACTATTACAAGTTCAGATCTTCAAGTTATAATTTGCAATCATAATTTGAAGTTATCAATTCTAAGTTCTGTATTTGACAGTTACAAGTTCAGATGTTTAGTTATAATTAGCAATCATAATTTGTATTTTACAATTCTAAGTTCTGTATTTGACTATTACAAGTTCAGATCTTCAAATTATTATTTACAATCTTAGTTTGAAATTAACAATTCGTAGTTCTGTATTTACTTATTACAAGTTCAGATCTTCAAGTTATAATTTGTAATTATAATTTATATTTAACAAATCTAAGTTCTGTAATTAACTATTACAAGTTCAGATCTTCAAGTTATAATTTGAACTAATAATTTGTATTTAACTATTCGAAGTTCTGTATTTGACTATTACAAGTTCAGATCTTCAAATTATAATTTGCAATCATAATTAGAAGTTATCAATTCTAAGTTCTGTATTTGACAATTACAAGTTCAGATCTTCAAGTTATAATTAGCAATCATAATTTGTATTTAACAATTCGAAGTTCTGTATTTGACTATTACAAGTTCAGATCTTCAAATTATTATTTACAATCTTAATTTGAAATTATCAATTCGAAGTTCTGTATTTACTTATTACAAGTTCAGATCTTCAAGTTATAATTTGCAATCATAATTTGAAGTTATCAATTCTAAGTTCTGTATTTGACAATTACAAGTTCAGATCTTCAAGTTATAATTTGCAATCATAATTTGTATTTTACAATTCTAAGTTCTGCATTTGACTATTACAAGTTCAGATCTTCAAGTTATAATTTGCAATAATAATTTGAATTTCACAATTCTAAGTTCAGTATTTTATGATTACAAGTTCAGATCTTCAAGTTATAATTTGCAATCATAATTTGAAGTTATCAATGCTAAGTTCTGTATTTGACAATTACAAGTTCAGATCTACAAGTTATAATTTGAACTAATAATTTGTATTTAACTATTTGAAGTTCTGTATTTGACTATTACAAGTTCAGATCTTCAAATTATAATTTGCAATCATAATTTGAAGTTATCAATTCTAAGTTCTGTATTTGACAATTACAAGTTTAAATCTTCAAGTTATAATTAGCAATCATAATTTGTATTTAACAATTCGAAGTTCTGTATTTGACTATTACAAGTTCAGATCTTCAAATTATTATTTACAATCTTAGTTTGAAATTAACATTTCGTAGTTCTGTATTTACTTATTACAAGTTCAGATCTTCAAGTTATAATTTGTAATTATAATTTATATTTAACAAATCTAAGTTCTGTAATTAACTATTACAAGTTCAGATCTTCAAGTTATAATTTGAACTAATAATTTGTATTTAACTATTCGAAGTTCTGTATTTGACTATTACAAGTTCAGATCTTCAAATTATAATTTGCAATCATAATTTGAAGTTATCAATTCTAAGTTCTGTATTTGACAATTACAAGTTCAGATCTTCAAGTTATAATTAGCAATCATAATTTGAATTTTACAATGCTAAGTTCAGTATTTGATGATTACAAGTTCAGATCTTCAAATTATTATTTACAATCTTAGTTTGAAATTTTCAATTCGAAGTTCTGTATTTACTTATTACAAGTTCAGATCTACAAGTTATAATTTGAAATTATAATTTATATTTAACATATCTAAATTCTGTAATTAACTATTACAAGTTCAGATCTTCAAGTTATAATTAGCAATCATAATTAGAATTTATCAATTCTAAGTTCTGTATTTGACAGTTACAAGTTCAGATGTTCAAGTTTTAATTAGCAATCATAATTTGTATTTTACAATTCTAAGTTCTGTATTTGACTATTACAAGTTCAGATCTTCAAGTTATAATTTGCAATAATAATTTGAATTTTACAATTCTAAGTTCAGTATTTTATGATTACAAGTTAAGATCTTCAAGTTATAATTTGCAATCATAATTTGAAGTTATCAATGCTAAGTTCTGTATTTGTCAATTACAAGTTCAGATCTTCAAATTATTATTTAAAATCTTAGTTGGAAATTAACAATTCGAAGTTCTGTATTTACTTATTACAAGTTCAGATCTTCAAGTTATAATTTGCAATCATAATTTGAAGTTATCAACTCTAAGTTCTGTATTTGACAATTACAAGTTCAGATCTTCAAGTTATAATTAGTAATCATAATTAGAAGTTATCAATTCTAAGTTCTGTATTTGACAGTTACAAGTTCAGATCATTAAGTTATAATTTGAAATAATAATTAGTATTTAACAAATTTAAGTTCTGTAATTCACTATTACAAGTTCAGATCTACAAGTTATAATTTGCAATAATAATTAGAAGCTATCAATTTTAAGCTCTGTATTTGACAATTACTAGTTCAGATCTTCAAGATATAATTAGCAAACATAATTTGAATTTTACACTTCTAAGTTCAGTATTTGACTATTCCAAGTTCAGATCTTCAAGTTATAATTTGCAATCATATTTTGATGTTATCAATTCTAAGTTCTGTATTTGACAATTACAAGTTCAGATGTTCAAGTTATAATTAGAAATCATAATTTGTATTTTACAATTCTAAATTCTGTATTTGACTATTACAAGTTCAGATCTTCAAGTTATAATTTGCAATAATAATTTGAATTTTACAATTCTAAGTTCAGTATTTTATGATTACAAGTTCAGATCTTCAAGTTATAATTAGCAATCATAATTTGAAGTTATCAATGCTAAGTTCTGTATTTGTCAATTACAAGTTCAGATCTTCAAATTATTATTTAAAATCTTAGTTGGAAATTAACAATTCGAAGTTCTGTATTTACTTATTACAAGTTCAGATCTTCAAGTTATAATTTGCAATCATAATTTGAAGTTATCAACTCTAAGTTCTGTATTTGACAATTACAAGTTCAGATCTTCAAGTTATAATTAGTAATCATAATTAGAAGTTATCAATTCTAAGTTCTGTATTTGACAGTTACAAGTTCAGATCATTAAGTTATAATTTGAAATAATAATTAGTATTTAACAAATTTAAGTTCTGTAATTCACTATTACAAGTTCAGATCTACAAGTTATAATTTGCAATAATAATTAGAAGCTATCAATTTTAAGCTCTGTATTTGACAATTACTAGTTCAGATCTTCAAGATATAATTAGCAAACATAATTTGAATTTTACACTTCTAAGTTCAGTATTTGACTATTCCAAGTTCAGATCTTCAAGTTATAATTTGCAATCATATTTTGATGTTATCAATTCTAAGTTCTGTATTTGACAATTACAAGTTCAGATGTTCAAGTTATAATTAGCAATCATAATTTGTATTTTACAATTCTAAATTCTGTATTTGACTATTACAAGTTCAGATCTTCAAGTTATAATTTGCAATCATAATTTGAAGTTATCAATTCTAAGTTCTGTATTTGACAATTACTAGTTCAGATGTTCAAGTTATAATTAGCAATCATAATTTGAATTTTACAATTCTAAGTACTGTATTTGACTATTACAAGTTCAGATCATTAAGTTATAATTTGAAATAATAATTAGTATTTAACAAATTTAAGTTCTGTAATTCACTATTACAAGTTCAGATCTTCAAGTTATAATTTGCAATAATAATTAGAAGCTATCAATTTTAAGCTCTGTATTTGACAATTACAAATTCAGATCTTCAAGATATAATTAGCAAACATAATTTGAATTTTACAATTCTAAGTTCTGTATTTGACTATTACAAGTTCAGATCATTAAGTTATAATTTGAAATAATAATTAGTATTTAACAAATTTAAGTTCAGTATTTGACTATTCCAAGTTCAGATCTTCAAGTTATAATTTGCAATCATAATTTGATGTTATCAATTCTAAGTTCTGTATTTGACAATTACAAGTTCAGATGTTCAAGTTATAATTAGCAATCATAATTTGTATTTTACAATTCTAAGTTCTGTATTTGACTATTACAAGTTCAGATCTTCAAGTTATAATTTGCAATAATAATTTGAATTTTACAATTCTAAGTTCAGTATTTTATGATTACAAGTTAAAATCTTCAAGTTATAATTTGCAATCATAATTTGAAGTTATCAATGCTAAGTTCTGTATTTGTCAATTACAAGTTCAGATCTTCAAATTATTATTTAAAATCTTAGTTGGAAATTAACAATTCGAAGTTCTGTATTTACTTATTACAAGTTCAGATCTTCAAGTTATAATTTGCAATCATAATTTGAAGTTATCAATTCTAAGTTCTGTATTTGACAATTACAAGTTCAGATCTTCAAGTTATAATGTGCAATCATAATTTGTATTTTACAATTCTAAGTTCTGTATTTGACTATTACAAGTTCAGATCTTCAAGTTATAATTTGCAATAATAATTTGAATTTCACAATTCTAAGTTCAGTATTTTATGATTACAAGTTCAGATCTTCAAGTTATAATTTGCAATCATAATTTGAAGTTATCAATGCTAAGTTCTGTATTTGACAATTACAAGTTCAGATCTTCAAGTTATAATTTGAACTAATAATTTGTATTTAACTATTTGAAGTTCTGTATTTGACTATTACAAGTTCAGATCTTCAAATTATAATTTGCAATCATAATTTGAAGTTATCAATTCTAAGTACTGTATTTGACTATTACAAGTTCAGAACTTCAAGTTATAATTTGAACTAATAATTTGTATTTAACTATTTGAAGTTCTGTATTTGACAATTACAAGTTCAGATCTTCAAGTTATAATTTGCAATAATAATTTGAATTTCACAATTCTAAGTTCAGTATTTTATGATTACAAGTTCAGATCTTCAAGTTATAATTTGCAATCATAATTTGAAGTTATCAATGCTAAGTTCTGTATTTGACAATTACAAGTTCAGATCTTCAAGTTATAATTTGAACTAATAATTTGTATTTAACTATTTGAAGTTCTGTATTTGACAATTACAAGTTTAAATCTTCAAGTTATAATTAGCAATCATAATTTGTATTTAACAATTCGAAGTTCTGTATTTGACTATTACAAGTTCAGATCTTCAAATTATTATTTACAATCTTAGTTTGAAATTAACAATTCGTAGTTCTGTATTTACTTATTACAAGTTCAGATCTTCAAGTTATAATTTGTAATTATAATTTGTAATTATAATTTATATTTAACAAATCTAAGTTCTGTATTTGACTATTACAAGTTCAGATCTTCAAATTATTATTTACAATCTTAATTTGAAATTAACAATTCGAAGTTCTGTATTTACTTATTACACGTTCAGATCTTCAAGTTATAATTTGAAATTATAATTTATATTTAACAAATCTAAGTTCTGTAATTAACTATTACAAGTTCAGATCTTCAAGTTATAATTTGCAATCATAATTTGAAGTTATCAATTCTAAGTTCTGTATTTGACAATTACAAGTTCAGATGTTCAAGTTATAATTAGCAATCATAATTTGAATTTTACAATTCTAAGTACTGTATTTGACTATTACAAGTTCAGATCATTAAGTTATAATTTGAAATAATACTTAGTATTTAACAAATTTAAGTTCTGTAATTCACTATTACAAGTTCAGATCTTCAAGTTATAATTTGCAATAATAATTAGAAGCTATCAATTTTAAGCTCTGTATTTGACAATTACAAGTTCAGATCTTCAAGATATAATTAGCAAACATAATTTGAATTTTACAATTCTAAGTTCTGTATTTGACTATTACAAGTTCAGATCATTAAGTTATAATTTGAAATAATAATTAGTATTTAACAAATTTAAGTTCAGTATTTGACTATTCCAAGTTCAGATCTTCAAGTTATAATTTGCAATCATAATTTGATGTTATCAATTCTAAGTTCTGTATTTGACAATTACAAGTTCAGATGTTCAAGTTATAATTAGCAATCATAATTTGTATTTTACAATTCTAAGTTCTGTATTTGACTATTACAAGTTCAGATCTTCAAGTTATAATTTGCAATAATAATTTGAATTTTACAATTCTAAGTTCAGTATTTTATGATTACAAGTTAAAATCTTCAAGTTATAATTTGCAATCATAATTTGAAGTTATCAATGCTAAGTTCTGTATTTGTCAATTACAAGTTCAGATCTTCAAATTATTATTTAAAATCTTAGTTGGAAATTAACAATTCGAAGTTCTGTATTTACTTATTACAAGTTCAGATCTTCAAGTTATAATTTGCAATCATAATTTGAAGTTATCAACTCTAAGTTCTGTATTTGACAATTACAAGTTCAGATCTTCAAGTTATAATTAGCAATCATAATTTGAATTTTACAATTCTAAGTTCAGTATTTGATGATTACAAGTTCAGATCTTCAAATTATTATTTACAATCTTAGTTTGAAATTTACAATTCGAAGTTCTGTATTTACTTATTACAAGTTCAGATCTTCAAGTTATAATTTGAAATTATAATTTATATTTAACATATCTAAGTTCTGTAATTAACTATTACAAGTTCAGATCTTCAAGTTATAATTAGCAATCATAATTAGAAGTTATCAATTCTAAGTTCTGTATTTGGCAGTTACAAGTTCAGATCATTAAGTTATAATTTGAAATAATAATTAGTATTTAACAAATTTAAGTTCTGTAATTCACTATTACAAGTTCAGATCTTCAAGTTATAATTTGCAATAATAATTAGAAGCTATCAATTTTAAGCTCTGTATTTGACAATTACTAGTTCAGATCTTCAAGATATAATTAGCAAACATAATTTAAATTTTACACTTCTAAGTTCAGTATTTGACTATTCCAAGTTCAGATCTTCAAGTTATAATTTGCAACCATAATTTGATGTTATCAATTCTAAGTTCTGTATTTGACAATTACAAGTTCACATGTTCAAGTTATAATTAGCAATCATAATTTGTATTTTACAATTCTAAGTTCTGTATTTGACTATTACAAGTTCAGATCTTCAAGTTATAATTTGCAATAATAATTTGAATTTTACAATTCTAAGTTCAGTATTTTATGATTACAAGTTCAGATCTTCAAGTTATCATTTGCAATCATAATTTGAAGTTATCAATGCTAAGTTCTGTATTTGACAATTACAAGTTCAGATCTTCAAGTTATAATTTGAACTAATAATTTGTATTTAACTATTTGAAGTTCTGTATTTGACTATTACAAGTTCAGATCTTCAAATTATAATTTGCAATCACAATTTGAAGTTATCAATTCTAAGTTCTGTATTTGACAATTACAAGTTTAAATCTTCAAGTTATAATTAGCAATCATAATTTGTATTTAACAATGCGAAGTTCTGTATTTGACTATTACAAGTTCAGATCTTCAAATTATTATTTACAATCTTAGTTTGAAATTAACAATTCGAAGTTCTGTATTTACTTATTACAAGTTCAGATCTTCAAGTTATAATTTGTAATTATAATTTATATTTAACAAATCTAAGTTCTGTAATTAACTATTACAAGTTCAGATCTTCAAGTTATAATTTGAACTAATAATTTGTATTTAACTATTTGAAGTTCTGTATTTGACTATTACAAGTTCAGATCTTCAAATTATAATTTGCAATCATAATTTGAAGTTATCAATTCTAAGTTCTGTATTTGACAATTACAAGTTCAGATCTTCTAATTATTATTTACAATCTTAGTTTGAAATTAACAATTCGAAGTTCTGTATTTACTTATTACAAGTTCAGATCTTCAAAATATAATTAGCAATCATAATTTGAATTTTACAATTCTAAGTTCAGTATTTGATGATTACAAGTTCAGATCTTCAAATTATTATTTACAATCTTAGTTTGAAATTAACAATTCGAAGTTCTGTATTTACTTATTACACGTTCAGATCTTCAAGTTATAATTTGAAATTATAATTTATATTTAACAAATCTAAGTTCTGAAATTAACTATTACAAGTTCAGATCTTCAAGTTATAATTTGCAATCATAATTTGAAGTTATCAATTCTAAGTTCTGTATTTGACAGTTACAAGTTCAGATGTTCAAGTTATAATTAGCAATCATAATTTGTATTTTACAATTCTAAGTTCTGTATTTGACTATTACAAGTTCAGATCTTCAAATTATTATTTACAATCTTAGTTTGAAATTAACAATTCGTAGTTCTGTATTTACTTATTACAAGTTCAGATCTTCAAGTTATAATTTGTAATTATAATTTATATTTAACAAATCTAAGTTCTGTAATTAACTATTACAAGTTCAGATCTTCAAGTTATAATTTGAACTAATAATTTGTATTTAACTATTCGAAGTTCTGTATTTGACTATTACAAGTTCAGATCTTCAAATTATAATTTGCAATCATAATTTGAAGTTATCAATTCTAAGTTCTGTATTTGACAATTACAAGTTCAGATCTGCAAGTTACAATTAGCAATCATAAATTGTATTTAACAATTCGAAGTTCTGTATTTGACTATTACAAGTTCAGATCTTCAAATTATTATTTACAATCTTAATTTGTAATTAACAATTCGAAGTTCTGTATTTACTTATTACAAGTTCAGATCTTCAAGTTATAATTTGCAATCATAATTTGAAGTAATCAATTCTAAGTTCTGTATTTGACAATTACAAGTTCAGATCTTCAAGTTATAATTAGCAATCATAATTTGAATTTTACAATTCTAAGTTCAGTATTTGATGATTACAAGTTCAGTTTTTCAAATTATTATTTACAATCTTAGTTTGAAATTAACAATTCGAAGTTCTGTATTTACTTATTACACATTCAGATCTTCAAGTTATAATTTGAAATTATAATTTATATTTAACAAATCTAAGTTCTGTAATTAACTATTACAAGTTCAGATCTTCAAGTTATAATTTGCAATCATAATTTGAAGTTATCAATTCTAAGTTCTGTATTTGACTATTACAAGTTCAGATCTTCAAGTTATAATTTGCAATAATAATTTGAATTTCACAATTCTAAGTTCAGTATTTTATGATTACAAGTTCAGATCTTCAAGTTATAATTTGCAATCATAATTTGAAGTTATCAATGCTAAGTTCTGTATTTGACAATTACAAGTTCAGATCTACAAGTTATAATTTGAACTAATAATTTGTATTTAACTATTTGAAGTTCTGTATTTGACTATTACAAGTTCAGATCTTCAAATTATAATTTGCAATCATAATTTGAAGTTATCAATTCTAAGTTCTGTATTTGACAATTACAAGTTTAAATCTTCAAGTTATAATTAGCAATCATAATTTGTATTTAACAATTCGAAGTTCTGTATTTGACTATTACAAGTTCAGATCTTCAAATTATTATTTACAATCTTAGTTTGAAATTAACAATTCGTAGTTCTGTATTTACTTATTACAAGTTCAGATCTTCAAGTTATAATTTGTAATTATAATTTATATTTAACAAATCTAAGTTCTGTAATTAACTATTACAAGTTCAGATCTTCAAGTTATAATTTGAACTAATAATTTGTATTTAACTATTCGAAGTTCTGTATTTGACTATTACAAGTTCAGATCTTCAAATTATAATTTGCAATCATAATTTGAAGTTATCAATTCTAAGTTCTGTATTTGACAATTACAAGTTCAGATCTACAAGTTACAATTAGCAATCATAAATTGTATTTAACAATTCGAAGTTCTGTATTTGACTATTACAAGTTCAGATCTTCAAATTATTATTTACAATCTTAATTTGTAATTAACAATTCGAAGTTCTGTATTTACTTATTACAAGTTCAGATCTTCAAGTTATAATTTGCAATCATAATTTGAAGTAATCAATTCTAAGTTCTGTATTTGACAATTACAAGTTCAGATCTTCAAGTTATAATTTGAAATTATAATTTATATTATAATTATAATCTTATAATTATAATCTAACTAAATCTAAGTTCTGTAATTAACTATTACAAGTTCAGATCTTCAAGTTATAATTTGCAATCATAATTTGAAGTTATCAATTCTAAGTTCTGTATTTGACTATTACAAGTTCAGATCTTCAAGTTATAATTTGCAATAATAATTTGAATTTCACAATTCTAAGTTCAGTATTTTATGATTACAAGTTCAGATCTTCAAGTTATAATTTGCAATCATAATTTGAAGTTATCAATGCTAAGTTCTGTATTTGACAATTACAAGTTCAGATCTACAAGTTATAATTTGAACTAATAATTTGTATTTAACTATTTGAAGTTCTGTATTTGACTATTACAAGTTCAGATCTTCAAATTATAATTTGCAATCATAATTTGAAGTTATCAATTCTAAGTTCTGTATTTGACAATTACAAGTTTAAATCTTCAAGTTATAATTAGCAATCATAATTTGTATTTAACAATTCGAAGTTCTGTATTTGACTATTACAAGTTCAGATCTTCAAATTATTATTTACAATCTTAGTTTGATATTAACAATTCGTAGTTCTGTATTTACTTATTACAATAGTTACAAAAGTTCAGATCATTATGTTATAATTTGAAATAATAATTAGTATTTAACAAATTTAAGTTCAGTATTTGACTATTCCAAGTTCAGATCTTCAAGTTATAATTTGCAATCATAATTTGATGTTATCAATTCTAAGTTCTGTATTTGACAATTACAAGTTCAGATGTTCAAGTTATAATTAGCAATCATAATTTGTATTTTACAATTCTAAGTTCTGTATTTGACTATTACAAGTTCAGATCTTCAAGTTATAATTTGCAATAATAATTTGAATTTTACAATTCTAAGTTCAGTATTTTATGATTACAAGTTAAAATCTTCAAGTTATAATTTGCAATCATAATTTGAAGTTATCAATGCTAAGTTCTGTATTTGTCAATTACAAGTTCAGATCTTCAAATTATTATTTAAAATCTTAGTTGGAAATTTACAATTCGAAGTTCTGTATTTACTTATTACAAGTTCAGATCTTCAAGTTATAATGTGCAATCATAATTTGTATTTTACAATTCTAAGTTCTGTATTTGACTATTACAAGTTCAGATCTTCAAGTTATAATTTGCAATAATAATTTGAATTTCACAATTCTAAGTTCAGTATTTTATGATTACAAGTTCAGATCTTCAAGTTATAATTTTCAATCATAATTAGAAGTTATCAATGCTAAGTTCTGTATTTGACAATTACAAGTTCAGATCTTCAAGTTATAATTTGAACTAATAATTTGTATTTAACTATTTGAAGTTCTGTATTTGACTATTACAAGTTCAGATCTTCAAATTATAATTTGCAATCATAATTTGAAGTTATCAATTCTAAGTACTGTATTTGACTATTACAAGTTCAGAACTTCAAGTTATAATTTGAACTAATAATTTGTATTTAACTATTTGAAGTTCTGTATTTGACAATTACAAGTTTAAATCTTCAAGTTATAATTAGCAATCATAATTTGTATTTAACAATTCGAGTTCTGTATTTGACTATTACAAGTTCAGATCTTCAAGTTATAATTTGCAATAATAATTTGAATTTCACAATTCTAAGTTCAGTATTTTATGATTACAAGTTCAGATCTTCAAGTTATAATTTGCAATCATAATTTGAAGTTATCAATGCTAAGTTCTGTATTTGACAATTACAAGTTCAGATCTTCAAGTTATAATTTGAACTAATAATTTGTATTTAACTATTTGAAGTTCTGTATATGACAATTACAAGTTTAAATCTTCAAGTTATAATTAGCAATCATAATTTGTATTTAACAATTCGAAGTTCTGTATTTGACTATTACAAGTTCAGATCTTCAAATTATTATTTACAATCTTAGTTTGAAATTAACAATTCGTAGTTCTGTATTTACTTATTACAAGTTCAGATCTTCAAGTTATAATTTGTAATTATAATTTATATTTAACAAATCTAAGTTCTGTAATTAACTATTACAAGTTCAGATCTTCAAGTTATAATTTGAACTAATAATTTGTATTTAACTATTCGAAGTTCTGTATTTGACTATTACAAGTTCAGATCTTCAAATTATAATTTGCAATCATAATTTGAAGTTATCAATTCTAAGTTCTGTATTTGACAATTACAAGTTCAGATCTTCAAGTTATAATTAGCAATCATAATTTGTATTTAACAATTCGAAGTTCTGTATTTGACTATTACAAGTTCAGATCTTCAAGTTATAATTTGTAATTATAATTTGTAATTATAATTTATATTTAACAAATCTAAGTTCTGTATTTGACTATTACAAGTTCAGATCTTCAAATTATTATTTACAATCTTAATTTGAAATTAACAATTCGAAGTTCTGTATTTACTTATTACACGTTCAGATCTTCAAGTTATAATTTGAAATTATAATTTATATTTAACAAATCTAAGTTCTGTAATTAACTATTACAAGTTCAGATCTTCAAGTTATAATTTGCAATCATAATTTGAAGTTATCAATTCTAAGTTCTGTATTTGACAATTACAAGTTCAGATGTTCAAGTTATAATTAGCAATCATAATTTGAATTTTACAATTCTAAGTACTGTATTTGACTATTACAAGTTCAGATCATTAAGTTATAATTTGAAATAATACTTAGTATTTAACAAATTTAAGTTCTGTAATTCACTATTACAAGTTCAGATCTTCAAGTTATAATTTGCAATAATAATTAGAAGCTATCAATTTTAAGCTCTGTATTTGACAATTACAAGTTCAGATCTTCAAGATATAATTAGCAAACATAATTTGAATTTTACAATTCTAAGTTCTGTATTTGACTATTACAAGTTCAGATCATTAAGTTATAATTTGAAATAATAATTAGTATTTAACAAATTTAAGTTCAGTATTTGACTATTCCAAGTTCAGATCTTCAAGTTATAATTTGCAATCATAATTTGATGTTATCAATTCTAAGTTCTGTATTTGACAATTACAAGTTCAGATGTTCAAGTTATAATTAGCAATCATAATTTGTATTTTACAATTCTAAGTTCTGTATTTGACTATTACAAGTTCAGATCTTCAAGTTATAATTTGCAATAATAATTTGAATTTTACAATTCTAAGTTCAGTATTTTATGATTACAAGTTAAAATCTTCAAGTTATAATTTGCAATCATAATTTGAAGTTATCAATGCTAAGTTCTGTATTTGTCAATTACAAGTTCAGATCTTCAAATTATTATTTAAAATCTTAGTTGGAAATTAACAATTCGAAGTTCTGTATTTACTTATTACAAGTTCAGATCTTCAAGTTATAATTTGCAATCATAATTTGAAGTTATCAACTCTAAGTTCTGTATTTGACAATTACAAGTTCAGATCTTCAAGTTATAATTAGCAATCATAATTTGAATTTTACAATTCTAAGTTCAGTATTTGATGATTACAAGTTCAGATCTTCAAATTATTATTTACAATCTTAGTTTGAAATTTACAATTCGAAGTTCTGTATTTACTTATTACAAGTTCAGATCTTCAAGTTATAATTTGAAATTATAATTTATATTTAACATATCTAAGTTCTGTAATTAACTATTACAAGTTCAGATCTTCAAGTTATAATTAGCAATCATAATTAGAAGTTATCAATTCTAAGTTCTGTATTTGGCAGTTACAAGTTCAGATCATTAAGTTATAATTTGAAATAATAATTAGTATTTAACAAATTTAAGTTCTGTAATTCACTATTACAAGTTCAGATCTTCAAGTTATAATTTGCAATAATAATTAGAAGCTATCAATTTTAAGCTCTGTATTTGACAATTACTAGTTCAGATCTTCAAGATATAATTAGCAAACATAATTTAAATTTTACACTTCTAAGTTCAGTATTTGACTATTCCAAGTTCAGATCTTCAAGTTATAATTTGCAACCATAATTTGATGTTATCAATTCTAAGTTCTGTATTTGACAATTACAAGTTCACATGTTCAAGTTATAATTAGCAATCATAATTTGTATTTTACAATTCTAAGTTCTGTATTTGACTATTACAAGTTCAGATCTTCAAGTTATAATTTGCAATAATAATTTGAATTTTACAATTCTAAGTTCAGTATTTTATGATTACAAGTTCAGATCTTCAAGTTATCATTTGCAATCATAATTTGAAGTTATCAATGCTAAGTTCTGTATTTGACAATTACAAGTTCAGATCTTCAAGTTATAATTTGAACTAATAATTTGTATTTAACTATTTGAAGTTCTGTATTTGACTATTACAAGTTCAGATCTTCAAATTATAATTTGCAATCACAATTTGAAGTTATCAATTCTAAGTTCTGTATTTGACAATTACAAGTTTAAATCTTCAAGTTATAATTAGCAATCATAATTTGTATTTAACAATGCGAAGTTCTGTATTTGACTATTACAAGTTCAGATCTTCAAATTATTATTTACAATCTTAGTTTGAAATTAACAATTCGAAGTTCTGTATTTACTTATTACAAGTTCAGATCTTCAAGTTATAATTTGTAATTATAATTTATATTTAACAAATCTAAGTTCTGTAATTAACTATTACAAGTTCAGATCTTCAAGTTATAATTTGAACTAATAATTTGTATTTAACTATTTGAAGTTCTGTATTTGACTATTACAAGTTCAGATCTTCAAATTATAATTTGCAATCATAATTTGAAGTTATCAATTCTAAGTTCTGTATTTGACAATTACAAGTTCAGATCTTCTAATTATTATTTACAATCTTAGTTTGAAATTAACAATTCGAAGTTCTGTATTTACTTATTACAAGTTCAGATCTTCAAAATATAATTAGCAATCATAATTTGAATTTTACAATTCTAAGTTCAGTATTTGATGATTACAAGTTCAGATCTTCAAATTATTATTTACAATCTTAGTTTGAAATTAACAATTCGAAGTTCTGTATTTACTTATTACACGTTCAGATCTTCAAGTTATAATTTGAAATTATAATTTATATTTAACAAATCTAAGTTCTGTAATTAACTATTACAAGTTCAGATCTTCAAGTTATAATTTGCAATCATAATTTGAAGTTATCAATTCTAAGTTCTGTATTTGACAGTTACAAGTTCAGATGTTCAAGTTATAATTAGCAATCATAATTTGTATTTTACAATTCTAAGTTCTGTATTTGACTATTACAAGTTCAGATCTTCAAATTATTATTTACAATCTTAGTTTGAAATTAACAATTCGTAGTTCTGTATTTACTTATTACAAGTTCAGATCTTCAAGTTATAATTTGTAATTATAATTTATATTTAACAAATCTAAGTTCTGTAATTAACTATTACAAGTTCAGATCTTCAAGTTATAATTTGAACTAATAATTTGTATTTAACTATTCGAAGTTCTGTATTTGACTATTACAAGTTCAGATCTTCAAATTATAATTTGCAATCATAATTTGAAGTTATCAATTCTAAGTTCTGTATTTGACAATTACAAGTTCAGATCTGCAAGTTACAATTAGCAATCATAAATTGTATTTAACAATTCGAAGTTCTGTATTTGACTATTACAAGTTCAGATCTTCAAATTATTATTTACAATCTTAATTTGTAATTAACAATTCGAAGTTCTGTATTTACTTATTACAAGTTCAGATCTTCAAGTTATAATTTGCAATCATAATTTGAAGTAATCAATTCTAAGTTCTGTATTTGACAATTACAAGTTCAGATCTTCAAGTTATAATTAGCAATCATAATTTGAATTTTACAATTCTAAGTTCAGTATTTGATGATTACAAGTTCAGTTTTTCAAATTATTATTTACAATCTTAGTTTGAAATTAACAATTCGAAGTTCTGTATTTACTTATTACACATTCAGATCTTCAAGTTATAATTTGAAATTATAATTTATATTTAACAAATCTAAGTTCTGTAATTAACTATTACAAGTTCAGATCTTCAAGTTATAATTTGCAATCATAATTTGAAGTTATCAATTCTAAGTTCTGTATTTGACTATTACAAGTTCAGATCTTCAAGTTATAATTTGCAATAATAATTTGAATTTCACAATTCTAAGTTCAGTATTTTATGATTACAAGTTCAGATCTTCAAGTTATAATTTGCAATCATAATTTGAAGTTATCAATGCTAAGTTCTGTATTTGACAATTACAAGTTCAGATCTACAAGTTATAATTTGAACTAATAATTTGTATTTAACTATTTGAAGTTCTGTATTTGACTATTACAAGTTCAGATCTTCAAATTATAATTTGCAATCATAATTTGAAGTTATCAATTCTAAGTTCTGTATTTGACAATTACAAGTTTAAATCTTCAAGTTATAATTAGCAATCATAATTTGTATTTAACAATTCGAAGTTCTGTATTTGACTATTACAAGTTCAGATCTTCAAATTATTATTTACAATCTTAGTTTGAAATTAACAATTCGTAGTTCTGTATTTACTTATTACAAGTTCAGATCTTCAAGTTATAATTTGTAATTATAATTTATATTTAACAAATCTAAGTTCTGTAATTAACTATTACAAGTTCAGATCTTCAAGTTATAATTTGAACTAATAATTTGTATTTAACTATTCGAAGTTCTGTATTTGACTATTACAAGTTCAGATCTTCAAATTATAATTTGCAATCATAATTTGAAGTTATCAATTCTAAGTTCTGTATTTGACAATTACAAGTTCAGATCTACAAGTTACAATTAGCAATCATAAATTGTATTTAACAATTCGAAGTTCTGTATTTGACTATTACAAGTTCAGATCTTCAAATTATTATTTACAATCTTAATTTGTAATTAACAATTCGAAGTTCTGTATTTACTTATTACAAGTTCAGATCTTCAAGTTATAATTTGCAATCATAATTTGAAGTAATCAATTCTAAGTTCTGTATTTGACAATTACAAGTTCAGATCTTCAAGTTATAATTAGCAATCATAATTTGAATTTTACAATTCTAAGTTCAGTATTTGATGATTACAAGTTCAGTTTTTCAAATTATTATTTACAATCTTAGTTTGAAATTAACAATTCGAAGTTCTGTATTTACTTATTACACGTTCAGATCTTCAAGTTATAATTTGAAATTATAATTTATATTATAATTATAATCTTATAATTATAATCTAACTAAATCTAAGTTCTGTAATTAACTATTACAAGTTCAGATCTTCAAGTTATAATTTGCAATCATAATTTGAAGTTATCAATTCTAAGTTCTGTATTTGACTATTACAAGTTCAGATCTTCAAGTTATAATTTGCAATAATAATTTGAATTTCACAATTCTAAGTTCAGTATTTTATGATTACAAGTTCAGATCTTCAAGTTATAATTTGCAATCATAATTTGAAGTTATCAATGCTAAGTTCTGTATTTGACAATTACAAGTTCAGATCTACAAGTTATAATTTGAACTAATAATTTGTATTTAACTATTTGAAGTTCTGTATTTGACTATTACAAGTTCAGATCTTCAAATTATAATTTGCAATCATAATTTGAAGTTATCAATTCTAAGTTCTGTATTTGACAATTACAAGTTTAAATCTTCAAGTTATAATTAGCAATCATAATTTGTATTTAACAATTCGAAGTTCTGTATTTGACTATTACAAGTTCAGATCTTCAAATTATTATTTACAATCTTAGTTTGATATTAACAATTCGTAGTTCTGTATTTACTTATTACAATAGTTACAAAAGTTCAGATCATTATGTTATAATTTGAAATAATAATTAGTATTTAACAAATTTAAGTTCAGTATTTGACTATTCCAAGTTCAGATCTTCAAGTTATAATTTGCAATCATAATTTGATGTTATCAATTCTAAGTTCTGTATTTGACAATTACAAGTTCAGATGTTCAAGTTATAATTAGCAATCATAATTTGTATTTTACAATTCTAAGTTCTGTATTTGACTATTACAAGTTCAGATCTTCAAGTTATAATTTGCAATAATAATTTGAATTTTACAATTCTAAGTTCAGTATTTTATGATTACAAGTTAAAATCTTCAAGTTATAATTTGCAATCATAATTTGAAGTTATCAATGCTAAGTTCTGTATTTGTCAATTACAAGTTCAGATCTTCAAATTATTATTTAAAATCTTAGTTGGAAATTTACAATTCGAAGTTCTGTATTTACTTATTACAAGTTCAGATCTTCAAGTTATAATGTGCAATCATAATTTGTATTTTACAATTCTAAGTTCTGTATTTGACTATTACAAGTTCAGATCTTCAAGTTATAATTTGCAATAATAATTTGAATTTCACAATTCTAAGTTCAGTATTTTATGATTACAAGTTCAGATCTTCAAGTTATAATTTTCAATCATAATTAGAAGTTATCAATGCTAAGTTCTGTATTTGACAATTACAAGTTCAGATCTTCAAGTTATAATTTGAACTAATAATTTGTATTTAACTATTTGAAGTTCTGTATTTGACTATTACAAGTTCAGATCTTCAAATTATAATTTGCAATCATAATTTGAAGTTATCAATTCTAAGTACTGTATTTGACTATTACAAGTTCAGAACTTCAAGTTATAATTTGAACTAATAATTTGTATTTAACTATTTGAAGTTCTGTATTTGACAATTACAAGTTTAAATCTTCAAGTTATAATTAGCAATCATAATTTGTATTTAACAATTCGAGTTCTGTATTTGACTATTACAAGTTCAGATCTTCAAGTTATAATTTGCAATAATAATTTGAATTTCACAATTCTAAGTTCAGTATTTTATGATTACAAGTTCAGATCTTCAAGTTATAATTTGCAATCATAATTTGAAGTTATCAATGCTAAGTTCTGTATTTGACAATTACAAGTTCAGATCTTCAAGTTATAATTTGAACTAATAATTTGTATTTAACTATTTGAAGTTCTGTATATGACAATTACAAGTTTAAATCTTCAAGTTATAATTAGCAATCATAATTTGTATTTAACAATTCGAAGTTCTGTATTTGACTATTACAAGTTCAGATCTTCAAATTATTATTTACAATCTTAGTTTGAAATTAACAATTCGTAGTTCTGTATTTACTTATTACAAGTTCAGATCTTCAAGTTATAATTTGTAATTATAATTTATATTTAACAAATCTAAGTTCTGTAATTAACTATTACAAGTTCAGATCTTCAAGTTATAATTTGAACTAATAATTTGTATTTAACTATTCGAAGTTCTGTATTTGACTATTACAAGTTCAGATCTTCAAATTATAATTTGCAATCATAATTTGAAGTTATCAATTCTAAGTTCTGTATTTGACAATTACAAGTTCAGATCTTCAAGTTATAATTAGCAATCATAATTTGTATTTAACAATTCGAAGTTCTGTATTTGACTATTACAAGTTCAGATCTTCAAATTATTATTTACAATCTTAATTTGAAATTAACAATTCGAAGTTCTGTATTTACTTATTACACGTTCAGATCTTCAAGTTATAATTTGAATTTATAATTTATATTTAACAAATCTAAGTTCTGTAATTAACTATTACAAGTTCAGATCTTCAAGTTATAATTTGCAATCATAATTTGAAGTTATCAATTCTAAGTTCTGTATTTGACAATTACAAGTTCAGATGTTCAAATTATTATTTACAATCTTAGTTTGAAATTAACAATTCGAAGTTCTGTATTTACTTATTACACGTTCAGATCTTCAAGTTATAATTTGAAATTATAATTTATATTTAACAAATCTAAGTTCTGTAATTAACTATTACAAGTTCAGATCTTCAAGTTATAATTTGCAATCATAATTTGAAGTTATCAATTCTAAGTTCTGTATTTGACAGTTACAAGTTCAGATGTTCAAGTTATAATTAGCAATCATAATTTGTATTTTACAATTCTAAGTTCTGTATTTGACTATTACAAGTTCAGATCTTCAAATTATTATTTACAATCTTAGTTTGAAATTAACAATTCGTAGTTCTGTATTTACTTATTACAAGTTCAGATCTTCAAGTTATAATTTGTAATTATAATTTATATTTAACAAATCTAAGTTCTGTAATTAACTATTACAAGTTCAGATCTTCAAGTTATAATTTGAACTAATAATTTGTATTTAACTATTCGAAGTTCTGTATTTGACTATTACAAGTTCAGATCTTCAAATTATAATTTGCAATCATAATTTGAAGTTATCAATTCTA